>BMAU01018869.1:132500-1332500 GCA_019973935.1 Trichonephila clavipes
AAGGTCTAACAGTTCCGGAAATTTTATAATGAGTGAGTGTGAGTCGCTTTTCTCCTATACATATATATTTACATATAAATGTAAAATTTGAAGAAAAAAATATACGGGCGGACCCAAAATTAACTAATTTTTCTCTTTCTCCTTCCATTTTTTTATTAGCTTGTATCAGAAAAATTGGATTTTATTTTTTCAAATGATATCCTTTTTGTCCGGAATAGAAAAAAGATTTTCTTGTAAGTAGACAGACTTGTGAGATGACAGATAGTATAACTTGATTGACTGGTTGTTAATTTTAATCTGAGGCATGGTTCCACGTCCAATAGTCAGTTCCTTTTTTTTGACATGTATGTCTACAAATGCTGAAAAAGCAACTTCACATAAATATGAAGTTGGAAAAGGCAAGATGTATTTCAGAACTTTTTTTTTGTTAAAACCGGATACACATGTTGCATTTGCAACCAGAATGATGTTAACATACTTATGTACCTTTTTTCAAGAATCCCTTTGAAGTCAATTCCAATATTTTATGAAAATAATCAAAATTAGTGGGACTTACTTAAGCATATAACAGCCATTTTCTATAAGAAAAATAGCACAAAAGCTAAAAATACACTGGAGCCTGGAGCAGTCACTAAGTATTAACGAAGTTGTCTCTGTAACGAAGTGTGATATATTCCTGCCGTGTCGCACCGAACTATCTCACGCCTCACAAGAATGTCTTGACTAGACCCATGAGAGTGTAGAAGTAGGCACAGCGAAACACGGTGCAGTGTACATCCCCTCCTAACTCTTCCCGTACCCCCGAGGGTACACGTACCACACTTTGGAAAACACTTCCCCACACAGATCGACAGTAACATCAAATCAAGGCCCACGAAATTCATCGCGGCAATGGACTACATTTACGCCTGTCGTTAGCCGTGGCTATGAGCACCATACAGGTGACAGTGTGATTTGGCTCGATACAACCTTAATTTTGAGAGATAACACACTGGGTATGATCAGGGGCCTACCACCTATGGTCCCCACTTACCAACCTCTCAAGAGGACTTGCGGCTCAACGGCTATTTAGAGCAGTGCTCCGCAACCTTTTTTATCGCTGCGGACCGGTCAGCGTTTGATAATTTTACCATGGCCCGCTGAGGGTAGGACACGTTGATTGATTATATTTTAGATTGTTTTGATTTAACAATTTTAAATTAGTTACATTTAAATATGCCTTCAGAATAAAATATAGTTACACCAAAAATGAATAAAAGTGATTTAACGTGGAATATAAAGTGATTTCCGTGGAAAGTTGCGCAAATCCGAGAAAATTAATGTTCTTTAGGCGGCCCGGCACCATTTGATCCACGGACCGGGGGTTGCGGATCACTGGTTTAGAGTACCCCCACGCATCGAAGACACTATACATTAACAAACATCCATGCCTTATCCAGGATTCGAACCCAACCCAACGGCACAGCAGCCAGCGTGTGATAGCGGATGGGAGGCTTCATGTATGTAATCACAATGAACCAGAAAGAAATACAGACAGAAGAGCATAATGCTTTTCCTTCCGGTTATTTCATAAAAAATCCAACTGTGTTTCTTTTGCTCTGATCCAATAAATTTTATTTCGTTATTGTTCGTTCGAAGGCGGTATTCGTGGCTTTAAGTTCGCGTGACAGTGGACACTTCTCCAGACGTGCCGTAAAACCTTTTTTCTCGTTTTGTAAGCGTAACCAGTCACGACCTTTACAACTCCATCTTCTTCCTTTCCCTCCGAATACAAAAAAAGGGAGGGGGGGGGGCAGTGGAAAAACCTATAAAATCACTCATCGAAATTTCGACGATGATGAAAAACTTCTGTGGGTCACGTTTGTACGAAGACCCGGTAAAAACAAAGGATCCTGCGCGACATAAATAAATGAAATTGCATCAAACCCTCAAAGGAAACTATGAAAGCTACAAGCCCATTTCGTATTTTGTTACTACACGACACAAGAGAGGCAGCAGGGAACTTAAAATTCCTACTCACGGATCCGAGAGTAAAGCCATTTTATTGGAAAAATGGTGACGAACAACGCGGACATTATCGATATTCCGATTTCTGAAGGGCGGGAAAAAATGAAAACTGAGTACGGAAAGGAAAGGATTGAGAAATAACGAATACAGAAGGAAAGAAGTTAAAAAAAAAATGTCAATTCGTCTTGTCCGTTACGTGTAAATATTGACAGATGTTCTAGGGAACAAAATCGTTGAGCGAACTGCAAATCAAAATTATGACAGTCAGTTACGAATCGATTGGACTAGAACAAATGCCGTTCGAACAAAAATAAATTTGAAGTATACAGGAAATACAATAAAATAACGCTTGAACGATATGGAATATATAATCAAATTATGCAAAATAATAACAACAGCAAATATTGAAAGTATTTTTGTTTGGATGGAATTGTATTATTATATATATTATTATTATTGACTACATTGTATTTTTATCATTATTTGGTTATTTGTAAGTTTCTATTCGATTCTTATTACCTAATATTGCAACGTAGATCGGAGTTCTAGGATTTTATGCAATCAGTGTCAAAGAGCAAGACAGTTCTTCAAGAGCGAAGGAAATTTATTGTCGAAAAACAATCCGTGAAATACAGCAGCTATATTCGCAGAATAAATCTCAGAAGGCCTTCACACCTTTTATGGCGTTCAGACACAGCTATCAGTGTTTGAAATACAAGTATGTTAAAAGATTATCCACAAGCACTCGCTTGTCTTACTCCTAGTAATACTCCTACTCCTCGTCCGTCCTAGTAATTATCAAACGCTGGACGACTCTTCACGGTCAAATCGATACTCATCCTGCAAACGGTCAAAACAAGACTAACTCAATTTCAGCGAGCGACTTTGTACTTATAGGCCTCACGGATCTTTCAAAAAAGATCCGCTTAGAATTCATAGATAGTGATATTAGTCGATTTCTCCAGTAATTACAAGAAGGATTCATTTGGTCGCAAAATTATATCAACCTGCCTCTATCATCAACATTTCGCCAAGTTTCCATTGAATCGCCATTATAATGTAAGGAAAGGCGTTGCTTGTGAATATTACATTTTTAAAATAAATTCAACAGATAGTAACATGAACGTATTACAAATCGATATAAATTATTTACCCTATTTTAAGCATTCATTATACAAAATTCGTAACAATATGTATTTTGTGCAAAACAATTAGTTTTTGTCAAGTCATTTACTAACGCTATCGACTATGTATTTATCCTCCTACGATCTTAGTAAGGCTTAAAAAGCATTAAATAATTCTTTTTACATTCATATTTTCTTAATACTTAAAAAGAAAAGAGCTTCGAACTATCCTAACGTATTTCCTTTTTTTTAAAGTAATTTTTCGAAAATTTTTGGACAATAATATATTTTTAAATAATTTATTTCCTTTGTTACAATAATTACAATTGAATACATTCCAAATATAATGATTAATCGAGTTATATTAAAAATTCTAAAAACAGTAAGTATCCCATCATTATAGTGAGAAAAATGATTCACAAAGACAGAGGAATAAAGTGTAATAACAAACAAGTTATTTTTATTTTTTTTACGTCGTTGTGTGTGTGTGTGTGTGAACCTAATTTAAATACACCACCAGCTAAAAAAGCAACACATCCGAATAAAAAAAAAGAACAATTGCTTTAAATCCAATTAGATGTACAGTTTCAAACTGTTATTGAGGGGATTTAAAGTGAAAAAAATTCAGCTTTTTTTTCTTATGTTTCTTTCGATTCGCCATATATTTAAGAGACTGAACTCATGAATACAAAACGGCCCTGAATTAAAATTCTGTAAAAATACGCAATGGAATCTTTTCAAAAACTTCCCAATTTTGGTGCTTTCGCACAGCAAAGGACTAAAAAAAAAGATTAAAATTAAGAACACAGTGGTTAACGACCAAATAATTCTCAGAGGATTCTGTGAAGAAAATAAATTCGAGGAGGGGGGCACAAAAACAAGATATCATACAAAAAGAAATACTTTTCTCCCTTTCAACCCCGTAAAGGAAAATAGAAACACTTCTTAATTAAAAGGCCTGTATACGAACAGAATGTTCGCCAAGCATTTGGCGCAGAAATTAGATTATAATCGCCACGCATGAGAAACAACGCCTGTGCTGTCCATAGCAGAAACTCGCAGTCAAATTCTTTTCCTAGGAACAAATTTCCTCTCTACGCTTTTCTTCCTTATATATTTTTTATTTTCTTATTCTTAACATCAAAAAAGAATTTTTCTTCAGCGTCTACTGGTTTTTTTTCATCAACGTACATTTTCTTTATCTACCTATAGGGACTATTTGCGAAATAAACAAAAACAATTAATGATCCAACTTATTGAAATTAGATATTTTCTTTTTTATTCTGTCCTAACTATTAATTTCTAGAACAAAAATACTTTTCAAATATTAATGAAGTCAATTTAGACATACTTTTTAAAAAATTTGATGCATTAGAAATTATAATACAAAGTAATGTCAAAAGCGAAAGTGAAAATTCTTTTTTCCCCTACAAAAGAACAATTTCAATAGAATGCATTTGTTCAAACTTTAGAACGGCCTGTTCTAAAAATGTGTTTTTTTTTCAGTTTGTTTTTAAACTTTTCACGCGATAATAATAATAACACTACATACGCATTTGTTATATAACATAATATAACATTTTATAGATGGTTTGCAAATACATTTATCATAGATGATGTTATAATAATGATATACGCATTTGTTGTATTATATAATAAAATATTTAATAAATATTTTGAGACTTTGCAAATATATTTGTCATAGATAATATAATAATAATGATATCACATTTGTTGTATTAAACAATAAAACATTTAATAAATGTTTTAAGACTTTGCAAATGCATTTATCACAGACGATAAATACCAAAATATCAACTCGTGAGGGGGGGAGAAAGAATGATCCAAACGCAACTCTAATTACTATTTATAGATTGGTGGTTTACACTAACCAGAATCGGTTATGGCATAAGAAATATGAGATACAAAGCAATGAAGATAAATTAACGGTCTATTACGAGAAGAATTCGCGCCACGATGTCTGAATCTTCTGTCACTGTGGAAACGAGGCGTAGTCCATTTTTATTAGGGGAGATGAAAAAAGCGCATTAAAATTAATGAGCTTAGCATACTGCCTAATGTATTTTTTATATCTTTTAATTGCGTCTCTCTCTCTCACTGCGAAAACATATTGACTGCACTTAACATACAATAAAGGGATTCATAAAGCAAATCTGAGAAAAGAAGAATCAATCGAGCGTTTCTTTTCAAAAAATGATTTAGTTTTTGAATATCAATATGTAAGTATGAGCCGCCGATATTATCAGATGGTAATAATTAATTTTTCAGATAAAGAATAAATCAGGCCAAGAACTTTAAAAAATGGAATTGTTTAGGAAAATATGAGGATAAACAATTTTCTATTATTTTTCTGTAATAATTGATCAAGTGAATAACAGCGGATAAATATAAAAAATTATTTTTTATGTACGTTTAATGGTAATCATTTGATCAAAACTTGTTTAAGAATTATTTGTTTTTGGGATAAATGAAAAATAGGAAATGATGTTTGACAAACACTACTACACATTTTTTTCGTAAATTTCTTACAAAATGGTTTACTATAAAACAAAACTTAACGATTTTCCATTTTCTTTTTGTTTCGCATCTTCGAAACTTTCCCAAGAATTATCGAATAGCAGTGTTCTCTAAGAAAATAAATATTAACAACATTTTTCAAGCATCAAGAAAAATTGTAGAAGTCATAAGAGTGGAAAAATGAAAACAAAACGATAAATATGGTTAAAAATAGATGTTTATCTGTTTTAGAATAATTTTTTAAATGCTATTCTAGTTATCTAACAAGAAACGTATTTTTGAAGAGTTCCAATTTGATAAATTAATTGTCTGGGGCAGTGTTTGTTCCCCAACCTTTTTAACGTCGCGGACCGGTCAACGTTGGATAATTTTACTGCGGCCCGCTGAGGGGGAGGACGTTGATTGTTTATATTTTAGATTGTTTTGATTAAATAATTTTAATTTAATTGTATTTAAACGTGTCTTCAGAATAAAATATAGCTACATCAAAAATGAATATTACAAAGTGATTTTCATAAAAAGTAGCTCAAACCCTAGAAAAATATACCACAGTAAATAAAAGGGAAATAATTTAATGTTTCTTGTGCGGACCGGTAGTATTTGATCCACGGACCGGAAGTTGAAGACCACTGGTCTAGGGTATAACATTTTGTCCGATTCTTAAAAATCTCTCTTAAGACATTTAAAGGCAATCCACAGAAAAATAAATATATGCAACTTAATTAGTTGAAAATTCATCTTAATTTATACTTTTATGCGATTTTTAAAAAATGACAGCGATTGTATTAAATTCTTGAAAAAACTTCGAAGAGAAAACGTAATATTATATAAATCAGAATCAAATTTCATAAGCTTTTGGATGTATTGAAATTTGCAGAAATTTTGTTGCTGCTAAGGTCACCTGATTGGCAGTGTCAGATCGAGGCCCACGAAATTCATCGTGGCAAAAGGCTAGTTATTACGCCTGCCGTTAGCTGTGGCTTTGAGCACAATGCAGTCACAGTGTGATTCGGCTCGTTTTCAACTCAATTTTGAGGGAAAACTCCCAGATGGGTGGTCAGGGGTCCTCCCATTTCTCTTCCTCTTCTATAAACCACACGAGAGAATATAAGAATCGATGAATATTTAAGACCGCCATCATGCCGTACAAGCACTATACATTTACAAACATCTATGCCTTCCCCGGAATTCGAACCCAGGCTTTACGGCACAGCAATCAGCGCCGCTATGCAGCTATACTCGTCTGCAGAACGCCTAAAAGTATTCAATGCTAAGTCTTCCAATAAAAGTACTTTTCTTCCCCCCTTTTTTAAAAAAACAACAACAATAATAATAAAAAAATTCTTTCCTTTTTACTACGCTGAATATTTATCAAAAAAACTTAATGGATGGAAATTTGCATAAGTTTTTTTAAAGTCAATTTTGGAATCATTCTCTAATGGAGGAAGAACTTTAAATGATCAATATACAAACGGTCCCCGAAGAGGACAAACGATACATCTGCTTGAGTAATTGAAACATCGTCTGATCAAAGTGGAGGCGGGAAGGGGTGAAAACAAAGAAGGTATGTGTCGGTAAATCTAGCGTCAATTAAAAGTTATCCGATAGCGTCGAAGGAATGCCTATTTCATCGAATTTCCCGCCACTTTTAGCGAAGAATGTTCCGAACGTAAGAGACCAATCGATGGTTGAGTTGATAGCAAATAAATGTCTTCCGAAAACATTTCGTTTCTTAATTAAAGGTGATACTTCTCGCTTCTTTTTCCTTTTTTGTAAACACGTTTCCCGTTTGTCTTCGTTGTTTTGAGAAGTTGCATTGAAACAACGTATCTGTGACGTTTTTGAAGAGCACGTGAATGGCGTTCTAAGTAAATGCGCTGTGATTTCTTTCATTTTACCATGAGGACAATTAAAATGTCTAATTCTGCATGTTTGTAAGACTTTTAATGGAATAACAATATTTTGAGAAATTTTATACATTGCTCAACGTTATACATTTTTAATGAGTTTTCGTCTACTCACATTGTAACCAGGGGCGTCTTAAAACTTCTTGAGACCCTTTGCCCCCTTCCCCTCGTGCAAAATTGGACCCCATCTGTGATCCTTAAAAGTAGACAGTATACAGAAGTACTCCACAACAGCCCCCAGGGCAGCCAATTGGAGTCAATGTTCACTGTACCCTGCATCCAATCAGAGAGCAACCTCTTAGCTCTCGGCCAATCCAAAAAACTCTAAAACTTTCCACCCAGATGAAGAACCAAAGCCACGCCTCCCGGATTCCATCGCTCGACCAATCACCATCATGCCACTCAGCAGAATGGAAAACACCACTTTCGTCAAGCCCAGCATTATAGACTTTCACGATATGGGATTGAGGACTGTTCTTACAGTCCGGACGCCCAAAGAACAACGCCTATTCAACACCTAAGTACTCCACAAACCCAGTTGCGCGAATCAGTCAACGTTTGACAATTTTACCACGGTCCACTGAGGATTAACTAACTGATTCAATAACTTTAGTTTCATTTCATTTAAATATGCTTTCAGAATAAAATACAGTTACACCAAAGAATGAGTATAAAGCAATTTCTAAGAAAAGTCGCTCGAACCCGATAGAAATACACAACAGTAAATAAAATGGAAATAATTTAATGTTCCTTGGGCAGCTCGGTACCATTTAATCCACGGACCGATACTGGTCCACGGCCCGGGGTTGGGGACTACTGGATATGTTGTCAAATGCAAACGGTAATTTGAAACAAAATAAATGTCATGACTCACAAACCAAGGCACATGCCGGCTCAACCACCTGTTGCCTTACGACTAAATGAGTAATGACGGTGTTTGGTGGTAGGCCTAAGGTGATAAGACTAGACACGTACGGAAATCATCACATAACTGTGTGCTCTTGCCACAGTTGACACGTAGCTTAAAATTATCGAATTTTCAGAGGTCCAGGAATAAAATTCGACCATTAAAATTATTTGAAGCTTGATCTTATTGAGGGTGAGTCGAGAACGGCACGAGGCTCCCAACAAGGACGAGGCCCTGGGCCCAGTAGTCTCATGCTTTAAGACGTTCCTTATTATAACTATGTCTGAGTCAAAATTTTAAAAGCTTTTTTTTCTCACATTTTAAATCACTCAATTGAGCTGAAATCTGTTGTGCACGATTGTTTGGGATAACACAATACCATAATTTAATTATAATTAATAAAAAACAATTATTTAAAAAATTACAGATCCACGCTGGTATCATTTTTGGCGACTTAGCTACTTGGGTTAAAACTTTAAAAGCTTTTTTCTCACATTTTTAAGTCCTAAATTGAGTTGAAATTTTCTATATAGAATTGTATCGGATGGTAATACGATAATTTAATTATAATTAATAAAAACTAACTGATTAAAACTAATTATTTAAATAATTAAATTCTAATCATAATTCCAACGTGAAACAGTTGAATATTGAAACCAGCAAATTAAACTATCCTCTCCTAAAATTAAATAATTAAAACAGATTACTGAATAAATTTAATTTGACCCAGCGTTCCCTTTCGCTTTTAAAATTAAAGATATGGAAAATTACGTTACGTTAAGTGTGAAGTTTGTAAGAAAACCCAAGTTTAAAAGACTCGTTTTTTACCCGTGTGTTATTTCTCTCTCAAAGAAAAAATGTTTTATGAAAACAATTAAAATTTTAGTGAAATTAAAAAATAAGCACTTCTAGCAACGGCAAGGAAAAACAATGCTTTTACTCTACTTGTTGTTAATAAAAACATTTATTTATAAATATAGAATAAAAACCCTTTTTTTTCTTAATACAAATCAATCAAACAAATATTTAAAAGAAAAAGCCTTTGAAGACGAATGAAAGAACTTTAAAATATTTTGAACCCATATTTCGTCCAATATCTATTCAAAATATAATTCCATTTGATTAACACAACAGTACTTAAATAAAATTTTGTAATATAAACATATTTCAAAGTTTAAACTTCTGTACATACTTATTCTTATTAGTTAAGACGTCTTAAAAGAATTTGAAAAAAAAACTTGCACAAATTAATTACAAACTATTGTTTATTTGGAGGGAGGGGGTGGGACCACACAATGAAATATAATCCAATTTTCCCTAAAAATATTTTCATTTTATTTAAAAAAAATCTTCTTGTTAGTAAATATAACGAAATTAACCTGTAAAAGAAAAACTACTTTTATAGGTTTAATTAAAAATATGCGATGGTACAAAACCTGGTTCCTATTCTATTCAAAATAGGGAGATAAAATTTTTTAATAAAAATTTTTAGGAAAAAGAACACAATCGAAAAAAAAAAGGTAAAAACCAGAAAAATAAAATCTAATTTCCATTAATAATTTTGCCTTTGTTCTTTAACATTCCTCAAAAGCTATCCAACTACAAACTGACCGCAAAGAGAGAGAGAAATAAAAGAATAAAAATTAATATTAATTTCGATTTCCTTGTTTATAAATTGAAAAGGATATTCATTGTTTCCGTGTATAAAAGAATAAAAACGGAGCATAGAAACAAGTAATATTCCTTTCAATTCCGATCCTAAGATTAAAATATTCTAATTACGGCTTCACGCCCTTAGGGTAAACCGATGAAAAATATTTTCGAGGTATTTCTATTTTGCTTAAAAATCCTGTTTCAGAACTAAAGCTATTCTTTTTCCAGCTCATATTTAGTTCGAAAGAGTTCTTCGTTTGTCAAACTATCGGCACAAAGGACCATAAATTAGAAAGACCATGTCAAAATTCTTGAATATTTTCCAGGTTTATTAATTGCCTAAAGCTTTTGTCTGCGCTTCAGCGTAAAGAAAAGAAAAAAAGAGAAGAGAAAAAAAGTAAAAGGAATTATGTACTTACAACTCGAGAGATATGTGCTATACCGTGGAGAGTAATAACCAGAAAAATAAATATTCTGATATTAATATTACTAAATACGGTTTTTTTCCCACCGTCGTTTTTTTTCGTGTTCATAAAAAATAATTTTAGAAGTTTTTGATTAGCTCGCGTACATATTAATTCGATCTTTTGTACGATGAAGATTTTTTTTTACTAGCTATATTTATCTATGTACATAACATAAAAGATTCTTTTATGCTGCTGAAAATGGTGGAAAGTAAAAAGAGCTGATGTGAAATTAATCGAAAAACATGGGGATATTAATCACTTGAACTATTTTTAACTAGAATACTTTTGAATGATGGTATAGCATAAATTGACGCAAATGGAGAGACATAAATGGAATTTTTCCGCATTTTTATATCACATGTTTTGTAAAATAGGAGTATTGATGCGATATCATGTGAGTAGACATTTTGTAAGATTTTACATATATATTTATTGCACATGTTTCTTTCTTTTTTTTTTTTAAGTATTTATTGACGCATGCAAATAAAAATTTTAAATTTTAATTCGGAAGGACCTCACGTGGAATATGTTAAATTTTTTCAGAAATTTTATGTTATGCTAAAATTTTGTAATGCAATACAATAAATAAATAAATGCAATAAAGCGATGAAGTTTCATACCACGGCAGTAGTTAAGTGTTAGAGGGAATTTTTTCTTCACTAGGCATGGTGAGTGCGGAAATTTATGGCGTAAAGGCCTAAACACACACGCATGTTTGGAAGAACCGTTTCGGGAATTTTTCATGAAGCTGTGAGGGTGAAGGATTGCCGTAAACAAAACAATACGCTCTGACGCCAACCGCGCCATATCTTCACATTGAAAAATTACTCGCCGATTTTTCTGCTTCGGAAAACGAACATCCAATATTAACTCCAATAAAATATTATACACCATTAAAATATTATATGCCATTTCTGATGCGTTTGACGAAGCTGAGGCTGCCATCTTTACCACCATATTGTTTATGACGTAGGGAGTCGAAGAACACTATTGGCTGAAATTTCAAGCAATTTTTATTTTGAGCAATCTTTGAGCTCGGTGGGAAAAAGTTGTCCGGAGCCGTTGCTATAGCAACTAGGTAGAAATTCCTCAGAATGGTTGCTTTCAAGAAAAATTACTCCAAATGCGTAAACGTGTGATAAGATCTTAAGAGCTAATTTAGGTCAAGCTGTGATGAACTTTTGCAGCTAAATTGAGAAGAAAATATTTCGAATAGCTCGAAGATTGTATGGTAAAAATAGTAGCTAAACTTGCATGAATTCCTAGTGTAGTACAAGTAAATTAGGTACTTATGTATTAAAACGTCGACCAATTTCGTCAAATAAAGAACGTCACCAAATGCCGCGCCATACAGCCAATAGTGGAAACCGTTACCCTGCACGTTCAAACTCAATAATAACGACATTATTTAGTGACATATTTCGAATTGGCGAAGTCTTTTCGTTTGGTGAAATTGGTCGAAGGTAAAATACGTAAGTACCATAAAGTAAAATAATGCATGTATGTCACACAATTTAATTCTTGGTTCAAGTTTTATTTTAGTCCATCTTAAACATTTTATAACTTTTAACAAAATAATTTAAAGATGATAATATTTTATGAACAAATGTAATACACAATATTGCTATAACATATCATAACATTTTTTTGTCAGTTACAGTGCAGAATTTCTTCAGATTCTATTTGAAAACGTTTCAAATGAAAGGGGATTCAGAATTCACAAGAAAAACTATAAAAAAAAAAAAAAAAAAACCAAAGTAAGGAATTAAAAGTTCTTTCATTCAGCATACATATTTAAAGTGGCTTCAATTTTGAGATGAATAACAACAGAAAACGAATCTCCACTAGTGGTTGAATAGATTCAACACTAATAAGGAAAAAAAAAAAAGACAAAAATTGCAGTTATTACTAAATCAAACTTAAAATTCCGAGTTCTCTTACTATCCTTGTTCATGCTTATATATCAAAAATGCAATCGATAGGGGAAAAAATCAAGGCCTTGGGGGTTGTCCGGACCCCCCTTGTGTGCGCCATTGCTTCTTACACACGGCCTACACTCGGTCTCCTACAATCTAATTGGTCATCTCACCCTCTCGACTTTTAAAAAGAAAGAAGTTTATAAATGAAGACGAAAAATTCAGTTCTCTCTGGTCAACATCAAATTTCGAAAATAAATGTAAATTCGCAGATCAAAGTAAAAGACATTGAAGAACTTGAGTTTTTAGACCCAGTTCAATTAGAAGATTGAATGACGATGTTGGGCATTTGACAGATAGGCCTCAGTTTAATTGAAAATAGAGTTACACATTTTAGATAATACAGACTCAGCGAAAAGGTTATTTTTTCAACAAAACAAGAAATAAAAAATTTACTAGCATGCTATAAAGAAATTTTGCGGGAGAAAATAAAATTTCTTTAAGGCGACAGACTACTTTGTTAGATTTCATGAAACCTTCTGCATCGAAATAACTTCGGTTTGCGATTTTGTACTGTACATGTTTTTAAATTACTTTTTTCCTTCGTATCTCACCCCAACTAAAAATAACTTCTATGTATTCATATGTGAAATTATACCCCGACTTACGCGGTTACGTCTCACCTATCGCGTAAGTTCGGGGTATTACTGTACACTTTTTAAAGGGAACCATGAATGACTGTAGATGAGCCTACGTATAAATAGCATTACTAAAAACATACATATGACGCAAGCTTCTGACATACTTGACAATTCATTAAACCCTCACCTTTTTATTTTTTTTAAAAAAAATGTCAACACGTTTATCAATAGACATTTGTAATAACATTACATATGGTTGTCACTACAATTCTTAAGATAAACTAATTATTTAAACACAACATTAATATAACAATACACTTTCGGTCGCTATAAAAATTCCTACTATTTGACTAGTAATTGTCGCTCAAAAGGAAAACTCTCTAAACGTGCGATTCGGAACAGTTTTAACGGCATTAATAGAATAGTCGCCATGGCTACTGAGCATCAAAGGTGAAACTTCATAAAAATTGCAACGTAAGGGAGGTAACTGCCCTAATTGAGAAATTAACGTCTAAAGAGAATGGTTATCTATTTTTGTGTATTCAAACATTAACAAGTTGTAACACAGTCAAAAATAATTTATAACCCATTTTCTCGGGGAAAAGCACACATGCGATGCTCGAAAAATACCTGCAAAAATATATACTATATAATTATTGTTGAATTTTTACTTTCGTATGCGTTTGTAGACAAAATAAACATTGTTACGTAAACTTTGTACTTCATTCGCTTCTCTGCCGAAATGGTATTGAAGCTGGAAAGATGGTTTCACAGGCAAAAAGAGAATACTCTCCTGAATAAGTGACCTTGGCGACAGGCTGAAAGTCGAATTTGACGACAAAAACGAACTGATTCTCTTAGACTAATTTAGAACCGTTTAGGACGAATATTAGATGAGACAACTTTGATAAGGCGTGTAGTGAAGTATGGAGTGTTAGAATCGGAAAACGACTTAGTGTTTTTTTTTGTTTGCCTCATGCGATATTTTGACAACGGATTCGTGTCGTTGTGTTCTCATTTGAGTAAATTCTGAATCAGTGTTATTGTGGACTTATACATATATGTTAACTGTTTCCAATTAAAAATAAATTTTTTGTATTTATCAGATAGTACCAGAATAAATTTTGATTTACTCTAGATAAATTTTCAACTTAATTGCGGAGGACCATATTTATATTCGAAAGTCGTCCAGACAAGTAACAATATCATAACAAAATTGATTTAACATAGTATACTTACCATTTTTCATAATTTCATTTATCATTTTTAAGGATCTAATTGTTCACTGAATTGCCTTTTCTCTCCTATATTACTCTTTTTTAACTACTCTTGTAGTGCGTTGGACTTTAAAGAGGTAAATTCGGAGTTGGGCTCAATAAAGTTTCAGTTAGTATAACAATTATTTATTGATTTAAGTTAGGTCACACAAAGACAACACACATCGTTAACAAAAATAATGGGCGAAGAACATGGACGGTTTTTCATAACAACCACATTCTTCCATTACCTGGCCTTTACTAAAGATGAGTGGTCGCTAGAGGGCGCTTCTGCAGCTTGGTATAGTCAGTTACAGTTATTAATGACAAGAGCGATTACCCTCTTATATTAATTGTTTTTACAAAGAATGCAAACAAAAATATTATGGGTAAATGTTGAAAGATAATCGAGTCACAGATTAAACATAAGCACTCTGTCCCTCAAAAAATGAAGTAATCAACAATAACCGTTTAATCCAAGAAACTTGAAAAGCAATGTGTATATACACACCCATGCATTTCCTAAATATCTCGATTACCGTAATCTTCTTAAAGTAATTAGTAATCCAAAAATTAGTACAGAAGAGTTACATAGTATCGAAAACTTTAAAGCGCAAACAAACAAAATAAAAAAAAGAAGAGCAAACAGTAATCTATAAAATGCTTTGTCTGCATCTTTTACGCTTTTGGTAATTTGATGTTTCAGGAGATTTAATGAACTGTATCGAAACCATCGATTTTTGTATGTTTTTTTAAGTTTTTTCCCCTCTTTCCTTTCTTTTCTTTAGTATTTTTAGTGATGGAAATATCCGATATTGCCCCAGGTTATGAATTCTGGCGCCGTAACAAATTAAGAAACTTTTTTTTAACAAGAGCTTGGAAAAATAGGAGTTTAGGAGAAAAATATAAAATCTACCATGAGAGCGTTCAGTTTTTAGGGTTTATAACGTCCCTCCCTCCCTCGTTAGTTTTGTACAGTGTTTCTTAAATTAGGGGTCACGACCCCAAATGGGGTAAAGTGAGTTCCAGATGAGTTCGCAAAAAATTTTAGGATTTTTGGTACATCTTTTTGCATAAAATAACTTTTTCATGATTGATTTAAAATAATACTTTAACTGTGTGTGTGTGTGTTTATTTAAATTCTAAACCAAAAAAGCCACAATAATTTCAAAAAAATCCAGCACGCCCATCCTATTAATACTTAAATCTTGCATACGCCGTTTTTAATTAAAGGTAACCTAAGAAGTGAATTCAAAATGACTAAACTTTACAAACAGAAAACAGTTTATGTATGTAAATTTTGTGTAACGTGTGTAAATTTTGCGCAATGTTTATGGGATGGCCAACCTGAAAAGTTTAAGAACTCCTGGTCTAGTAAATACTTTAGATAATTCACATAATCGCAAACATGAAAAAAATTGCAAAGTAGAAAGATACAACCGAAATTATGCATTAACCAAAAACTATAAAAGAAATAAATCAATTCCAAAACAATTTATTGTAATTTAAGAACAATGCATTACAGCAATTCTTGTGATTCTTTAAAACCTATTTTCAATTTTAACGGGGGAAACCCATTATAATTTCTGTTTTTTAAAAATTTATTGAATTAAAAATTAGGACAGAAAAAACAAAGGAGGTCAGATTTTTGAAATAAATATATTTTAGTTACGTTAAAGGAAAAATACCATGGACAAAAAAAAAATATTCAATCAAAATTTTTCAAAATATTGAACCAATATTTCACAAAATAATGAGTAAAGTATCAGTAAAACAATAACGTAACAATTTATCGAAATCAGACGATTTAAACCAGATTATTATAACCAGAACAATTAATCTTGATTTAACACAAAATGCTTTACGAGCATTCTTACAACAATTTATAACCCATTTTAAATTAAACAAAAAAAAATAAATCTTTATAATTTTTTTTAAAAAACAAATTATTAAATTAAAAATCAAGAGGAAAAAGAGCCAAGGAAAATAAAATTTGACGAATAAATATATTATAATTAAATATATTACAATTACGTTAAATATATTACGTATAAATAAACATAACATAGTTACGCTAAAGTAAAAATATCACAGATCACGATTTATTGTAAATATTGTTTAAATTCTTCACAAAATAATGAGTGAAATATAAATTAAACAATAACGTACTATGTTTAACGAGAAAATTAAAATACGAATTATCTTTTAATGGTGTCTCCCTAATTTATTTTCAAAAATATTTTGCACGCAGCTTACCTCGTTAGAACCCAATAGGTATTGGTGTTATAAAGAATAATTGGCATTGTTATAACCCGCTTAGCATATTATTTCCTTAATTTTACGAACTTTAACTTTATGTAATGTATTAACAGACTGTATGCTTGTATATCATCTTATCTTTTTCTCTTTGAGACTTCTAATATTTTTAAATTTAATACTAAAACTTTTTTAAAATAGATAGGTATGCAGTGTTACTTTATTACCTTTTTTTTTTTTTTTTACCAAAATGATAAATATACGGGAAATAAAATTATTAACTGAATTTTGCATCTATTAAATAAATTACTATGTCAATTGGTGAACACCTTTTAAATATTTTTAGGATCTTTTTTTTTTCGTGTTGATCTCGTAACAAATTTCTATTCTTTAAGCATTAAAACTAAACTTTATTTGTTTTCTTAATACTAAGGAAAATACATTAAATCCATAGTTTTATCTTTCAGATATTAAGTTTTGGATGATGCAAGCTTTGAAAAGCTCAATCTGGATTGTGTATGGGAGGGAGATTAAATTTTTAATTAGAAATGCCTTTTCCACAGATTTAAATACTTCCAATTGCTAAAAGCATATTAATTATGCTTCTATTAACGATATTTAACTATATATGCTTTTAACTAGCTGCATGGCCCGGCGTTGCACGGGCTTTCTCTACTTTTATAAATTTTCCTTTCCCTTCACAAAATCAGCTCTTCCATTATTCTTTTTCGAAACTACTTTGACTTGCTTGTTTCTTTCCCCTCCGCTTAAGCCAGGGCTTTACCGAGTGTGTAACTTAATTTCCTCTTTTCTTCATGACGCCAGCACTTTTCTGTGGGTGTGTGCGCTTACCATGCAAGTGATTGCTATAATGATGTCATTAAAATTCCCTTTTTTCGAAATTTTTTAAACTTTTTTTCTGTTCAATTATCCCCTGCTTTGCACGGACATTTTTGAATGTATAACATATTGTCATGGAAATTCCCCTTCTCCTCTAGCTGTTAGCACTTCCTCTTGTGTGTGCATGATTTCCATATTAACGTCATTACAATTCCCTTTTTCGAAACTTCGTTCACAGCTTTCCATTGTCAGACACATTTCTTTTATCTCTATTGAGCCCGGCATTACAGTGGCTTTTTTGAGTGTAGAACTATTCCCCCCACCCCCATTACTTATAAATAATGAATTAAAAAATCTTACAGATTGCTATTGAAATGATTTTTTTTCTGATCGTTTGAATGTTTGATTAAACGTATGTACTGGTATACCCGTTCCTCGCACGGGTGAACTTTAATTAAACAACACAGATTGAAGGTTAAAGAAGTTTTTAATGAGTTAATTTTATGTGAATTGCAAATTAAACAAAAAAAACTTTTTGCGTAGCTCAGCTAAGCAAAAAAAAAAAAAAAAAAAAAAAAAAAAAAAGAAAAGAGAGTAATAAAGCACCTTTGTTAAATTTTAAGTATGTAGATCTAATAGCTGATAAAAAGGATTTTTTTTATTTATAACTCCCCGTAACACTCTTGAGGGTCGATTTTTGAAAATACCTTCTTCAGCTGATCTCTGCTCAGCAAAAGTAACACATTGTTAAAAGTTTTGTGTAATGAACGCTTAAAATAGTGTAAATAATTTTTATCTGAAAGTATAATACATTAATATTACTTTCTGTAGTATTCATTTTATGTTAAAATTGTAATATTCGCAAGCAACGCCGTTTCTTAAATCATAATGACGATTCAATGAAAAACATAGCGAAATGTTAACGATAGAGTCAAGTTGGCAAATGCCTAGCTACTTTCATAACTCGAGCTTTATTAGAGCTTTTAAGACCCGCCGTGTAGGGGAGAAATGCACTTTTAATACTTTATCCAACCGCATTATGATTTACTGCAGTTTTTTTCATACAATATTTTTTTTTTGGATCACTACATTTAAAATCAAGGGATATACATAAACAAAATACTCCAATTTGGAAAATTTAATCCGTTACAGCTAATAAATTAATTAAAGATATTCCACTGTAAAATTAATTATATATACCGTTCACTTAAAATAAGTAGTCAAATCATTTTCAAAGGTCTTCATTAACATACAAAAACATAAGACACTTAAATTTTGACAAACTATTTTTTCCGCTAAAATACTCATCATGGAACCCGTGCTGGCATGTATATTGGAAGAGTGGATTTCAAAGAATATTCCTGCTAAGTATTGGTAGAATATTCCTTCTAAGTGGGAATGGTGTGGTAGTTAAGAGAAGAGGGTGCCAGCTCAGGTGTCGTCCACGTCACTTGACCATGGTTCAAAATTACGTGATCCGTTGCCAAAAGCCCTCGTATAGCTGAACAGTGCAACATTAATATTCACTCACACTCCAAAAAAATACATTACAGTAGTTATTGCGTTTTTAAGTATAAAAATAATTATATCTGCCTATTCAATTAAAATTATAGCGTTATAATTAACTACTAATCACAAACAAATTTTGAAAATTTGTCCAAATGATGCAGTGTGAAAGAGAAAGTTTATTTACTTTAAGTATCAGAACTGATAAAAGCATTTATTTGGAAAAAAGATCCATTTATTACTACCAAATGTGCATAATAAAATCATGAAAAAAACATTAAAATAAAGAGAGATTTATAACAACCTCTCCCTTCAAAACTTAGTTTTATTCTGAAATAAAAACAATAATAATATGATGATCAGAGGAATTAATTAGAAGCGAGCACCTTGCGTAGCCAAAACAAAAAAAAAAAGGTTTTTCACAAACAAAAGATAGATATATGCTGTGGTGGGCTTTTTTACAGCGCACGCCAGAATTGATGTAGATGGCAGAATTTTTTCCTACTTACTTGACAAATATCGTTATATTTTGGACACTTCATACAATATCTTTATAAATTATAGCCTATGTGCTATTCTGATGTATAAGCTATATTACTGTAAAGTTGCATTAAAATCCATTAAGTTGTTTTTGCGTGAAAGACCCACAAAGATACTCACAAACTTTCGCATTTATAATATATATTAGATATTAGATGAAGTTTCGATATAAATTTTTAAATTTCAATACAAATTTGGCTTTGTACTTTATATCTTAGTAACCTATTATAAAAATTTGAATAACAATTATAACTCAAAACATAGAAGCACCATTTACTAATTCAATTCATCTTTAGGCAATGTTAAACCTACTTGAAACTAAAATCTTGCATATAAATCGCTTAGCATGCAACTTTAAATTTTCTTCAAATACAAAGAGATTTAAAAATGACTTTATCCAAAAGAAAAACACAGGCAAAGAAAAGTTAATTTCAACCAAACAGAAATCTATTTATGAATTTTAAAAACGAACTTGAAATTAGCATATTATTCATTTAAAGTACATAATTTTTTCCCCAATTGAGTTAAATGTAAGACGAAAGGATGAATTTAATACGGGAAAATGGCATTGATAATGAAATATATTTATTCAGAAAATGAGAAACACAGAACCAGAAGCATTTGTTACATGATACAAACTTTAATACGTATGCGTAATACATTGATCAACATATAAACCAAAAAATGCATCAGTAAATATCAAGCTTCTTAATGTAATGTTTAATGGACACATAAATAGGATTGTTAAAATTAGAAAATTATTAATGATTTCACTCTAATTAATACACAAATATTAGTAATGTGTAAGATAGCCCAAATAGTTACACTGATGTATACTGATGACGACTCAATTCTACTGTTGTATACATTGGGCATTTCAGTACTATTTACCCAATAATACAAAAATTATGTAAAAAATATTTTTTCGAAGTCAATTTCTACTTAGGTCTACTTAGGTCTTAATTAAATTTAATTAATTAAAATAAAAATTAATTAATAAAATAATATTTGAAAAACTGTATTTGGACTTCAGGGGATGAATAAAAGGTATTTTATTAACGATTGAAAATTTGAACTAGATATATATAGCGAGAGTGTGAACTAATAGTAGGAATTGAAGAAATATACTGCAATTAAACACAGTCAGTTCCTTTATAATCAATATTTGTTTATATAACAGCTTAAATATTATATCGTTCAAATAAATATGTAAAATTATCTTTGATGTAGAAAATGAATGCCTAAAAACGATTGCATGTAGTATCCCACACAAGAATAGTTATAATAAACAGCACTAAATTTGCATACATAAAAAGACACACAATATAATAAAATAAGAAAAAATTCCAGACAGAATTTTTGTATTTCACTAAAAATCTGCTTTTGCAGAACTTTTTTTTAAAGTTTTTTCCCCTAATATATATTATGCATTTATATTATACATACTGTTATGAAACTATTTGAAAACTCAATACATGTAGAGATTTTCAAAACATATCAAATCGCGGTGTATTTGAAAAATGTAATCCCATTGATATTACTAGAAATGTATAAATTATTTAAAGTTCAGTTCCTGTTTTGAATAATTTATACGAAAGCATTATTCATATTTTTAAAAGAAATAATGCAAATGTTTTTTAAAACGAAAAATTTATTTAAAAAATTTGCATATTATCTTTTTGTGCTTTAAAATTTAAAAAAAAAAGATAAAAAAGTATAAATATTTTATTTTAGTTCATAATAAACTTTACATATAAAATTACGAATACCCCCTTCCTCCAAATGCATTTAATATATTTAGTTCTGATTAAAAAAACCTTTAAATACCTACGTTTCATATAAAATAAAGCTACAAAAACATACATTTACAATATCTCCTCTTATTTGCAAATTAATTTTTTTTCTCGGTACGTACTTAAGCTCAACAGTTTCGTCAATTCGAAACAGATGACGATTACAATTGCTATTAAAACAGACGACTTCCCTTGCTTAGAAACTTTCATGTGTTTGTTAAAATCCTTTTTTAAAGTTATTCGCTTGTTGGCTGGTTTTGTTGGCAAATGAGCCAAGTTATGCCAATATTCGTTTATTTATCAGTAATAAACAGTACGATGTAAATGATTATTCTAATATTTAGACACAAAGTTATGGAAGAAAGAAAATGAAGAGTATTATTAGAAAAGTAGGAAGGTGGAAAAAAGGAAGTATCGGTACTTATGTATTATACCGTCGACCGATTTCGTCAGATCAAAAGGCATTGCCAAATGCCGCGATATACAGCCAATAGTGGAAACCGTTCTCTATTCTATTGGAGCACAGTAATAATAACGATGCAAAGGCATTTGGCGACATTATTTGAATTGGCGATGACGAAATTGGTCGAAGGTATAATCGTTAGTACCGAAATAAAGTAAGGAAATCCAGTGGGCATGTCAACATACCTATCAAAAATAGTAAACCCCATGATGGAGAAGAAATATCGTTCGTGGACTTCGAAATCGTAAATTCCATACTTACCTGAAGAAAAAAGGTAATCTCCTGTTTTTGGAATTTGAATTTTAAGTAAATATATACTGAGAGTAAGGTAATACGTAAAAAATAGACATGGAAACATGCGAACACACTGTTTTCCGACATTAACTGATGGAACAATAATAAAGGTTGATTTATTGAAATGAAGATGTAAGTTCGCTAATGGTAAGATCTTTTTTAATTAAAAAAATTATTTACAACTGACTACATGAAATATACTTTCAAGTCATAGATTAATAAACATCTGAATATCTAAAAAACAATGCTATAATTAATAAACTTCTATTTATCTCTCTCTCCTTTATAATTTTACATTGATTGGAGAATTTAGATGAAGAAAAAATAACAATATAGCTATTAAACAACATCCCCTTTTTCGCGTCATAAATAACTATTACAACTTCTTCATTAAAACCAATCGCAAAAAAAAAAAAAAAAAAACCCACTTCAATGAAAGAAAACCAAGAAAAAAAACGTCCCATTTTAAAAACATCTTTATTATTTTTAACATTTCAATCTATGCAATAATTTTAATTAGTGAAACAGCAAATTATATGGACACATTTAAGTTTGACAAGCTTTAATTACTTAGAAAGCATCGAAACTGAAAACTACCCCCAGAAACTTAAAAAATAGAAGGGAAATTAAAGAAAACGTACGATACTACAAATGTAAATTACTTTATCAAAAAGAAACTAAATGATTAGAAGCTATTGCTGCCGACTCCTTCGTTAACAAATTCCAAGGACTCGTCATTAAAGATACAATCTATTGATGGGGCTTGGTTATTTCTCGTTCATTAGCGAATGCAACTCGCATTACCGTAATTAATAACCCAAACACACATTACTGTCTAGTATCAATTAGCCATGACATTAAATGCAGTGCAAAACAACAAATGCCGAATAATTGGGAAATAAAAGAGCTCATATTTAGTGTAAGGAAATTTGAGATATAACAGGTCAAAGTACCGTAGCTTTCTTTCTCTCTTAGTTTTCGTAAAACCAAATGTAATAAATAAGGTGTGCAGCTAATGATGTCTCGTACTTTGGTACTTAATATTTATTTTTATCCTTTGGTGTCTAGGACATATCCGATTTCGTTTATAATAAATTAACTTGTATGGTTGGGGAAATTTGCAGCTGAAAAAAAAAAAAAAAAAAGGTCATAAGCAGAAAAATTGGATTTTTTCTTTTATGAGAAAAACACGAGAAAGACGATTGGTTAAAATTTACAGAGAGACGTAAAACAAAAGCATAAAACTTGTTTAAAATGATTTTTGTACTAGTAGCCCAGTGGTTGAGTGGTTAATGCATCACGCTTCCACACCATAGGTCCGAGGTTCAAACCCTGGAATGGCATGGTTGACTCAGCCTCTCATCCCTTCAGTGGGTCGATAAATGAGTGAGTACCAAGCTTGCTTTTGAACAATGGGGGTTCCGCGACAGACTAACCACCTGATCGGAGCATCTGCTCATGCACCTCAGGGCCCCACGTCACGTATACTGGGTTGGGTACAGTAGGCCTTGACCCTCATGGGCTGTTGCGCCACTGAGTTAAGTTAAATAAGGCAACATATACCCTTATGATTTCGAACCACTGTCAATGCCAAGGAAAAACACTTGAATCGGTAACTCGACTCGCCAAATTTCGATACACTCCTAAGTGAGGTTATTGATTTAACACAAAATATAACAGGGGCTGCTAAATATAATCTGGATTCGAAGCCATAAACCCTTTTCGACATCGATTGGTTAAAAGTTCACGAGCTCAATAATTGGGTTATCGCGAAGTCCTTCATGATGTACATCATAGGTTCCCAAACTTTTTCGTTTCATAGACCCGTTGGCCTTGTTTTTCGCCTGTGCGTAGACCCTTCTTATCTAATATTAAATTTTTGTACTTTTATCAACATAAATATCTTTTTAACAGCTGGTATAGTTACTTTAAATGATTAAAATTTTTAACTTTTGTGAAATATAGTGTTTAAAATTTAAGAAACACATGTTAATTCTAAGTTAAAAAATTTAATTATTCATAAAATAACAGTTACATAAAACAACTGAGCAACAAACAAAAATGCTTTTAATGGAGAGATGAATCTTGGCCCTTCAATAACAAATTTTCACATTTGGCATCAATCTTGTCGAGTTTAATCCTAAATCTCCTCGGTTCCATAATTCGGGATAAATAACAGGTATGTCGTTTTAACGCCAAAGTTGCAGACATACGTTTCTAAACTTTACTTTAAGATCTTCGTTGAGCTTAAAAGATGGTTCTTGTTTTAATAAAATATCTGCAAATTAGCCTCATTAAATATAGTAAAAAATCAATTAATGGTAAAATCTAGTTTCCACTTGATTACATCTTCTTTTAAAATTAAAGTCACGATCTAGTTTAATGAGCGTCACTATCGTGTAAACCCCCATTTACACCTCATGGACCCCTAAATTATATTTTAACTGACACGGATCCCTTTCAGGTCGTTATAGACCTCTGGAAGTCTATATAGACCACTTTGGGAATCACTGATTTACATGATTTTAATTTAAAACTCACATTGACGAAACACCAGGGTTGTTGGCGACGGACTTCTTAATTTTGAACCTTGGTCAAGTGACACGAAGTCTTCCAGTCATAATTTGATGTAATAAATAGATTGGGACTTTTCCGTTATGGTCGTATTACTTAGCACCTTTTTTGTCTGAGTTTTTTCTCAGGGTGTTGTATGGCCATCGTGATAATTATTTTGAAGCATAATTCGCGGAAAGAAACAAATCAAACCGCGCTAATTTGGCAACGGAAATGCGTGATATGGTTATAACCGAAAAAGTACCAACAAATTTTAGTAATCCGATTTATTTTTCAGTCCCAATCTGTGGGTGATGTAAAAACACTCAATTCACCCATGATCATTTTCTTTCTTGCTTGGGCTTAGGAAAAGAGGATTCCCCTTCTTGTTTTGAACTTGGTCTCATGGATATGGTCTAGCTCTAGGTTATGGCTATCCAGTTAGGATTAGCAACAACGACAGCCTTTGCAATTTACATTTTAATTAAAATAAGTAGCATATGTAATTTAAAACATAAAAAAAACAATAGAATGAAATTGCTTTTAGAATATATTCTATATCCATAAAGAAATCGATAAATACCGATAAAAAAAACAAACTAAAAGTCAGGGGAAAAAAACCATCTAAAATTAATCTTTAGTTTTAAAGGAAGATAGATAATTTCTTCAAAATAAAACTAATTTCTTTTTACGAAATTTTCAAAAGTATGACAGCATAAATATAAAATGCAACAAGAAACCTTAAATACATAAACTATCTCAACAACAAAAAATTTGTCATGACAGTTAGTTACGAACAGTGACACGTTAAAAATATCTCACTAGCACCATCTACAACGCGAACAAAGAAATAACGTTATTCATATATTGTAAATAGATGAGTAATTATTTTCATCGAAACTAGTGAAAATAACATAGTTTTCGAATAATAAAATAAAAAAAAACTAAAAAAACCCTTGAGCAACTTCATTTCTCAATAACTCTCCCTTTGAGCTATATATTTTTTAAAAAAATCAGCTTTCATTCCTTTTTTTCATTCTACATTAATAGTCCACCTCACACAGAGATGATAGATTTATCCCAAGAAAGTAATAAAATTTACTTAACTCCAAACGACAGAAAACTAATTCAGAACGAAACTCCAACTAAACACCATTACAAAACTTTTTCACCACAACACCATAAATCTCCCAATAACGGCATTAATTTGAAGAGGCAACGTCAAAAACAGGTACAAGAAGCATCCACAAAAAACGGATATTCCCAGCACGTAAAGGAAATACGACCCCCCAACCACCATTCCATACGACACATCGGGTTCAAATATTCCTTTTCGGTCATATTCTTCTTATTATTACCACTACTAGAGGAGAAATCCCAACTAACAGAAAATTCATCCCAATCCAAGAAAAGGCCCCCTAAAAGCAATAAAAGAAGGGCTTTATATCATCACTTGGGGAATATTATGCGGAGGACGGAAGTTGGTTTTACTCGTCATTACGCGACAGAACTGTACGCTCTTTATGTGGGATCCCCCCAGTGTATATTAGTTTCCACGATTGCACAGAGACTTTCTTCCGGTCCCAGATGTCATAAAAGTTATAAAAGTTCATAATAGTAGGCACGCTGTCTTTGCTAAAATGTTTCCAGAGAATTTTTCACCACCGGCTAAGTGTTTCTTGTGGCAAGTTTCTGAAGGACTAACGGTGAAAACTTTTCGAAAAAGGTATATGAATCACTTTTGGAAGAGTACTTTCTCGCTGGGTATTTTAGTTTGGAAGGAAGTAATTCGCGTGCCAATTTGAAGTGAAGGTGATGTAATTTGAACACTCGAGGTTTGGGAATTTGGATGGAAATATTTTTTTTTTTTTTGTGCGTTAAATTCAATAAAAGTTCTCGATAATGCAGTAGAAAAGGAAAATATTTAAATATTTAGGATATCAAGAGAAGAAAGAAATGCAGAAAAATAAATATAGAGTCACGCACAAAGATTTGGGAAAAAAATAATTAAAATGCATGTATGGTTATTGCTTGTAAAAAGTTGCGGTTCTTTTCATAAAATGAAAGCCATCTTCATTTTAGTGCCAAAACATTTAAATAAGGTAATTTTCTGGAAACAACAATTTTTATAGAAACTTAATAGATAAGAATTTGTTTTAAAAAAAAATTTATATGTCATAGATGCAGTTGCACAGTAACATACATACCAAATATAAATTATATTAAATTCAGCAAACTTTACCTTTTAAAAAAATTCTCTTCCACTCTCGGGAGTTTATTTTATGTATATTCTAACAATACGTTTCTTTTTATGTGGTACTTATATGGAAGTATAAATAATTTCTTAGCTTCTACAATGGTTAATTCACAATACAGTAAATTTTAAAATGATCCTTGAACACAATTTTATAGAAATTATTAAATTGTATCCTACACGAAAGAAAACTTCATTATATCCTATGAGTTTTTTTTATCACAGAAAAGGGATAATTGTATAAACTTAACCATCAGTTATATAGCAATTGCATTTTCCCCAAACCTTTTCAAATAAGACAAAAATAAAAGGACTTGAGTAATTAAAATTAGATACATTTCATAGCAATATATTTCATGACTGTAATAGGCGCATATCTTTTTTGGTAAAAAGAACTTTATTATTATACCCCCATCATTAGCGAGACTTAGAAAAACAACAACGGAATTTCAATTAGGAATTAAAACGAAAACATCAACAACAGCCAACACTTTCTAATTTACTTCAAGCAGGATGGTTAGAAACTTAATGTAACTACCCACCAACAAAATGGTGTTGATTGTGAAGATCAGACCTATGTCGTCGACTAAAACCGGTTAATGAATCTGCAGAGTTAGCAGGTAATGTGGATTCGCAGAAAACGTCCGAATAATAATTCTGTTAGCTTTGGAATTCTGTAACTTCGGAGTTCGTTAGAGGGAAAAGTTGAATTCCGGAAACTCAGCAATTAGGATGTGCGCTCTGGAGGATTCGAAAAGAGGTTATTGGGTATTCACTGGATTCACAAAATTAAAGCGCTATTCAGAGAAATTTTTTAGGGTTTGCTGCAGCGAATAATAAACGTGTCTGGCTACGGCGAAAATTCTGTGTTGGTTATTTAAAGTAGATTGGCGAAGAAATATTTTGTGAAATTCAAAGAAATAGCTAATGTATCGTAGCTTTTTCTGAAGAGGGTTTTCATGGCATCGAAACGTTCCCTAGCTTTAAAAATTTACGTGTTTTTTTAAACATAATGATAGTGTCTGAAATTAAGGCTAAGTTAATTGATGCCTGCACAAAAACAAGGAAAAGGAAATTTTTAAATTTCTATTAGTTTGTGTTTTTTTTTGTATGTATAATACTGAGGAAATACACTTGTAAAAACTAACAATACAAATTCCTGTTTCAGTGATGATTACAGAAAATTCCTACTATATAGAATTCTACTATTCCTGGCCTGAAGATCTTCTGCCCCCAGAGCCCGAAATGAGCTTAAATCGGCACTGTATATATTTAATAAAACAAAGTTCCTCTGATTCCGCTAAGAGGCGCTTATGTAAAATAACTAGTTTTCTCATTGCGTGTACCTCTATTAAAGACTGGTGTCAATAATATACCAATCCTTAACCTGTTACTTGGAGAAAGGTATTTTAATGACGAAACGTGAAATCCGGGGTATAATTCGCTCTTTCAATACAACAAAAATAACATTGAAATTTAAGGGTGCCGGGTATGAAAACGATAGCTTTAAAAATAACAAAAGAGGTAAGCATAAAACAAATTTATTTCTACGCATATCGAAATACTGTTTATTTAAATGAAATGACATGCCTTATGAACTAAAAGAGTTAATAGTTCTAGAAATTTACTATATTTTTTCAGAAATCTGGGATAATACCTCGAATAAATGACTTCAAAACATAAGAGCATTGTATACTAACATTTCCGATTTTCTTCGTAAGAAAGGGGTCACGTGTTGTGTGTTCTGCGAATATACCTAAAAATTAAAAGATGCCGCTTTAAAGTATAGGCGTCCGTTATACGCCGGATTTTACGGTATATAATAAACTGAAACTTGTGAAACAATTTTAAGGCAAAAAATAATCAATATTAATAATACAAAGGAAACCCATCTAGGCGTATATATTCAGTTCAGTTAACAAATTTAGGCGCAGAACAAACAATCACAGCATTCAGAGTCCCATATACGATAATCTCTAAGCAAAGAGTTCCATTATTACCAAAGAATTCTCTTTCCTTCTTTGATTACTATAACCATTACGTAATCATAAACATCACGGAAAGGCAAATATTACCCCAATCTCTTAAAACCACCAAGACCCCCCTCCCCGCCCTAGGACTCAACATGGTTCCTTTTCTCCAAAATCCCCATGAGAGAAAGAGGAGCTACTATAACAGCTCTATTTCCAGGAGAAAACTATTCACACCCGAGCCGATCTATACACAAACTAAGAAATTTCATTTACTAAATAATAACCTCTTTTCCTGCTAAACAGTACAGAGCCTTACTAAAACTAAGGCAACCAATGGCGCGAAAGAGAAAACTCACGCATTTCGCACACCGCTCTTTTAATGCAGACGTAAAACTTATTTCCCGGATTCTTCCGGATAGAGATTGGAGAGGGGGTGTGCGCGGGTGTAAAGAGGATTTTCACATCCAACCAAATGAACGTTAAGACGCGTTAAGTCGATGTGTCGCAAGTCATTACTTTTCGTTAAGTAAGTGTAGTAGAGGGGGATGGGTATATTGCGAATGAGGGTGCTAAGTTTTGATTAATTACGATAAGTTATTTTACCTCTCCCCTTCCCTTTTCCTGGAAACAGGAAACAAGGAATGGGGAGTTTTGTGTTTAGTAAGGAACGGTGGTGGGGGGAGAATAAAGTGACAGCAATTGTCTGGGAGTAATGCCGTCGTTTGGTGTAGGAAAAGCCGCGACGGAGAAAACTGTTTTTAGTTTTGCCGTTTTCCTTCCCGCAGGTATGTGTACACATAAACACCTTTAATCAGTGACTTCAGAAAGCTTTTAATGTCTCTCCCAAAGTTAGGAGAGGGCGTCGGAAAATTTCTCGTCATTACGCCGCTTTTATATCGAGGTGAATGGATGTTGGAGGGGACAAATTGAGTGTTTCACGCTTCAGTAAACGCCGCTTTGATTTTTCGTGGGTGGAAAGAAATAAGAGGAAGGTTTTCGAATCCAATCAAAATCCGCTGCGACTAGAGTTTTGTGACGAAAATTGAAAGGTTTGCTGGAAGTTAAGTATCGACATTGAGCCGTGTGACGTAATTAAGTTTATAATTTGTTATCCTTACAAATCTAATTCAATAAAAGTGTTAGAATTTAAGTATTTATGAGATGTCATTTAAGAGAACAACTGAAAATTTATTTTTTTTCTTTCATTTCTGATAAATGAATGGGTTTCCCTTACAGAAATAAGGTTCCGGTTTTTTTTTTTTTTTTAAAAAGGTTTGATAAAGGCATTCGTGAAAGAAATGTATACGAAAGTTATCATAACACATGCCAAGCTACAAACATTTATTTTCAAGCTATTACATATTATTGCATAACGAAAAGCGTCACGTATGTTATTTTCCCTGCAGTAACATTCGCTTTGTGGTAAAATTGAGTTTTACAGAAGAAGTTCGCTTCTCAGCATAAAGATTATGGCAACATACATGTGACTAGGGAAACCAGACGGGTAAATTTTTCGCCGTCGGCGCCAAATTTGATGAAAAATACGATATTGCCAAGGAACAATCGCGAAGACTCTTGGATTAACCCTTCTAGAAATTCCCATCAGGCTATTTAAAAGACCCTTGAAAAAAAGATCGGCTCAGTTTAGAAGAGTGTTTTGTCGTGTGCGTTGACTGGGATAAGAAAGAGACTTTATCTGAGTTCCTGTCAACGAACTGTTTAAGAAAGCCGTTTCCGGAACGTTGTAAAGCTTGTTAATAATGAGTACTTTTTGCACTATTTTTAAAATAATCTGTTATAATATCTCTTTGTGTATACGCGTCGATTTTGTCTTCGTGTAATCATCTGTTCATCCTTGTCTATTGAAAAATCTATTATTATTCAAACATTTGGAGGCGTCGGCTGCTTTTCCTCCAGCCAAATTTGCAGCAATAACCACATTCTAAAATGCTCATGATCCCTACATAAAATTTTGTAGTAAGTTTCTTTCTGAATTTTCGTAATTGGAATTCCGAGGAAAATTCTTTTTAAAAGTTATTTATCTAGGTTAATTAATCTCTTTGCAGGGAAGAAATACAATACAATACTCATACTGTCAACAAGTATCCAAAACATCTCTTGGTGTGCTCTGCTTTATTCGTAATTTTACATATATGCGTATTAATTCTCCTTTTAAACGTGCTTTCAAGAAATCTCGTTGAATTTATGATAGTCTTCAGCCCTCCAAGACATTGTGTGATAATAAATATTCTTAGTTTTCCCGGCTTACGGGAATACCATTTTAACAAGCAACACTTTATCTCCTCTAAAAATATCACACTGACATATTTCATCAGCCACCGAATCTGATCAATCAGCATATTTAAACACAGGAAATCATATGATCAATGAAGATTCGAGAAGCTTTCGGTTACAAAAGGTATTAAGACTGAGATCTCTGGGATATAAGGAAGAACGTCGTTGAAGCAAAGTGATTCTTGTCCAGTGCTCTGAATGTTAGAGTGAAGAAATTCATCCAAGCGCGGGTAAACGGCGAGAGTAACTCAGCAAAATTTCTACTTTCCTTTGAAAGATACATCGAAGTACTTTTCAGATAGAAGCCTGAGGGTCACTGCGTGATACAGTTGCCTTATGTCAACGTCAATGAGAGGGCTTTTGTCCTTTGTCACTTCGTATGTATTTATGTTGCTGCTTTTCACCAAGTGCGTGTTCGTCAAAGAAATGTGGAACTAGAATAAAAATACTTATTTTATCATTTAACTGCAACTAGATAAAGACATCCACGCATCAGTGAAAATACTACAACCAGACCTCCACATAACGAAGTCGCTAAATCCCCGAAGAAAAGTTCGTTATATGGAAAATTCGCTTTACAGAGTACTATATATCTTTCAATTTGCTTTATATACCACATAAGAAATATTTTAAATTCATAAAAACTATATATTTAAAAAAAAGTAATTATCCACATCTTTTGTAAATTAATATATATTTATTTCATATACCTTACCTATCAAAAAGAAAGAAAAACTAAAAGGAAAGTTTTTTGACATCTTTTTCCACTTCCTGAAGAATTAACTTATTTTTCTTTGAAGCTCAAGCACTTACGTTTTGATATTTTCGAGCTACTGGAGACGAAGTTACCAGTACAGCTGATCAACCCTACAAATGAACAGAGACTAGTTCAATGACACGAGACAACTCTACCGAGGGTGAAAGGGGTTATCGAAAATGTTTCTAGTGAAATGGGCAATGGGGGTTAAATGTGGCACCTCTTGGATGAAACATCCAGAATTCTATTGCTCTCGGTGAGTTAGACACTTAGTAAACCGGTTCAAGATTTATGACCACCATAAAATGTGATAAAAGAGAGAATAAATGTCGAGAAATACTTTAAAAACAGGGAAAAACTAAAATTGAATCACAAGAGAAATATTCCGTTGTATAGAAAATACACTTCGCTATAGGGTGGTTATTTTACAAAGAAAATCGTGAAATGTTCTTGGTTTCAGGAAAAAGTTCGCTATATAGAAAAATTCGCAATATAGTTCGACTGTAGTTACATTTTACTACTAGACTTGAATTACGAAAACACCATTCTAAAAATTAATGAAATGATTTCACTAGATAGAAACCTGAACGAATAATCTTCTTGAATTTTCTTAAATTTAATAACAGCAAACGCGCAATTTTCGAAACAAAATCGTTCAAATTAACAATAAACTGAAAGCAGCCCTCTCAAACATATTTAACAAATCAAAACTAACGTTAGAAGCTTTGAAGTTAAACGGTACATTTATGAATATAATACAAGGAACTAAGTTGTTTTTCGATTCAATAGCACAATCAGAGATTCACGCATAAAATACTGAATAATACTGCAAAGTTTCATCTAATTCGGATTATCGGCTAAGACAAAAGTTTTAACAGAGAAATCGCCGAGCAGGGCTTCGTCCGATAATTGCAAAAGAAAAAACGCGTTCGATTCGAATTGAGACAAATGGGAATCAGAATTTTCTCATGAATAACTTAGGAAACTCAGAAAAGGAATATAATAAGAAGAAGAAGAAAAAGGATAGTAATAATAAAGGAAAGGAGAAAGAGAGAGAGAAAAAAAAGCAGAATCCTTAATCTAATTCGCTCTAAAGAATGTCTTCGGAGACTGTGCATTGTGATTCAGAGTTCTCGTACGCTCCGCCGAGTGTTGATAGAAATCGTTTTCATTTTGGAATGAGATGGGGTTTTCCATCTCTGGGAGAAATTACATCCAAGAAGGAAATGTTTACATTTACACCTTTGAAGAAATTTAAATTCGCACAAGCAAATAATGATTTGGGACAGTTAGTTCGAGGAATTGGATAGGAAAGAATCCGCTTCACAAGGAATAATAGACAATTCCTGCATTTCCTGTATTACGAGAGAGGTGGGAGAAGGCAATCCCCCCTACTGCGAAAAGAAATTGCGTATTTGTTTGGAGATCATCGCAAAGGACAAGATTTTAAAAAATGTTTACGAATTCAATATAATTACTTCTTAGTTCAATTTATTTTTTATCATCACAAGCAGGCTTCAATTGCATAAATAAAACATATTTATTTCTTGTATTTTCCTTTATACATGGTGTTGCATGTATATAAAAAGATTTTTTTAAACACATGAGAAACCCCCACCCCCGAAAAAAAGATCTTTTTGACAATATTTTAAACATATACCATTAATCATTTCATACAGCTTATTTTTGTGAAAATATTTCAAAAAAATATAACACTACATAAAAGAAGAAAACAAAGACACACATAAAGTACAATATAAAAAGAAAATATTTCTTTTGTTTTACATGACAACATCGAAAATCAATCCATTTGTAACAGACCACTCGCCAAAGAACAATTCTGCACCGAAACTTAAAACTAAAAATTTAAAAGTTAAAAACATGAAAAGACATAAAGCTAAAAATACGCTACACACAATTCAAACAGCAAGAACAGAAAACGCTTAAATCTAAAGAGAAAGCGATCTTGCAATACGGATATAAGTCTCCTGACCATCCAATACAACAGGTAAGCATCACCATTATGTTGTAACTTAGGGTCAAGGTCCGGGCAGATGAGCAGGTGCATAGTGTCTGTTCTGTTATCAGGATGTTTATTCTGCTGAAGTGTTTGGGTAAGCAGTCGAGCCTTACTTTTAATGTGAAATTATATAGTTTCTTCACGAGGTCTACGACAAAACTCATTCTACTATCATCCTTAATATTCTCCCCCAGAGTATATGCTTAAATTTAATTGATAATTCTGTATATGTTGCCTAGCTTCTATTTATTACTCATTTTGCACCACCCAGGGGTCACGCGTGATTTAAAGAATGTCATGGACGCGAGCCATATTATGGAAACTACAGAACATCCCAAACAAAATGTATATACTCTTTGAATGACTATAACAATTAATATGACACATAGAAGTTTAGAATAATGCGAACCTATGTAGGAACCAGCCACTTAATGAAATTATTCACATAGTAGGCAATTGTGGCTCAGACACAGCTGATAACCTTTACCAATGGAATGTAAAAGGTTCCTAACCATTTCAATTGTGGTACTTGGGTACCACTCATGAAGTCCAATTCTCCGGTTCTGACCATGTTCATTGAGAACGTAGACCAGGAGTTGCCAACACGCGGCCCGTCTTGAATAATTTTGTGGCCAACGATATTCATCACAACTTTACAAAATACGATTGTTTTGTGCAATATTTTTGTTCTTTCGTGTTTTATAACAAATATATTCCATAACAGTTTCTATTTCATTACGTTGCTTCTATTTTTATACGAACTTAGAAGTGAGCAGTAGGAATCGCAGTGATGACCTGCAGCATCACGCTTGATTCCTGTAACTTTATAGCGTTACCTATTGCGTAGAGCTAGGCACATTTGATCATTGCTGCATTATTATTAAATTATCTATGTTTATATACATGAAGAATAATGAAAACAATGATAACACACCATTCTGCTTCATATTTTCCCTATAATAAATGTTTGTGTTACAGATCCAAATCCAATATAAAGATGTATATTTTTATATGCGGCCCACGGGATTATAATGTTTTTTCAAGTTACCCACAAGGTCATTTGGGTTGGCCACTTCTTACGTAAACTAATCTAGGGATAAAATTTTTCTATTGGGCACGCTTCAAAATGCGACAGATGCTCCATTTTAGAACTCCTGCAAAACTGCGATACTGATGAAACCTTCCAATGGCGTCTTTCTCTTGTGGAGTTGGTGAGAATGGTTCTTTTGGACATTTTAAAAAGTTTCTTCTTCCTCAAACATATCTCGCAAACGAGATTGTGATTCTGGTTGATGCATCTCGTGAAAATCCTTTCTAAACTGTCTTTGTACTTCCTTTTATGTTTTCAGACTTCAAGTAGTCCTTAGCATGAATTTTCCTTGCTCAAAGTTTAGTCTAACTTCAGCTGTTATTTAAGGCTGTTTTCGGTTAATGTTAAAGAATAGGACCCGAATTTGGAACATTTTACCAGATATAAAAGAAATGACAAATTAATATGATATTCTGGCTTCACTATCCTTTAGAGAGTAGCATTTTTCATCCTACTTTCCATTTTTAACCGAGCTGATTCATTTTTTCTGGTATAAAATGTATTTCGCATTTTTTATTCTATACCGTAATGTTAAATGGGCTTTGCCTTCACGTATTAAAACAAAAAAGAAAGTATTCATGGAACATTTTGAAAATTTTAAAAACACACAATATTGTTAATAGAGGTACGAGTTATAATATTGCAAATTTCCATGGAAATTGGGTCATTTTTCTGTCTGAAAATGTTCTTCGAATTTAATTAGAGCTCTCGTACTTTTACCGATGATAACTTTAAAAAATTCAGACCACAACAAAGGACAAAAAGTGTGGTCATCATAAGCATTTGAAAAGAGTATACATTTTATTGGTGCACCCCGTATTATAATAACCATTTTTAAATAACCTCTTACTATGTAGCTCAAACCTCTTAGAAAAGTATAACATTTAAAAATTAGCTCATTGAAGAATATGCTCTTATCCATTCCATTTGCATACAATAAAAACTAAAAATATAGGGATATAAAACTGAAAAGAAATTTTACCACCGCTATAAAAAGATACTATCGTTCTTAAAATCAGAGAAAGCATTAATTTGTTCAGTTTCTTTGATTCCATTCCCATTTTTAAATACAAAAGCAGTTAGTTATACTAGGAAGTGAATCAGAAAACCTTTTCTTAAATGGATAACAGTCGCAACGAAAACCATACATTAAAAGAATTATCATCAGAATCATAGCTCTTATTTAAAAAGTGCCGTCAATAAATCAATTAAATTATATATCTCACTTAAATTGTCAAACATCTTCCCCTGTCTTTAGAAAAAAAGTCTACATAGTCAATTTTTAAGGTGACTTCCTAGTTTTCAAAAATGAAATACTTTTAAAAGGATTTAAAAACAAACCAAAAACCAAATTTTTCAAAAACACTGGCAAATGAGAAATTTCAATTAATGGATATCGTTTGGACAAGCAGCAAAGAGTTGAGACTAATTACCTCCCCCTAGGAACTGTCAACCCCTACCGTGTTAAATTCCGGGATCAACCAATAAGCTACTTTGTAACAAGCGCTTCTGGGCATTTTGATAAATCGCAGAAAGCTGCTTTCAACGGCGTAAAGTATTCCTGTGATAAGTTATTTACACAATGAGGCATGACGTAGAATTAAAGGAAAATACTTCTGAAAAGTTACCTGGATTTTTGGAAAAGATTTAAAACGTAGTAATATATTGAAATCAGAAATATATTAAAAGTGTTTTGGGTGGATTTTATCAATAAATGTGTCTCGATTTTTCATAAGCTCTGACAGATTTCGAAAGTATAATTTTGAAATTGTTGACAGTTTCACTTATTTAGGTTCGGAAATTAACAATAGAAACGATTGTACCACTGAAATCCAAAAGAGAATTACTATGGTTAATAGATGTCTTAATGGAATACGAAAATATATGAAGTCGAATTTAATCAAAAGAAAAACACACCCACCCACAAAAAGATTCTATTATATAAAAGTCTTTTAAGATCAGTATTAACTTATGAATGTGAAACTTGGTTCAAGTTTCGAACAGATAAGAACATGATAAGTATCTACAAAAGGAAGATTTTAAGATTTATTTTTGGAGGAATTCAGGGAAATGGAACGTGGCGAAGGAGATCAAATTTCAAGCTCTATCAATCGTATAAAGAATCTGACATTGTTAGCTTCATCAAAATACAACTAATTAAATGGACAGGTTACGCTGTCAGAATAAACGAAAACCGCACCACTAAAAAACTCTTCAATGCTCAACCAATTGGCACACGAAGAAAGGGCTGGCCAAATCTTAGGTGGATTGATGGCCTAGAAAAAAGATCTCCTAGTTTTGAGAACTAAGAATTGGAGAACACACTTGCATGAAAAAGGCTTCTTGAGAAGGCTAAGGCCCACCCTGGGCTGTTGAGCCACTGAAGAAGGAAGAAAAGATTTCGGAACTATATAAGTGGAAGTGAAATGGTTAGGATGAGTAAACATCTAAGAAAACACTGATTTTTTAGAAATTTATATCCCTTCTTTCTTCTTTAGAAATAACATAATGCAAAATTTAAGCTATTTTCGCGTAAATTGCATTTAAAAGTTCTCTTAAATATTTGTCAATTTTCTTGCATTTAACACTGTCTCATTGGTAAAAGCGAAGAATTATAAATTTTTCTTTCTGGAGATGTATTTTCACGTCTAGTATACATATTTTAGTCTAGTCTAATATTCGATTATTATCAGCCCCTCCAAATTGTTTTCGTTGTATCTTAATAACATATCACAAACACTTCCGAAAATCCACAATGATAAACGTTGCTATCCTGCTACTAAAGAAACTGGATAAACACCTTTATAGATTTCTTTCCCTCTGTGTTTTATAGTGCTTCCCCCCCCCTTCAACATTTTTAGCAAATAAACGTGTAATATATTTATTTTAAAGACATTTCAATGTAACGATAAGGACCAAATTTCTAAATTTCAGAAATAAAATTTAATTTTCGAAACTAAAATGGAGCTTTTTGGAAGCAAATTATTAACTGTTTTGTCACCTCATCATATACTAGTTTCACTGAGAAAAAATATATATTCTCCCACAAGTATTATGCATTATTATGATTTATATTGATTGTGTATTGACCTAGTATTCCGAAGCAATGCGAAGTCTATTGGTGAAGGGGATTTCGTAATTTTATAATCCACAATTACGTAATGAGGGAGACACTTGAGTTAATACAATACTTCTAAATTTCCACAGAATGCCAACATGAGGACTTTGAACTTCGATAGATTTAACGTGTACAGCCTCTCTACACGGCAGGTCTTAAGTGCCACCAAGATTTGACAGATATAACGCCAATCACGAGTTCACGACCATGATCACTAGGTACCACGGTCACTAGATATTCTTCCAAGTGTTATATTTAATATAACTAGAATTATTTAATGAAAATGATATATCGATATAACAGAATGAAATTTCGTAAGTCACAGATAATTTGAGGCATTCAATTTACTTTTTCCATTAGCTAAATAAATTGCGACATACGATGGGTGACACAAAAGAAAGAGACTGGTTCAATAAATCATTGTACTTACAGAATCAGTTAATCGTTACGTTTATCACCTTTAAAGTAGTTCCCTTTAGCATTCGGTACTGCCATTGGTGGCAACAGTTCTGGAACGAGGGTTTTGGGAGGCCCTTTAGGAGATTCTCCAATTTTGCCTCGACCTCTTCAACTGAGGTAAAAAGAGTTCCCTATACACAAGATTTAAATGAAGGAAATACAAAAAAAAAAAGTCTCATGGAGCCAAATTAGATGAATAAGAAGATGAATACACCCCGTCACAGTAATGTTTTTTCTGGTCGGAAACTGCTTCATAGATAGAGCCGTGTGAGCAGGTGCATTGTCCTGGTGCCACATCCATCCATCAATCCACAACTGTGTCCTTTTATTCCTTATTTTTCATGAAGTATTTTTAGTACTTCAATAAAGTGGTGTTGATTAACAGTCTAACCTCTCTGGCAACCGATTCAATCATTACAATTCCGTTAATGTCGAAGAAGACAATTAACATTACCTTAAATTTTGATTCTGACATGCGTGGTTTTTTGGGATTTGGGGATCCTGGAAACTTCTACTGCATAGACTGGCGTTTACTTTTTGGGTCATAGGTAAAAATCCATGTCTCATCACATGTTACAACTGATTCTAAGCAATTTGGCTCGTTAGCAATGTGTTCTAATATGTACACATACACACACACGTCTTTACAGCACTGGTTTTGGGTATCGGACAGAACCTTTGGAAAAACTTTCGCACAAATATTCCTTAAGTGTAATTCGACAGTTAAAAAAAAATGCGTTGAACAGATTCCCTATATAAGTTAGCCAACTCCGTCACTGCAAGAACACTTAATCTTCGGTCACACCGGATCGCATCAGGAAATTTACCAAATTTTCTTGGTCTGTATTTGCTCACCTTGGGCGCGCAGGATGTTCATGGTCTTCAACACTGTCCTCTTTCCCTTGAAAATCGCTTATGCTATTCAAACATACATACACGTGACAAAGTTTTATCTCCTTAAGCCTCAGTTAACATTTGAAATGTTTCCGTAACTGATTTCTTAAGTTTCACAAGAAGCTTGATGTTGATTCACTCTGTTCAGTTTTTACATTATACATTTTTCCGGGGGAATGCAGTTGTTCGTGTTCAATCAATGACGCAGTACTCCCAACTGGCTTGATAGGTTAAGTAGAAACTGGCAACATGAATAGAGGGGTGATGTCACTAAAAACCAGTTGTTGCCAACTCCACTTTTTTTTCAAGCTTCACACTTAATCTCATTTTGTTTGTGCCACACTTCGTATGATGACTTATTAATAAAAAAAATAAATAGAGTGCATGGAATAAGTTACTGCAATTATTAATGCAACTATCTTTTTGCAGTGTAAACCAGATTACACTCGATTGCAGACATAGAAAAACACTTGTCCTTGAAATATTCCATAACGGTTTTTCAGACTTTACTTAGCAAAAGAGAGATAGAAAAAGTTTCTTGTCGGAAGTTTTTGGGGTTATACCCTTTCTTTAAGAGTTTAGAATACGAACCGCGAACTGCATATACATTACTCGTGATGGATCGGAATGCTTTGAACGATCAATACAGTCACCTAAGCCGCTGAAAGGGTTGAAAACGTGACCCATTATTCCAGCACTTAGCGATCCTTTACTCTATCGTTAAAACTGCGAATTCCTCGGGCACACGGTTCGCAGTTACTTTCACCAATAATCATTTCAGTTTCATGGATAATGGTCTATTTCGACCCTAATCACATGAAGCAGACTATTCAGTTGAGAAAACGTGAATGGGTTGAAAGCAGTACGAATCATTAAACGGAGAGATGGAAAAAAAATTCTATTTCTCAGCATAAGTAGCTTTAAAATTCGTAAATGTGAACATTGAGGTATAAAATACAGCGATTTGCCGAAACGTGTATAACGGTTCAAGTGAAAGAGGGGAAAAAAGTACAATATTATCTTCTAATCCAAATAAACTTGTTCTATCTGCTTTGCATTTAGAACAGTCGAAATATTTATTCAAATTCAAATTACGATAAACTATTTTGAGTACTTTTAAACATATTTCTTGGAAACACACATACTGGTAGCCTCGTTTACAAAATACATTTCCAGCGCTTATCCGCGGCTCATTGTACGAAAGGAGGATTTGAGACTAAATATTATCATGGATAACGAGACTATAAGCGTAATTTTAAATCAAAGCTTTGGTTATAAAAAGTATATATATATAGAGAGAGTACGTCTTTAATGAACCAATTACAAACCTTTAGTGAGGCATCAAAAACGCTAAAAGCCTTTATCATATTTTGTACCCTTTTTTTTAAAACGCTGCAGATAAACTTAGTTTCTAAAGAATTCAAAAGCGCTAATGTTGTCATTTATTCCACTTGGTATACAGTGCTGGTTTATCCATTTGGCGCTAGGGGCGAGCGCCCAGGGGCTCAGATAAGCTGGACTTAACTAGATTTTCTGGTTATAATTTTCGATCCTCCAGCGCCAGGGGGCCTGTAGAGCTTCTGCGCCCATTGCCAGAAATGAACTTAAATACGAACTGCTGATATACGGTAAATCCAATCGAGGATCACGAAACTCTTCGTGGCAAGGAGGCTAGATCGCGTCTGTCCCTTTGGTCGCAGTTATGAGCACCATGTAGGGGACAATACGATTTAGTTCCACATCCATTTCAAAGATGACTCCCTCCTCAAAGTGGTGTTCGAGGATTTGTCACCTCTCTTCCTCTACCAGCAGCTCTCGAGAGAAATTTTAGCTCGCTGAATATTTAGAGTGCTCTAATGTCACCTAGGCACTATACATTTACAAACATTCATTTCCTCTCCAGGATTCGAATCCGGTCCTTTCGTCACAACAGTCAGCGTCACCGGCTCAAAAGTGTTTATTTTCTGGTAAAAGACAAATAAGTCCTCTCACAACTTCAGTTTTGGAATGCATGTGCGTGTTTAAATAAAGTATTTGCTTGCTTGTTTTTTTGCATTGTTTCCTGTCTATCTCGAGAGGCCGGTTGGTAACTCATAACAATCTGGGTAAGCTCGATCCTATTAAATAAATAAATCTAAACACATGGAATTAAAGATAAAAAGGGTTAAGGCTGTCTATACTCAATGTTAAATTAAATTATCTGAATTTGGGACATTTTTTTTAGATATAAGAGAATGGAAACATTAATATTATATTCTGGCTTCGCTATCCTATAGAAAGAAGCATATTTTATCATATTCCTCATTTTATCCGAGATGTTCCATTTTTTCTTATATAAAATGTGTTTCACACTTTTTCTCCTATACCGTAATGTTAAATAAGCTATCCCTTTACGTGTTAAAACAAAAAAATAATTATTTATGGAATATTTTGAAATTTTAAAAGCAATATATATATATATATATATTTCAAACAAATAAATGAATTACAATGTTGGAAATTTTCATGAAAATCGAGACATTTTCTTGCCTGAAAATGTGTTCCGCGTTAAGTTCAGGGTCACATACAATCGATGAAAATAGAATAAAAAAAAAATAATAACACCGTAAATGTTCCGAAAGTATATAAACCCACAAATATTGTAACTGCGATAAACGAGTGGTTATAGCCATAAGCTTGTGGTGAATGGTGTTTCAATCCAGCCGCAGATTTGAGTCCTCGGAGACCTGATACACAATAAAGGCAAATTAGGGTATTGTCACTTAAATATTAAGGTATCCGTCTACGTTCGGAATCGTGATTTTAAAAAAGCGCATAAATGGAAAATTTTCATGATATTTAGCGTCACTCAGATTAGAATGCATGCAGAAAATTATTTTAAGGACATTTTGACAAAAAAATTTATTTAAATATAATATTTCGGCAAAAAATTAACTTAGAATAATCTTTTTTCCAAATGTTCTCCTTTTGTGAAAAATGGCTCTATTATAATCATATTTTGCCTGTATATAGCTCAGACCTCTCTACAGAGGCTCAACTAGAATTTTTGAAAAATTCATAGTATTTTCAGAGTTACCACCAACTGAAATAATTATTTGCGTTTTTTTCTTAAAATTGCTTCCCTCTGTTGTCGTAAATTATGAATAAACCCACTTCTAAGTTATATATTTCAAAAATTCTAGTTGAGCCTCTGAACAGAGGTCTAAGCTATATACAGGTAAAATATTATTCTAATAGAAGCATTTTTCACAAAAGGAGAGCATTTGGAAAAAAGATTATTCTAAGTTAATCTTTTACCAAAATATTGTATTTAAATAAAAAAATTTTTGTCAAAATGTCCTTAAAACAATTTTATGCATATATTCTAATCTAAGTGACACTAAATATCATGAAAATTATCCATTTATGCGCTTTTGAAAATCACGGTTCCGAACGTAGTCGGATACCTTAAACAAAATTCATAGACCCGTCGTCAATAGCCCTTGTGTTATTTCTACGTGTAAAGCTAGTCTAACCCTAAATCGAATAATTTCTCAAATAAAAAGTACAAGTATGTGTTATGTATTCCAACTTGGTCTCAACAATAGATCGTTCATTCTCATGTTTAGGTTTCACATTTTTAATCACTTAATTCACAAATTTGTGAAATTGGGTACAGTTTCAGAAACTGAAAATTTTAATACTCTTAATAGAAGAAACTATTTTTCACGCTTTCAAAAAAAAAAAAAAAAAAAAAAAAAAAAAAAAAAAAAAAAAACGTTAAAAGGATTAAGCACACATTATACTTACAATTTCATATTAATTTAATCAGTCGTTTCTAAAGAAGCTATTGGTATTTTCGCAAAATTTATACTACAGAAAATATCACTATGAATTATTAGCATGCTTCCATTAAATTTCGTACTTTGTAATAAGTAGATATGCAAGTTGAAATAAAAATCAAATGAAATAACTTATGCACTATGGTTTATGCACTGCTTTGTGAACAACTAATAAGCGAAAAGTGTTCGCGATTATGCATGCATCGTCTTTATATCCTCATCAGCATATTGAACAAGAAAGTTGATTTTCTCGTGTTATAGCGATCTATACTGCATTAATTACTTTTATTATCGAGTCCCAGATTACTGCGACATCAGGCAAAAATAGAAAATCTTCGACTAGACGAAAACGTAATTAATCAACTATGTCATTTCATACAGTAGAGCAACGTAGATGTAAAACCTAATGAAACATTTTTCATGTAGAAGTAATAAAAAATTGAAAAAGATTGTACAAGATCACTGATAGTTCTTTATAGATAATTAATGGTAATTAATTATAAGTTTTAAACAGAGAAGGTGATATATATAGTCAAACCCCGATTTAACGAATTCATTGGGAGCGAACATTCCGTTCTTTAATTCGGGGTCAAAATAAAAAATACAATTTTTTTTTCACTTCCCTTTTAAAAATTCAATAATAAGCAACTATACAAAAATATCAATAGATAGAAATTACACAATTTTTATTCAAAATTCTAAAAACACTATTAGTTAATTATCACGCACCAGTTAATTGGAAATTTTAAAATACTGTCTAACAGATGTTTGGATATCTTTTTGATTCTGACTCGAAATAATTTTTTAGCGACTTATTGTAGAGAAAAAAATTTACGTCATCTATGTAAATCGCTATTAATTGGCTCAGATAAATCAACAACTTCCTCAACTTCAGTTGCACAGATAAGTAGTCCGTCATCATATATGTAACATTATTGTTAAAATCTTAAAATATCCCCAGCATTGTGGAGTGATAAGAAAGGAATATTATGTCCTACTCAAAACTCACACGATAAGTTACACTCATAAGTTAAGTTTCACCTGTAAAGTTTAATAATGGTCTGCACCCTTTCCCGTCGAAATGTGCTGTTTACAAGAACAGAGTTTCCGTTTCAGAAAAAAAGGATATGTTGTTTGGAAATTATTATTTTCTTTCGGCTTCAGCCCCAAATAAAAATAATTGATATGAATTTAAGTGTGAAATCATACCCCGACTTACGCGATTATCGCTCATTCCCACTTATCGCGTAACTTCGGAGTATTTCTGTATAACATTTCTTATTTGGGAACTCCCAGATTCTAGTTCATTCAAGTGTGTTTCAAATTATATATCTGCATAATATTTAGAGGGAAAAGATCTTCTCACATATTTGTGATACTAAGATATAGAATATTCTAAAGCAAGTTACGGTTTATGTATTCAAAATTAAAATTTTTAGACATCAAGTTCCGTACGTAACAAGGAGTTAAGATGCCAGATTTCTGTTTAATTATTAAAAGTCTGAAAGTATGTCGATCTTTCTGAGAAAATTTTACGAAATTAATTTCCTTTTTTGGCAATGAAAGGTATGATTTTCTTTTACAGGAGAGACTTGTAATACATCACAACAGCTGGAAAACTTCATCGATATATTTATTTAACTACCATTTCGAAGTAGATTTGTTACTTTCAAGTAAACAACGACAAAGAAATAAGCGCATCATAGCGTATAACGCAGGAAAGAAAGATAATTACTTGAATCAATTCAAAATAAAAGATATCTAGAACGCTAAAAAAAGTTAACCTCGAATGAAAGTAACAATTCAATATTAAAATGTCAAATCTCAAGTTCAAAATTAATCACGTACATCCATTACTAGGTAAGACAGATTTTAAATAATCAGTCCACATCAAACAACCAATTAATATATTACATTTTACAAAGGAAAAGAAACTGATGGAAAAATCAGAAATTCCAAATTAATTAAATAAGTCCGTGACATTAAGCGAGAGATGTGACAGTCAAATGAGAATTAATACAGAGAGATTGCAAGTCACAATGTCCGATTCTAGGAGACACACTGTCACAATAGCAATTAAACTGCCTTTCAACGTCGTAGGAAATGAATTTCGCGGTTTCTTTAAAAGGGGCAAAAAAAAAAAAAAAAAAGTTAGAAATAAAATAAAGTTTCGGGGATTAAAACACAAAAATGATGAAGGGTTTTAAAATTACGAGAGGATTTCATTTTTTTAAAAAAATTTTTACATAACTTCGGCAAGATTTGTTTTATTGTCATTTATCAGACTAAGTATAAATCTGGAAAGTTATTTTTTTATCGAATAATTGCTCCATTTTGAAATGCTGTACTTCGAAAATAAGGAACAATAATAAAATGTTGATTTTCTCTATTTCCATTATTTAATGTCTAAATGTAACACTGAGAATTAATTTATTGTTAACTACCACACATGCTTAAAAAAAAAAAGAATTACAAGCTTTATTATTGATTTCTCTAAAAGTTCGACAAAAGTGTATAATTATATATTTTACCTGGAGCATAAAAAATGCTCATATAAAAATTATAATTTATTTACATAAAAGGTATTTCATGATAATGTATAGCTGCATTCCCCCCTCCCCCCTTTTTTTGCCAGCAGGGTGGCGTAGTTGATAAGACGCTGGCTAGCCTTGTACGCCCAAGTTTGCGGGTTCGATCCCCGCCCGTTAGAGGGTTTTCATAATGCAAAAAAATCGAAAGTATCCATGTCGTATAATTATGCGGCATGTTAAGAATAGTGAGACGTTAATATTCACTCACTCATGCGGCATGTTGAAGATCCCTAGAATGCCTCTTTTGACTTAGGTGCTCTCGGCAAAATTAAATTCCAAGTAAAATTTTGTACCATCAGAGCTCAGGTGCCTCCCTCTTGGGAAGATACTGCGTGCCGAAATTACATTGTAGCATTTGGTATCCACCAATATGGTGCCACACTAAAAAGTGATACCAGCTATGGAGGAATGTACTAGGTTTGTGCAATGGTAATTACCCATTCGCAGTCCCATTTAAAAGAGAAATTTTTTCTAGTTATTCATAACTGTCTTAGTATTAAACTATCGATTGTATCAAAAATATTTTCATAGCCATCGCCTCTTGATTTAAAAAGAACAGGACTTGAACGTCTAAGGCTGAATATATTTATCTAAAGGGTGTTTTTTTAGAGGTATAGAACTTTAAATTGCAATAAAACAACGATGTATTATTCGATTGACATGAATTTTTTTATTCGAAAGATAATCTTGTGGCATTACATTTTAAATATGATTTCTGGCATACGACTGCCACGGCTGGCTCGGATGTAGTCCAATCTGGACGTCCAATTTTCGATGACTTTTTCCAACATTTGTGACCGTATATCGGCAATAACACGGAAAATGTTGTCTTCCAAATAGTCAAGCGTTTGTGGCTTATCCGCATAGACCAATGACTTTACATAGCCCCACAGGAAATAGTCTAGCGGTGTTAAATCACAAGATCTTGGAGGCCAATTCACAGGTCCAAAACGTGAAATTAGGCGGTCACCAAACGTGTCTTTCAATAAATCGATTGTGGCACGAGCTGTGTGACATGTTGCGCCGTCTTGTTGGAACCACAGCTCCTGGACATCATGATTGTTCAATTCAGGAATGAAAAAGTTAGTAATCATGGCTCTATACCGATCACCATTGACTGTAACGTTGTGGCCTTCATCGTTTTTGAAGAAGGTTTCCGCCAGCCCATAAAGCGCACCAAACAGTCAGTTTTTCTGGATGTAACGGTGTTTCGACATACACTTGTGAATTAACTTCACTCCAAATGCGGCAGTTTTGTTTGTTGACGTAGCCATTCAACCAGAAGTGCGCTTCATCGCTAAACAAAATTCGCTTATGAAAATCGGGAACAACGGCAATCTCGTTTTGGGCCCATTCGACGAATCTACGCCTTGCTTGATGATCGTTTTGATGAATTGCCAAACCAAACTGAGAATAAATCACTTGACAGCTGTTAAATCGGTCGCCATCTTGGAAAGTAATGCCAACTTAAACTTCTATACCTGGAAAAAAACACTCTTTACAATGCCTCCATACCTCCACCCCTTTGGAGCCTATTTTCGCAAAACCCGTTAATAGCATTTCCATAATCAACAAAAGAAACATGCTTGCCAAAATTTCAAGTCATACGTCTAATAGTTCCAAAACATGATTTTTTAAATATCTAACACCTTCGCACCTCTTTCCCCTCCCCGGTGTCGATTTCCGTCTACAAAATTCGTTCTTAAATGTTTCTAAATCAAACAATGTCATCAAATGCAGCAATTATTTTCTAAATATGTATGGGAATGATTTTAAACTATTGGTTACATAGATCACTGTACTTCACGACTTCGCGCACATAATCACATAAAGCCTTCCTTATAATTCCGGGTTTTAGAAAAGAATTCACAGGAAATAAATTAAAAGAATTATTTATTTATTCATCATAATTATTACTATTATTATTGGCGAAAATATGCTTATGGCACTTTTGAAGCACCAGTGAAGTTTTCTAGAAAATTTTGGAAGATAGAGTATCTATGGTATGGATTTTTATTAAGAGTTCCTAACAAATACACAAACCTTTAAATTTATATAAAAAATAATTAAATCGCTACTTAAGGATCACAAAAATAAAAATTAATGAAGAGAAACATTCAGACCTTAAATTATGTCGAATAAAATATATTTTTTCTGTAACAATTATTCAAAGGCCGATAATAACAAATGATAGCAACATTTGTTATAATTCTTACAAGAAATTAATTACATTCCAGAATAATGGTTCTGATATGGAAAAGATCATAAATCATGAAAGAAAAGTAGTAAAATTAATCATTCATATAACATAAAAAAAAGAAGAAATAAAAAATTTCATCCACGAGTAACCCCCCCCCCCCCCACACACTTCATGAATAAAGCCATTCATATACCTTCAGTTAGTATTTAAAAAAAAAAATCTTAAGAATTCGTTAGAAAGTTTATTTTCATAAAGCTAAAATTTTGTAGTTTTTATAAAAAGATTTCCCGTATCTTGATATCCTATCATATAAACAGGGAACTAGACTAATAAAATTAATTGTAAAAAATTATATCACTTGGCATTATGTTGCAATATTCATTTAAAAAAAAGATGCACAAAAAATTGTAAGTAAAAAAAAATATATTGATGCGCTCGTGGTAATAATCGTGAAGGAATAATCAAATGAAGAAATCTAACAACAAATTTACATAAGAGACTTAAAAAATATTTCCTTTCATACGGAACAAAAATAAACCAGGCAAATAAGATCGTTAGTATTTATAAGAAAAAATTTCATAAACCTTGACACTAATGAAATTATCGTAGGAAGTTTGGAATATTTTTTGTCTTCTTCGATGTTTTCAGATTAGAAACAACAGATTACATGTCTTTCAGTCATTTTTAGGGAAACTTAGACAAAGATAAAGAAAGAAGGGAGATAAAAAAGTGTTTAGAAGCTGTGTTATGGAATTTCTTATCATGTTAACAGAATATTAACAATACTTTTTCGGTTTTTCATTCATGTCACAATTAACAACAACCTATTAAGAAATTGAACAGACATATATTTTTTTATTATCAGTCACTGCAAGTATTGTTTAGTTTTAATGCTTTTAAACAATAAAATAATTTAGCAACTAAGGTAAAACAAAAATGTTATCGAGAAAATCAATATAAGTTTTTTACAAGAAAAATATATGCAAAAATTATCAGAATAACATTGTACCAGTGTATAGGTGTTTATAATGAATTACTTCACACGGAAAATCTCATTACGAAGAAAAATGCTTATTTTAAACCATAAGCATAAGCACTTACTTAGCATAAAACTTATATAAGGATAAAATCAGATTGCACTCTCGTAGGTAGGCATTCTAAATTGATTTTCTTTCCTCATTTGACTACAAAGAAAAGCATTACTAGTAATTTTTTTAATGCAAAGGGAAAATAAACTAATGTCTAATTTAAAAAAAAAAACAGTTAAGCATGATTTAGAATTTTACATAAAGATTTTAAATGCTTCCATATTTTTAAAGAATAATGCAATTTCTGTTTAAATTAATATGAGTAGTGAAATAAAGTATATAGCACACTGAGAGAAAAAAGGAAATTTATTTCTCCCCAACTTGAGAAAAACAACAAAAAGTTTTGCTACGTTAAAAAAAAAGTGAAACTGAAAACTTAGTATACAGTAATATCTCAACTTACGCGAGAATTCAGAGTTACGCAATTTTCAAATCTTACAAATTCGTCCTTTTTTTTTTCCCCTCATCACTGAAACTCAGGCGGAATCAGTGCCAGAGCGTGATGAAATTGGTCATTTGATTGAAGAAGTAGTTGATTTTGCCGGGCAAATAAATTTAGAAGTGGTTAGTGTACGGTGTTTTTTTAGAGGTATAGAACTTTAAATTGCAATAAAACAACGATGTATTATTCGATTGACATGAATTTTTTTTTATTCGAAAGATAATCTTGTGGCATTACATTTTAAATATGATCAAGCCAGGTGTAGATTCGTCGAATGGGCCCAAAACGAGATTGCCGTTGTTCCCGATTTTCATAAGCGAATTTTGTTTAGCGATGAAGCGCACTTCTGGTTGAATGGCTACGTCAACAAACAAAACTGCCGCATTTGGAGTGAAGCTAATCCACAAGTGTATGTCGAAACACCGTCACATCCAGAAAAACTGACTGTTTGGTGCTCTTTATGGGCTGGTGGAATCCTTCTTCAAAAACGATGAAGGCCACAACGTTACAGTCAATGGTGATCGGTATAGAGCCATGATTACTAACTTTTCCATTCCTGAATTGAACAATCATGATGTCCAGGAGCTGTGGTTCCAACAAGACGGCGCAACATGTCACACAGCTCGTGCCATAATCGATTTATTGAAAGACACGTTTGGTGACCGCCCAATTTCACGTTTTGGACCAGTGAATTGGCCTCCAAGATCTTGTGATTTAACACCACTAGACTATTTTTTGTGGAGCTATGTAAAGTCATTGGTGTATGCGGATAAGCCACAAACGCTTGCCATTTGGAAGACAACATTCGCCGTGTTATTGCCGATATACGGCCACAAATGTTGGAAAAAGTCATCGAAAATTGGACGTCCAGATTGGACTACATCCGAGCCAGCCGTGGCAGTAATATGCCAGAAATCATATTTAAAATGTAATGCCACAAGATTATCTTTCGAATAAAAAAAATTCATGTCAATCGAATAATACATCGTTGTTTTATTGCAATTTAAAGTTCTATATACCTCTAAAAAAACACCCTTTACATGAACTGCTGGATTCTCATAATCAGGAGCTGACAACTGATGAACTCACGGAATTGCAAGAGTGATATTGAAGAACACGTGAGTCTTTAGACCCAATTCAATCAAAAGATCGAATGACGGTGGGTAATTTCACAGAAGGCCTCAATTTAATTGAAAAAGAGTAGCAAAATTTTTAGAAAAAACTCTCTTTCTGATGCAAGCACACACACGGAAACAAATACAGTTGGTCACCTTTGTAAGTAATAACGGATGTAATCTAAAAATAAAAGAAAAATTTATCTTATTATCTTCAAACTGAGAAAAAATTTTCTTAATTAACCAATCAAAGCATATTTTTCAGCAATTTTTAGTAGTTTACGTCAAAGATAGGCAAAATTCCAATTACCTTTAAAAATTAATAAAAATGATTATAAATTATAGATTTTTAAGAGCATCAGACAACCTTTTCAATAACTGGACAGAATAAAAAAAATCCTACGTCCACATCAAGAGCAAAATTATTGGCTGTTCAAAATTCTCGATAAATCACACAAACAGTTCAGAGTGACTTTACAGTCCAGACACATTACCTATTTATTTTAACCACATAACTAATATATACATGACGCGTAACCCATATAGCTCAATTGATTATCCATCAATAACACGCAAGAGTTTCAATATCTTAAAGTATGCAAAGGTTGTCAAAAGCAACAACCTCTTCGTATCCTTTAATAAAATTCCCATGTAACGGCTACAGGGTTCTGTAGCTTTTTCGAGATTAATTTACGTATGACGGTACGTCATTTGGTCTTGCCTCGCGATGCAATTAGGGAGGCCGATGCTTGATTAAGTGTATGACCGTAGAGGTCGTTTTGTCAGAAGCCTTTTGATATCAACCGGAAGGGGCTTGCAGTTGATGCAATTACCATTTGATGGTCTCCATGGAATTTTGACAAAAACGATTATTTCGGTCGTATGGAGGAATATCATCTTTTCTGTGTGCCATTTTTAGTACCCCAGCTCTAGATATTTTATTCGATAACAAATTAAATAATATTATAAATTAATCTACTCGTTTATTAATCAATTTGGGAAATTCAGGATAGGGTAATGGGGTTTTTTTATAGCTAAGTATAACAATTTTCATAAATAGATCTTTATTAATTTGGTTGTTTGAGGACAATAAAAAGTTACGGATATTTTATTCATTAAATTATTCTTATACCTGAACACTTTGAAACTTCTTTATCAATTTTTTAAAAAGATAATTAAAAATTTTACAATTAAGGGCAACTTTTTTAGGAGAAAGGGGTTCAGAGGTTATGCAATAAACCCTCATTACTCTGGACTCTATTAAAGAAAATCTTAATTAACGAAAACAAAACCATCATACTTTAAGTAGTTTCAAACCGCGATCTTATTTATAGAATGTAATTGATTTTAATTTTCTCTTCTGGAATTATTTACCACTTTGCTTCAAATAATTTAAAAATATATGTTCTATTTTTTTACTGCTCAGAGTGTTTAGGCTTATATTTTGGATCACATCATAGGCTAATTTGTTCAATTTTTACAACCTTAAGTCTCAGTCTGCGTTAATTTGGTTGTACTGTATATACTATTCAGCATTTATAAAATACAAAATGATTTATTTAAAAACAATAATTTTTTTTAATTCAGTTTTTAGAATTTCAAGATAAATGTTCGCTACTTTCACTACTTAATGTAAGCTATAACATCACAAATTAGAGAGAATAATAATATTTATTTCATTATCAGCATTCAACTACATATGATTTCACAAATGCAAACAGTTTTTAATGTAGAGCAACAGAGCAATTGCAATTTTTTTTTCCTTTTGTGAATCAAAAATATCTAACACACAAACAAAATCGTTCTTTTTGGCAAATTAAACATTTTTAAAAATAGTGGTAATTGCTTTATGTTAAAAATTTTTTCTGAAATATAAAAATTTTATTATTTTAATATATATATATCAATTCAATACTTAGAATTTCTACATTTATACTACACACCTTATTACTAAAGTAACTAAAATATTTTTTATGACAAAAACAGTTCACAAGAAAGGGGAAAAAAAAGAAACTTCAAATAATTGCACACATTTAAACAAACCTTAACCGATGACTTCTTTTCCTAAGAAAATATTTTGCAAACAAAGGTTTCTTTTTTCGGTTTCTTACTGGAACTGTAAAAAAAGGCTTTTATATAAAGTAAACAACTGAAAAATTCTCGGAAAAACCATGTCCAATATAACAAACCAAGGGGGGAAAAAACTTCTCCCTCCCACCATAAAATAAAGGATTAAGTATTAAAAAAATGCCACGAAGCAAATGCATCAAAACGGATCAGCACAGAAGAGCATTAAGTACATTAATTTACCGCCTCAGTACATGGATACAGCAGATGTGCCAACACCAAAAGACACAAAATCCCCAATTTTCGCTTCAGCACAAAATAGTGCTGCCGTTTCGTAATTGGAGATGATTCACAATACCCCAACACTGCGACGAATAAAGACAAATACAAGATGTGAAAAACTGGAGAAGGGAAAAAAAAGGAAGAAAATGTCCAAATATTTATCTTAATAAATACTCCAGACTTCTTTACTCCAAAGAACTAGGGTATCTTGAGCCGGAGGGGGTATTCTTGGAATACGCTTATGGATAAAAACGCTATTTTACACACTCCCCTTCTCTGCCACCGGTTCTTTGTTCGGCTTACACAGCAGCACACTTCTCTTCTTCTAGTGTTCGCATTATTGACTCGGATATCACTTAAAGTAATACTTTCTCTACAGAGGAGAGGATCAAAGTTGTATTCGGAGAAGAGGTTAATAGATTATTGAATGGTAGAGTGGCTGGGAAAGAGGTGTGTTCTTGATAAACAAACAATTTTTTCTCCCCCATCAAGCTTTGCAAAATGAAAAGAAAGTCTCGAATTCTCGACATTTTTGAAAGGAGATTTAAGACACAAGTAAATCCTCTGTGTTATTAGTAAGTAGTTTAAATGTAAGTTTTAACTGCTAAACTTAAAATATATTTCACATATTTTAATTACGTGCAATGGTAACAAGGTAACGTGCTGCGAAGTGGGAATCATTCTGGTTAGTATAATGTAACAAGTAATATAAACAATTTTTTAACATCAATTACTACTTTGTTAGAAAAAACGTACTGGCGTCATCTATTGTAGCTAATTGTAACTACGACGGAAATAACGCAGAATAAATTTAAAATAAAAAATAAAATGTAATTAATGAATTAATATTTGAAATAACTGTATTAACATCACGTGTCCTCCACTAAAAGTTTTAAAAATTTTATTTGAACTTTATTGGATGAATAGAAAGTATTTTATTAACAACTGAAAATTTGAACAAGATAAATACATAGAGAGTGTGAGCTAAGAATAGGAAATGAAAAAAAGAAATTGTGGCAATTTCCTACTCTCTTTGTCTGAAAATAAGATAATTTAATCAAACGTTTGACACCTATTGGCTTTGAATGATTGTAGAGTTTAGATAACCGTTAAAAAGAGAAGGAAATTTTTGGTTGAATTTTGAACCGAGCCCCCTCCTTCGGTCGAAATATCGACCACTCACTTTATAAAGGTGAAGGAAAAATCATTATCAAAATGCCAAATTATAATGGTGTCAAAACTTATGAACGTTAAACATTTATTAGTTTTTACAGACTACTTAGAAATTATAAAACATTTAAAAGGGGAAGGAAAATCATTAGTTGAATTTTGAACTACCGTAAAATCCGGTGTATAACGCGCACTTTGAACACAAAAGATATTGTTGTAATCTATAAATTGCAAAAATAATTCGAAATAGGGTACGGTCAAAAGTTATTTTTTCAATGCATACTATTACTTCACACTTTTTCTCTCTATATATTTATTTATAAATCTTTTACAAATTTTCAATCATTAATAAAATACTTTTTATACATTCCACTCAAGTTCAATTTTTTTTAAATATTAATTCATCAATTAGATTTAATAAATTAATTGTAGTTTGAAAGATATATTTCAGTTGATGTTATTCATCGAGAGATGGCATCACCATTGGATAAAACAGCTTTTGTTAAATTTGTGATGAAGATTTAACTTGATCTAAATAATCATATGTTACTTAGATGTCGGCATTCTTTTTACACCGGTTTTAAGATATATTTTTACCTATTATATTCAACTTTTATTACAAAATGTTATTACAAATTTAATGTGGTTAAAAAGTTTTTAATTTTAAAGGTATTTTGACACTTAATATTGTGATTCTGTCATATGTATAACATATTTATATTAATTGTAATTATTTAATAAAAAGTAACTAAAATAAAATTTTCCTTTGTTGACCTAAGTATTAATTGAATTTAAAAAATTCTTTTTTAAATAACTTGTTAATGATTAGATTAGGTTTGTAAAGTCCAGCTGTTTACACACTCTTATTACATAACTAAAGGGTTGATGTCTTTGAATAATTACACTCTCCAACTCCATGACTGAAACTTCATTCAAAATGTAGACTGCGACAAGAACCTTAAACAAGAAACTATAAAAGCAATAATATGCAATGCAGTTAATCAAAGCAAACAAATATCTTGAAATATGTCAAGATACGTTTAAAAAACATTTTTACTACAAAGGTAATCAAAATTAGGCTTTTCGATATTTTATAATCCGAAAACCTTCATATACAGCTCCTTTAAAATTTAATACAAATATAACTTTCGTTGCGCGTTTCTTTTTTACCAGTCAAGAATTCTGTATTTTCATAAGAGATGTATAAATTCTTTCGCATTATTATAGCAGAAGTTATTTCAGAATCAAGGCACCCTAGTAGATATATACTTGAAGTATAAAAACTCATATTAAATGTTTACAAATTATTAAAATTTTATGTATAAATAAATTTCATTCCAAACGAAAGAAGAACAGGGACAACGTTTCTCATGTATTTGTCAAAAAGAAATCAGCCAATTCAGTAAAAGGAAAACATTTTTCAAAAGCACAACTAACTTAGAAATGTAACTATAGTAAAAGTTTGAATAAAAAGCAAACTAATTCATACTATATATTCCTAATCTTTTTGACGGCATTCTGTTTTACTTCATTTAAAATGACAACGATCACAGCAATACAAATAAACATTTCTATATTAGGAACAAAAATAGAACATATTAGATTTCAGAAACTCACGAATTTAACATTCTTTTTCGAACTAAAACAAAACGAAGACCGACACATGTGAATCCTAAAAATGTTTTTATATGCAAAATATATAAAATCCAACTAAGATTATAAACATGATGCTCATTTAATATTCCAGCATTAAAATACGTTTCTAATCATAATAGTCAGCTTCATTGAATTTTACTGAAAAAGAAAATGGAGACTTATCATTTTTATTGAATCTTATTGCAAAGAATTGTTCACGCTTGAGCCAAGACAAATAAAAATCAACTGACTCGGTAAATATTTAATCCTAGGGGCACAGAATAATGTTGCAAACATTTATGGATTTTTTATGCCAAGTTTTCTCTAGAGGTGTTTAGTATTTAAGAAAAGTAAATATTTAAATTAGGCGTTGAGTAACAATTTTAAAAGAGCTCCGACGATACGTAAATGATAATTTATTTTATTGTTAATTTCTCTAGTAGTTTAGTTCCCAAGGAAGTTTGACTTTTTAAAAAGGAAAAATTGAATTTTTGGAATACTGTTTTTTCACACATTCAGTTAAATATTTTTTAAATAATACTAATTATTAGGCAGAAACAACACTTTTAAAGGAGATATTTAGAAATTTTCTATCTTTCTTTCTTTTTTTAATCAAACAATTATTTCACAATGGTTTTAAAATTTGGAGTTAAATGTAAGAAAATGTGATACCCAAGTAATTTATTTAGATTCAACAAATAAGTTTTGAACAGAAAATGTACTAAATGCATTGTAATGTGCTGTTCATTAGAATTTTTAAAAAATAAATGTTTACACACTACACTTTACAACCATAAATGGTTTATAATCTGCGTGAATATTCTCGAAATTAATATACGATAATTTTACATATAAGTTTACTGTGTATTAAAGGATTAAAAAAACCATTTTTCACCTAATATGAAAAAGTAAACAAAAATTTTATTTTGAAGAAACATAGTTGGGCATACTTACGCCAGAACAAATTTAAACAACAAAACGCTACTTTAAATACTAACTTAGTAATTAGAATATATATATTGATAAACAAAACTATCTTTAAAAGTAGCAAACGAAAATTATATATATTTTTTTTCGTAGTATTATCCGTACCCTGATGTATCAACGAAGGGAAAGAAGTTTTAAGTTTTTATTTATTAGTATTACTAAGGAAGCAAAAATGTCCAAAAAATGTTCGGAAGGAAGATATTCAATTTCAACCGCCACTGTACATCTTTAAATGTCATGCGTTTTAAAAAGTAACGAAGTTTTACACTACGTTTCCTCCAACCTTGAAAAAAACGGAAGATTAAAATAAACTTCTACAAAGGGAGTATTTTGGAAAAAAAAAAAAAAAACGCTAGAAACAACAATAACATTTAGTCGAGCCTAAAAAAAGTACCAAAGCAAACAGAATGATGTATAAACACAATTCACCAACACACGGAAGTATTCATAGCAGAACCACAAGCATCAACAAAAAAATAAAAAAAAAATCATGGAAAACAGGTTTGCTTGAGGCAAGGATAAGAAAAAAAGAACGAAGGAAAAAAAAAAACTCGTGAAGTCCGGCGTTCCTTTTATCCGGCACAAACGTGCACGGTTTCAGAGGAATCCGGCACACAAAAATCCGAGCCTCCGCAGAGACTGGAAGGGGAAGTTTCAGCAATGCTGGCGCCAGGAAAAATAAATAAAACAGACATCCTAAAGAGGACAGGACAGAGACGTTTTCCGGGAAAAAACATCGCTCCCGTTTCCCGGGCAACGGAACTGGAAAGGCACCTCAAAGTCCGGCGCCAGAAATCTTCCCGGATAGCGTCCCCTTCCCCCTTAAGGCATTTCTAGGCCATTATACGCATCATGGGATCCCGTCGTTGTGGTGGAATTGCAATTCATTCACTGAATATGGAATTTAATTCCAAGAAGGATAGTGATGGGGGATTGTTTTCGTGGAAAAGGAAATGGTGATTGGATACGGGGAGGTGTATTAAAAGGGATGAAAATTAAGCCCAGAGATGCGACTTTCGTGACCAAATGAAATGAGGTAGATAATGTAGCGAGCTCTGTAATGAGAAGCATACATAAAGTATCACCAGAATTCGCATGCTTAGCAGCATTTTACATGATTTATGGATGACATGTGCATTATGCAGCAGGTTGAAATCAAAGTTTTAAATTATGCCTATACTGAATAAGTTTCACAGCTACGCTAGAAATAAATCCATGCCCATTACATATATTAGTTCATAACACATTATCTGTTAGTCCACTACACGTTTTAATGCCATCAAAATAAACTATATCTTATTATACTAATTGATTTGAATGAAATCATAATATTATACTAATTATTATCTAAGTAATGGCTGACATTTTTTTTTCTTTTTCTTAAAGGAATTTTTGCAAGAACTTTTACAAATAAATCATTATTATTAATTTTAACTTCTTGAACATGTGTTACGTTGGTGCGTACGATTTATCCTTAGAATCAATAAACTCTAATATGGAATTTCTCTCTCTCTCTCAAACTGTCTTCATTTTCATACTGCTTAGCAAGTTATAATCGGTAGGCGAATGTTGAATAAGCTGCGTGTTGCAAAATTTCATATTTTAATTCATTTAATTTCTCAAATGGTTTATACGACGTATACAGCCGAGTATTGAGCCATGGTGATTAACAAGTGAAGGGCATATAATTTTCAAATTTTCATACCCTTCATCAATGTCCTGGAAGACCAGCAGACTAGTAGAACGTTTCCACTAATGATTTCGGAGCATCATTTTTCACAGATGTTTTGATCTTCCACGTGGTTCTTTTTTAATTCCTCAACTATTATATATGTCCTATATACCAGCAGATAGTAGAATATATTCCACCAATGTATTTATATATATCATTTTTCACAGATGTATTTGATATTCCATATGGTTATATTTTTATATATATATATATATATATTAGCTCACACTCCTATATATTTATCTTGGTGGAGTTTTCCATTGTTAATAAAATAAATTTTAAAGCGCTCAATTGAACTGAAATTTTATATACATGATTATTTTGGATGACAATACAATGATTTAATAAAAATTAATTTTGATAAAAACTAATTACTTAAAGAATTACAAATACAGCCACGTTGACATCTTTTTTGGCGATTTGTGTCAAAACTTGAAAGGTTTTTTTTCTCACGTTTTAAAGCATTCAGTTGAACTGAAATTATATATACACGATTGTTTTGGATGACAATACGATACTTAAATGATTATGAATAAGAATTAAATACCACTTAATGTTGTGATTCTGTCCTATGTATAAACATATTTATATTAAATGTAACTATTTAATAAAATACAGCTAAAATTAAAATTTTCTTTGTTGATATAAGTAGGAATTGATTTAAAAAAGTCTTTTTTAATATTACTTGTTGTAGGAAAAAATTCACCAGACGAAAATTTTTCCAATCAACGCATTCTTTTCGATCGTTAACTGTGTCATCAATCCCCAAATGAATGGTCTTTATTGCGAGCAGCATTATTATCAAGTTCATACTCACATAAAAAAAATTACACGAATATAGGTTAAATTCATATATTAAGAAATTTAAAACAAATAATAAAATGGAACACTTTGAAAGAAATTTTTTTGTTGAAATGTGATTTTTGCACAACGGACGGTTCGACTATGAACGACGTTATGCCAAAAAGAAAAGCATAGTAAAAACAAGCAAACAAACACTCATATGTAGAGAAAAAACGACATTTTACCGATGCACCAGTCAGCTCCGGTGGATTAGAGGTAGCATGCCCGCTTCGTAAGTCTGCGGGTTTGACTAGATAGATTTTCTGGACGCGAAAATCGTAAGCTCGTATGCCATATAACCAGTAGCGCACACAGGAATTTTTTAAGAGGGGCTGGGGCCGAGGTCGAAAGTTCACCATTCTTGTATCATGCTCCTTTTGATTTTGTCGATTTTCGGGAACAAAACACAGTAAAAAACTAATTATTGAATAAGTAATTAGCATTAATTAATAAAATTAATCATTAATAACAAATACTTAATTAAATTTTACGTACTATATGCTTAGAATAATAATCAATCGGAAAGAATATCAAGGGCTTTGGGGGGTTCGGACCCCCCCCCCTTGTGTACGCCACTGGATATAAATATGCGGCATGAAAAAGATCCCTTGAGTATCAATTTGGCTCTGGCACTTTTGGAAAAATTAAATCACGGCAATATTTAGTATCCGACGAGAGTTTGAGTTGATAAAATTCAAACGTCACAATTTGGTAGCTGAAGTTGCCACTAGATCAATCAGTGATACTCGACCTGCGGCTCACTGGGTCTTTTTAAGTGGCCCGGTGATGGAGCATTGCTCTGAAAAATTGATTCATTTATAAAATTGTGATGGGAAATTCTTTGTTAAAAAATCAAATACATCAATTTTGATTTTTGCTGTCGATGTCGTATGTGGGTGCGATTTTTTATTTTATTCTTATTAGTGATAATAGACAACGATGGAGTAGCGACCATTTTATGAGTGGAACTAATTTTTATTTATCTTTCGCATCTTGCAAGAGAAAAATATTCAAAGAAAATAAGTTGTTTGAAGATGACGGTGGAGTTGACCATTTTGCAGTGAAAAACAAGCATGGATCAGTAATGGTTTGATTTGTCACGAAAGTGTTGTAATTGGAAAAAATAAATAAATAAACAGGAATCGTTTAATGATACTTTTCCTCGATCTCTTTCAAGAGGTGATAAATAGGTTTCTTGAATAATCTTTACAACAGAGCAAAAAAGTGTTTTGTCAGTGGTAATGTCACTGTGGTAACAAAGGCACCCTATGAAATTTGTTGCATTATTGGTAAACATATGAAACCGTTTACTGATGCAGAAATTGTGAAGGGATGATTCTTAAATGCTTCCAATTTAGAAAAATTCAGTGACAAAAATAAAAAAAAATATATAAAAATTAATAACTAAAAAAAGCAAAATAGGAATTTTAATAATTTGATCAATATTTTTCACACTTTAAATTTTCTATGTTATCTTGGTCTGAAAAAGCATCACCCCCTCCCTCTTCCATTAATTCCACGTTTAATTGCCTCATATGTATGCGGCCAGCGTGAAAAAGCTAACATATGTATATGACTCGGCAGAAAAATAGGTTGAGTACCCCTGCAGTAGATGATGTTACCAATGAAATGACTTCTCCTCTTGAGGACTTGACGTGTCTACAAAGGCTTTGTTGCTACTATGCAGCCCATTAAGAAAAAAAAAATCCACCAACCTAGCATTTCCAAACTTAAATCACAATCTAATTACACAGCGTGATCCCAAGAAGTTTTAACAGTATAATAAGTTAAGTACGGATGACATCGGATTTTGAAGAGAATCTTTCTACGAGACCTTTATATAATTGACCTTTCTTTTTTATATAATTCAGAAGAATCTTCGTTTATGAGGGTTTGGGACAACCTCTTAATGTTACTTTCAAAAATAATATTAAGGAATATATCAAGATTTAGCAATGTATTTGCTGAGGCATTAATTAGTATTGATATTCAATGGGAAAAAATATTTTTCAAATTCTCTCTAAAAGAAGCAATTAAATAATCGCATTGCTTAAGGAAATTCGATTATAAGAATAACGGTTTATTGGAAAAGTTATATAATCTAATGGGACTTCAAGAAGTTAAAAAGATAAACTTAAGAAAGAGGAAAAATGATATATAGATGGGAAACCTTTATCAATTTAATTAAAAACTTCAACGTATGATAGTTCTTTATGAAATAAATATTTTATATACTTTGACAGTATAAGAATGATAGTTATAAAATAAATGTAACTATTTTCCAAAATATCTTTTAATTTAATAAGTCATTTATAAATGCTTTTATATATTCCTTTTTAAAAAGTGAAGAAATTAATCAACTTATTTTTTGATTCAAATGAAACACATAATCGTCTGGGAAAGACATAACTTCATTCGTAATTTTGTTTACGATAGGATTAAAATTTAAAAAAAACGAAGATTACAAAGAAAATTTAAATAAAAAGTATGTCTTAGAAACTGAATGCACTTCTGCAACTTTACAAAACAAATAACCAGACATTCTTCTTACTAACATACATTTAACATCAAAGGGGAAACATTTTAAGTAACTAAAATATATAATAGCAATTTCCCACCTCCTTCAAATGATACGGTTAAGTGACAAAAATTGTCAAAACACAGAAAACATTACGGCGATAAAAATTTTACATCAACCATTAATATTGGAGTTCCTTACCTATCCTAGTTGACTATCACTTAAAAATATCACTACTACTGTCTTCTACTTCCAACTTAATAGCACGTACACTCTATAAAAACTCAACATCAAAACATAAACAATGCTTGTTATTCGCAAAATCGCAGGCAACGTCACGATTCAACTAACTGTGCCCACTACTCCCCTCGTTCTTTACTCTCTCTTAAAAGACTAAATTCTAAGAGCAAAAGCGATACATAAAACAAAAATCCCTATCACCTAAATCGGTTCCCAGATCAATTTTAAAAAACACGACGAACGACGGAAAAATGGTGACAACATTTAAGAGTTCCTCCAAAAGACACTGAATTCCTAAGACGTTTACATAACAGGGGGTGGGAGGTTTATCGAAGAGACACTTTCGCGCAATTTTAAAAGATCTCCTTCCACCCCCGACTGGAGGGGGAGAGAGAGAAGGGCATTCCCTTCCTCCCAAACGACACAATCAAGACATTTCCGGACACGTGACGTTCTCTAACGTCGCCGTTTGGACGACAGAAGAGGGATTAAGGGAGGGAAGACGAGGGGCAAGGATGGAGAGATTTGATTTCTTTTAAAAAAAAAAACATATCATCCAGAAATCTACCCATAGCGTTAAGCCCCGACTGGTTACACGTCATTGGGGTTTTGTAGCAATTTGTCTTTCCTCGTTGTTTAAGAGTTGAGTACTTTTTCTTTCTGAAGAGACGGGGGTGAAAGGGGAAAAAATATTTTGCGCTGGATAGTTTTTCATGCTTTCCTTATATTCTTTTAGGGTCATCAACTAGACGGATCGATTTGCATTTTCCCTCTCTGGTACGCTTTATTGAACACTAATGGGATTTGGATTGGTCGGTGTGAGGACTAATTTTGTCCTGCGCCTTAGAATATGCTATTAGTCAAACTGCCACAGAAGCATCTATACTTCCAAGTTAAATGGTAACAGTGTGAATTAATTTGCATACATTTGAGAAGAACATTCTATAGCAGAGGTTCTTAACCTTATTCCCCATCTGGGCACAACTGACAAACTGGAAATTACTGACGGGTGTAGTTAAAAAAAGTATAACTATTCTTAATATTTCTTTATTTAATCGTAATCGTTTGCTTCATAAACAATATCATACATTAAAAAGATAACAAAAAAAAAAAGAAAAAGAAAAATAGTTACATTTAATGTGATTTATAACATTGCATATTATCCACTAGTTTTTTAAAATCAGGCGTATAAGATATTCTCAATCTTATAGAATCTTCGAGATTGCTATCATTAAGCCGAGATCTGATAGTTGATTTAATTGTGTTGCTTGTTGAAAACAATGATTTACATAAATATGTGGAACTGAAACAGGATCCTTTTTCCAAAAGGGAAATTTTTTATCTTCGGCTATAGATTCCAAATATTATCATTAAGTTCGTCCGTTTTTAATACAATACCAGTTTGAATATTCAAAATCTCGTCTTCAATTGAAGATGCTTTTTCCTGAATAATTTTCCTCGTGGAATTTGCAATTTCAGAAATATTAATTTGAGGATTGAATGGGCTTACAAAAAAAGAAAGCCACCGGCTCAATAATCGAAAATTGCTGGAATCTACTTTTGAATCGTTTTAAAAGCTTCTGAAGGTGGCCAATAAATAAATCTGGGTCAAATAAAAGGGGAAGTCTCGGGCATATTAGCACCCTCGGGCACAGGGTTAAGAACCCTTGGTTTAGAGCTTAATAAACAGTTCATGCATCTGCAGTATTACATCAAACATTAATTTAGCTAATATGAATGCAGATTGTTTGCAACATCTTATGTTTAGCACAACATAGCTTCTCTTTACACATTAATTTCTAAAAATACTGTTTCAAGCTTATATTATAAATCACCATTGTATGAATTTTTATGATGTGTTGAAGTATAAACGTAGGGGAAAGGTTGCTACCATCCAACTAGTTTTAATCCCATTTACTTGGTTCTAAGTCAGAAATTACTTTTTGACTCGCTAGGCTCCACTTTTTATTCCATTGAATTTCTTCCTTCCTTCTTTTACATGTTTATTTTGTTGAAATTTTATATATTGCTTCTATTACTTATTATTTCATATTTTTAGATGTATTGCAATGTTTTCCCTTTATATATATATATATGGCTCTTAGTATGCTCAAAAATGAGTACAATTCGCACAAAAAAGGTAACTAGGAATGTAGCAAACAAAATCAAAATGTCTATCAATACTCATACGTTGAACACTTGGTAATATCTATCAGTTTTATTCATAAACGCAATGTTCCCCCTCGACACCAACACATGCTCAGTTATAAGTAATGTCCACAATTAAAATGAAATATTTCAAATTTAAGATAAATAATTTTAAACGCGGAAAGCAACACAGGGTTAAAAGTTTTAGTGACCAAAACCAGTGACCTACAAATAAAAATCCTTTTATTCTAGAAGCGAAAATATTTTGTGATACTTCAAAAATCTTTTTTAATTGCTTTTATTTATAATTTAACAGGTCAATTATTCTCCCATTCCCAATTAGTTTATGCAATAAATAAGCAATATTTTTTCTTAATATTTACTTCGGAATTTTTTTTTTAAAAAAAGAAACAATTCAGCACAATAAAGACTTTTTTTTTGCATTAAGTACAGAATTTATATACATAGACATTTATACACACACACACATCAATACACATTATAAATATTTTCTTAGTTGTTTCTTCACATGCTTACCTAAACTTAAAGGACAACTGCAATGCACCGTTTTAAAAAAAGTTCTTATATGAATACCTTTCTGCATCACGAACTCATTTTAAAATGATACACCTAAATCATTTTTCACGAAAACATTACTGCCGTGTTAATGGTTTAAACAGTTAATTTATTCTACTTCAGACCTGAACTCCGTATAGGAATGGAAACAAAGAACTAATGCATCTTTACAAAGATATAGTCTGGAATCTAAGGTATAAAGCTTCTAACTCACGCATGAAAATTCACAGCGGGAGATACAACAAAGTTTGATTTAGTAACTCGTGGAAAGTTTAAAAGCGCGTTAACATAGAGAAATTTCCATTTACACTTAATAGTTACAGTTTACGATTCTAATTAAGAACTTGCAAGAGTTGAGTTACTACCCAAATTTAAACTAGGTAGCAATAAGAATAAAAATATGATATGGGGAACATTTTCAAATATGTGTCTAACAAATCAGGTTCATATATTTCACTTAACTGCACAAGTAGAAAAATCATACATTATTCGCCTTATGTAACTTCTAAATATATAACGTGTGAAATTTAACAAAAAGAGTATCGAGAAATCCATTTAGTGTATATAAATTTAAATTATATTTTAATTAAATATTAATTAAAAATTAATGTCAGCTAATTCTTAAATTAGAAAACGGATAGCTTTTCTCTGTTACTATCCTAATAGAATAAGCACAAAAGCAAATTTTGTCAATTAGATTACAAGACTGACAATTTATTTCTACAAGAACAAGACAAATTTAATGTTTAGGGGAGTCCAGATTCTAGTCTACAACCCTTTTAAAATTTCCCACATTTTAAAATATTTCAAACACAATGCAATTTAATTTGGTATGAGTTACCAACTATCTAGAGGTAAACAAAAAAAAACTACCGGGGAAATGAACTTTACAATTTCTAACAACTGACAGAAGGTGAAGATGTATCAACCCTCCCTTGGGATGATACATCTATCTTTCCTAACTTCCACACCACAACCCTGGATGTTTAACAAAGTTATGTTTAATAAATCATTCCCTAGGGAGGGGGAAGGGGTCAGAAGAAATCAGCACTCAAATCTGCACACCGCATTATAAAGAAACACGAGGGCAATTGGCGACGGACCTCGTAATTTTAAACCTCAGTCAAGTGGCGCGGATCACCCCTGAGCAAGCACGCACCCCTCTCCTAACTACCACACCACACGAACGAAAGGACATTGAGTCTTGATATATTTAACATGCATTAGCTCCTCAACATGATGGGTCTTCAGTGGCACTTGGGCTCAAACTCATGACACGCAAGCCACAAACTCGTGACACGCAAGCCACAAACTCGTGACACGCAAGCCACAAACTCGTGACACGCAAGCCACAAACTCGTGACCATGACCAAGACCACCTGGCTACCGCAGCCATTTCAATCATTGACCTTAATAACTAGAACACTTAACCTTAGATTTATTTTTGTTTATTTAAACCCGCGATACTAAGCCTGCGGCTGTTACGGTTAGTGATAACAGACAACAGCGGAATGAACAGGAGGGGGGAGGAGTTAATTTTTAACTTATCTTTCATATCTTTCAAGTGAAAAATATTCGAAGAAAATATATTGTTTCACGACGATTGGGAAGTTGACTATTTAGTAGTGAAAAATAAACATGGATCAGTAATTTTTTGATTTGTCACGAAGTGCTGCATTAAAAAATACCAATAAACAGGAATCATTCAATGACACCTTTCCTCGAAGATCTCTTTCAAAAGGTAATACATAGGTTTTTTCTTGAATATTCCTTGCAACAGTAACAAGTTTGTGGTAATATTACAGCGGTAACAAGGGCATCCAATGAAGTTTGTTATATTATTGGTGATCATATGAAACCGTTTAATGATCCATACATTGTGAAGGAGTGTTTCTTAAATGCTTCCAATTTAGTGTTAGTAGCAAAAATAAAAAATATAAAAATAATAATTAAAAAAAATCAAAACAGGAGTTATAATATTATGATCAATTCCCCACATTTTTAATTTCCAATGTTATATTGATCTAAAGCATTTCTCCCCCCTCTCCCATTTATCCTCATGATGCGGCCCGCGTGAAATGGCTGATGTAGTATGTATGCGATCCAGCAGAAAAAAGGGTTGGGTACCCCTGATTTAAACCTTCACAATTCATAACATCTAAAGAGTGAATTACACACGGGGAGAACTTCCAAATTTACTTAACATGACTTTTAATAAATAACCTCTTCTTGTAGTTAACTTATCTACATTAATGCCACTGAAAAAATACGATTCAAGACTTTTTTAAAGGAACAGAGGGAAAAGAATCACGTAGCCTTAACCATAAATTTGGTACAATCACTCGAACGATTCTCGAACACTGCCTCTGAAAAGAAATTAAACTCCATTTTCTTTTCCATTCTCTTCCGAAACCGCGATTTCAATCATTCAATGTTCTTCCAACGGAACACCTTTCTTGACAAATCGTGACATATCGATAACCGTAACCTATAGAAATAACGTTTCCTCCTTTTTTTTCCTACTTCCATCTAGCGCTATTTTTCCTCTCTCTCTAGAGAGAGGAAGATTTAAAGAGAGACAGAAAAGAAATGAAATAAAAACTCCTCCCTTCAGAGCCCCCCTTTTCGATTTCTCTCGATACTGTTCTTTTTCGAATTGAAGGGGCAAAGTGACGGGGGAAAAAAGGAATGGGCAAAGATACGGAGACGCCATTCCGTCTGGATAAGATGCAAGAGGCACCGAAATAAACAGGGAGGAAAAAGAGAGAAAAGAGAAAGAAAAATCCAAAGCTCCATCGGAAGATATTAGTGGTTGATACGATCCCATGACGTAAAATGACGCGACGTCATATAGAGTCGTCAAGATCGGAGTGGGTCGTAAAATTGGAAGTGCATTTTGATGGGTTTACTCTGGGAAGTGGGTCTAAGGGAACTTAGCTCCAATATTTTCTAAGATAAATAACATCGAATCATTGGAGGGACATAAAAGGAAACTTTTCTTTTTTTACAAGGGGTGAGTAAATAAGCTCGATCGAGAGAGCGAGAAAAAATAATCAGGATACGTGTGGGAATGGTTTCGTTGGGAAAAAAAGTTTTTCTTCCTACTATTTTCATTGTGGCTTAAAAGCAAATATATAAAACTCGAGGAATGAATCAGAATTTTGATATTATGAGCTTCTCTTTAGGGTGGGATTTCACTTCATTGGCTAACAAATTAAAATGCCAGAGAATTTCTCCCTTAATTTTAAAATGACATGCATCAATATAATTCCTTTTCAAGATTCTATAATTATATCGCATGTAGTAGGGGTGGCCAACTTTTGAGTATGTTAGATCGACTTTTTATTCTGTTCGGGATCGACTTTTATGGTAAATTATGTGTGACGGTTGACTTCATATGATAGGGTAGATATAGTATGCTTTTGTAACGTTTCCCGTCACACAGCTGTAAATCGACTTATTTTTAAGGATAGAATGACCTTTATGAACGCGTGTACCCTTAAAATATTGCGAGGTCTTGTCTTTGTTCATCGCCCCGGAAACCTTTGACACCGTGAAAACCCCTCCACCCATGAACCGGATGTAACTCGAGGATAAGAAGGCAGACCGCTACTATCCAGGGACTCTAGAGAGGGCAGATAGAGAAGACGGTTCGCTGAGAATGGATGCAATCTCCTCCTTCACAAACAACAGAGTTTAGACTCTAACGAACTACGCGATCCTTTCAATAACTTCAATGTATATGCTGTAATTAATAGCTGTAACGTATATAAATAAACTAAATATTTAAATTAATAAATATCACGCAACCATTATTTTTCTCAAACGTCACACTTTAAAGCTATTAAAGTTATGAATCTTAAAAAGCATATAATGCAGTTAATTTCTGATAAATTACAATTAATAGCCTAGGAAAAAAATTTAGATTGCTTTATTGGCATCGTTACAGGTGAAAATTTAGGTATGCTATAACATGCATTCTTTTTTGTTTATACTTTGCACGTCATATTCGTTCGACACATATTGCCTTCGGGATCGACCAATCAATCGCGATCTACTTGTTGACCAACCCCAGCATCTAGAATCGAAGTAAAATGGTGCTTCTTTACGTATTTTTACAAATTTAGCGCTAAAAATGTTTCTTAACTCTATATTTAAACCCAATGAGCGTCGATTGCAATAGGCATGAAGTTCTGTAAATTTAAGGTCTATGAAGAAAATTGGATATTTAAATGCAATTTATTAAAGGATAGAACATTTTAGCTAGAGATTTAATTCTTTGTACCTATTTCTCTCAACAACAAAGCCCAATGTTTGGGAAAGATCATGGACTTAAATTTTTTAGCTACTTGTAAGAATGATAATGTTTGAACTGATTGAACCCAAAGAAGTCATTTAAATTTTAGCAGATCTAACTATTGTGTGAAAAAAAAATTCAGTTTTAGTTGAAAACCCGAATCGCGCGAAAACATAATACTTTGAGCCAGATTCATATTAATCATTATTTACCACGCATACAAATTTTCACATTGTTTCATACAATAAAATTCTGAAATATCACTATACTGGAAATTGTGAATGGCAGTCTCTCTATTCCTTTTCTTATTCACAAAAGAAACAATAAATAAGAAGACGGAAACCATAACTTTAAAGAAATACAAAAAGACAACACAAGGCTAATTTAACACAGCAAAACTAAGATGCAAAAAACAGGAACTACTGTGACGAAGTCAGACAATGGGAAGATTAGGAATAAATGACTCTTGTGAATAGTTATTTTTTAAAAATATAATTATAAGACACTGTAATGTTGTACAACGCAAAACTATTTCTATGCAGATCATGCAACACAAAGTGGTAATCTGTAGAAAAAAATAATCACCATTGAATATGAGTAAACATAACTGCTACAACGAAATCTTAAAATAAATAGTTGCATCCTAACCAGTTCTTTTAACAAAATGTATTGTTTGATAGTAAAAGAGATGGAAACAAAACCAACCCGCACTCATTCTAAAAAGGCATGGAAAAGCTCAACCCAAAACAAGCCGATCTTTTACATCACCCGCCAACGATCAAGCGGACGTCTGTTTTTGAGTGGAAGATTTTCAGTGCCAAGCTTTGTTTCAAAGCTTCATTCATTCACAACATAATGAGCGTGGGGAGAGCTACAAACAATAGTGGGTGTAGACGCATTCAATTCTCCTCTGACACGATCTGCATAATTAATTAAAATGATGCAAGAAAAGAAGAGCATCATTACTCATCACAAATGATGAAAAATGGAGTGACATGGGCTTGAAGTTTTATTTAATTCAGAAAAGGGCAATACTCGAATGAATAAAGTGAGCAGGGGGTTAATGCTCCCTCTGACACCATTGAATTTTCGCGCAAGTAGGTCGATTCTTTTCAGCTGTCCAACCCGTCAAACGTTAAATACAAAGGACAGACGAAGATAAAAAAAATATTTTGGTCCCCCCCCCTATCCGTCACTTAGGATAAAATGTTTTAGTTGTGGTTAGGTTTATTAGATAGCAACTATTTTAGGATTCTGGAGTGGTTTTATGGAGATACAGTTTATTTATTAAGGTATCCGACTAGGTTCGGAGACCAAACTTTTCAAAAATAGATTTTCAGAATAATTTTATTGCCTTAGCGAATATAAATGGGCTTAAAAAGCCATAATTATATTAAATAAATAACATGTATTACCCTTTGTTTTTAAAAGTATTATTTTTATGAAATTTTAGGAAAAATTTTACAAGTTAAGAAAAATGCCATAAATAAAAATAAATTGCACATAATGCAGTTTTAATTTCATTCATATACTTCCTGATCCAACTGAAGTGCCACGAACCGCAGGATAAAAAATATATTTTAAGAAATAAATATTTTACAAGCATTTAAATTTGATGTTAACGATTTTTCGTCAAAATAACTGTATGTTCTAACTAAAAATTACTGTAAAATGTGATTAAATGTACTCGTAACTATCTTAAAACTTGCCGTTTGTTACACTCTAAAGGGCTCATAACACACATAATTTCATTGAATTTTATTGGATTGTTTTGGAGACAACCCGTTTTTTTCGTGCACAAATTATCGTAAAAATTTCATTCTTCAAAAAATGCATTAAAAATATTCTTAAAAATTAAATAAAATAAATGCTATAAAAACAATTTAAAAACTCTCTAGTTTTACATATTAGTCCTTCTTTCTCAATAATTATACTTCTTTTTTCCCTAATGATACAAACAACACCAAACATCTTCGGATACCTTAAAAGATACAACTAATGCGCCAAGTTTAAGGTCTTTTATATAATATTTTCACAATGATTGTGTCAGAAATAACACTTAAATAGAAATGAAAAACTTTAATGCAAAGTAACAAAGAAATATTTTCTGTGAAAAAGGGATGAATTTCAGTATTGTTAGTTTGAGCCACACTTCAAGTATCGTACAAAGGAAAATGAATAAGATAAATCAATAACGAATTTAAGTGTTCAGAACAATAGTTATAGGGAGTTCGAAAAGTATGGTTACTTTTTCAAAAGTGAATTAAAAAAAAACAAAGATTTTCTTTCAGGTTTTTCATGTCCCATAAAGAAAAAAATTAAAGTCTCTGTTTAATGAAATGCAAACAAGATGGTACCCCGTCTCCGGTTTGCAAGATTCTAGTTTAAAAATAGCTTCACCACAAGAACAAGCGCAAGTTGAAGCATGGTATATTGAATTTGAATTTGCAACACATGTACAACGTAAATTTTGGACTATCTATAAACGAAGTTCACCTTCAACAATCCACACAATTTATATAAGTGGCACGAAAGTTTTATGATGATAGGTAGCGTATCGTCGAAAAAAATCAGGAAACCCAAGTAGAAGCCGAGATGACGTTACTCGTAGACTTGATGTGTTGCGCACAACTAAAGGTGTGCACATTGAAATCATGCAATAAAACATAGTAAAAAGGCTTTGGTATTTACTTTATGAAGTATAAAAAACTGTAAGTGAATAGCTTTGTTTATTTGTAATTAAAATTTGAAAGTGTACCATGCTTTTCGGACCCGGTAAAATATATCATTTATGTGTTTGACAACATCATGTGCAATATTTGCAATGTTTGCATTATTTGTACATCTCGTGCATGCGGAAAAACCCTGAATCTCAATAAAGTTATTCGTCAGTTGAAAAAATATCCAGTAATAATTGTTTGATTTTCAATTCCTACTATTAGCTCATACTCTCTACATATTTATTTATCTTGGTGGAGTTTTCAATCGTTAATAAAATACATTTTAAAGCACTCAATTGAGCTGAAATTTTATATACATGATTACTTTGTATGCCAAAACAATAATTTAGTTATAATTAATAAAAATTAATTGATTAAAACTAAGAATTTAAAGAATTACAAATACACCTAAGTTCGCATCAGTTTTGGCGACTTAGCGACCCTTTGGGGAATTTGTCAAAATTTGATAGGTTTTTCTCACGTTTTAAAGCATTTAGTTGAATTGAAATTTTATATACACGGTTGTTTTTGGTAGATGACAATACGATACTTTAAATTGCAATCAATTTAAAATAATAAGTACGCAAAAAATAATACCGATATTAAGAGTAATATCTATTTCTAATAAATCGATTTTCTGTCAATTAATATGATCAAATCGATGACCAAAGTTAGGTTTTGTTCAGTTTTACTTGGTTATGAGATTTAAACAAAACTAAAAAAAATGAAAAACAAAGCGAAAAGAAAAATCGAATAATTTTTTTATTCAAACAATTGCAAATTAAAAAACAAACAAACACCTGAACATCATTTAGAGAGCACACACACTCACATTTGCATTTGAAATCTTATAATTGACAGCAGTAGCGCACACAGGAATTTTTCAAAGGGGGTCCGGGGTCGAAAGTTCACCATTCTTGTATCATGCTCCTTTTGGTTTTGTCGATTTTCGGGTGCAAAACACAGTAAAAAACTAATCTTTGAATAAATAATTAGCATTAATTAATAAAATTAATCATTAATAACAAATAATTAAATTTCACGAACTATATACTTAGAATTATAATCAATCGGAAAAAAAATCAAGGGCTTTGGGGGGTCCGGACCCCCCTCTGTGTGCGCCACTGATTGACAGGTCTCACTTAAGATTCTTCTATTCCTATCAACTCGTATTCCAACTATTTGAAATGAAATCTATACATCAGGATAACCGAGAAATCGCCAATTCAAAAATAATACAAATGCTATGAATCTTTTATCCTTTCAACTTGATATCGTGACTATTATATCAGAAAAAAAGAAACAAAAGTCAGATTTTCAATTCTTTATTCCGAAATCAAAGTTCGAACTGACTGCATTTAAAAATGTGAAAAGAGCAGTTTAAATTCAACCTGACTGCACACGAAAATGACGTGTAAAATATATATATATATATATTTGACAACATATATATATAATATTTGCAATATTATATATTATTTATACATCTATGATATATATAAAATGAATCTATATAAAATATTCGTCAGTTATAAAAATATCCAGTAATAATTTTATATATTTATATTTTATATATAAACTATATAGCTCATATCTCTGGTATATTTATTAAAAAATACAGACTGAAGGATAAAGAAGTTTTTAATGAGTTAATTTTACATTGTATAAATTAAACAAAAAAAAAACTTTTTTAAAGCACATGTTTCTAAATTTTAAATCTTTGATATAATTGCTGAAATTTTATTATTACTTGTGACGCCCCGTGATGGGTCGATTTTTGGATGCCAAAAAACAATACATTGTTAAAAATTTTATAACGCTAAAAATAATAAAAATTAATTGATTAAAACTAAGAATTTAAAGAATTTATTTCAAATACACCTAGCTGTTACCCGCATCAGTTTTGGCGACTTCGCAGAGTTTTGGGGACTTTTCTTCAAAATTTGTGAATCTATGTTTTTTTGGCACGTTTTTTGCTTTGCTTTTTTTAGTTGAATTGAAATTTGACATTGTATACACGGTTAAAATCTTTTGGATCAAAATACGCTACTTAGGGTGAAATAAAAAAGTAGCTAGGAAGGGGTAAAGGGATTTTCTTTGTTAATCACGTTAGGGGACAGTGGACTCAAAAACTTTTTTTTAATTATTAAGTAAGAGTAATATTTATGAGCATATACACTGGAATACAACTAGATCAACTATATCTTTAAAAAAATTTCAATTAAAATTTTTTTTAAATTTAAAAAATAATAATTTTAATTTTTCAAAACATTCCATGCGTTTCAATTTTCGATTTTTTGACTTCGTCACATTAATGTTTATTAGTACACGTTACACAAATCGATGACCAATTTCATGCACCGGTTTTTTTAAAAAGTTTTTTTTGTTTATTTGCACTTAATTTTCTGTAAAAAACAGATTTTGTACACTAAAAAAATGAAAAACTAAATAAAGTCGAAAATTTTAAAAATCGATTTATTTATGTTTTTTATTCAGTATTCTTCACGAGAAATTTCAAGCAAATGCTCAAAAAAACGCATGGAACATTTTAAAACAACTGAAAATCAGTTTTGAGAAAAAGTCATTTTAAAAATGTTTTCCACACTTTCATAATTGTTGTTCATTTGAAATCCATTTTATTTAATGACAGCAGTAGATTATTTATTTACAAGCATAATTTGAAGAGAGAAAAAAAAATTTATTAGAATGCATTGGTTTCACATGGGGTTTTTCGGTAAAATGTTTTCAATGTTAGTGCAAATAAATATTTTTTTGAAAAACATTTAAAATTTACCAGCACCATATGTTTCCCCTTCTTTTTTAATGTTCTTTGTAATTTTGGATGATTTAGCATTTATTGATTATTCTTTTCTTTCTCAATCACTAGAATTCTTTTTTCACTCTGCGCTAAACGTCGTTTATCACGTTTATGCGAAAACTAGATACTTAGAACTTAACTCATTGTGTTCAATCGCTAAAAAAAGCCAAAATTATATTTGGGGGCAGATATAACCCCATTTCAAGTCGCTTTTTAGAAACAAAAGTTTCTTTTGGGCAGTTTTTCAAATAACACTATGGATGATTCGTTGGCATTCTAGTTTTTCCCGCACTGCATCTTTCTAAAAACTATTTGTTTACAAGCCTTTGATATAGGATATTTTTCCAGAACTTGTTCGCCAGTTTTCATCAAAAAATGGGACAAACGGTTCTGAATCTTTTATCCTCTTCACCATGATGTCGAGCCAGTAGGGCATTTACTATGTTTTATTTTATCTGTAGATGAACAATGAAACAAAAGCTAAAATTGCGCTTTTCATTTTTCTTACATCTGGCGCATTGTCTTTTATAGCTTTTCTATAACTGACTGTCATTTAAAAATGGTGAAAGGTTGCCCTTCCGCCCACCAATAGTGATACCTTGATTCCGCCACTCTAAAATTACGGAGTGTGCCAAGCCTTTTGCCACGTGGTTAATGCATTCTTATTTTTGCAATTTTTATGCAGTTACCATACACATTTAATGATGATAAATGTTGATAGGTCTTGGCATCAGATATCTGACAAGATGCTCACATATTCGGAAATTTTAATGGATCTTTTCAAGAATTTCTGAAGCTTTAACCTCCATGGCATTAAAGATCCTACATAATTTTGCTGCATTCTTCAGTGGGATTTGTACCATATGGAGTACTCAGCACTATTTTATCCCAAGTCCCTTTTGCGGTAGTGCATTCTGGGCAATATTTGGAAAGGATTTCGTAATCAATAATAGCCAGTCAAAATGTCGATAACGATTCCTATATAATGTCCCCGTTTCTGCCATGTTCCATCATATGAAACGGTGATGTCTATAACACCATTAGCAGTGCCGAGCAAATCTTCATGGTGTTTTCGGAATTTAAAAATTTAAAAATGTCTTCTTTGAAGGATAAATTTTTTTACAATTTGTGTAAACATTTTAATTTTATCCATTGCATGAATACCAATAGCCATAGAGAAAGTTCTAATGCTGCATGGCCTTTCCCAATCTTAAAAAAGCTTCAGCTTAACGAGCTTTTATTTGCATCAACTTTTATCATCATCTCGAGGGCTGGAGAAACAGAATTAACCATTTTTCTGCAGCTTTTAATTTTAGATATAATTGCTGATTTTTTTAGAAAATTATTGCACTATTACATTCGACATCCAATGAGCACATATCACATTCATCACATTTTTGTTGGATCGCAGACCACATATCATTATTTCAAAACATATGTACCTTTCTCACTCAGTACAAAAGTTGATGTTGAAGGAAACATCTGAAGTTTGCTAAGACTTGCATTCAAATATTTCACCAGCATGTGAATAAATCACTAAAAATAGTTTAAGTATAATTGAATTTTCAGCAAGCAAAATATCAGAGTTTTTAGCACACATAGTAGTCAGAATCACTTTCATGATTTTTTCCCACTTTTGTACTTTGGATGCACACAAACTTTCTTTTTGATGTTACCTTTAGGTTTTCGATAGCGCCGACTAATAGCATCCATTGTAAACAAATACAGTTAACAATTGTATATGTTTTTGAAGCTTTTGTGGCTTTTAGATACAAAAAATTTGATTTTATTCACTAAGAAACAGACAGCAGTCAAAAGATTGTAATTTTAAAAAGGCAATACTTTCGACTTATTTGGAAGTAAACAAAATCAATAAATGTTAATTTTTTGCAGTTAAAATGCGCAGTTTTTTTTTCTAATATTTAAAAAACACTCAAAAAATTTTGACAACCTAAGGGCACATGACCTTTGACATTGTCGATTTAAATTTTTAAATCTTATAACTTTTAATAAAAATAGGCATGCGGTTGCATATGGGTGAAACGCGAACACAAACGACGCCGCAAAGGAAAATTTTTCCATAATTTGGACGATTTTGACCTTTGACAATGCAGTTAACGACTGTAAAATCATTAGGACCAAGACATGAATGGGAAATGTGGCGAACGGCAGGAACCTAATCAAAGAAAAAAGTTTGATATAATTGCTAGCAATCGTTGAGACAGAAGGCTCGCTAAATAAAAATAATCCCTATTGAAATAAATAATCCCTATTTGAATCGGATATTGCTCACTATTTCATTGGTTTTAATTTTATTTTCCCGGAATCCTAATTTTTTTTCTTTCTAAAATAAAAGTAGCCTAAGTTATTCCTTATAACATTAACTATCTGCCAGTGAAAGTTTCGTCAAAATTGGTCCAGCCGCTTCAGAGATTAGCCGGAACAAACAGACGGACAGAAAGACAGACAAAAATTTTAAAACTTGATTTTTTCATGTAAGTACCGTATATACTTTTAAATGCATTTAGTAAAAAGCTGTTCATTTCAAATTACAAACAGACACTTCATTTTTATCTATATGTATAGATTACAGTTAAAGTACGCAATTCAGTCAAAGTACTTAGTTAGAAAAAACGTACTGGCATCATCTGTTGCAGTTAATTGTAACTACAAGGGAAATAACGCAGAATAAATTTAAAATTAACAAATAAAATTTAATTAATGAATTAATATTTGAAAAAACTGTATCAACATCAAGTGTCATCCACTACAAGTTTAAAAAAATTTATTTGAACTTGATTGGATGTACAGAAATTATTTTATTAACGATTGAAAATTCCAACAAGATAAATAATAAGGAAAAGCTAATAGTAGTAATGAAAATAATTAATAATATATATATATTTCAAAGCTATTTTATAAATTAATTGAACATTATATAAAATATATATATATATATTTATTAGTTGTGGATGATTAATTGATAAATATATATATTAGTGCACAATTGCTAACATTAGGTAAACAGAAAGGAGAAAAAAAAGAATACGATGCAGAAATCGTTATATTTAAATATTATCAAAAAAATACTGCTAGGAAGAAAAATTGCTGCTTCATAAAACATCGTATAAACTTTTTCAAACAAAATTATAAGAGAGTATTAATTTAAATTTTATGAAACATACCTTTATTTTATTTTTCATTAGTTATTAGATGACACTTTGAATTTGGGTTCAAAATTGACTAAAAGCAGCTAGAGCCAGTTCAAAGAACTTTGGAGTACCGTATTTCATACTTTAACGATCAAGTAACCGTTATTCTAAAGAATACTAGTTAATTCGTAGAATTCAATAATTTTATGTACTTTAACTGACTTGTCAAGCTATTTCATGAAATATCAAGTTATTCAATGAAATAACGGATTTCACACTTTAACAACAGGGGGGCTATGGCGTCATTTTAAAGTATAGGACCAAAATTTGGATTATTTTCTCAGATATAAAAGTATTCCAACATTAATATTATATTCTGGCTTCTTATAGAGTTATAAAAAGCCAGAGTACATATTTCCTAATACTGCTCATTTTTATCTGTTGATCCATTATTTCTAGTATAAAATGTGTTTCGTAATTTTTCTCCTGCAAAGGCATAAGTGGATGTGTACATTTTCTCATTGAACGGTATCCCCGTCCCGAAGTGGGGTTCCAATGGACAGACCCTCCACCCACAGGAAGTGCAGGGTCATTGACCAAAAGGGGACACAGGGGAGGAAAGCGGTTTAGAAGGGAGAGGATGACATATGTGACGTGGAATTAATCACGCGCTTTTTGAGTGTAACCGCATTATATTGAGTGAGAAAAAAAGTTTTCATTTCACATTTAATCATTCACTATCACAAAGTAACAATCATTTTTTTTTAAATAAAATGAAAAGTAAACTGGATAACTTTTGAATTCGTATTTCCAAATTAAAAATTACTTTAAGCAGAATTAAAAGCAACTTAGTCATGGTATTACAATGGGTCAGGATAAGATAATAAGCAATAAACATCACGAACTCATTTTAGTATTTTACAATAAACTCTAATCCATTGATAGTAATTTTATGTATTTTTTCTCTTAACATGCAGCCCATACAGATAATTAAACGGTTTTTTTGCTTATACTAACAAAACTGTCGCAAATAATATAATAAGCAAGTAAAAAACAGAAATAGTTTAAAAATAATTGCGAAAAATGATCATAAAAATACTCCCCTTGAGCAACAGTGGAATGAGAAGGATACTTATACTGAGACATCTTTCTCTCTATCTTCCACACCCCGTATGAGCGTCGAGACCCCATTTAATGCGCAACAGTTCTCATTAGATATGAAGAATCATTACAAAAATCAAGCTCGAATACGAGAAGAGCTGGTGCGAAACTTGAGACTATTACTTGTAGGCTACCGAATGCGGAGGTATATGCAGGGAGGTCTTAAGGCATGAACCAACTGGGCCCGGGTCCAGGGCCTCGTCTCGTTCTCAACTCAGCCTTAATAAGATCAAAATTGGAATAACTTCAAATGTCAAATGCTATTTCTGGTTGTATTCTCCAAAAAAAACTGGGAATTTCGGACGATATGTTAACTGGCTTCATGTGATGATCGTCGTCCACGCGTACAGACCTAGACCTCCACCACCATAATTACTCATTCAGTCATAAGGCGGCAGTCGGTCGAGCCGGTTTGTGTGATTGTAAGTCATGTACTGTCTACTTTTAAGGGTCATGGGTGGGGCCTACATTTGTGTAGACGCCCACGGTCTACTTTTGAGTAGGGGCCCAGAGCCTCACGCAGTCTTAAGATGTCCCTAGGTATAAGCTCAATTTTACACACGTTCTGTTGTTTTTGGTTATTTATTATTTCAAATTCTGACAAATATTGAAATAACTTTTAAATATTTTGAGCTACGCGTTTCAAAAATCTCTCTGCTGCACCAGCAATTCAGCAAAAAGAAGCTTTCACCCATTTTTGGAAGCACCAAAAAAAGAAAAAAAAAAAAAAAAAGTAGCATCAGCGGAATGACAACACATAGAACCATTGAATCATTTGACCGAACACTGCAGAAAACGAAAAGGCGGATAACAATAGCAAAAAAAAAAACCCTTCATCATCCCATTACTTTCCTACTTTTATTATGTTTGCTTATCAAAACCAGTGGAAAACACGGAGAAAAACGCGAGGAGCAATTCAATAAAACTTTCTTCATAAACACTTCTGGCTGAGTGACAACAAATAAAACCGCCGAACCAGTTAACTTTGCTCTGTAACAATAGCGAATTTCAACGGTCTGCATTATTCACAGCGCAGCGCCTTATTAGTCGGGTAAAGTTTATGAGCACCGTCCCTATCGCCATGTTTAACGATGTCATCTTTATCAGATGTTGTTGACTCAGTGACCGTCAGTGCGGTAAATTTAACAGCCCTGTTTTTGCAATGCACTCGGTAAGTAGGAATTTTACGACGCCTCTTCGCGCACGCTTTTACTCGCGCCCAGATAGGAGATTTTAATACTTAATCAACTGGCTGCTCGAGATTTTATCCGTTAATAAATTCGAGACCGTTTCGTTTCCGTCCGCGCTTTTTATGCGAGAAAAATTGGGTGGTAAATTTCATTTACTGCCCTGAAAACAACGGGTTTTCGACTTTGCGTCGTTCAAGTGGACTTCATGATGGGTTTTAGCCAATGATCAAAGAGAATAAAGAAGGAAATTACTTACTGTAGAATCACGGGTTTATTTGATTTAAAATTGTTTTATAAGTTTTTAATCTTTGTTGAATTAGCGGCATGTTATAGCACGAATGCACAAACCGGGGGCAACTGCCATTTATTAGTTTTCTAGCAATCATCCCATAATTTTGCAAAGAGTTCCATTCGTGTCATATACTACTCTTTTTGGGAAAAATATTCTTTAACTGTGATTTTAGTTTTAAAACTGTGACGGGTCTATCGGCGTTCTTTAAAAAAGTAATCCATTTGGGAAATATTGTGTCTTTAAAAATATATTACAAATAATAATTATAATTATTATTTGTATATAATTATATTACAAAGCTTCCTCCCGAAGATGTGACTATGCAAATTAAGACGTATATAAAGATTAAACGGTTGAATGCTTAATGGGGCACATGATCTCATGAGAGGTCTTAATCCCCTATCTAAATCTCTAATAAAGATTAAACTTTCAGGTTAGAGGGAGAGGAGCAGCCACTTTTGAGATATTATCCTCACTTCTAAGCAGCCAGTAAAAAAAGACTCGCTCTCCACTGAATTCCACACTGCAGAAATCTTTTGAGATGTCAAGATCCAAGCCTCACCCACTGGTCCGCCGCTGCTCGTCCAATAGCAATGTTTCACACCTCAAGCATGACAACCAAACGATAAGCCACGTCATAAGACTTTTGCCAGATACGGGATTAAGGGATCTTTGAAACCCAGATGCCCACACAAATTTCCGTAGATTTCCGTTAGAGGGAGAGAGAGGTTATACTGCTAACGGCTAGCAGCGAATGATTAAACATAAAATGATGAATGGATATTTCGTAGTTGATTATTGTAATATTAAAGTTGACGATTTGTCAATAAGGAATCAAATTAGATTATGTAGCTAAGAATTAGAAGATATTGCCTAGACGTAAGTGATCTGATTATTTAAAGTCTTCTCGTATCTCGCCTACTCGTTAATTGCTTTGCATATTTGGTATTTGGATGCATCGCTTTAACTTGGTTTATTGAATTTGTATTTTTGTTCTTGTCTGAGAATAAATTGAAATTATTTTGAATATGGCTAATCTTTCCGACTCTTCCACATTAATGGATGTCGCGGGGCGATCATTACAGAACTATTGCCTACGGTTTTCACATCCAGAAAATCTATTGACTCCAGCCGGGGTCGAAACCGCAGGCTTAGGAAGCGGGCGCGCTACCTCTAAGCCACCGGAACCAACACAAACGATGTATTTAAACTACTTTTAATATATTACAAATAGGCTGAGGTTAATGTTATTTTTTGTCAAGTATTGTAGCGAAAAAATAGCAATATTTTCAGTTTCTTTTTAATTTTCATGATTTGATTCAAATTAAATCAATGCAACCGTATACATTTCTTTTCATATAATTACGCACTACACGCATTTAATATTTAATAATAAACAAAAACATACATATACCAAGTAATATAAAAAAATAAGTTAATTCCTACTTTGAATGGATAAATAGAAAGCATTTTATTAACGATTGAAAATTTGAACAAGAGAAATACACATATATAGAGTGAGGTAATAATAAGAATTGAAAAAAGGAGCATTAAATGACTAAGCATCTTTCTCTACAATAAAATTATTTATAGCTATGATATTTGGCGGAGAGCATAGACAAACACCAAAAAAAAAACAGCGCCAAATCGAAAAAAAGAGACTAAATCCAGCTCTATCAGACAGATTAAGTTTGTCCATGATAATGGTATCGAAACAATCCCCGTAAGCTCAAGCACAAACAGTAAGATTCTCTTATTATTCGACTAGATAACACACGGGCACACAGGAGGAGTTAAGATTGATTAGTTGCTGCAGCCTATCATTGACCTGATAGGAGAGTTAGAAATAAAACAATAGGGAATGTCAAACTCAGCATATGGCCCATGTTACGCGTAACTTTTAGTTGGGATCTTCCGCAATTTAATCCACAGCATTCATCTTTTATCTCCAGAGCAGAAAAGGAGTTCCGTAGAAAAGTGAAGCAAGTGTGTGTGTGTGTAGATATGTTAATTTCATGAGAATTTGTATTTGGATGGAAGGGGAGTATGCTTTTAAATATTTAAATCTTCAAAATGATCTTTGAGAAAATATGGTATATATGTTTTCTTTAAATAAATTATCAGATAACGGAATAACTTTTGATGTGATTCATCTATTAACTTTATTTTAAATTTAAAATATAGATACTTGCACCACTTTTTCAGGAAAGTTCTTTACAACTCAAATTTTTCACTGTTGTTGACAGAAAATGACAGATATATCAAACTATTTCCAGATAGGATTTAAAATCGAAATTGCAAATATATCTGGGAAGAGTTTAAACGTAACTAAATTACGTTATATTGTATGAAATTTAATTTATCGACAGTTTCTGTAAATCAAATAAGTATGCCAGTAAATTTATGTGTATGAAAATTTAATCTTATAAAATTTACTTTATTTACATAATATTATACAAATATTTTTTCATTATGATTACGATTCTAATCAAATTTTGCAATTTTGAGGTAGAAAAATGAACAAGACTATTAAACAATAAAATATCCAAAACATTAAACATTAAAAAAAACACACCCCTGAATTTACAAATTTTTTCTAGTGCAGTTTCTCAAATTGTGGGGCGCGCCCACATTAGGGGGCTTGATAACTGATAACCCTACAAGGGGGGGGGGCGAGTATATCGAAAAGTCGAAAACAAAAGAATAAAAAAATTATTAATTTACTGAAAGGAAGCAAAACATAAAATACATTCCGACATAATAAAAAGTAAAATACACATTTATATTGATAATAACTTATAAATGTATAGTACCACGCAATGTATTTCATAATTACAGTACTAAGTTAAGAGCAAGTTTAATAATTACCAGTGACCCTATGAGCATGTCATAAAATTATGTATAAAATTGAATACTTGTCTTGATAGTATCAAGTATAATGATAATTTATAATTATAAAGTCGATATGTAGCTTTCCGTCAAATTATATTAATTGAATTCGAATACATTGCTATTGTATGGAGGGGGCGCGATGAAAATTATGATTGAAAATTGGGTCGCAAGTATAGAAAATTTGAAAAGCACTGTTCTAGTGTAATGAAAAATAAAAAATTCTCTGTAGACACAAATTTTAAGTGTACATGATACACACACACACTAGTCAACTAAAAATTATAACATATAAATAAATAAATGACTTTACTTTTTATCATGTTTACAGAGCCTCTTTTTATTTGATGAGCAGCACTGCCACGAAATAATCCTACAACATATATTTAATAATTTTAAAAAGAACTATCCGAGTATATTTTCAGGTTAATATCAAATTTAGAATAATAAAAACTAATGGTGAACAGTGTTAATTTGAACCATGCTCAGGTGGCGAGGGCGACACGTGAGCTGACACCTCATTTCCAAAATCCCACACAACGTCTACATGAGTACAAAGAACTTCAACAAATGTACGGGGTCTTTCGTGGCATCAGGGGATTCGAACCTATCATTCGACTTTAACATCGTTAAACATGACCACTTGGCATCCGAGATCATATCCTCGTAAGGAAAAAAAATTAGTGTTAGTACACTTTAAATTCAGTTGGGTCTAATTTACCAAGTGTGAAGAAACATAAGTCATATTAAGGACCATCTATAATTTATTGTTACGCAAAAAAACGACATCTGATGTCAATATTTTTTAGATCGGTTTGCAATAAAATAATAATGTGTGTGATCTCCCTATACATAAAAAAGTTTTTCGTGATGCTGTAATAAATTTTTGACATAGTTAAGATTAGCTGCAACAGATGGCGCCAGGATATTTTTTAAAGTTTATTTTTGGCACAATATATGTAAATTACAGTTTTACAATCTGAGCAATCAGTATGTAACAGTGACGCACAAAAAATTTTTCATGGGGGGAGGGGGTGTCAAGGGCCAAAAGTCCACCATTTTGGTATCATACTCCAATACGCAAACCACAAACATATTTTTTGATTTTGTCGATTTTGGGGAAAAAAAAACAATAAGAAATTAATTATTGATTAAATAATTAGCATTAATTAATTATTAATAACAAATACATAATTAAATTTTATGTAATATATACAACGAATTACAATCAATCGAAAAAAAGCAAGTCTTTGGAGGGGGGTTCCAGCCCCTTGCGTGTACCACTGGTATGTACAGTTGTATAATTTGTACAATGGGGGCTGGTCCACCACTAGGCGAACAAGGGATACACCCCTCTATAGTTACTATTATTACTTAAAAACAATCCACACTGAATTATCAAAATTCTAAATTTCATTAACAAACTAAATTAAAATGAATTGTAAAAATAAAAAAATACTTTTTAAGAATTTATATCATTTTGCTTGGATTTCACATCGTCTGACCTTGAAAGATAAAATTCATTTCCCCCAAGAAATTCGGATTCAAAATGTTAAAAACTTACAAAACATAATTAAACACCAAAATGCAAAAGAATTTCCAGAATTCGATCCGATTGGGAGGAAAAATGAACGCTCAAACCGTGGACAAAACCCCTCCGCATCCCTCGCTCCCGAGATAGAAATTAAGACGTCCTGGAAATAAATCTGATGCGAACTCCCAAAGAACTCGAAGGGGAAAAAAGGAGAGAGGGGGCAATCTTTAACGCCCCTAAACGAGTGCATTCCGGCTGCCAAGCTTCGCCCCATTCATCAGCCCTGGAAGTGATGGGGGTAGAAAGAAAAACAGATAGACGCCAATACGGGTGGCGCATATCCAAGTGTTGGCAGAGGTTTTCGTTCTATGTGAGAATGCAGACGCCGAAGGAATGCATCAACAGCCGTCTTCAGTGTTCGGGGAGCGATTGACTTCAAATTATAGCCACACCCCACCCCAAAGGCGAACCTTATTCTTTCACTTGAATGAACGACTTCGCATAGAAATGTCATAAAAGTTTCGAAAGGGAAGACTTTTTTCTTTGAAGTATTTTATGTAGATTGTGTTGAGACCATTATTTGATATTCTGGACGAGTAGTCGAAAATAGACACAAGATTTTTCTACTAAGAGAAAGCGATAAGGAATTCATGTATAAAAAAATGGGATACATTTCTTTAACAGAGCTATCTCATATTAAATATTAAACAATTATAAAACTATTATTACATAACAAAGCATTTGTTTCAAATTTGAAAGATAGGGGATAAAAAATTAAATTTTATTATTAGGAAGAAATTCAGCTTTTTCCTTCTTCCTCAAGAATTATAGTAAATTATTTTTGTATCGTCGACGATGTACTACGTATTATATGATGCACATATCTCGTACTTTTGAGCCATGGCCACTAGATGAGAGAGACAATTAAACTTGCCCCTCGCTCTAAATGTGTGAATTTCCATATAACTCGAACGTGATAATTTTGAACATCAAATGATTTAACACACATCAACCGTACTGTATGATTTGATGTAACATTAAGGCTCGAATCCAAGACACTGTAATGAAAGCACTTAGTCACAGCAACTTGGATGAGTTTTGAAGACAGTAACAAGGAAGACTGTACCAATAAGAGAGACTCTTTGAAAACGTTTGATTGTTAATGTTATACATTTTGACCTAATTAAAATTTATTATATCTGATTATACAGAGCAAGTGCTTCAACCCTCCTTTTAGATGCTTATTTCCAAATGTTTTGGTTTAAAGTTACAGTTATAAAGGGTGTTTTTTTGAGAGGTATAGAACTTTAAATTCCAATAAAACAACGATGTATTATTCGATTGACATGAATTTTTTTTATTCGAAAGATAATCTTGTGGCATTACATATTAAATATGATTTCTGGCATAGGACTGCCACGGCTGGCTTGAATGTAGTCCAATCTGGACGTCCAATTTTCGATGACTTTTTCCAACATTTGTGGCCGTATATCGGCAATAGCACGGCGAATGTTGTCTTCCAAATGGTCAAGCGTTTGTGGCTTATCCGCATAGACCAATGACTTTACATAGCCCCACAAAAATAGTCTAGCGGTGTTAAATCACAAGATCTTGGAGGCCAATTCACAGGTCCAAAACGTGAAATTAGGCGGTCACCCAACGTGTCTTTCAATAAATCGATTGTGGCACGAGCTGTGTGACATGTTGCGCCGTCTTGTTGGAACCACAGCTCCTGGACATCATGATTGTTCAATTCAGGAATGAAAAAGTTAGTAATCATGGCTCTATACCGATCACCATTGACTGTAACGTTGTGGCCTTCATCGTTTTTGAAGAAGGATTCCACCAGCCCATAAAGCGCACCAAACAGTCAGTTTTTCTGGATTTAACGGTGTTTCGACATACACTTGTGGATTAGCTTCACTCCAAATGCGGCAGTTTTGTTTGTTGACGTAGCCATTCAACCAGAAGTGCGCTTCATCGCTAAACAAATTCGCTTATGAAAATCGCGCGACCATTATTTTCGAAATAAAATTGCACAATTTGAAAGCGTTGTTCAGGCGTGAGTCTATTCATGATGAAATGCCAAACCAAACTGAGAATAAATCACTTGACAGCTGTTAAATCGGTCGCCATCTTGGAAAGTAATGCTAACTTAAACTTCTATACCTGAAAAAAAACACTCTGTATAAGGCCGAAAAACCTCTCAGATAAAAAGATGTGATCCAAGATTAAAATATTACATTCTTACTTCACTATGTTGGGCAAATATGCATTTTCTCTTTTTATCCACACTTCTATCCGAATAAATTCATTTTCTTCCAAGTTAAATATATTCCATATTTCGGTTTTTATGTTTTAAAGAAAGAGATATTTTCGAAAAGTAGAACATATTTGGAAAAAAATTCAGAAATTACTTCACCATAGAAGAACTAATCCGAATTGTCCACAACTACTTCTCTTAAGCCATTTGATAAATATTATTAAAAAAGATTCTGAACCAAAAAAAGTCCTTAACAAACAATCCAGTTCCAGATCTTAGTACAAGTTGGAAAGTGAGAAAGATTAACCGCAATTCTACTATCAAATCTCACACAAAAGGGGGCTCCTTCCAAAACCTAATGAAATACAAAACTTGGCGACCGAGTCTAAAATGGAAATTAAGACAGAAACCGTCCCAAATTGAGAAAGTTCGCCGTCCTAATGATCCCACCACTAGCAGCTTAACGGGATTTTAAATTAACCAATGAGAAAGGGCGTTATTAATGGCAGAGAGCCACTCCAGACATTTCAACACATCATACTGAATACCGAAGGTTAATTAGAGTTGTAACTACTAAATTTTCCAAAGACTTATTTTTTTGAGGGGGGGAAGGAATCTTGCGTGCCACACAATAAACCACAAGGGAAAAGGGAGGGGATATCAGAGAATTTGGAAAGCATCTCATTAATAATAGCTTGTTGAATAAATTTCGCAAGTAAGAGCTATTTGATATTAGAGGGTGTTAAAATGCATGATATTTTTAAGTAAATACGAATTTTCATATACGGTTTCCGTTTTAGAAATATTTGTGTTAAGTTTCTAGAAATGTTACATGTTATTTGCTATTGTTTTTTCTGTTTACTTTGATAGTGTTTTGTTAACTTACTAATTAGAGTTATGGTGAGATATAATATAAAACTGAAATTTCAGAAAAATCGGCTCACAGAAGCATTAAGTAAATAACGGTGAAATAATAACGCCATGGAGCAGTAGCGCCATTTTTTGCTATTTACCATCCTTTTTTGCAGTTACAATGGCAGGAAATCGCACTTTAAATTGATTTGGAACGAGAACCACATCATTTGAGAGATAGAAATGAAATGTACATTTGCGAGTACAACTACAGGAAAATTGTTTCGCGAATATCAGAAATCCGGAGATAAATGTCAACAGTTCCATAGAAGTGTGGATGGAAAGAGACCTTAAAAGGATGAGGCCATCAACAGCTAAGAATCCTTTCACGAGATAGAAAGACGACTCTATCTCAAATCACTATAGATTTAAATGTTAGGGCATCAACAAATGTCAGCGTGTGAGCTTAAAAAAAATTTTCTCCTTGATGTCGGCTTTCTAATATGAAACTCCACTCACGTAACTTTGATGACAGTAAGTCACATAGGCTATGAACCTTGCTTGGGCTAATCAGCCCCACTACTGAACTGCTGACGACTGGAAACACGATACTTGGTCAATGGTAAGAAGCATCAGTCGGTGAATATGTAGGTAAAAAAACCTTTGAAACATTGGAACTCACAGGCTTTGTTCAAGCAAATGGAGCTTCTGTCACAGTATAGGGCGTGTGTAAATGACATGATTTGGGATTCAGGATAAGTTTGCATTATGTCTTTAATAGATTCCAGGGCGTAAACCCTTCTTTCATTTACAACTATTTATAGTCTGTGTGCAATCTGATCAACAAGCCAATATGATCCCACACCCATCAAAAGTAGCTCCAGGGGAATACAGGACTCTCTAGATATGAACATTATAGTGTATACCTTGGATATCTTGCAACATACTATACAAAAGAGATTTCCATCAGCTCACCCCTATTACCGAATTGTAGACTACCCTACAAAAATGACGATACGAATTGTATGCAGAATGCCTTCACCATTAGTAGAATCCAAGTCGCGCAGTTATGCAAGTTCGAAGGGATTTACACGACATTAATTTAGAGGACTATCTTTTGATTAATTTTCATAACAATAATTAAATTGACTTCAATAGTTATCGAACAACAGCCCCACAATAACAATATTTTTAAGTTGCATACTTCCATTCGAAAGACTTTTATACTACACAGCTTAAGAACTTTGTATAAATCAGTAAGTTTAAAATATGACCACCCTCACTAAAGCGTGGGATGATCTTCATTCGAAATCAATGCATGAATTTAAAGCTCCACTAATATTAAATAATGGTTCTTCTGCTAGGATATTATTAGTGATACCGATAGAACAAATGAAAATTTTAAAACTAAATAAAAATAATAATTTGAGATGATAACGAAGTACCCAAAAAGGACTATAATTTCGAAATATTAAAATTAAGTAATTTAAATGAGGAAATTAAATTCAGATAACAAAAAAAGGGTCTAAAAATAACATTGTTTCTAAACTCGAAGAAAAAAGTAATCAATTATATTTTTATTTTTTACAAAATACTTGACAGCCACAACAAATGTTTAATTAAGAAAAAGCACCGTTGAAATAAAAAACGTTTTTATTTTATTTCAAACTTACAAAAAGAAAGAAATTTATACACATCATCTTTATAATATGCGACAAAAAATATATACTTCTATACTCCCTTTTCAATTTTTTTTAAAGAACTAAATTCAAAGCACAATAATTATCTTTTAGCTGAGATAATTATCTAATTATCATATGCTGAGAAAAAAATTACTCAACTATGTTTAGCAAACAAAGAAAATTTGAAAATACAAGGCCAATCACTTAAATCAACCAATCATGCAAATACACCCCAACAAATATTATCACTGCTCTCACAATTCACCACTTAAAATAATTGCCTCAAATCCGCATCAAAATTCAACCCACACATGCAAAATAATTCACACGTAATAATAATTACTCAGCCTACCATATCAGTTAATTTCAAATGATTCAATTAGTAGTAATTAAAATAATCATCAGAAATTAACCGCTTTGCACTCATTACGTTGAGAGCACGTTATTGACGACTTCTTTTCTAAGTTACGTCAAGGCAGAAAATGTTGGGTAGTTCTGTCGAGGTGTTTAGCGGCGAAAGAACCACTAATGATTCCGTGGGATTTTCTTAATTCTCCCGTAAACCTCTTCCATTACCTCTTTTCTCTCTTGAGAAGCTGCAACTTCGGGTTCTAGAGCCTCGCTATTAATAACACTGGAAAGTTTAATAGATTTTAATTATGCAAAAATATGCGATAGTTAAGAAAGATGAAACTCTATTCAGGGTTTAATGGATATCGCTTTCTTTTGAGGTTATTTTCGGATACTAATTTCAGCAAGTGGAATATTTTTTCCCCCTCCCAGATCTCGGTAAATATTGTTACACCAATTTCGGTAAAAAGCTACATGGGTACTAATACCTTTTACTTTTTTTTACGAGTAGAGTCTTTTACCCTTTTTTTTTATAATTACAAAAGAGTTTAAGATACATTTTTTTTACAAAAGCTGCAATGAAGTTTTCCTTTCTAGAAATGAAAAAGGACTCAAGTCCAGGACACTCACAGGTGTAAGTTTGTGGCTTGACGTTGCTTAATGGTTTGTCATATAGATTTTTCAAAATGTATATGTTTATAATAGTTATTAATAAAATAATTTAAAAATACTATAAGCTTAAAAAAAGACTTCAATCTTAATACGAGGGTTGGGGCAAAAGTCATGGCAACTGTTTTTTTTTCTTGAAGATACCAGTTAGGTCGGAAAATGTGACATATACAGACGAAAGGACAAGGTGTTAACTACATGTGTGGACAATGATTAACACTGAAATATCGTAACACACACTAATTTATTACGGTAGTATACAGGTCAATATGGTCTTCACGGTGCAAAAAAATAACAACACAGTACACGGTACACCCACCGTGCTATGGTACGGTATGGTAAGGCATTATTTCCAAGAACATCCATTAATTCACTGTGATATTCCATCGCATTTTTCCCTCGGAGAACGGCTATTTTGATGTAAGAACGCTGCTCAACATGGGTTACTTCCATTACACGACACTCACCATGACTGATTTCACAATTCTCGCTGCGCTACTACCAGCTATCACAGAGCCATCTGTTCTTTTCTATACACACAATGCCTGAAGAACTTCCGCACGACACATATACGTTTGTGATCAATTCACATATATATACAAGAAAAAAAAATAGCTGTCATGACTTATGCCCCAACCCTTGTACAAATCACAGTTCTCAAAACTTTACTTGATGTGAGAGTGAGAGTTTTCCAGTTCCAGGTAGTAAAAAAAACTAGAAAACAGTTTCCAAAAGTAGAGATGTATTGAGGAGATTTCTGGAGAAGGCCCAACATAGGGCTGTTGAGCCACTAAAGAAGAAGAGAGTGAGAATTATGTTAACGTTGCAATATAAAGCTGCATGAGGGCTATTGGGAACAGACCTCGTAATTTTGAACCATGGTCAAGTGACGAAGACGACACCACACTCACTTGATGTGGTGTGGAAGCTTAGAAAATGAGAACACTAAATTATTTTAAGCGATAAGGGACAAATTTAAAGTTCATAATTAAATGGTTCATCATCATTGTTAACTGTGGAGTTTTAAAAGGTTTTTGTAGACACGCATACAATTAATATTAAACAATTATTTAATATAATTAAGAATATATTACAAGTTCTTAAAAAATACAATACGCGAAAAATTCTTCAAATACAATGTACTTCTACAAATCAAGAAAAAACCCAATTGTTTTGTACAATACATTTATAATATCTGCTTAAAGATGCAGATTTGGTTTGACTTAAATTTACATCTCACTATGACGCAACACAAGGACTATTGGTGAAAGACCTCCGAAGTGACGAGGACGACGTCGCGTGAATTCGAACTCTAGTCACGCTTAAGACCCGCCGTGTAGAGAATGATGCACGTAAAATCTGTCGAGATTCAAAGTCCTCCCATTGGCGTGGTGCGGTAGTTTGGAAGAGGAAGTGTCAGCTCATGTGTCGTCCTCATTACTTGACCGCCGCGGCTCAAAACTACGAGGATCGCTACCAATATGTTTTACAGTGGGACGTTAACAAACACTCGCTTACCCGAACTCCCCCACCACACAGAAGGAGAAAGAGAGAGTAATATTAACGTCGCAGTATAAAGCCGCATGAGGGCTATTGGCAAAGGTCGTTGTAATTTTACACCATGGACAAATGACGAGGACGACACCTGGGCTGGAACCCCTCCCTCTCCTAACGTTCACACCACACCAACGGGAGAACGATTGTTCCTTGCCAGATTCCCCATTTAGCGGCCTCTTCTACACGGCGGGTCTTCAGAGGCACTATGCTAGAACTCATGACACACCAGCCCCGAGTTTAAATATAAAAAAATTCACGCGATTAATTACTCCTGTCGGCTATCGATATCGTTACAAGAAACAGATGTGTGCTTTAGATTTAAAAATACCAGATTCAAAATAAATAAAGAAAACAAGCATAAATAAACTATGTGATCAGTGTATTAGTCACTCATTTTATTTTCTTCTGTCCTAAACTTTCGATAAACCTAAACAACTGTTTACGACAAATTAAAGAAAGGGAGTACCAACAGAGAGCGTTTACTAAAGCATACAGTTTTAACTTCAATTTAACTAACCGAGAGCTCATCTATATTTGTGCATATGCTTATAATAAACCAATCCACCTTTATAAAGCCATCAAAGTGAAGCAAGCCACAAACTCTCCGAAGCATTTCCACATTTAAATCAGAGCCCACGAGACGAAGATCTTTGACAGGCAGAGGATGAACCCCCACAAAAGAGAATGGCCACAATTCACGTCTAAATAAACCCGCGCTACCTGTCACAGTATGCGGAGCGGAAAATTGCCTTTTCAAATAGAATAATAATGTAAACACTCAATGCGAAGATCGTGACTGGAAACAACAGTCAGAAGAAACGGAAGGATGGTTTTATGTATCGAGGGGTAGAAGTCTTTACGGGCTGTTTAACTATGAAGGAGATTAATCGGAACGCGAACCTTCAGGAATAGTAATAGGGAATAATAAAGCACTTGGAAAAGGTCCTCGCAAGATATTATTTACAGTAAAATGCTGCACAGTAAAGTTTTAGTTTCATACTGGATTTTGTTTGAAAGAGCTCATGTTTAAAGTATTGGAATAGTTAAGATAGTTTATTATCCAGAAACGAAGAATTCATTCATAAAGTTAATTGACATACTTATTCGAACAACTTTAAAATGTTCTTGACAAATATCCAAACTACTCATACTAGAAATATTTCATAATCAAAATCATAATCCATACGAAGCCGCTCATCCGATATAGTGGTTAGCGACGCTGACTGCAGTGCCGTTGGGCCTGGTTTCGAATCCCGGAGAAGGCATGGATGTTTGTAAATGTATAATGCCTTCGCGGCATGGGCGTACTCTTAACAGCAGTCGAGCCACAAGTCCTCTAGTGAGGTTGGTGGAAAGGGAAGAGAGGTGAGAGGTCCTGACCACCCCCAGGGTTTTCTCCCGAAAACTGAGGTGGGAACGGTCCAAATCACATCGTCACTTACTTGCAAGGTGCCCAAAGCTCTGGCTAACGACAGGTGTCATTTAGCCCTTTGCCTAACTAAATCCACAAAGAAATATTAATTTTCATATAATAAAAAGTTTCAAAAATAGCATTGTAAAATCACACGCCATTTTTAGTATTTTGAGCTTCTGTATAAAGGTGGTTGCAATCTAAAATAAACATTGCTAGTTTACGAAGAACATAAAGCTGCAAGCAAACAAAATGAAACAAAAAGATTTAGAAGGGGGATTTCATTTTAAAAGGAGACGAAAAAGGATCATATAGATTAGGCTTCCATTTTCGGATTATGAATCTGAAGGATACGGTTTAGTTACTCGCACATATGCCACATGTCTTTTCCCAGTTAAATGGTGCTTCAAGTACCGATCTGTGAAAAATTGAAGCGCACTTTTTCACAGCTTCTGCAGAAAAATAGCGACGGTAATGTAGACGTTGAATTTCTTGATTTTGTGCACCTAGTGGTTTGAGCTATACGTAACTTTTGATTTCACTAAATAGAGTTTAAGAGAGAAAATGAAGCTTGTTATTCACTAAATTATTTAACACATTGTTTAATATTGAGTTACATTCTTTATCAACAATCACATATTTAATGCCAAGTGTAGGGGCACTTAAGTTAGAATCTTTAGGATATTTAAGAAAATTGAAAGAGTGTGAGACTCTATATATTTTAAAATGAATAAATTAAAACTCTAATCGAAAAAACATTCGTAAAATAATAATATATTTTTGTTATTTTACGAACAAAAATATATTCGACAATCATGTAAAAGTAGCTGGATACGTTTAGAGAGAAAAAGAAGGAATTTATAAGAATTTAAGCAATGAGATCAAGCATAAAAAGAGTAACCAAAAGTATAATGGAAAAAACCCCGTTCATATATTAAATTATCTCTTATATTAAAAAAAAGCTTTGCTTATATCCCCATCTCTTATATTAAAAAAAAAGTATGAAAAATCTAATTCCTTTTCAGAAGCACAGTATAATACTATACTCAACTTGAATTCGAAACAAAATATTTAGCAAAACACGTAATAAAAAAAAATTTTTTTTTAAAGTCAATTTCAATTTAGTTAGAAAAACGTACTGGCACCATCTGTTGTAACTAGTTGTAACTTCAATCGAAATAACGCAGAATCAATTTTAAATTAAAAAATAATCTGTAATTAATGAATTAATATTTGAAAAACTGCATTATAACATCAAGTGTCATCCACTACAAGTTTAAAAAAATGTACTTTAACTTGAATGGATGAACAGAAAGTATTTTATTAACGATTGAAAATTTGAGCAAGATATGTAAATATCTTGTAGGGAAAGAGTGAACTAATAGTAGGAATTGAAAAATGACTAAAATTAAATCAAAAACTTCACTAAAAGTTTAATACATTGGAATTCACCCAATATTTATGAAATTCAAAGGGCACCCTTTATGTAAAAAATGTACATTATAACTAAACTTCAAAGGGGAAAGAATCTCCCACATTTTTAATACACATTAAAAAAAACTCGATCAATCATAACCGATGGTTTTACGACGCGTCATAATTTAGAAAAATGATGAACGAGAACAAATAAGAGAAGGGAAGGAAAAGGAAAAAAAAATCTCCTGCTTAAAGACGAAGAGGTTTATTGCTTTACAAATTGTTGGAACATGACAGTTTATAAGTAATATGTCACTGAATTGCACGTTTGCCAGAAGTCGTGAAAAATTCAGGAACTTCTTTTCTTAAAGAAAAAAAAATATTTAAAAAAAAATAATAATAATGCGAAGGATCTAATGATGATGTATATGCCTTACGTGTGAAATGTCAAATCAATTAGTTATCCTTTACTTTTTACTAACTTTATTTCGAAAGCTTTTTTTTTTACGCAGAGCCCGTAAAGTTTACGGTTGAACGGTAAAACAGCTGTCACGATGAGTCAGGCCAGAAGTAATAGCTTATAAACGATAACTATTTCTGACAGTTAAAAAATAAGTTCTGCTTTGATGTTAGTTGAATTATGTGATATGTACAAGTGCATGATCACTATATTCATTTATAAAAGTTCTTAGAAAGTTTGTCGCCTTGATGGCTCATTGAAAAAAGTTATAACATGTACTAAAAGTACACTACAAATACTCAATGAAGTTTTAATAAGAACACAAAGCTTAAAAATTGGAGACGTCACATGTTTTCAGTATGTTTCACATAAAAAGACGAGGTAATATAAAAATTGTTTTTTAAAAGTCAATATTTACTTCGTTAGAAAAACGTACTGGCGCCATCTGTTGCAGACAGTTGTAACTTCGTCAGAAATAACGTAGAATAAATTTACAATTAAAATTTAATCAATGAATTAATATTTGCAAGTATATATCATATAATCAAGTGCCATCCACTACAAGTTTAAAAAAATGTATTTAAACAAGATATATATATATATATATATATACACACACAGGGAGAGAATGAAATAATAGTAGGAATTGAATGAAGAATAACTTAGCAATTTGTGCAAAAAAAATAATAATAATTCTACATATTAAAGAGATATATAATTTATAATTATATTGCAATGCCAGTAATTAATTGCACCTAAATGCTAATTAAAAATCAAAAGGCAAAAAATATTACTAATGAATTTAATAATCCAAAGAAAATGAGCAAAATTTGGTAACTGAACTTATTCAAAATTTCAGCCAATCGAACTCAGAAGTTCATATACGTTACCACTATAAGCGCACGCACAAGTGTCAAATTGAAAGGAAACAAGAATACTTACTACATTTATATATTTGTTGCTACAGGCAATAATCATAAGAAATTACGGTACATCTTATTAATGTAAGACTTAACTGGAACCCTAAATTGTCCGAATAAACAAAAATCCGTGCTTAACAAAATAACCAATGAATGAGCCACGATATATTCAGTAAATGAGAAAGAAAATGCATTTTGAAATAAGACAAAACAAAATGGTAAATAGCAACGTTAAAGGAAATTCAAATCATTACATTACTAACAAATGTGTAAAGATGGGGGGACTTTTTAAGAACATGTGATCGATCTTTTGCTGTCAACCATTAGCATTATTTTTTTAAACGTTATTAACGTATGTAATTCTCAAATGTTGATAATATCCAGATAAAATCAAAAATTTTTATCACAAAATTGAAGCGGTTTTTATCGTAATTTAACCTATTTTCGCATCGATTTGACGTCATTATTGCGAGTGTCTTCATCTCCTTCAGAAAGAACTAGTACTCATAACTCAGTTTTTTATTTGCTTTTATTAATTGTAATTCTTTAAAATAGCTATCCGAATTAATCAGGGTTTACTGTACCAAATATTTATGCATACTTATTGCAAAACTGCATAATTCCAGAAATCGTAACAATTTATGTTCACTAAATGATATGTATCACATACCTCATTAAAAAAAACACTTTCTTATTCAATATATACATACGAGCAATTTCATTTTAACAGCGTATACACAAGCTATTACTACTAAATGGAGAAAAAGTTATTTTGACATTTTCAGGTATTGTTGCCCCTAAGTATAGAATACAGCTTTCAAGCGAATTAGTAATCAAAACACTTCACAAAAAATATTTTACGCTGCATAAGAGATATTATTAAGTAAACGAAACTTTTGAAAGTTAAGATAGATCCGTTTCTTTCAAATATTACCGTTATTCAAAAACAAAAAAGACCAGGTAGTACAATGCCATCTGTTTTAAGCTGCAGATGATAGTATTCTTTGTTATCAAGAGACATCAAGAGAGTATTAATTCTCAATTATAGGGATAAAAGAGTTAAGGCATCCAATTCCGTTTGATAAAAGTTAAAAAAATTACACACTAAAGACTAGAAACGAGATTATATTACTGGAAAATTTGCTGCACAAACACGGGAAAGGATAGCTCCATTAACAGTTAACCTGTAATTTTCAAACAGATAACTGCTTATTAGTGTTTCCAAGAAACAAGTAACTATCTCATCAACTAAATTTTCTATAAAACATTCCATTAAACTGTCAAAAACTAGTGCCCGATCCAGAACACACTTAAGCGTCTAAATTAGTTTCAAAAATAGAACACCATCTCCGTCGCACAAGCGAAAATAAAACTTTTCAAAATCCCATTCCAAAAGGGACGGGTAGAAGAAAATTATTTATCACTAAAAATATAAACTAATCAAAGTCCTCGAGGGACCGTTCAAGTCCTTTCCCCTTATGGCTCACAATCAATCACGGCACACAGCTCGAGAGCTCAAAAATGCCAATACCACGGACTGAAAGGCAAATTTATGAATATTCACAAGAGAAAGACGTAATGAGTTATAGACGAGCCTTCCAGAATGTGAATAGGACGGTTTCTAGGAAGAAAACAAAACAAAAAACAAGCTATGAGTGAAATTTTTGAGAGGAAATGACTGTGCGCCTTGTCTTTACGTTGATGAGCTCACTTCAGTTTAAATTATTTTTCCTTCTTTTTTTTAAGTAACGATGAAATTTCATATCGGAAAATTAATCTGTGGTAATGATTTTTAGAAGAAAAAGAGCGAGGGTTTGGAAGTGGATATAAAGAGATGGTAAAAAGATTTTGCAGGATCGATTAAATGATTACAAACGCCGATTATCTTTCGACCGTTTTTTTTTCTTTAATTATACCGTACACTTGTCAAGAGGAATTTATAAATGAATTTTGTTTAGAAGCAATATTTCAAATTAAAATAAGGAAATTTACAGAAGTTAGTGTAATTCAAATTCATTAAATTAATTAGTAAGACAGATGTTTCAATTCATTCAAAATAAACACAAATAATAATTAATTAAAGAAGTAATATAAATATATGTGGATGACAATTGAATATGAATAATACTTATCGTTTATAAAATGCACTTAGATTTTATATATAATTATTAGTTATAGTAACATATTAGTAAAACAACAGTATCCATTTTTATTATTTCTGAAATACGTATTTTGTCTGGAGAGAAGTGATATCGTACGGCAGTGCACCTCCATAAATTAATTCGAGACTCCTTGTGTGTGTGTGTGTGTCTTTAGTATTTTATAATAACAGTAAAAAACCCAAAACTAATATTAAAGTACATCAGAATTAAGCTTTAAAAAATCGAGACATAATCAATAAATTTCAAAGAGTGTGAATGTGAGCAAACTACAATACAAACAAGATATACTAGGCGTATTAATAGCAAAAGAGTCCGTTTAGTTCCCAGAACAAAAATCAATAAAGAATTCTCAAAACAGAGATTAACTCAAAACTTTGAAATAAAATAATATCACGTGATATCACCATAAACAATGCGAAAGCTAACATTGTCGACTTACCTGGAACAACGCATGAAGTCCAAATAAATTATTAATAGCTCTGCTTAACAATCCTAATACTTACCGTAAAATCTTGCGTATAATGCGCACTTTCAACACAAAAAATGAGATCGAAACTTTAAGGTGCACGTTACACGACAGATATAAAAACGATAGCTTTAAAAATAACAAAAGTGATGAGCACATTAAAAGTTTTTTTTTTTTACTTCTATATGAATCGAAATACAGTTAATTTAAAAGAAATGACTTGCCTTACGAACTAAAGAGTTGTAGTTCTAGTTTGTCAATAGTCTGAGATAATACCTCGAATAAATGACTTCAAAACATGCGAGCAATACTAATATTTCATACTTCTTCGTAAAAAGGCGGTGCGCGTTATATGGCGAATACACCAAAAAATTAAAAAATAAGCTTGAAAAGATAGCTGCACGTTATATACGCCGTATTTTACGGTACTTTGCACACCTACAGGTATAGTATTCCTATCTACATGCACCCATTTTTTGGTCGACATGGCTTTTCGGTACATTTTAACATAAAAAATAAATTTTGAAAATAATTTTTCTCAAATATTTCAACCAAATTCCAATTATTGGGAATTTCTTTACCTGAATCTCATTCACCGGATTATTCGAAGAAAAAAGAAATCAAATGATTATAGAATATAAAATTTGAATAAATTGCCAACAGAAAGAAAATAATTATCTAAATGTGTTGCAATGGTTCAAATATTCACTTACCTCTCCTCTCTAGCAAGTTATCAAGTGTTCCAAAACTGAGAAAGTAAAAAATAAATCCAAACTAATAAAAAAAAATTAGAAAAGAAGCATTGAAGTTAAGTAGATACCAATAAATCGCTTGCAAATCCCTCGATAATTCACAGGCATGAAATTCAATATTTTACAAAACCTAAATTTTACAGGTATACAAAACAATGCAGAAAAATCAAATTTATGACACGGAATAAGAACATCATCCATCAAAAAGCTGTGACAAAAGAAAACATCTCGAAGGAACTGAAAAAAGAAAGGTACGTTGTTCAAAGTCACACACTGTCCATTGTCAACCCTCTCTCGAGAGCCTTAACAATACGACTTCACCGGAGCGGAGACGAATAGATTCAAATCGGGACAGTAGGTGGAAAGAGATATAGAAGAGAACTACAGAAAGAAGGAAAAAAAATATTGTTTTTGTTTGAAATTGCTTTCATAAGAGGGGGAAGAGGTGAATCGAAAGAACGAGGTTGGAGGGGAGGACGAAGATAAAAAACAAGATTGCTTACGACTAAGAAATTTTAGGCATGTGAAAAAAAAAAAAACACACGAGAAGAGGAATAAAAGAATACATATCCGGACGATTTCATAGGCTGTACGACCGAGATGAGACTGTCAAGGGATATATTTTTCCAGGGCAGATAGATGAAAACTATAACCTCATCTAGGCTCAGGGTGCTCGTTCTGTATATGGATGGGGATGCTAGAAAATTTAGAACACAGGGACAAAAACACTCAGGAAATGCGACGACAAGAAGGATTTTCAGAGGAAATGGAACACAAACAATATGAGGATGGAAGAAAAGGAAGATTGAAGAATGCTGGTTGTGAAAGAAGCGAGCTCGTATTTGTGTTGCAAGAGACGTCGATGTGCATTGAGCGTGCAATTGATGAATGTAATTTAGGGTGACAATGGGGAAACGGTTATGCATTTGAAAGCCTGATGAAAACGGTTTTCGAAACAGACTAAGTTCTGTCAATAGTATAAGAGGAGCGATGATTACAATAATATTGGATGATTCGATTGAAGTGATAAGCAGTTTATATTATCATGTAGAAATTGGATTTCTGAACAGCAAGTTGTATATGGGAAGTATACAAAATAGTTTAATAAATTGAAAAGATATTTTATCATATCAGTGATACACTGAAGTTTCAATGCCCCCTGTAGCCGAGTGGTATAGGTATCGGAGCGTGGCTTGCCTTGTCACGAGTTCGAGCCCAGTACCACTAAAGACCCGCCGTGTAGGGCAGCGATGCACATTAAATCTGTCGAGAGCTGAAACGTCCTCCCGTTGGTGTGGTGTGATAGTTAGAAGAGGGGGGTGTCACCTCAGGTGTTGTCCACGTCACTTGACCGTGGTTCAAAATTACGTGGTCCGTCGCCAAAATCCCTCGTGTAGCTGAACAGTGCGACGTTAATATTCATTCAAACAATCAATCAGCCCATCTCAAATTGTTCTAAATATGTAAAAACAAGCACATAAACGAATTTTCTTAGTACTAGGCATTTCTAAAAATGACAATAAGAGCTAGAATTGAAAAAAAAAATATTATAAATTACTCAAAAATAAATATCTATAGAAAAGAACTCACAATATTTTCAGTGATAATTGTATGCAGCAAAAAATACATTTCTTTTAGACAAATTTTCAGGAATTTTAATCTTATGACAGTTTTTATTTCACAGCTCATGTTTTTCTTTCAGGGATTCATTACTTAAAAAAGATGCATTTTCTTTCAATACTATAATAAACTTTATCAAAGAAGAAATGAAGAAAACTGTAGAAAACATAGCTTTGACGCAGACGTTTTGTAAAAAAAAAAGAGGAAGATGTAGTAAGGAAGTAAAAAATAAAATTATATACATCGTCTCTTTCTAAGAAACGAAATTCGAATAATAGTCAAATATGAAATTATAGTACAAAATTACATGTATCAACACTAAAGGATGAGAAATACTAACAAGAAAAAGACACAATATTGATTACAACTACTACAAGTAAGAATTTACGAAGAAAATTGTTACAAAAACAACATTTTTCGCTCTTTTCCACGGGTATTAAGACAAAAAATATTGACCATAGTGATGAAAACTCATCCCATTAACCATTTTAGAACAATATTTTTCTCTTCCTATAGTTTCTTTTAAAAAATTTCTGCAATATTCTTTATCCCACTAACATCGCATTTTATAAGGAATATTTTTCGATAACTTAAAAAATGCTGTTTCCAGCTTCCGCCTCAGGTCTCAGTTAAAATGCTCTAACACTTTCTGAAGTCAATTACATTTTTATACCTTTTTTGTGTCTCTTCTTCATACCTTAAAACAACCAGCAACATTTTTTTAAAAAAAGCGGAGATTATTTTAATAATATAATCCCGCGCTTTTATTGAAAGACTTAAGCATAAAATTAAGAATGATGTACCTGGTACGTTAAAACATATTTTTTTATATATGTAAATATTTAAACTAATTTTATGTAAGTGCAAGAAAAAAATAAATTATAGTTTCTCGCTCATGTTAAAGCCAGAGGGTATGAAAAATTTTAAACAAGGAAAATTTTGCCAAAACAATATGCTACAATTTTACAACACACTTTTTTTTTCCATGCATGTTGTGGAAAAGGAGACAAAAGATCTTCAGTCTCCTACTTTTCTCCAGCTAATTTTCCACGATACTGTAGAGACAGATGGGACGTAGGGAGAAAATATTGTTTTTAATTTTTGTTCTCTAGTAGTGGCTCGATATCAAAAACAAAACCAGAAATAAAAGAAAAGATAAGGATAAGTTTTTGCTCCTGAAATTAGCTTCCTGATCCTATTATTTGGATTTTTTTTATTCGTTCATCGATATAAAAAACTTGAGGAGAAAATCGATTTAAAGGTTGTCGACATTTTAAAAAAGAATCAAAAAGGGAAGTAAAAAATAAATATCATAAAGAATTTTCTCCTTGGAATACAGCTAATATTATTATTATTTCCTAAAAAATTAATTATAAAAATAACAATGCATATTCATTAAAATTTTAGTATTAGGAAAGTTCTTCCTATAATATTTATCTGACTGTCAAAAATTGAATTTTTACTAAGGCTGTCTTCCCTTAATGGTAAAGAATAAAACCTGAATTTGAAATATTTTTTCAGATATTCTGGCTTTGGTGTCCTTTAGAGAGCAGCATATTTTATCATGCAACTTATTTTTACTCGAGTTGACCCCCATTTTTTAAATATAAAATGTACTTCACATTTTCCTCCTAAACCATAATGTTAATGAGTTATCCCTTTACATTCTTAAAGAAACAATTAATTATATACGGAATATTTTGAAATTTTAAAAACGCTACATTTTTTACAAACAGATGTATGAGTTACAGTGTTACAAATTTTTACGAAAACTGGAAAATTTGTCAGTCTGAAAATGTGCCCCACCTTTAGTTTAGACCAGGGATGGCCAAATCGCGGCACATGTGGCACTGTAGAGTTGTAATAGTGGCACGCGATGACTTACTGATAGATTTAAAAATTTGAAAAAGTAATAATAAATGACAATTTTTAAAGCAATTTTATTGAATTGTGGTTGTCTCTCAGACCAGAAACTCCTAAAAACTTGGATCAATATATGTTTGTGAATAAATCTTTTCTATTGTGAACATAAAATCAAAATATCGCTCAAAACTAGATGGTACGGACCCAAAACAACCTAATATTGTTAACATATTCAATAGCTTATCCTAATATAGATGAGTTGGTAATTCAAAAGCCACATAAAGTACTGGCTGTCCAATAATTATTTACAGTTAAATGCTTCAAGTAACTCACCTGTAAAAAGTTTATTAAAAATAAAACCCAAGAGAGTTTGTATTTTTGTCTTATTAATTATAATATTTTTATCCCACTATTTAGACTTGCAGTAAAAAATGCACTATTTGAGAACAAAATCCCATAATAAGCTTTTAAGTAACTATTTTTTTCACTTTTTCTTTGTTTGTTGGAAAAGTTGGAAGTGGAACGCACATATATATTTTTTTATTAGATAGTGGCTCTATTCCAAAAAGGTTGGCCACCCTTGGTTTAGGCTCTCTTACTTTTAGCGTAACAAACTTAAGGAACAAATCATACAACAAACTTATTTGTCCTCGACATTTCCTTTATTGATAAGACTGCTATTCACTGGTATAGAATTACATAAATATACCGAATCGAAAATAAAATAAAAGTTGAAAGGTTTCTCTTTAGTCTTTGCAAATGCTTCATTCTTAGAAAAAATTCGATCAACTAAACTCAAAACACGTTTTACACATCCATCACAATACAAATCTTGGATTTGTTACGTGAAATATACTTATTCCATAATAAAACATTAAAATAAAAATAAGAAGAATTTTAAACCCATCACCACTCTATTAACAGAGCTTTCCCATACATAGTATTTCCTAAGGACATATATTAATGCAAAACACACAAAATTTTGTTAAATAACTGCAAATATAACTCCTAGAAATTTCCCAGTCCACCATCAACAAGGAACATTCACTAATTTATTATTTTGGCTTTTCAAAGAGCTCCACCGGCAGCCCTTATTTAAAGAGAGAAATAGACACGGCAAAGTAACAAAGGGCAACGGTTAAATGCAACGGAGAATTGCCGTTTGAACTTGGGCCAGATAACAAGGGGGGAACAATGCTACATCTTTTAAAAGGCACGGATCAATGGAGTTGCCGCGAACATATACAAAAGGATTTATTCCTCTGCAAGAATGTACAAAATTATGGAATAAATCCGTTGGGAGATTCTCTATGAGAAAGATGCATTTCTCTAGTTCATTTTAGCACGGTTCCATGATGATTCGTCTTCCGCGAGTATATTAGATTTAGTAATATAGATAGTGTTAGTTATAGAGAGACAAAAGGTGAATTTATTATTGAAGAGTAGAGTTTGGAAGATGGTTTATTTGGAGTAGTGAAATAAACTAGTATATGTTTTATGCTTGAAAAGTATAATGTAAAGGATTCTTTTTTTTATTAAAAAGAACATTCAAAACGATTTTTTTATATTAAAAGATTTCAAAACTCTAAAACAGTAAATCGTATTTGAAAGCGAAATTACCATAAATAAATAAAGTGAAAATCGCTTTACACGAAACTGAAATATTTCTTCGTGTTAAAGGATATAGTAAAAAAAAAAACACATACATACATATTAAACAACAGTAAGATTATATGTGTGTATGCATGTATTTAATAAAAATCGTTACGTTATCATCATCTACTGCAGTGAATTCTCTTCCGATAATATGATATAATAGGGTAAAATTGATTTTCAGTGGCTTGGAAGTGTCTTTAGGTTACTATGCTGGGAAAAATGTCCAATCCGACTGCGTGTTTTCCGTATTTCGCTCATTCCCGGGAGGGAAATCTTTTCGTGTTAAGCGATTTTTATTTCGTGCAAAGCGAAAAAAATGCATGAAAATACATAGTAGTTTATGGGGACGTTGTATTACTTTGTGTTAACCGATATTTCGTTTTAAGCATTTTCGCGTTATACGTATTTCACTGTATTATAATAATTATTTGCTTAGATATAATCAAAACGTTGATTATTTGTTCAGAAAATTGTAAGCACTCGTAAATAGTAACTTTTATTTTTGTGATGAAATTAACAGGTTTTAATAAAAAAAGTAAATAAAAATAGTATCAGAAATATATATATATATATATATATATATATATATATATATATATATATATATATATATATATATAAGACATTATTTAAACCATAATGTTGTTGAACTTTCCAAGATTTCGCATGATTATTAAATTTTATTTAACCAGCATACAACCTTGCCTTTCCAAAAACAAAAAGGTTCGCGTTTCACCAACACTATAAACAGATTAGATCTGAGGAGCAAACAAAAAATGTTCTTGTGTATGTCCTATATGTAAAGTGTGGTTATTCGCGAGTAATTGTGTTGTGTTTGGTCACTGTTTGTTGCGAGTGCGTAAAATAAAATGTGGATCTAAAAATATCAAACCTTTTCATTATTTCTACGACTATCTGCAACAACCTGATTAGAAGATCATCTAAATACACTATGGCTTAAATCAAGTCTGTAATATCACACACACACTCCCATATACATAGAAATAAATAAAATAAACAATCTCATTAAAAGATACATCTCATTTACTTTCCCACGGCTTGTGTGTAAATATGAAAATATTTTAAAACAATAAATAACAAAAAGCAAAAATTAAAAAATAATGTAAATATAAAATACACACAATCATTTCATTCAATTATGTATGCCAGACTTAAGTAAAATAGGAAGTACAAATAAAAAGATGAAAATACAATTTTAACGGATTTACACAATTGATAATTCTATGCCACATATAAAAGTTTTCTTTCATAAAATGTGTTGATAGATAAAAAGATTGAAAAGATCACGTGATCAGAAGGAAAACAGATCTATTTTATAACAAACGCTAAAATTTATTTATTTAGAATTCTGGCACAAAGCCCAAGCGAAAACTTATTGATTTTCATAAAGTCAAAACTTTCAAACACGAACATTTGGACAGAAAAAAAAATAAGATAATAAAAGTTTTCAATTTGATAAAAGAAGAGAAAAATAGGAAACTCTTGGCGCAGAAGTAAAGATAGAGAAACAAATCGATAGTAGTAACACCTACATTAACCAAAAAGAATGGGGTGATAACATAAAACAATAGTGTTTCCATTCATTACATACTAGCTCATTTCAAATAAAACAAGGTTATTTTTTTATAACATTTCAATTCCGAAACTTTCGAAGCTTTTGGCAGAAGTTTGTGATTTAAATAGTTACTTGCATAAACATATTCGCAAATAATTCATTCTAAAACAAAGAAAAATCCCCTTTAAAATTAGAATACACCCTCAAAGAGAACAGAAAAAACGAATCAGTTCCTATATACCGGGCATATTATAAACAAAACATTAATAATTTTATGTTCAAGAAAAGAAAACCACTTATTCTTAGAAATATTAAAAGGATAAAAGCACAAACACTTTAGAATGGTTTAAAAAAACAATCAAAACTATATATACGGTTCAATCCTTTGATATAACGAACAATCCTGAGTCTAACGATTTAAAAATAACTTTCCCTCGTTGAAGCATTCAGACTTTTCTGTAGAAGTTGTTTCACTGCTTTCAGAGACATCACGCAGAGAAACACAAACTTGTCGCTAACAGTTTTCCCAACTACGATCCATTACACCGAATGGAGCAGGTAAAGGGGTAATTTTTTTTTTAAATCAAGGACCGTAGAAATATACAAATATATTTCGAACACAGTTTCCGTCTTTAACTGGAAAAAATCCTATTGTAAAAAATAAATAAAATAAAAGGGAGCCAATATATTATGTGTGTGTGTGTAGAGACTTAAAAAAGTATCTACTAATTTATAAATACAAGTATGATATTATATAATAAATAATACAAGAATATAATTTCTTTACTATATAGAACAGGAAAATATACGTGAACAGCAGAAAGTATTTTTAAACAATGCATCCATGGCTTTTACAAATGAAAGTTAATAAATAAATATTCAATCCCCTTTTTACATCCTTAAAAAAGTATAAATCATTTAAATTACTGTTGAATAATTCATATGTAATATATTTGTTTAGGCATTGTTAATTTATATATTATATGACAAAATATAAAACAAGTGATTTTATTTATAAAACAAGTAAATTTACGATATAAATTCTTTAAAATCTATTCCAATAAAAGTGCAATTTTTAACCTTTTCTTGAGTAACCAACTGGAGTCTCAAGTATTTTTAAAAGAGAACACAACAATGTTAATTTTTTTTAAAAAAAAGCTGGGGATGGAGATAGAAAAAAAGGCCCCTCACATTATCATCACATCATAGAGTACTTGACAAACTTTATTTTTTAGTATCTCAAAAGATTTACAAGCATTTGCAGCTCGGATTTCGGTTTTAGTAAATGTGCTCTCGTATTTTCAGGAATTTTCAAACAATATGGATGGAAGCCAAAAATGCGAAAAGATTAAAATACGTGGAAATACTTTCTTATTTTATAATAATAATAATAATAATTTTTTTTTCTTAGCCAGAATCAGACAATTTTTCAACCATGTAAAAGGAAATAAACAATATTCCCAAACACACACAAAAATCAAGTATTATTTAGGAATATTAAAATGCTTTAATTTTTAAAGCAAAGAATGATTTTCATCTTAATATAAAATATTCAAAATTTGAATATTTTTTGTACTGCTTCAGGTAACAGTAAATGTAATGCATATATTTTTTGTTCATTACATAATTGGTTTTTTAAACGTAAGAAAATAATGCCATATATTGCAAATATTTTTTATTTTTCTGTTATAAAAATGTATATAGATCACATAAGTTTTATTAAAAAAGTAGAGTTACGAAGAAAGAAATTAGGTGAGAACTTAAATCGGTACTTAATCAATTTTTTGATAATTACATATTAAAATAAATATTTCCCTTTCAAGAGAATAGAAATAATAATTACCAAAATATTCCTGAAACAAATATTCCTTTATTACAATTTGATGTAAAAGCACTACGTTTCAAAATTACTTACATTCAGCTTATATTAGTTAAAAATAAACTTACAACGAACTCCATAAAAAAAAACAATCATCGTTTTGAAAAGGAATACATTTTCAGAGAACTGAAAGAAATACAAAAAACTCGTACACATCTTATACTTTAATTATTCCAAAAAACAAAGAAGCTAATTTTAAAAACAGAAACAATATCCATTTCGACCGTTATATATTCATAAAACAAGTGGAAGATTATTTTATATGTTACAATTTAACAACGGAATCATCCGAACCCACTATATCCAATGAGACACCTAATTCCAAAAAGAAAGAAATAATATCCTTTTCTCTTAGAATGAAATGAATTATTCATTTCATAAAGATTATAAAGAAACTCCAAGTAATTCAAATTCAGTGGGAAAGAAATCTAATCCAGTCAAGCACGTCCGGTTACAATAGACGAACATTTGCGTGAGGATTACTCCGGTGTCAGTACTCAACGGTACAATTACCGTAACCAAGCAACGAAGCAGCATGTCTTTAGACTACGCTTGAAAAACGAGAAAGTTTGAATTTCCCAGATCTAAAAGAAAAGAATCAGCGGTACAATCTACTTATAACATATACGCCATGATGACGAAACCTCTTCAGAAAAAGAACAGGAAGATACAAACCTAAACTAATTTACAACAAGAGGATGGTTGACAATGAAAAATCACAAGATAAAACGAAAAAAGAAACTTTCTCTCTCTGTACACATAACACTCAGAGGAAACCTCCTCTTAAATTAAAAAAAAAAAAAAAAAGAAAAGAAAGTAAGGCTCGCAGGAAACAAAAGAACACGCTATGACATCACGTTTTAGTGGAAACGTGAGTCCACGAAAGAAAATAGTAGATTTATCCCCCCCCCCTCTCAAAGAAAAATGGGGAGGGGGAGTGAAAACAATACAAGAGATAAAAAAAAGATAGAAGTGAAGTCAAAAATGTACCTAGAGGCTAGAGGTAAAAGAATCCATTCAATTCACGTGACCACAATTCGCGCTGTCATCAAGTTTTCTGGACTCGTTTCGAGTTTAAAAGACAAAAGGAAAGATGAGAATGGAGAAAGGAAAGAAGGTAAAAAAGAAAAGATACCTTGAGAGAGCATATTGATGGTTTTGTCACTCCATCTTATTCGGAGGCCCTAGAAGGAGCACCAATATTTATCGAACTTTTTCATCGTTTAAGAAGGGGTGGGAAAAAGTCGGGAGAAATCTAATGGATCACAAGTTCTTTTTCTTTACATGTTTTTTTTTCAATTAGCTGCTAAGGTAACACATTAAAAAAAGTTACCCTTCTTCATGATATTCTATTTGCTCTTCATATACAATAAGAGAAAATTGTACGTTAAATTAATACATGATAGTTGCAAATTTAAAAAGCAAAACTTTTATTATAAATCGCTTACTACAGGAATATAGAAAAAAAGTCCGGTATTAATAATTAGGATCAAGGCTGTTATATATATATATACACTGCTCAAAATATTTAAAGGATATTGCGGTTTTAGGTGGATCTTGTGGCTGGGAAACTTTTTAGCTGATTGATTGATACATGGTTGACAGACGTAGTAGGTCATATGAGAATAAATTACACATGTTTGGCAAAAAAAATGCATTTTATTGCTCATTTGTGTACAAAAGGGAAAAAACACAATTTGTGCATATGAGAAAAAAAGAAGAAGAAAAGGTGTTTTCTTCAAAGGAAATCATTTTCAGTAGGGGTTATGGTTTCCAGTGTCGGCCAGCAACGTTGAGCACCTTTGAGGCATGGAGTCTATGAGGCTATTAATCACGAGTTGGGGTATTCTGTCCCACTCTTCCAGAAGGGCTCTTTCCAGTTCTTGGAGAGTTGGTGGGGGTGGTTGGCGGCCAGCAACTCGTCTTCCTAAAGAGTCCCAAACGTGCAGTTTTGATTCATGTCTGAGAACACGCTGGCCATTCCATTCGTACGATTCCTTCCTCGAAAAGGGAATCCTCCACGAGGTTAGCACGATGTGGCCCGCTGTTATCGTCCATTAAAATGAAGTCATCTCCGATTGCTGCAGCGTAAGGGACTAACTACAATAGGTCTTACGATCTCATCACTATATCGGCGAGCAGTCAGAGGTCCATCTCGAATGATGTAGAGGTCTGTGCGCCCGTCAATGGAGATGCCACCATACACGAACACTCCCCACCGCCAAATCTGACCCTTTCGTGCACGAACGCAGGATTATTCCTACTGCCACGGTCCCTCCAGATGAAAATACGTCTATTATTTGATGAACAGAAAAACGGGACTCGTCAGAAAAAAAGAAAATTGCTCCATTCATTTTTCCTCCAGTTCACATGCTCTTTTGCCCACTCCTGCGGTCGCGACGATGCATTGATGTTAGTCTAACACGTACCGTCGGTCGGCGAGCATAGACCTACACCATGGCAGTCTGAATTGAAACCGTGGTGCCAGTAGCCGAGCGAAGGTGTTGTTGGAGAAGAGTAGCGTTCATATTTCGGTGTTTCCGAGCCGTTAACACTAAATAACGAACTTCATTGGGCGTTGTTGCCCGTCTACAACCTTGTCCTGGTCTTCGGCCTGCACTTCCAGACTGCAAAAACGGTTCCAGATCCTGGAAATCACACTTTGTGACACTCCAATGGCTTGCGCTACTTCGGCTTGAGTTTCGCCCCCTTCTAACCTACCAACAACTCTCCAAGCTTCTGAATCGGTTTCGCTGAGACATCGTACTCATCGAAACAAAGCAGTCACTGAATGCCGATCATCCTAGTCTTCATTTCAGTTGAAAGTCAAATTTCATTCGCTGCCGCTGAAGCGACGTTTTTGAAACACAAAATTAGCATACCCACAGTTTGAAAATCAGAAAATTTGCATTTGTGATTCTCTTCTTCCATTTTCGGCAAAAAAAAATTTCACTTATATCTTTATTTTATATAAAACTTACAATATCCTTTTAATTGTTTTGAGCAGTATATATAACAAGTAAAAATTTTAATATACTATTTTTTTTCTTTTCCTCTATAATACCATTTATATATAATCCGAATAATTAATTCTTAATATTCTTTAATTAATGCCAAATACTTTGCAATTGAATTATCGCCTGTTATCTCCATTTCTCATTAATTTATGTAGAAACTCTCAAATTTTAATCAATGTTTAGAACAAACCAAAAGATTGAAAAAAAACCCCGAAAGCATTGTATTATTCTTTTATTTTAATAATACCGAATTACATTAATTCATCTCAATAAAGAAGGTCGGAGTTGAGTCAAAGATTAGAGGTTTAGTTTAAATTTGATGTTTACATCAAAGTCTTCGTGGACGACAATAATCAAAACCATTTGAAAATTCTACACCAATGGTCATTAGACAATAGAAGTATAATGAACACTAAAAGTATAATTTTGTATTTGACGCACAATTAATACAAATTTAGAAAAAAAAAGGTAATTTTATTTATATAATAATTAGAAAACATTTATTTTATAACTAAGAAATACATCAATTATAGGTTTCGAAAGTTATAAGAGTAATTATATATATAAAGAAAAAATGAAGTTTATATTTAATTGTTATACATTTTCTGTATAAGGTCCCAATTTTTCTGCAGACCATCAAAATTTTTTCGCGGACCACCGTTGGTGACAATTAATCTAGATTACTGCATATGAAAGAACTGATCTAAACGTTGTGTGGAATATTACAGTCATCCTGAAGATGCGTGTGTGTTGGGTAGGAGGCCATTGCACAAACATTTTAGTTGCATCGCAAAACATCTGGTTTTAGCTCTAAAGCGATGCTAATCTCTTTAAAGAAACAATCCCTTATAAAAAAACAGAATAATGAAATTAGCGGTAGTGTTTAGAGAAAAAAAATACAGAAAATAATATTTTTCTTCACAAAACTTTACAACAGTTATACTACAACAATCAACAGCAGTATCCCTTTTTCTGTTCCAGTACAATAAATGGATACAGAGTTTAAGCAATACTTAAGCTCAAAAATCCAGGAATCCATCACCATCTGTGACATTTATTTAAACCAAAAACCTTTTTCTTAATGCCTCAAGGGTTTCCAGATATTTGGCAGCAACTTCACACATGGAATGATGATCAAGAGATTTCCAATATGTTCCTTGTCGTTTGAGGGTTAAATCTGTCAAATATTTTCTCCAGTGATTTTATAGCACTTTCAACTGACTGCTTAAACTATATTTCAAAAATATGTCTCCATGTGTTCCTCCTTTGTCTCAGCTTCTGCTATTTTTAGTAACAAAATATTTACACTTGAGTCTCTACGAAGCGCAGAGTAAAATGATAATTTGACATATAAACACTATTATTATTATAACAATCAAATATTTTAAAATATTTGGATTAAAATACATTGTTATCAATATAAATCAATTTAATCATTATTATCTACAAAGGATTGAACAATATGTCAAGTATCAGCTTATTTTTATTATTACTTATTTACTATTACAAATTGTAGCAATCATCTTGACAGCAGCTGAAATTGATTGAGGTGAGCCTTTTAATAAATAAAATGGAAATCTGCTTAAATTAACATTATTAAAAGTACTGAACATAGTGCCAATTTCTCTCTTCGGGCCCTGGGCGCAGAAGATTTGGAGAATCGAACTGGATCCCCTTGAAACTGGAGTATCGAAATTTATAACCAGAAAATCTGGTCAAGTCCAGCTTATCCGGGACCTTCTGGGCGCCCAGCGGATAAACCGGCACTGACTGAACATACATTCAGAGTGTTTTCTCATATATTCCATTTCTAGCATAGCAACATTATTAATACAAGTTGCAACAGCTTATATTTTATCGCAGGTTAATTGGCTGCTCAGATTTCACGTTTCATTACAAGCTAGCTTCAAGAAGACACATGAATTAACACTACTCTATAACAAAGGCTCCCAAACCTTTTGTCTCATAGACCCCTTGTCATGTTTTTCGGTTTGGGGTAGACCCCTGCTTACGTAATATTGTATTTTACAAATTTATCAACTTAAATGTCTTTTTGACCGCTTATGAAGTGTTTTAGACTTACATTTCTAACAGTAGAGAAGTATAGTATTTAAACTTGAGAAAAACACACACATGTTAACTAATTAAATTGAAATTTAATTAATCATAAGATAATTGTTACATAAAAAAACTGATACGAAAATTATTTTAATGGTAGGGATGAACCCGGTACTTCAATAACAAATTTTCAACATTTGTGGCATCAATCTCGTCAGGTTTAACCCTAAAACTCTTCTTAGTAGTGCGGAGTCTTTCTCTTTCTTTCTTTACCTTTGAGGTAGGCAAGCACGCTGCCAACGTTTCCCGAGGAAAAGCAATTTAAAACTTTCTCACAATACTCCATAATTTGGGATAAATAACAGGTATGTCTTTTTAAAGCCAAAATTCCTGACATCCGTTTCTGAACTTTACTTTAAGATCTTCTTTAATGCCAATTACGATCAGTTCCTCCTGAAATATGACATTTCCCCTTCCCATGTGACCATGAGAATTCATTGCCTACTGTGGTACAACCATAGTCAAAGCATTTTCAAGCCTAGTTTCAGAATCTGAATGTAGGGCATTTAAATGTTGAAAGTACATTAAAACGCCATTTTCCGGTTAGCTTGTTTGTGGCTAGTCGAGAAACTGGGAAAATTCGGGATGTCCAATATTATACTCCTTTAGCTTAATTCTGGTCCAATTTAAAAAATATCTGGTTTAACTCACACTCCGTAAAAAGAAACAGCACTGGTGACTAATATGGAAAAAGTATACCTACTGAAACCATTAATGAAACAAGAAAAAAACATTTTAAAGAAACATTATTCTTTACATTCTATATCAGCCTGACATGATCCTAAATCTTGTACATGACAACGTTCGAATGAAGCAAGAAAAAGGGATGAAAAAGCAAAGCAACCGTGGACAAAAGGAAGTTAACGTCCAAATCGTTAAAAAGTTTCAAAATCGATGTTTGTAGCAATAAAGAAAGAAAGGCTTATGAATGAATGTAAGCCTGGCAAAAAACACTCATTCCCATGGGCCAGAGAGAGAAGGAAGAAAATGTAGATTAAATCCAGGCTACGAGGGCCCGTTAAAGAAAGCGGAAAAAGCTACAAGAAGAAGATGATAAAGCGTTTTCCTCAGCCCGCATCTGGGGTCCTCCGTCAAAAATCGATTCTTGCTCTGATGCTCTCTCATGGAAAACTCCTTTCTTACTTGGGACCGATGCCAAGTGTCATTCTAATAATATTCCAGTAAACCTTACTTACATTTTTTAAAAAGAAAAACTACAATGAATAAAAAAAAAATGGGAGGTTAGTAAAAGAATAACAAGAAGTGCAAAAGATGAGCTCAAAGAAAATTAGGAATAAAAATAATCAAAAGTAACCAGGCGGAAAATGAGAGGTAAAGATGGAAGCAGAAGAAAAAAAATTATAAATATATGTATACATATATATTCTAGAAAAGGGATATATGTATTTTTAAGGTAGATAAAAAAGGATTTTGTGGGCGCTTTTTTTCCCCCTCCGGGGGCAAGCAATATCTTTTTGGAAGAAGCTACGGTCTCGGAGCTGATTTTTTCCCTTTTGTCCTTAGAGGTACAATATTTAACGCACGCTTGTCTCGAAGTATTCTTAAAAAGAGTTTTATTGAGTTTCCCGAAATTTTTAAACTTTCTAGTCGTTTAGTATAAATGAAATTGTTTCAAATTAGCGGTAAAGTTATTTTTTAAAAAAATTCAATGAAGAGACCTATAAAATTTGTTTAAAAAAATACAACTTTGATTTTTTTTAAAATTGAAAGATAGTTATATAGAATATGGAGGCTTACATTTCTTATTACACTTTTAAGCTAACAATTATACATACGTCTTGTTGAAATAAAGAACAATTGAATTTTTAGGGGTTTTTTTTAACGAGTGTAAAGAGATCCATCCATAAATGTTTTGAAAAAGTCAATTTAAGAAAGACCGTCAAAGTCTACAATTGTAATAATATAATGAATTGTAATACAGTTTTTTATTTATTTTGTTTCATATGTTTTATCAAAAAAGAATGATATAAATCAATTATGACGTTTTTATATAAATTTGTTTATTGAAATAATTCTTATTTATATTATCTACAACATGATGCGATCATATAAGAGAGGTAAGGTGGAAACCTAAAATCTTCTTTTTAATCTCTTTTCCCCTTTAAAATAATAATTCCTCACAGTGTTTTAGAGGGAATATGAATCAAATTTAAATTACCTTAATCTTACTTTTATTGGCTAATACTAAACATATTATGAGGTAATATGTAAAAGAGTGAGTAATTAAAACATAGAGTAGCAGGGTAAAAGAGTGAGTAATTAAAACATAGAGTAGCAGTATTTTAGTCTTGATATTCTAAATAGTAGAAATAAGAAGTAATAATCACGCTTTGATTGAAGAAAAGCAGGAACTCTACGTGGTATTGAATTTACTAAGCAGAAAACCCAAGATGAAATATTTAGTCACACACACACACGCACACACAGTTGTATATAACTGGGAAAATGTTGCCAATGTAAGATTCTGTACTCAAAGACAAAGCTCTCGATCACGTTTCATACATATTTGATAAGATTTCATATCTGGCAACCTAGATTGCTAAATTATTCCCTGAAACCGTGCAGAATGTTCATTAAACCAATTGGGAATGGTTTTGGCCCTGTGACATGGCAAATTTTTATTCCAGAAAATACCATAGACACACGAAATTCATAAATGAATTCAAATTATTTCTAAGTAGCTAAACATGACGATTGTCCGTTGATAATTGATTCAGTTTGAGTAGAACCTAGTACGACCTATATAGCTCATAACATGTGAAAACAGTCCATATTATTATGAAGCTTTCACCAGCTAGCACAATGCCTTGTTGACAACTTTGGAGTCATGGCCTCGCCACATTCGAAAACCACCATCAACTCTTCTCAATTGGGATTTCAAGTCATTTGACAAAGATGTTCCTTCAATCATACAAAATCAATTATTATGTTCACAAACCAAAAGGGACACTGCAACCACACACAGTAAAGTGTTAGTACAAGCACTAAAATATGTCTTCTATTGGCATATTGAGTGCCATCAACACCAAATTTCGTTCCATTAGCCTCATAGACAAGTTTGTTGTAAACCTCATATTGACTGCTATTGTTATTTGACACAATATTGCTTGCCTGTTAATAATGACTTCTTTACACAAGCCTTGTGGTCTCGGTAATGAAGCAGACGTAGACGGCCCCTGCGAGGTAATGGTTGAAATTAAATATGTTAGGCAAACTCTTAAAACTACGTGAATAGAAGATTATTCAATTCCCTAACAATTTCCTTCATGAAAATCCTTACGCATCTCATTTAGACAACTATTCCACGTTAAAAGGTTGTTGATTCCCGTCTAATAGCCGCAATAATATAAGAAAATTTTTTACTTGAATCATTTAAGTACAAATGAAAGACCTGACAATGTATGGCAATTTATTTAGAGTGTCCGGCCTTAAAGTATCCAAAACTTATGGTTAATTATTGTGTGTGGAACTACCCATCAGAATATAATCAACTGTTCATCTATGGATTGGAAACCCCTCCGAGAATTTTTGGGTCTAGTCCGATCGGCTGCACGTGCGCGCATTATTTGGCAATCGCAGATGAATTTGTTAACTGCCTTCGTTAGTTGAGATGCGGACGACGCAAAAAGTGCAGTGCACAACTTTGGCTAACGGAAAAATCAGTCACGTGTGTACAGCGACGTATTCAAACAGAATGGAATGTCAATTATCTGACATTAAAATTTATCCACCAATGAGAACGAACTTTAAAGGAGACGGGAACATGGGTATCTCAAACTGGCAAATATCCATAAGTTTTCGTGATAGAAGGCACTGTTGATCATGTGAGTGATTCATTATGTAGGAGTCCTGATAAGTCTATTATGGAAGCCTGAAACAATATTCCATTCAGTTCGAACACGTCGCTGTATATGCGAGACTGATTTAAATTCCGTTAACCAAAGTACGCACTTCACTTTTTGCTGTGGTGATTACACCTGTACTAATAAAGTCAGTGTAAAAAGCGTATCGTCTGCGATTGCCAAATAATGTGCGGATGTGTGGCCGATCGGACAATACCCAGAAAATCTCGGAGGCGTTTCCAGTCCACGGATAAACAGTTTATTTCATCCTGATGGGTAGTTCCGCACACAATAATAAGCCATAGCTTTTGGATACTTTAAGCCTGGACACCCATTTCTTAAGCAATGTTACTGCAATTGTGTTGCAAATTGTTATCCTGCAATTTTTTACATTTTAATAGTTTTTTTAAATAATAGAATGTTATTTAATTTACGATGCATTGAAGTTGCATAGTTTAGAGATACATCTAATAATTCCCATGTAAGTATGGAAAACGTTCACGGTTATTCCTGATTTTAGAAAAGAAATTAATGCGACAAAAGGCCTGACTCAATAATAATGATTCATAGATTTGCTATTATGGGTTGCCTGCTAAAAATACCTCTTTTAAGGCTACTCTTATGTGTGCTTGAAATAATATATTCTAGCATAATAACATAAAAATTTACCTTAGAGTTATTTACATAAAGCGGTTAAAGTTGGAACTATTTTTCAATTCAAGCTTCAAAAATGTGACGCTACGAAGATTTCACGCTTAAAAAGATACTGATAAGCATACATTATCTTGAGCAAACAAGTAACAAATCTTTAGAGATCCAAAGTACTCGTCAGACTTACCATTCCAACCTTTCCCATACAAAAAGAGAGATTTGTTTGCTTTCGCGAACTATAAAATCTACAACCCATATTGATCGGGCCGAGGAGGATAAAGAAAGAAAAGGGCTTTGAATATTCTAAAAAAAGAACATTCTACTTTTAGAAAGGGAACATTGTTTCGTTTCTAATACACACAATAGAAGCTTCTCGCAGCTGGAAAACAAACAACCTAAACGACTGACAGTAAAAGCGGAATCAGTAAAAAGATAAGTAAATAAGTAAAAAGTGAAAATTTCAACAACAAAGAGCCATAAGGGAAACTTTTAAATTTCCGGAAAGAGCAAAATTGAATTGAAGATGCCATATTTTGAAGCCGTACTCCAGCTCTGTTTATTAAATTTGCATCTTGGCCGCAGACAGCGGCGAGAAGTAGATACAGTAAAGAAAGAGGGCTTCCGATGAAAATGTAAATTTTTGCTCTTCTGCTTCAGGATGATATGTAGCGAAGGAAGAGGAGACGAGAGCATTCAGAACCGTGATGTGATATCATTAAAATGAACTTAGGAATGAAGACGGCTTATTCTTAAAATGATCATCATCATCGTTAAGAAACTCTTTAGATGAAAGTTTCAAGAAGAATTAAGTGGCAGACGTGTCTCTAAATCTTACTGTTTCACTGGAAAAATGTTGATATTTTTTTTAAAAAAAAAAAGGTTAATAACAGTGCAACAATATCATTTAGTTTTAAATTTTTGTACATACTATAAGATTTGTGGTCTTAGACTGAATGATATAATAAAAATGGCAAATTCATGTTTTAATTACCGTAAAATCTGGCGTATGACACGCACTTTGAACACAAAAAATAAGATCGAAATTTACGGGTGAGCGGCGCGCTATACAAGTAAGAGTTTTAAAAATAAAAAAAATATCAGCATAGGAAAAAAAATAGATTTCTACATATATTGAAATAATATTTATTTAAAAGAAACCCTCTTATGTACTAAAAGGGTTGTAGTTCTAAATCATACAATTTTCTTAAAGTTTTGGGATAATACTTCGAATAAATGACTTTTCAAAACATAAAATAATTGCACAGGTACGTTTCACCGTAACAAAGAGGTGGGGGGTGATACAACGAGTATTCTTAAGGGGACTTGGCACCCTTTGAGCAAACTTCTTTATTTACATATTTAAAAATTATATTTTAACATTTTATACAATGTTTCTATTCAAGAAAATGTTACCAGATGAAAATTTTCATATATTATTCACAAAATTTTAAAAATTTAAATTTTTGGAAGAAAATTGAGAAAATTTTAAAATCCTACTCCTTTTGTAAATATTAATTTTTTGACCTGAAATTTTTTTATAATATTCTTATGGATGTTCTTAACAACTTTAGGGATCGATTTTAGAATAACTTCATTCGTTTTCGAGAAAAAAAATAAAATGTTGATATGCAGGCTAAAAATCAACGAAAAAGCCAACATGTCTAACATTTTATTTTTTTTAAAAAAAGTATTCAGTTTATAGCAAAACGGATCCCTAATTTTATTACATGTTTTATTTTTAACTCGCAGGAAAAAAATTGAAGTGATTGGTAAATAATTGTCGAAGGAGTAGCATTTTGAATGCACTAAGGTTTCGAAAAACACAAACTGAGAAAAACCACTTTAAAGTTTATAATTCTGAAAAAATAATTATTATAAGCTTAAATAAACTTAAATACCACTTTAAGATATTACTTATACGTTTTTCTTTAAAATAATTGCATTTTCATATGTTTTCAACCCACACATTTTTATAAATGATCAACTTTTAGAGAGTACTAATTGCACAAGAAAACTCAAGAAAACTTTAAAAATTTTTTTCTGTCACGACAGAAATTTTAGCTGTTTTTCTTCTTATAATATTAAAGTATTACATTTGTATGAAAAATATATCAGGAAGAAGAACTGAAATTATAAAATTATTAATATAAAATGCCTTAATTTAAAAATTTTTAAAATCTATTTATAAAATAGATTTTTTTTTATCATAACGCTTTTAGCTTTTTTTTCTAAAAAGGGGGTGTGGCTGAATTGCCTAATTTGTTTTCAAATGAAGTTTTATTCAACTTCTAACTTTCCGACATGCACAAGTGATATATCAATCGAAAGATAATAATGCAAAGAATAAGATTAAATGAAAATAAAAAAAACCGATAGGTTTGTGATTTTTAGGGTACCAAGTCGCCTTAACAATTAAAAATTGCAGCTTGAAAGTATAGGTGCGCGTTATACGCCAGATTTGACGGTATTTATATTTTGAAATAATGATGAAATTTATGTAAAATGCTGAGAAGAGATAGTCAAACGATAATTACTCTAAACTTTTTATAATCGAAAAGTTTACTATAATATAAATCTAATAAGTAGTATAAAATGAAAATTGGTAATGTTGAGGCAAATAATTATAACTGGCTGAAATTTTAATTTTATCTAATACAGATTTGTATGTACCAGGAAGGAACTTTTCTACCAGTAATCCATTTGCTATCTGATTCAAGAAAGTAAATGATTGCTAGTTAACGCATTAACATGTTTAGAATGTTTCTTAATTAACGATATCGTCAAAAGAAATTGTCCTTGGAATTTTAAATATTAATACTTCCTCTCAATAATTAAGTAATTTTCTTCACATTAATTACTGACCCTGGTGTCATTGACGTCCTGCTTTGCAAAGTGTAGGTAACATTTAATTGGTAAAGGCTCGTGTTCCCTACATGGCTTGGTGAGGAAGTCTGGAGAGGGATGCGAAAGCTCAGGCACCATTTTCGTCCCTTGACCGTGGTTCAGAATTACGATGACCGTTGCCAATAGTTTCAATGTACAAATTTGATAAATAATCACAATTCACGTTTATTACAGTTTTTTTTTAATTCCACAAGGTTGCAAATAAATTTTAGAAAAAGTTCTCTCACTCCTTATTTTTAATTAAGAAACAAAATACTAAATGGATCATCTATAACGATACAAAATAAATTACAAACTAATAAAAGTTTTCTAGCGGTTATGAGAATTTAAGATAACCCCAAATAACTTCTATATTAAACTAAATTGCCCCCGCAGTAAAAATAATCAATTTTCTCAAACAGTGGTTTATAATGAATCAATAAAATATACCTCCAAGTTTCATTAATTCTAAATTAGGAATCACCACAATTACTTAACATTCAGAAACTGAACCCAAATATATCTAACCTAATTTGATGCAAATCGAAACGCACAGTCCAAAGCAATGCACAGCTGTCACTTTAGAGCGAACTTCTCATAAGACCATAATATCCATTGCCAAATGTCGTATAAAACAGTTGGCAGCCCTTGCTCTTAAAACGCTTCAAATATTAGAGGGAAAACAAGCCTATCTCGAAACGGATTTGGCAGGCTTCCCAATTCCGTTTCGACCCTTTTCATACACAGCCCCACGCTCCCACTATCCACAAAAGATACGTAAAAGGCATTTTAAGCCACTAAAGCACACAAAAGATTTCAAGCCTACCGGATTCATGTGAAAAGTATGAGGCGTCGGAACAGCTTCCTTTTGATAAATAACACAATTATCCCCTTTTGCTTTATGATTTGTACAATGTTCAAAATGAAAAGGGGATCCCAATCTTCAGCATAGCAGGAGATCCCCAACCATCCGGCAATAGAAAGGGTTTAGTCCATCACCAATAGGAACTTGGCCACAAGACAGGAAGAGAATTGCTTTGTGATGAGAGCGTTATATAATTATTTCATTATGCATTACGTAGTAGATGCAGAAATATAATAAGTCTAGCATAAGTTAAAATCAATATAAAAAATGCTTACTGTACTGATTTATATATACACACTTCTCTTTCCTATACGATTTAAGAAAACATTCAAGACTAAGCAACAAAAATACAAGAACATAGCTAAATATAATAGCAAATAATGTAAAGTGAAAGCAAATATTTAATATTTAAAATTAACACATTGCTCTGTTACGGATTAATCATTCGTTCAGGAAAAATGAATTTACGACTGTTACTTAATTCGAACTAAAAAAGTAAATTGGAAAAAGTGCTCTTTGATTATATTACTCAACACACGTATCCTTCTCAGAGCAAATGACTTTAACTACATCATCTAATGCATGTTTTAAATCAAATTTCGTTTTTACATTGATTTTGAACACGTACTGGATCTGTTAAAAATGAGCTGTTTTAAAGAATAAAATCATTTTAACTCAAATTCTTTTCAATGCGGTGAAAACCTCAATGGGTTAGATTTAATCTAATACTTGGCCATGGTAGAGCATATGTAATTTGAATTAACATCATTGCAGAAGCTACATAAGAGATATAATAGTACCAATTTCGTAAATTTGAGCCACGGTCAATACACTTAAATTTGTATTTTACTTAAAATGTTCACACAGAGCGAGGAATTATGGAGGACGCCCAGAGTTATTTTATTACATAGAATCCTCAATGATTGCACATCGGACAAGCACAAAGCAAGAGAAAAAAAAAAAAAAAAAAAGTAAACAATGAAGAAAGATGAAATTGTTTTTTCATTGGATATCATGCAAAATCAGTCAGTATTAGAAAAATTAATCTTACTTCTGTTGGATTTACTATAGTTAACACAATTAGAGCTTAACTCTAAAAAAGCATTAAGACTAAAGACGCATTCCAGGTATCTTTTACAAACACCTCAGAAAAGTTGCCTTCAGTGAATTCCTAATGAAAGGGTTATTTGGCTTCAACTAACGTCTCTTAGTACACTCCATGGAAAATACTAGCGATGGATTTCGTTATTTTGAACCATGGCCAAGTTACAGGACTGTGAGAAGGTTCAAATCCATTTCAACAGTTCAAGCAAGAATCAATTCGAGTTCCACGAATGTTCGCCAATCGTATAGTTAGAAACTGTGAGTAAGGGATCACCACATATACTAGTACCACAGAGCTTAAGATGAATTTTGAAATGTGGAAGGATAGGGTAGAAAAAACGCCACTACATCTATAAGGATCTAGCACCAGCACCTGGCAACAGATCAAGCATATATGAGAGATCTGGTTACTGGTCAAACATATATGGGAGGATCTGACAGCGAGTCAGGATGACCTGGACACGAGACTGAACCAGACAGGGGAGAGGAAGACGGAAGCCGAAGGAGAAAGAAATGACGGACGATATTTGTTTTCAATTCAACTAAATCTTTTTAATCTAATTGTTTTTGTTATGTGTCCCTTAGTAACATCAAAATAAACTATCGGGACTCAATGTTGAAGTGCTTATTTTTATCATTTGAACACGACACCGGCCAGCAAAATCCTCAAAAAGAACTCACAAGTTTATAACGTCTCTGGTAGATGTTTATTTAACATGTTTCAGAACAGATTTCAAAAACCGTGAAGGCAAATAGCGAAACTGTGTTTTAAATTGTTACAAAACGAATAAATAATTTACAGAGCTAAGCAGAAAATTTTAAACGCAACAAATTAGCCGTTTTAGCCCTTCACCAATCGTGTCCAAACAAAAGATGCTCTTTGACGAAAATAAATAAATGCTCAATTCCAACTGATAATTATCAAGTATACATTTAACATGAATCCGAACAAGTGAGTCAGTACTTCAACACATCATGAAGCAAATACTACATGGCAGATATTAAGTTCATATGAAAGAGCAGATACTCAATCAAACAATACAATTCAGTAGCTTCTACTGAAGCAGTAGTTCAAAACCTAAGACCAGCAACATGGAGGGAAGGTAAAATGTTACAACGCAGCAGATACTTATCTGATACAATTTAACGTGGATTTGAACACAATAGCAACGGCAAACACTGTACCACCACTCCAGAACATGGCGTCAGTGAATAATACATCGCGGACTGGAAGCACGCAGGAAGTAAGCAGAAACGGTAACGGATGATTGATTGATACTCGTAGATCACGATAAGGACAAGTCATTACATAGGAAAGGTAGGACATTAGTGATCTGATTTTCAGGAATTTAAACGACTGGCTTTAATGATACAACTTAGTCAGACGGCACGCGGAAGGTGATCTTGGTGCTTGATACGTATTTGAAGTCGGACAATAATGTACAGAATGGGGGAGATGATGAACAAAAGATGATGATGGTAATTTTCAATCATTACCGCGGAACACATACTTAATTCAAATTATGATGGAATACAGGAAAAACTATGGACGAGCAAATGCTTTCATCATGATTATCATCGGATCAATAGCCAGTTATTAGGGGATGTTCATATTCAGAAAAGGTTGCTCATTATTTTCGGGTAGCTGCTATAACGAATAATCGCAACAATAAAATTTGATATTATGTGTTATATAAAGTTTTTTTTATCTTGATTTTCAGAGAATGTTACGTTCTTATCTTATTTACAGAATACGATGTTCAGTTTTTTAATCGCGAGCAATTAAAATAATACACAAAATTCTTTTATACAATTGCATGTATTTATATTTTATTACAATTAAACAAGTAATGTTAATTTTTTATTTACATACTATATGATTTTTGTTACACATGTATAATTTCAAGTTAAGATGAACAATATTTAGGGAAATATATTTTTTAACTTATGCCCGAGTGTATTGTTGTTAAAGCCCTCGCCCTAGAACAGTGCGACGTTAATATTCAATCATCAATCACCGAGTGTATTGTTACAGTAAAATAAAAGAAGTCCACCTGAAAAAAGTCTTCGAGATTCTAGAATAAAATTTGGGCCAATAATTCTTAGGAAATACAACGAATAAGTGAGAGTTTAAAGTTCCATTATAAAGTAACACAAGGGCTATTGGCAACGGGACTGGTAATCTTGAGGCATGGTCAAGTGATGAGGATAATACTTGAGCACCCAAACTTCCACACCATTCCAACAGGAGGACTTTAAGTCTCACCAAATATATTGCAAGATTATTTCGTGACAGTGTCGAAATAATGAAAAAAAAACAATAAAAATAAAAATGAGGATATGCCAGGATGGCTTTCCTTATGTATTCTGAGAAGCCAGATCAAATTGTAGAACAGTAATTATTGTAAAATATGCAACATAATTAACAAAGAAACTAAAAACTCAAACATTCCTAATTTCATATAGCAAATCCGCTTAGTTAAAAGTCTCACTGCAAGCGAAATTCTGTGTTCTGAATTCTAAAGTATTTAAACTGGGACATATTTTTATAGTGCAATACATCGCACATATTCCATGTATAATTAAGTTTGCAGAAGTATAAGTAACAGCATTCAAATTTCCAAACACTACAACAAAAATAATAATTGCTATTTCTTTTTTATGACTCTTCTCCCTTTTAAAAAAACTATTTATGTCTCCATTAAATTTTTATTTTTAATTAATGATAAATGTCCGGAGTTTCACAACAATTTTTTTTCCTTTTCTTGACTTCAAAACATATTTTTTCTTCAAAATAAATATTATATTTGAAAAAAAGAGCATAAATATAACCTTCGCGATGATTACACATCCTATTGCATCTATAAATTTTCATTCATTAATAAAATTCTGCTTCGTATTTCTTTCTACTGGTTTGCAGCATGGACAGAAACGTATTAGGTTGAGGAAAAAGAAATCCATTATTTTTGCATGAAAATCAAGACTTTATTTAACATGTTTCTCATTGTCCGATTTGGGTGAAATATGCACCATTTTGTCGTATAATTTGTTGCCATTTTAAAGGTAACTTCATAATGCCTCTTTCAAAGAAGTTTTGGCCCTTATATTGGCGAAAACATCTAGTAATCGATTTTCACAATCTTCTCTTGATCCCAATTTCTTATCAATCAGGAAGTTTTGCAATGGGAGAAAAAGGTGGTAATCGCTTGGTGCCAGGTCCGGACTATATGGCGGATGCATTAAAAATTCCAAACCAAGCTCCCAGGGGTTTTGGCGAGTCACTACAGAAGTGTGTGGCCTAGCGTTGTCCTGATGGAACACAACACCTCAAACTCACTTCAGGTCATTTCTGGTCAATCGCTAGCTTCAAATGGTCCAGTTGTTGACAGTAGAGATCTGAACTTGGTGTTTGGTCATGCGGAAGCATTTTCTAATAAATGATTACTTTCCAGTCCCAACAAATACACAGTAGAACCTTCCTTGCCCTTCGTCTTGGTTTGGCCACCGTTTGAGCTGCTTAAACGCACTTCGACCACGATCGTTTTCACACAATATTGTAGTATGTGACCCATTTCTCATCGTCAGTCACCTTCCGTTTAAGAAATGGGTCGATTTCATTCCATTTGGCCAAGGCTTCGCAGATGGAAATTCGATCCAACATGTTTTTTTGTGTTAATTGGTGTGGCACCAAACATGGAGCTTCTTTTTGAATCCAACTTTGTTCAAATGGCTTAAAACTGTTTTATGGTCGATCTTTAGCTCCCGGGTGATGCTACGACTACTGACATGCTGGTCAACTTGGATTATTTATGTGATTTTATCAACATTTTTGACGATGGATCTGCCTGTGCGAGGTGCATCTTTAACATCAAAAATACCTGAACGGAATCGACGAAACCAAAATTGCACATAATTAGCTGTTACAGTATCGGCGCCATAAACACCATTCGCAATTTCAGCAACATGGCTTGCATTTTCGCCTTTATCAAAGAAAAACTGTAAAAAGAACCGAATTTTTTCTTTGTTGACTTCCATTTTTAACACCCTGTAACTCACAACTGAATGGACCAAACAAAAAAGAAAGCAAAATACTTTTTTAGTGCGAAACGTTATCTTGATAACGAGCATAAATTTGAAATTGTTTGATCGATACTTCATGAAATATCGACACAACAGCCATCTACCGAAAAAATAATGGATTTCTTTTTTCCCAACCTAATACATTACAATGCTGTGCTTTTTTTTTAATTCGTTTTAAGGTTTAATTAATGTTAATATGGACATTTTACGAATTCTAAATGTAAATGACACCCTCAAGACATTTTTAGCACTAATTAATGATTAAAAACATTAACGCAATCTTTTGTTAAGTAGATTCAAATATATATATATATATATATATCTTATAACTTAATACAAGTTTAAATTACAATGTGTCCCAACTAAAGTTATCTAAACAGAAAATTTAATAAATAGAAAGTACTAAAAACGGAGACTCCCCCCCCAAACACATTACATAATTTACTCAATCTTACAAAACCCCGCAAAAAGTTAAAACTTCGATAGTTTAAGAAACATAATACTAATAGTTTAACGCTTTTAACTTTACCAACAAGAAATAGCGGCACGCACATAAAAAAAATCTACTTCCGAATTTTTTCAATATATGACCGTTCCCCAAGTTAGCCGACCTCTCTCAGGGGAATAACTTTACACATAAACCCTGAATTCTAAATCACTTCTTGTCGTAACGTACACTGGGGATCAATTTACTTGAGTAAGAGATTACTTTGCATAGAATGACTTTAAAAATCCAGATTACGGGAGAGAAGAAAAACATGAGTGAGGGAGTAGATGCAGTTATCATTTTTCTTCGTACAAACTACGTATTATCACATATAACTTGGAACAGAGGTAAGGGGTACTTAGTTGCTTCGAAAGGTAAAACAGTACGAGTATTTTGTTCAAGGCGACGAAGTAATGGAATAATTTATAAAGAACAATGGGATGTGAAACGATATTACCGAAACAAAGTAAAAGGGGAAAATATGTAAATATAATTAGTAACATTAACGATAAGAGTTTATTTAGGAGAAATTATACATATAGGTACTCTAAAAGAATTTTTAATTTTTACTTCTTAATGCTTATATTCTCTCATTTCTTTGATAAATATTTAAATATAAAATGAGGGATTAAAAAGAATAGTTTAATGTACAGGAAATTGGAAAAATTAAAAAGTAGTTGAGCAAAAATATGAAATGCTGGAATTAAAAATGCACCACGTTTAATCGCCGTGAGATTAATTTAACGTCAAAATTTTCTTCACCTTATCTTAAAGTTCCTTTATTTGTTCTCATCAACTACAAGAGTTGATATATAGTGAGTTTTAATCACCATATTTTATGCTGCACTTCCGATAATTTTTGATAAAAAGATGTACACAAAATTAAGAAAATCGACTAGTCAATAAAATGTTCCGAAACATAGATTATATTTTTACTTGCGGTTTATCCAGGTGCAAAAGATTGGTAATTTTAAATTTGTTTTACTAAAAAATTCTCTTGTAAACTGACAACGCAAAATTCTATATTGAATAAAAAAAACCACACTTGTACAAAATTAATAATTAAAATATAGTTCTGCATTATATACTGTTCCAGAATTTTTTATAAATATGTTAAAATCCAAAAGAACACGGCGATAATGTAACTATTTTAATGTGTGTTATATATAACAGATTTATATAGCAAAGCTCTACAAAAGGTAAATTAAAAACTAGATTTGAAACTAAAATTTTAATTCTCAAGAAATAGTTTATATAAAAGAATATCCAGAAATCTTGCTAACATGTTTTAGTAATAAAATCTAATCACATTTAATTATCAACATTAATTATGTACAGCAAAAATACTGTAAAAACTTTAAAATAGGTAACCTTAAGTATTTCGCTTTGCTATGGCATCATGCCACACGCAAATAAGTGAAAGTCAGCAACGAAAACTATTAATTATAGAGCAACATTTTCCCCTCTGACTAAATTATTTCGGACTTACTAATAACCTTTAAAAAAAGGAAGCATTTTGCGTTACATTACGAAATATTCTTGTAACGAATTAAGAAAATAATAATTTAAAAAATAAATTGAGTCAGTGAGATTATCATATTACATTATAATGAACATAAATTTTAACTAATTTTAAAATATTACAATAAAGCATTCAATTATCTACATTATTTTGTCGAGAATTAATAAATCTACGAAAAGACTGTTTATTCCTATTTTAATTAGAAGACTAACTATTATTAGAATTTTTATAAAACCAAATAAAAAAATTAACATACATCCCCTTCTCCCCCTCAAATGTGACTTAAATATCTTGTATTGCAATTAAGAGACGAATAATGTCAGATGCCTTTAAAGGGGTCTCAGGGGTGTTGAATTTCTCTAGAGGGCTGAAAATATAAACAATTTTCAAACAGGTATAACTATTTTAAATTTAAATTAAATAATTCGAATATTTTAAACTTTATTTATAAAGGAATGGGGCTTCAGAAAAGTATAACATGTTTAAAATATAATCATAATTTTAAAAATTATAAGTATATGAAAATTCTGTAATAAATATTAAGTAACTTTTGCGTTGCAGACGTTATTTTCTAAAATAGTAGCCTCTCTGATGTATAAAACTTTATAGAATTATAAAATGTATCATATTCTTTAAACCCTACATCATTTAAGAATAATATATCTTTTGTATTTCAAAATATTTGAAAAATATTGAAATTCTTTAAAAACATTTTCAAAATGTAATTTTTTTAATTTTTAAAAAATATAATTTATTATTCTACTAATATAATATTATTACGGTGTATTAAGGATATACATTTAACTTCATAAATCAACTTATAGATAGTAGTTAAAGCTACTATTTTAGAAAATAGCATGCACAACGTAAAATTTAATAAATATTTCTTATAGAAAAGTTTCTTATTTACATATGCTTATAATTTTTTAAATTATGATTATATTTTAAACATTCTATACTTTTCTGAAGTTCCATCCTTTATAAATACCTTTATAAATAATGTGTAAGAGATTCGAATTATTTAATTTAAATTTAAAAGAAATATACCTGTTTGAAAGTTGTTTATATTTTCAGCCCTCTAGAGAAATTTAACACCCCTGAGACCTCTTATTATTTAAAAAATATAACTTACCATGATCATCAATATAGAAGTAACCCATTCCATCACCATCCAAAATAGAGTACGTAAATTGACTATTAAGTCCAGGTGGATCAGCGTCATGGGCGGTAACTTCAGTCACTAGTGTGCCCTTTGGCTGATTTTCTTTAACATGTCCAACAATCACAACGTCATCAAAAGACGGTGGATACATATTCTCATTGACATCTTCCACTTCTACAACAAGTGCAGCTTGAGATTCTAAAGGGGGATCACCCCCGTCTCTGGCAGTAATGGTCACATTGTACAATTGAGTGCTCTCAAAGTCCAGCATTTTTGACAAACGAACTACACCCATCAAAGGGTCAATCGTGAATGTGTCGCTACCGGTCAGTGAGTAAGTCACTTGCCCACCTTCTTCCAAGTCAGGATCGTTGGCTACCAATACAATAACCACAACACCCAAAGGAAGATCTTCACGCACTTTTACCCAATATTGTTTCAAACTGAAGTAAGGAGCGTTATCATTTACATCAAGCACTCTAATGTTGATGACCGTCGTTGATGATAGAGGATTGTCTTGTGACCCATCAACCACTCTGGCTTTCAAATGATAAGTATCTACACGCTCGCGGTCTAAAGTACCAAACACGGTTAGAAGTCCAGTGGAAGGGTCAATGTGAAATTCATCAACGTCAGTTTCTAAATGGAATGTGAGTGCTGCGTTGACTCCTTCGTCTTTGTCGTTGGCACGAAGTCTAACAATGCTGGTGCCGTTTATGGCATTTTCCATAATCACAAAATTGTAAGAGTTCTTTTCAAAAATGGGCTTGTTGTCGTTCACATCATCTACGTGGACAATAAGGGTTCTGGAAGTACTTCGTTGAGGATTTCCCAAATCAAAAGCTGATATATTTAAGACATACTCCGATATGAATTCACGGTCTAGAGCTGCATCAACGTACAGCTTACCAGATTGTAGATCTATTTTGAAGAAGCTATACTCGTCACCAGAAGTTATTACATACACCAAAAGACCACTGTATCCTCGGTCTTTGTCTCTAGCTTTCACGGAAGCTACCTCTGAGCCTACAGGAAGACTTTCATTGACCCAAACTTCAGTTGGCAAACCCAATGGAAATTCAGGAGAGTATTTATTACCGGATAAGCTTGTAGGAGTTGGTTCAGTGATATCATTGTGCCTGTTATTGGCTTTGGCAAGATTGAGTTGCTTTTTGTAACGATCCGTTACTCCCACATCGCGGCACTCCATCAAAGCTCCTTTGTCTGCGAGACGTTGGTTGTTTCCACTGCTTATTACTTTTAACTGAATAGACATCACATCTGCAAAGTGAGTGCCATCTGTTGCAGAAACATTGATAGTTCTCTCTCGAATATTCATCTTTGCCAGATCACACGTGATTCTCAACACACCTGAAGTAGGTTCTAATCGAAAGCAAGAATCATCGTTGGATGGTACCATGCGATATTTTACTGTACTGCCGTAATCGAAATCTATTGCTGATAGAGTAATTATTTCTGTACTGATTGGTGCAGATTGAGACACATAACCTTTGCACCCAACTTTTTCAAATAAAGGTCGATGATCATTGACATCCCTTAAGCGAACCTTAAGAGTCATTTCTGCTTGACGTCTATAAGGAGCTCCCCAATCAGAAGCACGTACTTTCAATATATATTCTCTGCGCATAGTTTCGTAATCCAAAATTTCTGTTGCACGAATTTCACCTGTGAAAGGATCCATTGTGAAAGGTACAGGATTCAAGTTAGCCAAACTGTATGTGATATAGCCATTATCTCCTTCATCCTTGTCAGTAGCATATGCAGTATACACAACACTGCCAGCTGGTTTGTTCTCGTCAAAAATTATCGAATCTACGCTACTATTAAAAACAGGGTCGTTGTCATTGTTGTCAAGCACTCTCACATTAACTATAGCAGTAGTTTTTCTTTTCTGTCCTCTTGAAGAAGGGTCGTACGCACTAACAGTCAAAGAGTAGTATGGCTTAACCTCTTTATCTAGCGGGGTCGCTAACGTTAACAAACCAGACTTTGTATGAATGGAAAATGTGCCGTTTGAATTGCCACTTTCTATTTTATACACAATCGGCCTATCATTTGATGCGGAGGCTTTCAAATGGAGAACCCTAGAGCCTGGTGGAGAAATCTCTTCAATTTCAATATCATAGTCAGCTTGATCAAATGTTAGAGTTGTATCTGCTGTCTCTGCCAATTTTACTGAGACTACTTGAGTAGTTGTTCTTGGTGGCGTTCCCTTATCCTTGGCTCTTAGAGTTATGGTATAGTCTTGTGATATGGTATTATCTCGCATCATAGGATGGACCAATTCAATGTTATATTCATTGAGCTTGTTACCTGGAGTGACTTGAAACAGACCGGAAGGATCCCCATCGATTATTTCAAGCGCATCAAGTTCACCATGTATTCCAAGATCCTTGTCAATGACTCTGACTACAGCGTATATGTTAGGATCAGTAGGTGACAGCAATGTCGAAAACTGTCTCACAAATATTTCAGGAGGATACAAATTGACAGGTGTTACTTTTACAGTAACAGTTGTTGGACGTGAAGCCAATTCAGTTGCTCGAAACTTAACTCCTCTGTCTCTGGCCAAAATTACCAACTTGTGAACAGGTTCTTTCTGATAATCCAAACTCCGTGTTAACGTTAGTATGCCTCTAGTAGGATGCACCGCAAACTGAAGACTGGGTTCAGCCAAATTGTAATAAATTTCTCCATTGATTCCCAGGTCAGGATCGTGGGCACTTATCTGCAGTATGCTAGCATGCAGAGGTTTGTCCTCAGGCACACTAACTTCATATGTCGATGGATAAAAAGTTGGAGTTATATCATTAGTATCAGTGACCGTTACGATGACTTCAGTCTGTGCTTTGAGTTTGAGGGCCCTACGCAGATCTGAAGTGATAGTGGCCCGGACAGCGAGTCGATATGTATCCTGGTATTCTCTGTTGAGAACAGCCCTGTTTCCAGTACGAACTCGAATAATAAGGAACCAGAAATCCCCAACAAGTCTACTCTCCGCCTTGAAGAACTTATCGGTGTCGCCAGCGACGATCTTGTACCTTATGACGAGAGAAGGGTCTGATACGAAGATGCCCATTTTTTCCGAGGATATTGCCTGGGTCTTGGGGATGGAGTTTTCAGGGATGGTCACATTGTACTGCTCCCTCGTGAATTCGAGATCATCTGGAGTGGCCAGCACTGAGTGCAGAATCAGAAAGAGGATGGTAAGGGCCAGGCCACAAGGAAGGTAACGATATTTAGCCATTCAGATGCTTTGGGTCAGGACAACATGGCTAGAAAGAGAAAATGAATTTTAGTTAGTTTAACAGTGATAAATAGAATGAAGAACACACAACATGAAATAACATTCTTTAAAAAATATGTGAATAAATTACTGAAGTATCTTAATAAAGAAGCCGTTAATTTCATGTAATTCAGTAAAAATTATCATTTGAATAAATCTTAAGTTGAAACTATAAGTGCATTATTTCAGAAGAAAGAACCCTCTCTCTCCCCAAAATAATAAAAATAAACAAATTTTTTTTAGAAGTTAATGCATACAATAAAACAAGGTTAGATAGAATTTTTTTTTCTCTTTTGTTTTGAGTTTCATACTACCTTCTGTAAGCCCCGTGAGATACTTTGTGGTACACGGGGGATTTATAAATATTTTCAATGAGTAATAATAATAAAAATAAAATGCAAATTGGAAAAATATCTGGAATTCAATGCAAAACTTATGGTACAGGTTTTATGAATGATAAGCGAATATTTTTTCGTAATAAAAATTTATATTATCATTTTACTTTACTAACAACTAAGATAAAGTTATATCCATATGATGCAAAATGTTTTAGACAACTCATAATTTAAATTATTAAATAACTTACATTTTCAAAAAGGTACTAAAATGATTTATTTAAATTAAATCTTTCTTAATACTTCAGATAAAATACACACATAAAATTAATACTTTATGAATCAGAACAGAATAATAATTCTTTATCTCAAGAAACAAGATTAATAATAAATGCATTATCATTTATCAAACATTTGCACAATGTAGCAATAACGGTATATGAGTTTTCCTTGTCTTTACTATTCATCGATTTGGCATTTTGCCAAAAAATGTCTCACAATGAATCCATTTTACTTAATAACAAATGTTTATTTATCAGTAGAACAAAAATTTTTTTTGAAGTCATAACAGTTTCAGACTTTATTCTTAAGACAACATTGCTTATTTAATACAGTTTTGGAGGAAAGCCACCTATATGTCCTTCAATTACAAGAAAAATATGTAGATACATACTCTTTTATGGGTCTCTTTACGCTATTCTGTACATCTGTTAAATATTTAATCGTTATCGAATCGTAAGCTTAGCAGAATGCTAGTGGCAACGAACTGTTTTGTTGACAATGCTTCAGCGGTGAGCAACATGGCGTTCATTACGATTAAAATATCACATAACTGAATTTCTGTCATTTATTCCTCATATTCATATTCTAATGTTTTATATGAATCTTCTTTCATTTACGAACTCGTATTCCTTTAAGTAAGAAGTTCTGTTTTACTTTAAAAATGCCCTTAAGACTCAAAAAGATTAATGTAAACCAGGGGTCATGAGTTCAATCCTCACTGGTTACTCCATAAAACATGATGAGTCTAACGAGCCATTTTAAAGTAAAACAGATCGGCTTATTCTACAGAATACAAGTCAGTAAATGAAATGAGATTTATATAAAACATTAGAATATGAATATAAAAGATAACAAATGTCAGAAACTGAATTATGTGATACGTTACATCGTAATGAGCGCCATATTGTTCACCACCGAATCATTGTCCACAGAACTGTTCGCAGCTACAAGCATTCTGCTAAACTTAAGATTCTATAGCGATTAAATATTTAACAACGTATCTATAAGTTAATAAATTGATATGAGATTTATATAAAACATTAGAATATGAATATGAAGAATAACAAGCGACCGAAACTAAATTATGTATGCAACATCGAAATAAGCGCCATGTTGCTCACCACCGAATCATTGTCAACCAATCAGTTCGTTGCCACCAGCATCTTGCGAAACTTAAGATTCGACAACGATTAAATATTTAACGACATCCTTAAATTAATAATTTGATATGAGATGATTAAGGTTGTTTTTTTAAAATAATTTTTTAAGCGAAAAATAAGATAAGTCTCCCCCTACCAAGTTTAGTCCTCAGTCCTGCACAATAATTTTTTTTAAAAACCTGCCCTACTTTAAAAATACAACGATTTTGCGCAGCATCTCTCTATAAGGCTTTTACTCCAAAAACATCCTCCCTTTTCCCCCCTCAGGAATATTGACTAAAAACGTTACTCCAGATAACGATTAAGGTATCCGACTACGTTCGGAACCGTGATTTTAAAAAGGCACATAAATGGATGATTTTCATGGTATTTAGTATCGCTTAGATTAGAATACATGTATAAAATTGTTTTAAGGACATTTTGAAAAAAAAAAATTATTTAAATACAATATTTCGACAGCAAATTAACTTAGAATAACCTTTTTTTTCAAAATGTTCTCCTTTTGTGAAAAATGCTTCTATTATAATAATATTTTACCTTTATATAGCTCAGACCTCTGAACAGAGGCTCAACTATGATTTTTGAAAAATTCACATTTTCAGAGTTAAAAGCATTTGAAATAATTATCGGCGTTTTTTTCTTAAAATTTCTCCCCTCTATTGTCGTAAAACATGGATAAACCCACTTCTGAGTTATATATTAAAAAAACTCTAGTTGAGCCTTTATACAGGCAAAATATTATTATAATAGAAGCATTTTTCACAAAAGGAGAATATTTTGAAAATGGGTCATTCTATGTTTATTTTTTGTCAAAATATTGTACTTAAAAATTTTTTTATTGTAATACTATTCTTAAAACAATTTTATATGCATTTTCTAATCTAAGTCACTAAATATCATAAATATTATACATTTATACGCTTTTGAAAAATCACGGTTCCGAACGAAGTCGTATACCTTAACAACACATCTATAAGTTAGTCAGTTGATATAAGATTTATATAAAACAATAAAATATGAATATGAGGAATAAAAAGTGACAGAAACTGAAATATATATGCCATATCATAATAAGCGCCATGTTGCTCACCACAGAAATATTGTCAACTAATTAGTTCGTTGCCACCAGCATTCTGCGAAACTTAAGATTTGATAACGATTAAATATTTAACAACATACGTAAATTAATCATTTGATGAGATGATTAAAGTTGCCGTTTTTTTTAAAAAATGCGATAAGTCTCCCCTTCCCCCGCAAGTTTAGTCTTCAGTCCTGAAATTCATATTTTTTGAAACCTGCCCTATAATATCACATCGTAATAAGTACCATGTTGCTCACCATCGATCATTGTCAACAAATCAGTTCGTTGCCACCAGCCTTCTGCGGAACTTGATATTCGATGACGATTCAATATCTAACAACACATCTATATAAATTAATAATTTGATATGAGATAATTACAGTTTTTTTTAAACGAAAGCAAATATACGATAAGTCTCCCCCTCTCCTCGAATTTAGTTCTTAGTCCTGCAAAATCCTATTATTTGAAACCTGTCCAATTTTAAAATTAGAACAAGTCTTGCACAATAATAATCAAATGCTTTTACTCTAAAAACACCCCCCGCCCCTCAAGAATATCGACTAAAAATGTTACTCCAAATAACGATTAAAACAAAAAAAAATAAGTATACATACTAGATCATAAATTTAGCACTCTGCTTGTTTTTATCAACTTAAACTACACCATCCTACACCGTTTAAACTATAACAGAAAGTTACAGAGACCAATCGATGTCCTCCCGAACCAACCTTGTCTCAACAACAGCTGGTAATTAAGCCTGTTCGATGATGGATAGCAGAATATGGGGACAACATAAGCAGTCGCCAGTAGATGAGTTCCCCGCTGAGAACAGCAGGATTCTCATCATCATGTCCCAGCTAGCAAAAACAACTTTTAAACGTTAGATTCCAAAATTTTTGAGAGGGAAGTGTTGCAGAAGGAGCTTTTAAAATTTTTGAAGTAGGCGATTATTGATGTGCTTACAGATGTGTCATCAGATACGGGAAAAAATGGTAAGAAAGTCGCCCAGTTTAACATTTTGGAGATTTAGAATGAGAGGAAGCTTTTGTGTGTCAAACACGTGTCGTTAATTGATCTAGCATGTTCGATAATAAAGAAGAATCAAGAAGGAATCAATGTTACTATTCCAAATAATGGAATTTTTAAGAACAACATAAAATAAAAATATAATAAGTAAAACAGGTTATTAAGCTTTCTTTTTTAAAAAAAGATTATGCATAAAATATTGATTTTTTAAAAAATTTCTTTCTAGTCGGTGACTATATAAAAGTCAAATTACCGTACTATAACAATAAACTATACTTTTATGCTGTATTTTTTAACTTTTAGACATATTCGCTTTTTAACACGCACCCTCTTTTATTACGAAAAAAACATGAAATTTACATGTGCAATGCTATTATGTTTTGTTCCTTTATTCGAGGTATTATCCCAGCATTTTGAAAACATAACATACTTCTAGAGCAACAACTCTTTCAGTTCATTAGAGGTATGTCATTTTTTTTTTTTAAATAAACGGTATTTCAATCTATGTAGAAGTCTTATTTTTTCCTGCTCATCTTCATTTTTTTAAAAAAATTTTTGAAGCTATCTTTTTTATACTGGGCGTATAACGCGCACGCTTAAATTTTGATCTTATTTTTGGTGTTAAAAGTGCAAGTTATACGCGGATTTTACGGTATACGAAATCCAATAATGAGCTCTGTATCTAAAACTACTGGTTCAGATGAAAAAGAAAATTGATGCAATAATGTTAAGTGCAAACGTATTTTTTCAACTTATTATAATTAAAATTTAAATAAAAAATTTGTTAAAGTTTTGACATAGAAGCTAAATAAATTTCTTCTGTAAGATTTCGTAGCCACGGAAGCCTATAGCGGTTATGGTCAGGAAAAAGTGGCTGGAATGTCATTGAAAACCTGCCGTGTAGATGGGGCCAATGCACGTTAAATCTGTTGAGGCTCAAAATCCTTCCGTTGGTGTGGTGTGGAGAGGGGGTTGTTAGCTGAAGTACCATCCTTGTCAATTGACCGATATTCAAAATTACATGATCCGTTGCCAATAACCCTTGTATTGCTTTATGCTGCAACGTAGGTAAACTCTCTCTTTCTGGAGCAATCCTGTTAATTACTTGTATGTACGCGCCCTATTTATGTCACAATTTAGTAACTATTAGTCTAAAAAGAAATTTTGCTTTATCTTATTTCTTTCTTCTTTTTTCTTATCTTAATATTCTTATCTTTTTAATTAATGGTACTGCCAGAAAATAATATGAAACTTGTTAACAAGAAATCCAAAACTACAAACTAACCGCAAATCTGCGTTTGTTATCGGAATTACAATAACAGTCAGCATTAATCAGTTTTTATACTTCAATAGGTAGTATTTTATTGGATGCAAAGAAAAAGCAGAAAATACTTTAAGATAACCCACGAAATAAAAATAATACTTTAATCGGAACACGAGACAAAGCAACGGTAAACGAACTGAAAAATGAATGTTTTGAAATAAAACTAGAAACTCTCTCTGGGTTAATACAATCACAGAACAAATACAAAAATAAGAGTCTTTGAAATCGAAAAGGCAAATGCTCCAAAATATGCAAAACAGCGCGAGATGTACAAAAAAAGAAAAACAGTGTTCATTGAATCTAAACAAATACCTTCTTTCGCTTAGTTTAACAAAAAGAATCTGGAGCTAAAAATTCAGAATATTTGATTCAAAATAAATTATTCAAGGAACATTCTAGACTTTTATAAAACAAGGGGTTTTTAGGCTTTATTGTGTTTCATTCTTGTAAAATGAAGATTTCCCGATTACGAGAATCTCTTGCTTACGTGTATGTATAATAAATACACAAGGGGTGTTAGATATTTACTTTATTAAGAGAGATAACTTACTTTTTTTTTTATGTGAATGTATAAATACGTATAAACATAATTACGAAGAAAGTCGGCTATTTACTTAAAATAAGAGGGTTTGCTTCGTTAATGTGCATGTACGTTGTTACGTAAAGAGTACCTATTAAAACAATTTATTTTAGTTAAAAATGAATTAAAAATTATGCAAGACTCTTCGCAATCTCATTCAATATAATGCATAAATAATTCGAAGTCATACTAAAGAAGCTCACATTTGATAAATCAGAAATTTCAGGCAAAGATTTATTTCATTAAAACACAAATGCATGAAGAGATGATTTTTATTTTTAGTAACATGTGCAGAGAGAGAGGAATTCGATATTATTGATGTTCAGCAGTTTTCTTAGTAACACAGAAAATAATGGTCAAAATTCAAAACAGTCGCATGATAAATGCAATCACGTGCTCTCTACTGAATTCAAAAATGACATTAGACTTTTATTTGTAAAATTATGCGTAAAATTTAGAGAAACTTTCAATTTTGATGATTGGGTAAATATGTTAAAATATTAAGATTCTCTTCAGAAAGTTTTTTAAAATTAAAAAAAAATCTTATTATATGTATTCAAATCAAGTGTATTTTATTTACCTATGTTCGTTATTATTGTTATAAAATATATGCATTTCAAAATAAATTTCTGCAAAAAGCAAAAGTTGGCAACAGCGAAGCCCATGCGCCGATTGGCTGAAAACACGTGATTGCAATTATCATGCGGCTATGACGTCACATGAATTTATGAACTAAATGGTTGGAAACGCAGGATTGCAGTTATCATATGACACCCATTAACATGTATACATGACTTGATTGATGAGAGGGCGCTGCAGCATGAAGGAACTGGTTTTTCTTTGGAGCGGGAAAAAGAAGTGCCGAAGGATGAGGAAGGTGGAGAGAAGAAATAAAACAAGACATCTGAGGAAGGTTTATAAGATTCTGTCGAGTGCATTTGTAAATAGAGTTGTGTGTTAACAAAATTAATAAATCGTTATTCCGGTAATCAGAAGTAATGTTTTCAATTAGAACGATGTAGGATTGTAGCAACAGATATGCACATAACGTATACACAAGTAAAAAATATACTTATCTATATCACGTACTTTTAAAGTATCTGACTACGTTCGGAATCGTGGTTTTGTAAAAGCGTATAAAAGGATAATATTTATGATATTAAGTGTCACTTAGATTAGAATAAATGTATAAAATTGTTTTAAGAATATTATTATAATAAAAAATTATTTACATACAATATTTGACAAAAAATGAACATAGAATGACCTATTTTCAAAATATTTTCCTTTTATGGAAAATGCTTTTATACTAATAATATTTTGCCTGTATAAGGTCTAAGACCTCTCTCTCTCTGTCTGTACAGAGCCTGAATTTTTTTTTTAAATATGTAACTTAGAAGTGGATTTGTGCATATTTTAGTACAACAGAGGGGAGAAATTTTAAGAAAAAAAATGCCGATAATTATTTGATTTGGTAGTAACTCTGAAAATAATGTAAATTTTTCAAAAATCGTAACTCATGCCTTCTGGAGAAGTCTTCGCTTTATATAAGCAAAATATTATTATTATAGAAGCATTTTTTTTTTATAAAAGGAGAACGTTTTGAAAATAGGCCATTCTGAGTTAATTTCCCCCCAAAATATTACATTTAAATAATTATTTATTGTCATAATGTCCTTAAAACTTTTTTATACATGTTTTCTAGTCTAAGTGACACTAAATATCATGAAAATTAACCATTTATGCGCTTTTTTAAAATCACGGTTCCGAGCGTAGTCCGATATCTTAAGGAGAAATGAGATTTAATTATATGCCACTCAAAATATTTAAAGTCTATCTTTTGTATCCAAGGACACTTCAGGAGTATATAAAATCGGAATGGGAGGTATCACACAATTGATTGCAATTACAAGTTATAGATTTGAAATTTCTATACTACTTATTGTAGTGCGTCTTAAAATGACTGCGTTTGAACATTATAACAAATCACTTCAAAAAAATCATTTCAAGGCAGATTTCTAAGCAACTACCCCCCAATTCTAGATCATAATCAATCACCAGGCACGAAAAAGTGGTAAACGCACACAATATTTCGCGGTTATCAGTCTTATCACACTTCCCTAATCGATCAGAACAAAGATGTTGCAGCGGCACCAGCCTCAGCGCAGTCTTCTGGGTAATAAAAGTCTTTTTAAGTCATGTATCCATAATGAGGTAGGATATTGGCATTCAGGCCATGCCTTCTTTAAACAACATATTGAATGAGAATGCCTTTGTACGGAAGGCTCGTCACGTGTTCCGGGATTTTTTTTATTTCGATCCAAAGGAATTTCCAAATCCCTCAACTTTCTTTCTATAGCTTCATACACTTTTCTTTTGCCGAAAAGGTGCTTTTTTTTGTGTGTTTCCAAACTTCTAATATCATTTTTCGTAGAGAATAGAGAGATATTCAGGAGGAAGATCTGTGCAATGTATATAGACAAAGGCAGCTACGGCTATACTACAACTGCATATTTAATAATTCGAATTACTGATGAAATCTTGTAGTAATGTAGTTAGATCGCTGAAATATGCTATAAGAATTTTATTGATCATCAAGGGAATAAAAAGACCGATTCGTTGTTGATGTGTCATTGATTGCAGTATGAATTTATAACGGGAACTATTCGGGCTCTTCAATTACTTCACTTGGGAAAGTACCCTTTAAATTAATTTAGGCTTAAAAACTGGTTTCCGTAGTGATAACTTGATTTTATGCAAATGTAAGTATTATTTAAGAGCCTGTCGTTGAGTATGTGAGTTAATGGTTAAGCGCTGATCGTTAAGCGCGAAATCCAAGTATTAGTAAAAGTGAACAGCGACTGTGTCGTAGCGTGTCTTGAGATTACTAGTGGACGAATCAACCACCAGGAATTGGTGAAGTAAATAACCTCGTAGCTGACCGAACTATCGGGCTTCGAGAAAGATCATTTCAAGAAGCTTCAAATCCAGATAAGTGAATTTCAGTAATATGGTGTACACGATTAAGGGTTAGGATTTCATATTGCTCCCAGAGTTAAGCTATAAAATTAAACATTTTTTAAAGTGCTAAAAACAGAATAAAAGTAGCAATTTTTATGATCATGTGTGCTTCTTCCTCGAACCCTCTCACACCCGCGACCTGAGGGCAGTGACAGATTTATATAAAACATAGTTCAGTAAATCTCAACTTTTAGATTTAAAAAAAATATTCCCAAAAGAGGACTAAATATTCATAACGATTTCCATGCAGCCAAAAATGCCCAGACGGGATTGCGGTTAGGGAAGTCGATTGCTCTGCCACAAAGGGCCTGGGTTCTAATAAAGGATAAGTCATGGATGTTTATAAATGTATAACGCTGTGCGCGGAACGGGGGCATTCTAAATATTCGACGAGCCGAAAGTCCTCTCGAGAGATTGATGGTAGGTTAAGAGAAGAGGGAGATTTCCGAACCATCTCCGTGTGATTTTTCCTCAAAATTAGGGTGAAATGGAACAAAATCATTCCGTCATCTACAACATCTCAGCTGCGAGCAAAATGAGACACAACCTTTTCCCTTTCCACAATGAATTTTGCGAGAATCAACGGGCAGCATAATAATATTTTTAAAATTATATTCACGAGGCACATAATATAAAAATGCTAAAGCGAAATTATCTTTTTTTGTAAAGTATTTATATGTGTTCAATTGAACGAATATATTTAAGAAATTCGTAAAAAATGGTAAAATGTTTCTCCTCCAAGCACATTCAATGAGTGTTTAAATTTCATTTTATTTGAAGTAAATGAAGTAAAACATTTTTTATGTGAAAACGTTTCCTATTACGTAGTTTGTCATTTAAAAATACTTAACATGGAGCCGTTTTACATTCTTCTATGTAAACATTTTGCTCGTAATTCGGAATTTATTTTTTTAGAAAAACTAATATGTATTTCAATTTCTTAATATTTTCAGTTTTGATTCATTTAAAACGATTCCAACATCATTAGATAAATTAATTAATCTCTTTTTTTTAAAAGAGAAATCGAAAATAACGAAATACGCTAACATTTCTAAATACCCACCAATATGTGTTATTAAAATGGCTTTAGCTCTCGCACACTAAAAGATAAGCATCGGCGAAATGTAATGTTTGATGATACTCTAAAACACGTTATTTCAATGTAAACATAACTGTCAAATCGCTTGAATTAATGAAATACTAAGAAGTCAAAACGGCTAAAATCCCATTAGGGTAATGAATAGTCACAATATATTCAGGGGACAGTAAAATAGTTATGTTTATTGATCAATTTGACGAAAACGAGGCTTTAAATTATAATGGCGAGTATAACAAAAGCAAAGCTTGGTAGATAACATATCTGCTTTTGAACCATACAAGTGGTGTTACTGCTAATTACTTCAGGAAAAATTGAAACATTGTTCACTTTCAAAAGAACGAAAAAATGTAAGATGTATGTATTTTCGCTCTACTTTCAAATGAATGTGGGGTAGACGATATGTATTATGCTTTTTATCGATTATATTGCAATAACTGCAGGTTCATACAGTATTAAAATTTAAGCTACACGAAATTTTCAACACTAAAATTTAAGATACATGAAATTTTAAGCATTAAAGCTTAACGATTAAACAAATGCATTAAGTAATTAAAGCTAAATATTCGGTAAAGTATTAAATAATGCTACACATAAAACCATTTTAATATCAGCTTTCAGCTGAAAATATTACAATTAGCCAATAATATCCAAAACTTGTATTTTACATTCAAAAGCTTGAAACAATGTTTCGAGCTTGTAAAAAAGACCTCTTTAATTCGGCCTTTTCCGCCCAACCAAATTGGCATTTTGAGCTAGAGCACCACAACGTCACAAATGTACGAAATTAGTAAAAAAACAACAACAACATATAAATACACTGGTGTGCAAAAATTAAGGACGAAGTCGAAAAATTAGCATATCAGCTGAACGAAGAGGCAGAGCGGACAGAAAGACCAATCAGGAGATTAAGTAAGGTGATGTACGGTAGCACATGCGCAGATATGCAGGTAGACGTAATGGGGGAGTGTTTGAGTAGTATAAAGCATGTTGTCGGTGTAAGATCAGTATTTCTGGCTTCACGCCGTATAGCAGTTAAAATCACACCGAGTTGCTGCCTCAGCGAGAAATGGCGAATAATCAATCTGTTAGACGACATCTGGATGCTTTTACCCGAGGTCTAATCATTGGGAAGTTGGAGGAAGGCCGCAGTGTGACAAGTGTGGCTGCAGAGTTCGGAATTGCTCACAGCATCGTTTCACGACTTTGGAGACAATTTCAAACTACAGGAACAGCTATCCGGGGGTTCAATAGTGGTCGTCCACGAGGAACCACACCCGCAGATGACCGGTACATTGTCTTACAGGCCAGAAGAAACAGGCGGCAGACAGCGGGAGAAATTGCTAGACACACGACACAGGCGACTGGACGACCGATATCACGTTTTACCGTGGCCAGAAGACTGCAAGGTGGTGGTCTGTTTGCACGACGCCCTGTACGGTGTGTACATTTAACGCCTGCCCATCGGAGAAGGCGTTCTCTGTGGTGCCGGAAACACCGGAATTGGAGAGACAATGAACGGGGACGAGTACTCTTTACAGATGAGAGCAGATTCAGTTTGAGTAGCGATTCTCATCGCATACTCATCTGGAGAGAGCGGGAAAGCCGCAATCATCCCTCGAACATCATTGAAAGGGACAGGTATGGAGGTCGCGGTGTTCTCGTTTGGGGAGGCATCATGCTTGGTAGTCGTACAGACCTTCACATCTTCGACGCAGGTTCAGTCAACGGGACCCGTTATTGTAACGAGATTCTTCTTCCATATGTGCGTCTTTTAGAGGCGCTATGGGTCTGCAGTTCCTTTTCATGGACGACAATGCACCATGTCATCGCACAGTAGCTGCCGAACAGCTCTTAGAGAGTGAGGATATTGAACGTATGGATTGGCCGGCACGATCTCCGGATATCAATCCCATCGAGCATGTATGGGATTTTCTAGGCAGACGCTTGGCAGCTCGTACCTTACCACCAGTAACGATTCGGGAGCTTCGATTGGCGCTGCAAGACGAATGGGCAGCAATGCCTCAACAACTCATTGACACCCTCATTCTCAGCATGGGCAGACGCTGTGAAACCTGCCTAGCAGTCAAGGGAGATCATATCCCCTACTAAAGACCGGATGTTTCTTGCTAGACACCCATCACAGGGATTTTCGGCCTTCAGTCGCATTGCGCTCCATGCTACTTTTTCAATCAAGCTTCTTTTTATCCCTCTGATTTCTCTTTTAGTAAGTGTTGCTTACATATTACACATGTCCTTACGTATTGGGGATCTTACGGTATTAAATGTGTTGATTTGGAAAGCTTTTGTACAAAGTCATATTGAAAAAACCGTCTCGTCCTTAATTTTTGCACACCAGTGTAGTCAATGAGAAAAAGAATATACATTATGTGGACAGTTTTGCCACAGCAGTACTGTCTGAATCATATTTGCTTATTCCTGAATTACAGTCGCTCTTAGGAGTCGTTAGAAGATTTCTGGTGGTCGAGTTACTGAAGGTTGCATCTCATATAAGATAAGTACAAATTTTTTCTTACTAGCTAATAATCTTGTCAACACATTGCGTAATATAGTCTACCGATAAATTAATAAAAGTGAATTATTGTTTGTGTCGTTTCGAGTGTGTTTTAATGGCTTCTCAACCAGTATTGCGTTCGAGTTTCCCCGGAAAACTCAATGATCAGCAAAACCTCTATCTAAACCGATATGAGGTGGAGGCACCACTATAAGCTTTGTAGTAAATATTTTAATTGAAAAAGTATTTCAAGAAAAAAATGACTTTATGTTATTATAATCGAAAGTCATGTGACACTTCTGTAGAAAATTTTTAATTTTTCCTTTGGAACATGTCTCCTTTTAAATCTTAACTACATTTTATGCCATCTATTACAGGGGTGGCCAACCAGTGGTACAGTGGAAATGTAACAGTGGCAGTCGTAGCAGTTCAATTAAAAAAATTGAAAAGACAATAACTAACCTTCTTTTTACAAATTTATAGAAATGCGATTGTCTCAGACAAAACAAAAATATTTTATATACATTTAATTGAGCTATAATAGAAAATTATCACGTACAATCACTCCTTCATTGTTATGAGCTCTGTCTATCCAAATGAAACGCACTTGCGAGATTTTTGAATTTGAGGGAGCGTGCTTCAAAATATCTGAAAGAAAACAATGAATTTTTTTACTCAAGAATGAAGATTGGCTAAGGGAGAGAGAATTAGCTCTTCTTACCGATGTTATGGAAGCGTTTAAATAATTTGGGTAAAATTGCCTTTCTTCTACTCTAGTTTGTAGTATTTCTTCTTTTATGAACAAACTTTTTTATCACGATTTGGGAGCTTAAAACCTATAAGTTGTACCTTTTTTCTTATTTATTACATCATTTTTAAATTTTCACTACTTAGGCTTGCATAAAAAAAAAATGTGATATTTACTTAAAAATCCAATGATAAGTCTATGTAATATTTTTTTTGTTACTTTGTAGAAAATTTGGAAGTGGCACACATAATTGTTTTTTTAATAAGATAGTGGCACTCTTCCCCAAAAGGTTATCCTCTCCAATCTATAATAATAATAAAAATTATTTTTTAAAAATGACCACTCATTTATAGAAAATTAATAGGAGAAAAATTACAATTATTTGATTGGTTGACTGCTACAATCCAAAAGTTTCACTCTTTTTAGGCACTTTTTGAGGGCACTTTTTTGACTGAAACGCACTTCTTGATTAACTTATAATCGAACACATTTCTTTATGCACTTTAAACATTTTTTACAACATAAAAAAATATTACTTAATTATTCAGTCACCAATCATATATTTGACAAAACGAAAACTATTAATTAAAACTTTCAAACATAATTTTTTTCAAATTTACGAGCAGGAAAAAAAAAGTACTTTTAACTACTAAGAGACGTTCACTACCACTAACACAAAATCTTCACCCAAAAACCATTTTTCACGCTTAATGGAACCTCTTTTTGAGGTGGTAACTTTTACTTTTAAAAAAAATCATACTCTTTTTAAAAATCGTTCGCCCTATTCCCCCACAAGGAAAAGACACAAAGAATTTTGAAAAAGGAAAAAAAACACACACACAAAAGAAAAAGACAGAAAAGATAAAAAAGAACTACATTCAGAAGTCTGCACGAAAGCGCGGTCATCGCTGCTCTAAAAATAAAAGGAGAAACTAGTACGAAAAAAGACATAAAAATCGAGCAGAAAAAGAGAAAAGAAGATGCAGGGAGAAAAAGAGTGGATTCCACATCCCAGATTTCAATCCAGTTATGGTCCGACGCCGCGAGGTACATTAACTGATCGGACATAAGCCACGTGACCACGGGACATGTTCCTGGACGGATAAAAAAGCAAACTATGGCTTTTAGATTCTTCTTCTTTTATCAAAATGCTTGCTGGTCGGCCCCAGTTTAGTATCTAGGGATTGCAAAATGAAATGATGTTGTGTAATCTAATGGGAAAATATAGCTTAGGGTATTCACATATGATTTTTTTGTCTTGATAAATTTGTATTCAAGATGAAGATTATAAAACATGGACTGTTTACACATATTGATATTTTTCTGAGAAAGGGGATTGTCATAAAATTATAATTTCATAAATGCACGATTGTTAGAGAATGATATAAGTATAGAACAGGGGTGGGAGGATGTTTCCAAAGAACGGGCTATTTCTAATATTTTTAAGGTGTTGCAGTCCACCCAATGGCATAGGTGTGATGATTCTGTATTAAAATTGTATGTTTTCTTATCTTAACCACTTGTTTTGAACATTGTATCCATCTTTTAAAATATGACAGATTGCTATTTTTTTTTACAAAAACACAAAATTGGCATTGAATGCGTGAACAACTATGAGGCATTGAATGCTTGAACAACTATGAGCGACTGCTAGACCTTGGACGTATTCAATGCAGCGAGCAGGGAACAAACGTGAACTGATGAATCCGAAACCGAAATATGTATTTAGTTTGCTCGTTGCCGAGTCCCGTGCAATCGCGGGACACGACATTAAGGCGAGAACCCACGAAAGATAATATATCGGGTCTCGGTAGCCCATCCCGTGCAATAGCGGGAAGAGCTAATCATCAACATTTATTCTCCCCTTCAGTCGGCGACAGGGAAAATTTTATTTATACGGTTGGCATCGCAGTGATCGCTTTTTCCCCTACAGCAGGCAGTGAACGTGTTAAGCATCATCTGCACATTTATCAAATAATTTGCTGAAGTAAACACAGTAACATCAATTGTGAAAAGCCGATTCTTTAATCTAGCTTACTTCGGTGTTCTATAAATATGACGATCACTCCAAAATGTCTTGGCGGTTCACCGGTCGATCGACTTAATGCCCATGACTGGTTTCGAAGATACGCATGCAAATTCAACATTTTTCATGAGGATAAGTGCTTTTACAGACCGATGATTGAGTAACCACAATGGGTAGCATAAGTTTATGTCCTGATTCACCCAATATCATTCGAAAGAATAAAGAGCTCTGATGCACATTAATAAACCTCAAATACTAAAAGTTACGCGTGGCCGCGGTAGCCGAGTGGTATAGTTATCGGATCGTGGCTTGCCTTGTCACGAGTTCGAGCCCAGTACCACTAAAGACCCGCCGTGTAGGGCAGCGATGCACGTTAAATCTGTCGAGAGCTGAAACGTACTCCCGTAGGTGTGGTGTGGTAGTTAGGAGAGGAGGGTGCCAGCTCAGGTGTCGTCCACGTCACTTGACCATGGTTCAAAATTACGTGGTCCGTCGCCTAAAGCCCTCGTGTAGCTAAACAGTGCGACGTTAATATTCAATCAATCAACTAAAAGTTACGCGCATGAGCAAGAGCCACATTTGTTCTCTCTCTCAATGTGTGTAAACTATTTTTTAATATATATACATAACTAGCCGTTACGCGCTCGCTACGCTGGGTATTCCATGATGTTGTAGGATTACATATTGTTTTTTAGTTACTGAAATTTGAAGCATATTATTCAGTTTCGATTGTATTGAAAAACATTCTTATATCCTTTGATTATTGTTTTAAAAAGGGCAGGAGACTCTTTCGCAAGACCTATTTTAATGGATATCTACTCAATAAAAGAAACATGTTTGCTGTGTTTCAGATCTGTAGACTAAATAGCTCAAAAACGAGATTTTTTAAAAACCTATAACGTCCCAGAAACGTCCATGGAGGTCGATTTCCCCACATTAAAAATAAATGTAATTATGAAAATTATTTTTGTATTAATGCATACGCCAAATAAGCACTAGAACTCATAGATTATGAACGCAATCGGATTATTTTAAACTACATTACATGTACAAGCCTGTGTACAATATCGGAATTTTCAAAACTGTAATGCTCAAGTTTACTTTAAAATTAAACAAAAAAATTTATTTTCATTTTCTTAAAAATATTTCTGTTTGGACCCAATGAAGCAAAATAAAAGTTACAAATTTTGGTCTCCTTTATAACCAAGCCTTTATTACTTACGATTTCGAAACTTTTATCTTTTGTTGAAAATACCAGCTGAGTTGAAAACGAATTTAAAAATTTCTCGCTTACCTACGTTAATTAGAGTCAAAATTTGAAATACACTACTAATAGGCATTTAATAACTGTCACTTACAAAATAAAAATAAATATTTCAAAACTTAGAAACTAAATAACTCACTACTTATTCTTTGAAATTACGGCCGAAACTTCGGATATCAAGTTCGATACTTTAAACCAGTGTTTCCGAACCTTTCTGTTGCCGCAGACCTGTCTCAGTTTGAAAATTTCACCGCGACCGCCGAGAGGAAACAGAGGACATTGATTGTTTATATTTTAGATTGTTTTTATTTAATAACTTTGATATATATATATATATATATAATTATATTTAAATATGTTTTCAAAATAAAATACAGTTACACCAAAAAATGGATTTAAAATGTTTTAACATGGAGTATAAATTGCTTTACATGGAAAGTCTCACAAACCCCAGAGAAATACACCTTGCTAAATAAAATGAAAAAAATTTAAATGTTCCTTTGGCAGACAGGTACCATTTGATCCACGGAACGGTACAATTTCGCGGGTTGGGACCACTGCTTTAAACCATTAATAATTAATGCTCAACATAAAAATACATAAAATCATGCAGAGTTTTTATGACCAACTAAACAAAGAGAAAAACAACCACCTTCTGGAACACATACGGTTACATTAGGTAAAATTAATAACAAAAATGTGTTGATATTTACAAAAAATGCAACGCAAAAAAGGTCACGGAATTTACATAGGAAGTCCGTAAAATAATCGCGATAGAGCTTTTTTCAATCAAAAATATCATATCATAGGAATACACAGTCAGCAATTCTACATTTACTATCATCTTTTTTTCTTAGCGCACTACGTTTGAAGTATTTACACAAGTTTCATTTTGTAGAAATAGAAAAATATATTTCCATGATAAAAAATGAAATTTTCTATTTTACTATGTTTTTATATACAGAAAAGAAAACATGCTTTTAGAAAGAATGTAGGATAATGGATAAATAAATATCAAGGCATATAGGGGAAGATAAACACTACAGTGAAAAAACTTGCATCCGGAAGAACTAAGGAAAGAAAATTTAAGTTGTTTGTTTGTTTATGACGATCCTTCGCTTTAAGTCAAAGGGCAAGACCTAGATTCAGAACACATTTTTTTAAAACAGTAAAATGTTCAAGTATTTATGTGTATTCAAATAAACAACAATACATTAAAATTCGTAAACTATTTTGAACACTTGAAATTTGGAAACCTTTTACACATACGCGTCATTTTTCATTTTAATACATAATAATATACAAAATCATAGTAATAATAAAATATACAAGTATGCAATTAACATTTTTCAAAATGGAATTTTAAAACTCTAATCTCATTTTTTTAGTACAACTTTTTCTTTTAAATACCAATCCTTTCTTTTTTAAGATAGTATAAAAGAACATCCCCAAACACTCATAAGTACAGACATAAAAATTCTATTACACTTACATCTATGGAAAAAGAAAATAAGATAAATAAAACATTTCGATCAAGAAGTAGACCCTCAACGATATCTTCAACTTTCAGAAATAAATAAATTCTTACATTCGGACAGCTTTTAAAGAGCATTGTTCTTCCCAAGTTTTAATAGGAAATCTAAGCCTTTTCTAAAACAAGAGACGCCCCAAACCCACATGCGACTAACAAGAAGTTCATAAAAAAAGAAAACCACGAGCAAATAGCAATCAGAGAGAAGAAGTAGCTATGAGAATGTTTGCTTTTTTAAAAAGGAAGAAGAAAAATAAAAGAAAAAAGATTTTTTTATTTCTCTTCCCAAATAAACTCTTCGAAATTGACTTTGCCAAACCTACTTTCCACGCCGAAGTATTGGGGGCTTTTAAATTGAAATATATTGCTCGTTCGGAATAATCGTGTTAAATTGGGCAAACACTGCTGGGAAGGGGTTATGAGTTGGCTTGAATATACTCCAAACACATGACCGCAAACAAAGATAGGGATTTAATAAAAATGAAATGGGAATTTTTTTGTCTGTTTATATGTTTCCAGTGCATGACTTTTTTATTCGACTTTCCGTTTTATGATTGTTTAAACCTCTGTAAAACGCGAAAAGTTTATATCATAATATTTTTTTGTTAATATTATATCAATACTTTAAGAGTTCCTATGCAAAATTTTGTAAATAAATTTCAGCAGGATAGATATGTGTACAAATTTCGTTAATACTTCTCTCCTAATTTTTAACTCTTCTGAAGAAGGCTTACTCATGCAATTATTAGTAAAACAATCCAATCATAACTATTTTTCTAGCTAATTGCTTTTCATGTGTTTTTTTAGTTCAAAAAGATCACGATATATATTTAAAAAAATACTTTAAAAAAATTAAATACCACTCATACAATTAAAATACCTGCCACACCATTTAATTATTAGTAATATGAGTTCCAGAGAAAAATGGAATATAAAATATATAGCTGAAATATTAAAATACCAAAAATAATTCATCGAAAGAATATTTATGTATTTTAAAATTGCAACATAATAAAAAAGAGGCGAAACTATAAACCCTAGTTGAGTGTGTAAAGGTGGTAAAAACACCTCATTATAAGTTTTATATGTTAGAATATTAAATTAAAAGTATTTTTCCCGTCAAGTTGTTGTGTGATCATGTGTTCACTACTTATTAATATTTGGGTGACTACGTTACAATAGGTTAGGTGCTTTTAACACATTGAAAACAAGTAATATAAAAAAAATTTAAGTCAATTCCTACTTCGATCAATAAAGAAAATTTTTATTTTAGCTACTTTTTATTAAATAGTTACAATTAATATAATTATGTTTATACATATGAAAGAATCACAACATTAAGTGATAATTAATTTTTAATAATTATGATTAATGTATCGTACTATCATCCAAAACAATCTCGTGTATATAAAATTTCAGTTCAACTGAATGCTTTAAAACGTGAGAAAAAACATTTTTAAGTTTTGACGCAAGTCGCCAAAAATGATGCCAACGTGGCTCTATTTGTAATTCTTTAAATAATTAGTTTTAATCAATTTTTATTAATTATAATTTAATGGTATTGTTGTTAAAAATTATCATGTATATAAAATTTCAGCTCATTTGACAACTTTCAAATGTATTTTATCAACGATTGAAAATTCCACCAAGATAAATAAATAAATAGAGAGTGTGAGCTAATAGTAGGAATTGAAAAACAAAAGAGTGTGCTAAAACAGGGGTATCCAACACACGGTCCGCCAGTACGTAAATTCAGCCCACCGACTCTTTTAAAAAAAATTTTTAAATATCATATTTTTAAAGTTTTTTAATTTTGAAATTTAATTGAGGGGAAATTTATACATATATATACACTGGTGTGCAAAAATTAAGGACGAAGTCGAAAAATTAGCATATCAGCTGAACGAAGAGGCAGAGCGGACAGAAAGACCAATCAGGAGATTAAGTAAGGTGATGTACGGTAGCACATGCGCAGATATGCAGGTAGACGTAATGGGGGAGTGTTTGAGTAGTATAAAGCATGTTGTCGGTGTAAGATCAGTATTTCTGGCTTCACGCCGTATAGCAGTTAAAATCACACCGAGTTGCTGCCTCAGCGAGAAATGGCGAATAATCAATCTGTTAGACGACATCTGGATGCTTTTACCCGAGGTCTAATCATTGGGAAGTTGGAGGAAGGCCGCAGTGTGACAAGTGTGGCTGCAGAGTTCGAATTGCTCACAGCATCGTTTCACGACTTTGGAGACAATTTCAAACTACAGGAACAGCTATCCGGGGGTTCAATAGTGGTCGTCCTCGAGGAACCACACCCGCAGATGACCGGTACATTGTCTTACAGGCCAGAAGAAACAGGCGGCAGACAGCGGGAGAAATTGCTAGACACACGACACAGGCGACTGGACGACCGATATCACGTTTTACCGTGGCCAGAAGACTGCAAGGTGGTGGTCTGTTTGCACGACGCCCTGTACGGTGTGTACATTTAACGCCTGCCCATCGGAGAAGGCGTTCTCTGTGGTGCCGGAAACACCGGAATTGGAGAGACAATGAACGGGGACGAGTACTCTTTACAGATGAGAGCAGATTCAGTTTGAGTAGCGATTCTCATCGCATACTCATCTGGAGAGAGAGGGAAAGCCGCAATCATCCCTCGAACATCATTGAAAGGGACAGGTATGGAGGTCGCGGTGTTCTCGTTTGGGGAGGCATCATGCTTGGTAGTCGTACAGACCTTCACATCTTCGACGCAGGTTCAGTCAACGGGACCCGTTATTGTAACGAGATTCTTCTTCCATATGTGCGTCTTTTAGAGGCGCTATGGGTCTGCAGTTCCTTTTCATGGACGACAATGCACCATGTCATCGCACAGTAGCTGCCGAACAGCTCTTAGAGAGTGAGGATATTGAACGTATGGATTGGCCGGCACGATCTCCGGATATCAATCCCATCGAGCATGTATGGGATTTTCTAGGCAGACGCTTGGCAGCTCGTACCTTACCACCAGTAACGATTCGGGAGCTTCGATTGGCGCTGCAAGACGAATGGGCAGCAATGCCTCAACAACTCATTGACACCCTCATTCTCAGCATGGGCAGACGCTGTGAAACCTGCCTAGCAGTCAAGGGAGATCATATCCCCTACTAAAGACCGGATGTTTCTTGCTAGACACCCATCACAGGGATTTTTCGGCCTTCAGTCGCATTGCGCTCCATGCTACTTTTTCAATCAAGCTTCTTTTTATCCCTCTGATTTCTCTTTTAGTAAGTGTTGCTTACATATTACACATGTCCTTACGTATTGGGGATCTTACGGTATTAAATGTGTTGATTTGGAAAGCTTTTGTACAAAGTTATATTGAAAAAACCGTCTCGTCCTTAATTTTTGCACACCAGTGTATGTATATATATATATATATATATATATATATATATATATATATACATAATATGCAATGTATTTATCTGTTACCTGTTCTTGTTTTAAAATAAATCCTTTTTGATAATAAAAATATCCTTTAGATTAAAATAGATTCATATTTTATCAAACAGATACAGTTGATTTTACTGTAGTAAATTACTTTAATAAATTTCGAATAGTATCATGCATATCCTTTACTGGGTATGGTACTTGATTCTCTGTGTGTGCGACTTTCGTTTCTCCTCCTCGTTTTCTGTTTGGAGTGCCCAAAAAGCAAGAAGCAGTCAGAGATGTTTTTTAAAGTTTTAATAAAATATTTAGAACGGTTAAGATAAAGGACAATGTATACTTTATCGTTTGCGAATGACATCACTATCAAATTTCAGCAATAACGAAAGATTAATTCAATAAGAACATCGTAACACACACTACTTTAATATTTTAAAAATTATTTGATCATTGCATTATTATATTATCTATGCCTGTAGACATGAAAAATAATGAAAACAATAATAATAATTCATTCTGTTTTAAATTTTCACTCCAATAAATTTTTTTTTGTTTCCAAATCTGATATAAAGGTACATATTATTATGTGCGGCCCGCGAGATTATGTTTTTCCGAAGTGGCCCGCAAGGTCATTTGGGTTGAACACCCCTGTGCTAAAAGAATACATGAACAAAATCCCCAATCAATTAGTTGCTAATTAGTTGTAAAATGTATAGCTTTTCCTCTATGTTAGTGATTGTCAATCACTGCGCTGCAGCACTTTTATGTGTGCCACCACAAATTTTTTTTAAGTTATTAATTATACTCCGAAAAAAAATAATCTGAATAGGATCATTCGGCCGTTTTATAGAAATAAATTATTCATAGAATTGATATTGAGAGTTTTTCATTACTTTCCGAATTTAGATATAAAAAGAAATTGATTGGGATAAAATAGATATCATAGATTAAATACATAAAAAGTTTGGTTGGGATAAAATAGATATCATAGATTAGATATAAAAAGTTTGATTGGGATAAAATAGATATCATAGATAGATACAAAAAAAACTTAATGAATCCGTTTGTGATAACGGATACTTCTGTATATGAATTAACTTTGAATGAAGAGGAAGAACCACACACACACACAATTTCGCTCTCCGTAATACTCGAGATTTTATTTAAAAACATTCGGAAGAGTCCACTCATTTTGGATTAAAATAAGAGTCGAAAAATAATAGCAAAGTCCCATAATAGCCAAAAAAAATCTTTAAAAATATCGTTACAATCTTCTACACCTTATTCGTAATAATTTATAATTTTAGCTTGAACAAATATAAAAATGAACACGTAATATAAAAAAATTAAGTTAATTCCTACTTAGGTCAACAAAGAAAAATTTTATTTTAAATACTTTTTATTAAATAATTACAATTAATATAAATATGCATTTTACAGAATCACATTATTAAGTGGCAAAACAGAAAGTGATTTCTCTTTTTATATATGGTGTTGGACTATTATTTTTGTTTTTGTTACATCTTATTCATTCATAAATCTCATTCTCAGAAATTATATAAGCCATTCCAGGTAGGATTCGAACCCACGATCTTTGGATTAGAAGTCAAACGCGCTATCCATTGCGCTACAGGGACACAACGAGCGATTTTCCTTTTTATGTATGGTGTTGGATTTTATTTTTGTGTGTTTGTTACTATTTATTCATTTTTTTTAATTCAATTAATATTTGAAGAAACTGCATTAACATCAAGTGTCAGCCACTACAAGTTCAAAAGAATATATTTGAACTTGAGTGGATGCATAAAAAGTATTTTATCAACGATTGAAAACTTGAACAAGGTATATATATATAGGGATAATGTGAACTAACACACACAGTAGGAATTGAAGAAAAGGTCCAGACATTTAAATGTAGATGACGAAGTGAGAGTGGTATTATCATCATTTTTACGACGAAATCGTCAAGCTCAAATTCGCAGTAAAAAAAAAGTATTCTTATACATATAATTAAAATACATATATTTAAACTTATTTTATTGTTAGTGTGCCACGAAATTTTGAAATTGTTAATAATGTACCGCAACAACAACAAAAGTTGAGAATCTCTGCACTATGTCAATGATCATCGGACATTAATTTAATATAAGAGTATTGATTATTTGTATGAAAAAGTGTACAGAAATAAAGATTTTTTTCTTTAACATTAACCAGAGGAAAAATCTAAAAAAACTGCTCCCAATTAAAGATATACCATCTTTTGTTCTTCGAATATACGATCCAATACATGCAAATACATTTCAAATGCCACCGAGCGACTAGCAACGATATTCAAATCCATTCATTCTCTTGTCATCCAACTGAAGAATAACGCATATCCCTACGTCAAAGTTTAGACTCACCCTCTCTATTTCAATATCCAAAGAATGAAGTGAAAAGGACCTCTACGTCTGTCAGCTCCAAAATCAAAAGGTGTCAAAAATCGCAATTGAAATTCTAAAAGGCACGTCCAGACAACACTCTGCCCCGGGAATTAAAACAATTTTATGCAAAAATTCTACTCTCTTTCGGAGGCAAAAGTTCTCGACAGCACTAGAACAAATTTTCCCTCTTTCTGTGAGTGAGGAGTTGTACGTCTGCATCCATCATTAAGTAGAATTCTTCGGAAGAAGTCGTTCGCACAGGAAAGGGGTGTTCGAAGTGAAGTGAATTGATGACGTAGTGTTCGTTTGAACTGCAGAATTAATGGCGCCTCCCGCTCTTAGAGATTGGATTTGAAAGTGATGAATTCCTACGTTGGGGGTGAGATTTTTATCTTGGGGCTGATCGTTGTCTTTAGAACTGAAGGCTAACTTTTTAGTAAATTAATAGAATAGTGTACGGTGCAGAAGAATTCGATTTCTATAAGAAATGCCAGACTTATCTGAAATAGTGATTTTAAAATAAATAAGAAGAGTTATGTTATAATAGAATAAATGTTGTACATATCCCCTTCCCCTAGAAAAAAATTAATATCTTCTTTCACTTAAAATTCTTCTGATTTTTAGGTTTTGATTGGATTGTCTTTTGAATAATCTTGCACCACGAATTTCCTTAAATTTTTATAAAATAAGATACGGCACACTCTCTCTTGCCCTTCAAAACTCAAACACTATGTTTTTCATTCAGTCTTGGAATTAAGAATGGCCCGTCGAGCTGAGGGGTTGATGCACGTTAAATCATTCAAGTTCTTAAAAAAAAGTATGGCGAGGAATTTGTTGCCAGTTCAGGTGTTGTCATTACATTTGACCGCAATTTAAATTACTAGAATCATCACCAATAGCACACTCGTGTTGTTTTAAACTACGATGTTAATTAAAAAAATCAAACAATCTATTTTACGCCATTATATAAAGAAAAATTCAAATTCTTAATTTTATATGAATCTTAAACCGTGCTAAATTGATTATTAAAAAAGGGATCCAAGGTTAGATCCAGAAAATAAATTTTGAGTTCACTTTGCACTCTTACAATTCGTAGATAATTGGCGCGACAGCCTTCATAATTTTGAATTGCAATCAAATGTCGAGTTTGACACCTGAAGCAATACTCTCTCCCATGGTCTCCCACAGAACATGAGGAAGACTTTGAAATTGAGTTCCATTAAAAGTGCAACAATTTCTACTATTCTACACGATGTAGCGGAAGCAGGACTGAGCCTGTAACTCGACATATTCCGAAATTTATATCACATTCACACTGTAATACAATGAATGAGCGAGAAGAAAAAGGGTGCTTTTTTACACATCATTCATTTTAACTCGATTGAACTCAGTTCTTCTTTTGTTATTAATAAACGTATTCCACATTTGGTCTGTTGGCTGGTGTCTTGCCATGGACAATAATTAAATAGAACCAAAAGTCCTATAGAGAGCATTGGCGATCCGGATGCATTTATTTTCGTTTAAGTCCTCTCGGGAGTGGTTGATAATGTGCTGCAATTTCGCCAGAATGGCAGGACTGGAGAAAAGATGTTTTGTGTTAAGATCCGTGTCGTGACAGTGTTTGAAGAAAGAGCAATTTCTTGTCCCGTTTTTCTGAATTCCACATTTAGCCTTTTTCTCATAACAAAATTTAATAAATTGTATATGTTAAAGGAAAAAATAAAACTATTGATCGATTGTTTTTAAATTTTAACGATGTAAAATATGACAAAAAAAAAAACATGAATTAATATTAATACAACACAATTTTTCAGTCTAAAAAAAGTGTTTTGAGTTTAAATTATATTATTTATCACACTAGGCGACGACAGTCCAAAGAGCTTTTGAGGTTGAATCAAGCTTCCAAATTGAAGATACTAAGAGTAAGTGATAAGCACTATAATGAGATATTCTCTTCTGTAGTAGAGAGATTGCCATTTCATTTAATATTACTTTATTTTGTTCTATCGATCTAATTTAATCCAGTGAACCAAAATTCATTTTCTGAAAGTTGGCTAAGCTCCTTATGCTATAAGCTGAAATTAGTTACATCTATTTTAAGTATAAAATATTACTGCTCTAGATGCAATGAGCCAAATTCATGTGACGTTATAGCAGCGCTTCTCAAACTGTGGGGCGATTGAAATACAAATTTATACTGATATAAAACACATTGCGCAGCACTGATACATTTATAACTAATTTAACGATACTAAGTTAAGAACAAGTTTAATAATTACCAGTGACCCCATGGGCTTGTCCTATATAAAATTATATACAGAAATTAACACTTATTTTGACCATTTGTACGGTTTATAATTTATCCCTTAACTGCCCATTAAAAGTTACTACCCAATGCCACCGTTTATTTAACACGAACGCGAGAGCATGTGGTGTATTGGTAGAGAGAAAAGTACTAAATAATCAAATCTTTTGTGAAATAAGTAAATCCTTCGCAAACCCTGTAAAGGTCGGATTATCGCATTCCAAAGCCTTCGGAATAATTTTATGGATAGCAGTACAGAGAAAAGATCAAACTTCTCGGAAAGACGTATATACACGTCCGGAATAATTAATGTTTTGGCTGAGTGAGACGTTTATTTACGCCGGTGACACATAAGAGCTTAAAGTCGTATTGCAGCTTTAGCGCCAAAGTATAGTATTTTTGAATTCAATGCATTATATTTATGTGCAGGGGGCGCGATAAAAATTATGATTGGATATTGGGTCGCAAGTATTAAAACTTTGAGAAGCTCTGCGTCATAGTCACATGATAACCACGTGTTTTTAGCCAATCAGTTAAAAAACTCATTTGACGTTATAGTTACACGATAAAAGCAATCATGTGTTTTCAGATAATCAGTTCATGAACTTCGCTGTTGCCAACTTTTGATCTTTTCAGAAGCTTTCTCTGAAAAATACAAATTTGCCAACAGCATTAATGCACATAGGTAGACAAAATGCATTTGATTTAAAAATACATTCATAAAGTAAGATTTTTTTTTAAATATAATTTTACAATTTTTTGAAGAAATTTATTTTTTATAACAATCGAACATTTTTGCCTTATTACAAAATTTGAAATTTTACCCAAGTTTTACAAATAGAACAACAAATACAATTAGTTTGATGTCTGTTTTGAATTCAATGGAGAACACGTATTAGTCTTTCTCATGTGACCGTCATGAATTGAGCCTATTGTGAAGATAAGAAGAAACAGGAAAGTTCAGTCGTGAAAATGATTTTAATAATGTGCTATCCTCTCGCTCTTATAAAAGCCGGCATTATATATATCTAATGAATTAATTTAGTTGGATTTTGCATTCAGTCAACACTCCAATGTGTTCTCTCAAATCGAGATTTATTTTTCTTATCCACAACATGGGAGCTTGTAGTATAATTTATTTAATTAAAAAATAAAACTGTATTCAGCAGTTTATCTAGCATCAGGAGAGCGACTAATCAAACCATCGTCACATTATTATTGTTACTCGAATAGTCTATCTCGTATTATAACTATTATATAAACTATAATTCCCCTAATAATTAATATATTCACATGCATCCACATGAATAATACAGAAGTGATTATTAATTTAAGCGTGCTCTATTTTTTAGCTATAAACTCATTATTATTCATAACATTTGGTAACTATAAATGCACATTTCAAATAACGTATTATATTTTAACCCTTTAAAAGACCATTTCTTTGGAGTAATGTTATATTAAAATATTTTTGGAATTGAGATCGATTTTCAAAGATATTCATTTAGCTTATTACCTAAGATGAATTTGATTTTTAAGAGAGTTTTTTTTCGGCGGAAAATATGCGTTTCACCGTCTACTGGGCGTTATTTAAAAGGTAAGAAATCTCCTGTTTTGTATTTATTTTTATATCGTATTCCCTGATATATTTATGCAATATAATTTGTAAATACTAATGAATTTATGAAGCCCACTGGCTGAGTGGTAGTGCATCGCGCTTCCACACCACAGGTTCGATGTTCAAACACCGGGATGGGCAAGGTTGACTCCACTTTTCATCCCTTCCGTGGGTCGATAAATGAATACAGAACTTGCTTGGGAGCTTCACACTGGGGGTTTCGCGCCAGACAGATCACCTGACTAGAACATCTACTCTTGCACCTTAGGGCCCAAGGTCACGTATACTGAGATGGGCACAGAGGTCTTAGCCACTGAGTTAATTGAAGGATTTATACATTAGCGTAACGCACGGTTTAGTTCTAAGACCGAAATGTAGGTGGTGGTACTTGTAATGGAAGTGAGACCAAACGAAACATTGAAAAACCGTCAGAGAGAGTTTGGAACTGAATGAGTGATCGTTTACCGTCTCGTTGTCCAATCCTGGATTATGTAATTTACCTAAATTTCCCTTATCTTCCTCTAAATGTTTACTCTGTGTTGTCTAAGTGTCTGTCCTTTGTAACTGTGTCATTTTATGTCATTAAATATATTAATTTAACCCGAGATTTTGTCACACACACAATTACTTTTGGCTTACCCCAGTAATGACGTAAGAGACCGTTATATTAGGAATTATAAATTAGATATATTTCGTATCAAAAATTTAAGAATTTATATTATGTTACCTTTATAAAACAGGAATCAATACATAGTAGGACACTGCAAGCTATACAAACTTAACTTGTTTTCATGTGCTTTAATAAAGCACAAACGGCAATATATATATGTTTTTTTGTGAAGTTGGTGTATTGTCACCAATTTCAGTCAATCGTAAGTCATCTGGAACACTTTTCTAGCTGCTCAGGAATTTTAAATGTTGTCCTTCGCGCAGAAATCAGTTAGTTGTCGAACTAGCACAGACCGCAGGTGGAAAAAAATAGCTACCCATGAAATTTTAAAAATTTAATCAAGTAGACGTGAAGCATATTTACCAGGGGCTGCGAGTTAAAACAATAAATCAAAATACTGTCGTTTGAAATTAAATGGTAATGAAATCAAATAAATTAATTCAATTCGTTTTTTACGTTTCGTCAAAAATAATTAAAAGAGATATTTTGCATGTATGTTTTGAATGTTTCCTAGTGCATTACATACTAAATAAATAGGTCCCGACTTACAACAGATAATAAAAATTAAAAGTTCTTTTAATTTTTGAAAAATAATCTTATGAATATTTTGCATCTTTATCAGCTAAAAATGCATGTCATTCAATAATAAATTCAGCATTATTTTTTTCTTTTACATTCTTAAAATGACGAAGCAAACAGCTGTTTCAACGCAACCAATTTCCAAACGGGGGTAAAAAATTAGTTAATTAAAAAAAATGGAGTGGATTATGTACACCCCAACGTCAAATTTTCACGAGTATAAATCAATTCCAAATTACTTTAAATTTTAACGATACAGAAAAAAAAAAATGATAAAAAAAAACTCATTTCAATACCTGTCAGCACCTCCAAAAAGCAATTCACTTAAATGACGATAATTAAAAGCATTTTTTTCCAATTAATACTGCAATATATCCCGCGAAGGTCTTCCACCAACTATTCTAAGAATTTTAAGGGCGAACAACAGAGTTGTCAAAGCCTTCTGATACCTTACCGAGACAAAAGCACCAAAAACGATGCTCTCTAAAATAATAAAAAAAATCGCCAACAAAGGAGAAACAGCGCAAGAATTAAATGCTGAAATCCTAAAGACATGGCGCCAACGGGGAAAAAAGTTTTGGAATGCCTTTCGCCATTTTTTTTTTATCTCGATGCGCCATTTTTCAATAGGAAGACAAATGATGCGGTTGCGGACTTCAGCTAACTGCCAAACCAATAAAAAATGATGAAAGTGCAGCTCCCAAGAGATTTTACTCTTTTACTTTAGAGTTTTTGCGCAGAAAAAAAAAGTTCTAAAAAGGGAAGGAAGTATACAATTGATAGCAGTAACAAATCGCTGCTGTAAATTGTTTTAAGTAATTTGATTTTTTAATGTTAAGTTGAATAAAACAGTGTTTTCTTTTCTTAAATTGCATCATATATTAACGCATTAACATATTTCTTCCAAGTATTTTAGCAGGAATATGATATAAATTTTGACTCTAAATTACGAGTTAAGTTTTTGAGGGAATCATTGCGGAAACATATATATATATACACATATGTAATGAACACACACACACACACACACATATATATATATATATATATATATATATATATATATATATATATATATATATATATAAACCAGCTAAATTTTATTAATTTCTTGTTAAATCCAATGTATTTAAGGCATACGTTACAAAAAGATAAGTTATTTAATTTCTTGGCATACAGATAAAAAGACTGTTCACTTCTTAAAATGTCGCATTCTTAGTTGCCAATACAACTAATATTTTTTTCAAAAACATGTTGATACCGATTAGTGATGCATTAAAACTGAAATACACCATGTACGTTGTTTTCCCTGCACCAGTTCTCTACTTGTGTGGAAATTACAAATTTTTACAGGCGAAATTCGCTTTCCAGCTTGAACTTGAAAAATTATAAAAAACCCCAGAATATGTGACTAGGTTTACCAGATTGGCAAATAATCGCGCCTGACAACAAATTTGATGAAAAATATGACACGGCCAAGGAATCCTCAAGAAGGCTCTAGCACCAATTATTCTAAAGATTATCATGAGGTCATATAAAGACCTTTGAAAAAAAGGTCAGTTCGGTTTAGAAGAGTCGAGATCAGAATCGGTTAGAGCGTTGACTGCAATAACAGGTACAAAGACAGAGACTTTATGTACCTGAGTTCCCGCTAGTGGAATTACTTTAGAGAGCTTTTTCTGGAACGTTGCACTTCTTTATAATGAGTGCGTTTTGCACAGCTGTAAATAATTTTTATAAGATACCTTTGTGTATATAGGTTGATTTAGTCTTCGCGCAGTCATCTGTTAGTCACGGTTCATTAACAAATAATTAAATATTTAAATAATTGGATTAAAAATCGTTGGCTGCTTTCCCTCACAACATATTTAACCAATTTTAACTTATAACATTTAACAGCATTCCATATTACAATTCTACATAATATAATGTACGCATAACAATCTCTCTACAATCTATTATATCTACGTAACTATTTTATCGATACTTAAACATGTGAAACTCTCAGACAATTATTAAAAAGTTTAATAATATGCAAATTTGTACGATCTACAGTACAAAAAATTAATCGTGATTTTAGAATCCTCCCCTTTACTTTCACAATGACATATTATCAAAATGTTTAAAAAAGCATTTTATAATTAAAAAACGAAACATATGTTTCATTTGCAACTTTATTTTAAATATTTTTTACGTCTCTCTTTAAGCGCAGTAAAATAACTCGAAACAGATTTCGAAGCTGTTTTAAGCACATAAATACCAGGAAATTAGTTCTGAAGAAAAATATAGTAATAAAAAAAAAGACTTTATTGCAGTTTAAAAATGCATGTGTTTCAAAATACACAACTGTATTTCAGACTACGCTATTAAAAACAAAATATTTCATATTTTATTTATCTAGAATGTAAAAATAATATTACTCTACGAGTTTCACACGCAAGTTTGTTTAATAAATGTAATATTCATTTCCGCTTCCAGAGGCGTAATAAATTCATGAGCAGTCGGGCGGAGAAGGTTGTAGACAACAAGATATGTGAAATGCAGTTGGCACAAAGCCCAGTAATTTTAAGGGACACAATTTCGTCACCTTTCTGAGTTAATGTATTATTAAATTGATATTAACAGACAATTAAGCCAGCTGAAATTTTTTCACGCTAAGTTTTAAGTTAGAACTTATAGAATAATTTGGAAATGAATATAGAAGTTGCAAACAAAAGAAAGGTAACTATTTATTGTAGAGAATAATTTTCTTTAAAAAACAAACATTGTCTTTTTTAATTTTACTACCTCACCTCCGCAGCAAAAGGCAAAGATCTGATTTTTTTCCCCTTTAAAAAACATTACGTTATAATTTTTGATATCTAAAATGATTTCCTAAGATAATTTTTCAACTATTTTGGAATTAAACCTTCTTTGAAATATGAGCTAATAATAGCAATACAATTTATTCCCGTAAAAATATTTCGCAAATAAGAAAAAAATAATACTAAATAATGTAATAAAAAGTAACACGAAACATATTTTTATACAGAGTTTATCATAGAAATAAAAAAAAAGTGCGTATTTTGTTTCACAAACGCATATAATTTAACAAAAATGATTAAAGAAAATAGTTTTTAAGTTTGCATTCATTTATTGGAAGGTCTGAATTTTCATAATGCGACGAGATTTTCTCCCAGGAATTGAAACATAGGTCGGCGATCACTTCCTGCGTATAAATTTCCCGTGAATGAGTTTTTATAAACGTCGCAATATAAAGCGGGATATATTGGCGGAATGCCCAAGGGAACCGAGCTCACCCAAAAAGAGGTTTAGAGCTACAAAACGACCCCCCGAGAAACTACCACCCCCGCGTTCATCATAGTACATATTTTATATGTAGCACACATTAAATTTATATACTAAAAATTAAAGGTAAATGAAACGAAATGCATATGTTATTGCAACGTAAACACACACAAAGCTAAAAATAATAATAACGAACATAAGGATAAGAATGGAAAAATAATGTACATTATTCCAGCATTCCTGCAAAAACATCAAAAGTAATATAAATATGCCGTACAAAAAAAAAGAGGAAAAAAAAATTGCCTGTGACCACATAAGACTACCGATCCAATCCCAACAAAGGAATTTGATCCTGGATTGTAGAGACAATTTGAATACATGATTTTAGTTCAGAGTGAATGGGAGGATTTCTAACGATAGATTGAAACCAGGCCTTTTTATCATTTTGAGATCGAGAGACCAAAAGGAAATCCTTAGTCGGGGAATATGCGAATACATAATGGTCAACGTCCCCAACAGATCCACAAAGAATATCGGGATATTGGCGGTGGGCCTCGTAATTCTGAACCATGCTCAAGTAAAGAGAAGTCACAAGAGCAGGTACCCCAATCTCCGAACTTCCACACCACGCCAACGAGAGGATTTTGAGCCTCGATTGATTGAACGCGCATTAGCTCCTCTACACGGCGGGTTTTCAGTGACACAAGGATTGAACTTATGACAAGTCGGCCACCAGTCCCTCATCATGAGCACTAGAATACCGTGGCCCAGAACAATCTGACACAACGACACACATTTAAACAATTCTATTACTGATGATAAAAACACAAACAAATTAAAAGCGTAAGAGGCGGTATTTAAAGTTCGAAAAGGAAGCAAGACGTACCACCAAACAAAACCTATCTGGAATTAAATTCTTCATATACTAATAATTTATTAAGTATTAGAAAAAAACAACATTTAACTGTTTTGCATTGCTTCTTTGAAATTATCATTATATTTTCCACTCATGGTTTCCAAAGACACTCCCTAAACACACAAACTACATGCTAATTCATTCATTAATCTATATTATATACCACTCCAAGACTTACGACTCATTTTATAGACACCCCTACACACACATCGCACTGTATTTGCCATTACCTAATTATTTCACAGAAGCTTCCACGAACTAATTTTAAATAATGGCTCCAGAATATTCAACGGTATTTCGGCATTATCAAAATCTGGAATGATGCAAAGGTACATCGCCATTCACAAGACATTTATTTGCATGATAATAAGACCGAGGCCAGTTTTATTGAGATAATTAGCACTACAATACGAACGGCAATAATGAAACTGGCCATATTTGTTGAATTTACGAGTCTAATTACAGAAAATTGATTTAATTCTACTAATTAGAGCACTCTCAAACGAGCTATCAGGTTGCTAATTCGACCAAAGGCATTAATTTCTTAGAAGGGATTAAAATTAATATATTATGCATTTAAAGCGATACGAATTCATTGTTAAAAATCAGAGATAGTTATAGAATATTCTTCGGGAGGCAAATTTAGTGACTTTAGTCTTCGTACGGAACGAGATAAATAAATATAGCTCTCGCTTGAAAAGAGAAAAACAAAATCTAGATGCATATAAACATCGGAGTAAGTTAAAATAACTCCAATGAAATAATTAGAAGTTTGCAATGCCTGAAAAGATTTTAATCATTCATTTAAAGTATTAGAGGGAACTCAACAAACAATTGAAATATGCATTTGTATTGTTTAACTCGTGTTCAAAATCAAGGAATAAATTTTACTCTCGATTAAATCACTTTAAATTCTCAACCACATCAGAGAATTTACTCTATCAAGGTATATGCCTTCGAATATCACACACACTGTTAATATATTAAGTTTATATCTTATATGAATATTAAGTTTTAATGTAAAAAAATCTACAAGCGCATTTGAAAAACGTTTAAATTAAATTAATATTTTCAACTATATATATTTCTAATTTGGTTAACAGATACAAAGACAATTTATTCGATTGTTAAGGATTGCTAAGAAGGTTTTGAATTTTAAGAAAATATTTCTTAAACATTTCCTATTTAAAAACGTAATGGCAGGATAACCTCAATATAGTTCTTTTAAAAACAATACGTAAAAATATTATATTTTGTTTTCTGCATCCTCCTCTTCAATCGTAAGGGAAATGTAATTGTGAAAAAATAGATTACTTTAAAATGCTAATAGAAATAATACTGAGATGGAATGAACGAGAATAAATGATACAAATAAACATATCGTCATTATTTCTACGCGAAATCAGATAAAAATATTTTAAAATTCTCACAGACAAAAACAATTATTCCATCGGCACAAAAGTTCGCCTCTCAATAAAACGACATTTTTTTTTCGAAGAGCTAACATTTAAAAGGGAAATAATACGCATCGACAATTAATGCCCAGCTTTTAAAAATAGAGTTTGGAAAAGAGAAGGCGAAGGAATAAAAAAACAACAACAAAACAACAGAGATTGAAAGGAAAATGAACTCAAAAGAACTCGATTACTTTACAAAATCCAATTTCAAATAACACTTGAAAACTGTACGAGAAGATTACGAATTCTGAAAAGAATCGAAAAATAAATAAGCAAAGGAAAAACGTGAACGCGTAAAATAAAAGCGGAAAACTTTAATTTAACAAAAAACAGACACAAGAAATCAATACAAAACACTCCGGAATTCGCTATCTTCAAAACCTTTATTACGATAGCGATATATGCCCGGATATCGATATCGAAAATAGAAAACTTAAGAGTGAATAAAAGAAGGAGGTCATTAATTTTAAAGTGATGCACTTATTATACACACGTTGCTAATATAATGAATATCTGTTGAAACTTGGGAATTATTTTAAATAAAATAATAAAAAATAATAATAAAGAGTTGAATCGAGAAGAGCTTTGAATAAATTCGCGAAAGTAAATTAAAATCGATTGCTTAGCCAAAAAATAAGATTTTAAAATTGCAAAACTGTATGTAGATATGTTTATTTGTGCAACATTGTTTCGTTTATAAAAGGTTATTTGTTAGGGAAAGGAGTGTCTGGATTCTCTAACAGAAACTATTTCTGTAATTTGATTTCGAAAAGTTTTCAGAGGATCCATGTGATAAACAATAACAACAGATACCATACATTTTGAGCGAAAAGTGGATTGTTATAATGATTTTGCCTAAGTAAACAAAATGAAAATTTTGCTGATAAAAGTTAAGAGGAATGAGTGTCGATAAAGAACCAGAAAAATATTACCTAAAATGATCCCTAGATTTTCAATAATTGTAAGAATTCCTGCAGCCTTAATAAGAAAACATAGCTGAAAACATTATTGAAAGAGAGAGGGGGAAACGGATATATTACATTTAAAATATAAATGAGGCCACCGTAATACGATATGAAATATTATCGCATTAGTTACCACAAGCCAGCTGCTTTGATACGAAAAACTAAATCGAGTTCTCATTTTCTGTCTCTTTCTCTTTTTAATATCTTGGATAACGCTTAACTTTTTTCAGAAAATTAGAACTACACTAGAAGTAAGAAATCTGGCAAAACATATACGTCACTAACTAAAATGTTTTAAGGTATCCGAACACGTTGAAAATGACCAAATTCGGACAAGACCGATATTTTTGTTTTCTATTTTATTTAATGCATCTATATTTTGGCTTTACAAAACATACTTTGTTTTGATTCTATGCTTCTTAGAGGCCAAGTTACAATCAATTTTATTAAGTTAGAAAAACCGGAAGTGGGTCTTTGATCTACCAGAAGTGGGCATTTAAATTGTTCGAAATCTATCATGGCGAGTCTCATCACACAAAATATTACAAATGTATTTCTATTAAACTTTTTGCACCTGATATTTATTCTCTTTTCTAGAGAATGTACTAAAATATTTCTTATAGTATGAATATTATTTGAGTTAGGGCATGTTATTTAAATAATGGTCTCATAAAGGCGTTATTTTTCTTATAACGTTTACTCAATCATCTCTAAAAGTTTCAAATTTTAATAAAACATTAAAATTTTAGTACATTCTCTAGATAAATGCTTCTAGATTGTTTTGGTAATTCTTTTACTAATATAAGTTTATTACTTTTTTCTCTAATTGCTTTGAAGTTTTACAAAAATATTGTTAAAATTTCACATATAATTGTGATTTTTATGAAATTCCGGCAATTTATTTTAAATATTGTTGATTAAATATTAGTATTTATTGGTATTGAATCCTAAAAAAGCCTTTATATGTTTAAATATGTTATTTTGTTAAAAATTACTCTGAACGTGTCCGGATACCTTAAACTAAATACAAAGAAATTCAGACTGAGGATATCCGGAAAAAGTTATCGTTGGAGGTAACATTGAATGTAGTAAATGAGTGAATATATTAACGCCGCTCTGTTAAGATACAATCGGGATTTTGGCGACGGACCTTGTAATTTTGAGCCATGGTCAAGTGACAAGAATAATACCTGTGAACTGGCACCCCCTCCCACCTCTCTTCTAGCTTCCACACTACAACAACGGAAGGACGTTTGAGCATCGACAACTTTAACATGCATCGTCCCCCTCCCCTACACGGCGGGATTTCAGCGGTACTAGGCACAAACTCATGACACGGCAGACATGAGTCCTTTACCTTTACCATTAGGCTACAGCGGCCTTTGGGCATAAATGTTAAGCTGAATACAGTTTTAAAAACAATACGAAAGTGATAATATGCATAGAAACATTGTTTCGGAAATGTTACGTTTCAATTTACACAAAAGAAAAAATATGTTAAATTTTTCCTTTAAAAGAACTATGAAAACGAAACATTTTTAGCGCCGATTTAAAAGTCTTTGCAAAAAACAAATGTAAAAACGGCGGGGGAGAACATTTTTTTCGCAGTAAAGTACATCGAGAGTATTTCCATGAAATTAAACTCACTTTCAGGGAAACACACACTGTAGTAACTGAATGGACACCAATGCAAAATGAGATAATGAGGTGAAGCCGCAAAGGACACAACGTTGTTGATTTTGGCACGCACGTTGGCATGCAGTTCGGAATTCCCTTTTTTTTTTTAAAAAAAAAAATCAGCTCATAATACTTGGCTATCGCGGAAGTAATCGAAACATAAGTGACAATGCCAGCGAGTTGAAGCAATTTAAATTGACAGAGGCCAACGTGATTCTCAAGGGGATAAGCGGTGACAGTCAGAATGTGGCTCAACCCAGCAGATCCATGAGATGCGGAGTTCAAGACCAGCGTGCTATTCAGCCGTATTTGAAAAAACCGCAACCCACCGAACTGCAAAATTTTTTTAAAAAATTAATTTTTGGAAGTAATTATTAATCTTGCGATTGTAAAGGGTGTTTTTTTAGAGGTATAAAACTTTAAATTGCAATAAAACAACGATGTATTATTCGATTGACATGAATGTTTTTTTATTCGAAAGATAATCTTGTAGCATTACATTTTAAATATGATTTCTGGCATATGACTGCCACGGCTGGCTCGGATGTAGTCCAATCTGGACGTCCAATTTTCGATGACTTTTTCCAACATTTGTGGCCGTATATCGGCAATAACACGGCGAATGTTGTCTTCCAAATGGTCAAGCGTTTGTGGCTTATCCGCATAGACCAATGACTTTACATAGCCCCACAGAAAATAGTCTAGCGGTGTTAAATCACAAGATCTTGGAGGCCAATTCACAGGTCCAAAACGTGAAATTAGGCGGTCACCAAACGTATCTTTCAATAAATCGATTGTGGCACGAGCTGTGTGACATGTTGCGCCGTCTTGTTGGAACCACAGCTCCTGGACATCATGATTGTTCAATTCAGGAATGAAAAAGTTAGTAATCATGGCTCTATACCGATCACCATTGACTGTAACGTTGTGGCCTTCATCGTTTTTGAAGAAGGATTCCACCAGCCCATAAAGCGCACCAAACAGTCAGTTTTTCTGGATGTAATAGTGTTTCGACATACACTTATGGATTCGCTTCACTCCAAATGCGGCAGTTTAGTTTGGTGACGTAGCCATTCATCCAGAAGTGCGCTTCATCGCTAAACAAAATTCGCTTATGAAAATCGGGAACAACGGCAATCTCGTTTTGGGCCCATTCGACGAATCTACGCCTTGCTTGAAGATCGTTTTGATGAATTGCCAAACCAAACTGAGAATAAATTACTTGACAGCTGTTAAATCGGTCGCGATCTTGGAAAGTAATGCCAACTTAAACTTCTATACCTGAAAAAAAAAACACTCTTTACCTTTAACAAAGCCAAAAGACATGGACTTCTGGATCTTCATTTATAATTAAATGAACTATGGTGATCCCTGCAGCAACGTAAATTCAAAGCATAGATTATTCATCTTTACCGAAGTTGTTTGCTTATTCAGGTTTCCTTAAAAATGAATTTCGATCATCGGGAGTTGTGTGAATCACAGCGAAATTAATCAGAATCGAAACATCAAATAATGGGGTAAATTGTAATACATCTATATTATGCACCCAAACACAGAAGTTAAGATTTTATTTCAAAATAAAATAGTACATATTCTTGTGACGTGCTAAAGTATAGTGAAACTTCGGCAATACACGAATAAATCAGAAAAGAAAGAGGATAACTAGTCATAAATATGCATTAAAGGTTATACAAGCATACAATACATTAAAGGTAGCATGCATGCAAATTATATCTCCGAAAATATAATGTTAAAATCACAATGAAAATTTTGTTAATTTGTACAAACACAGCCCGAAACGACAGAAAGAGAGACCGTAGACAAACCCAAACCAAGATGTCCTTAGTATTTTCCAGCAAGCTAAACTACAGGCCGACTAAATTTAAATTTCAGAAGTAATTACCGAAGTGTATATAAGCAACTAAATTACTAAACTATGTCAGCATCTCAGATTCCATGTGTCAGCAAAGAAAAGCGCCCGTGGAAAAGATTTCATACCAAAAGCAAACAAGATTGCTGTTTGCCATCACGTCGTAATAGAAAAGACACTAACTCATTACCACAAACTCAAAACCACGGAACAACATTGGTGGGTGGGGAAAACAATTCACTTGAAAATTATTACTTCCAATTTGAATACCAAAAGAAAAGGATCTTCGCACCAAAGCGGGAGGGGACATTCGAAAGAATGGGAAAAGGGGAGGGGGGTCTTTTGCTATCCGAAACCGAAAACGAGTTTTCATTATCGATTCCCTAAGTGCATTTTTATGAGTTGCATTGTGAATCTTTCGAGACAATGCCATCTGCATTAATTAATGGATGAAGTGTTGGGTTTGATGGGCTGGCTCTTTACTTCTAATGGGTTTTTCTACGATTGTGTGGTGCTCAGATTCTCAAGCCGAGAAATTAGCACATGATTTGATTTGTAAATACATCGTTTACAAAAGGACCGGTGATTACCAGTTAGTGTCGTTTATCATTATTGTGACTGAGATGTGTAAATGAAGTAGGTGGCTACAATGGAAATGAATCTAGCTACTCATCTAGAAATAATACAGATCCTCGTTAGAGGGATGAAATAACCATTGTTTTCATAAAATGATACTTGACGTTGGATTAAAACAGCACGGATATAAGAATTAGATGTGTTTCTTTTCTTTTCAGGTTACAACAAATAGTTTAATTTCAGTTCGTGATACTGCGTCGGAACATTTGTTATATTTAAAAGTATTTAATCTATATTGCAACACACAACAGACAGGAAATTTTAATGTTCAGTGAATGGATAAGCCATATTTCTCTAATTTTATTTGTGATTTCATATATAATCTTTTATCTACTCTACTGTATTTGTTTAAACACCCATGGGCATTTAAATTTTAGCCTAGCATACTTTACTAAAATTTTATACGATGTGTAAAAAGGCATAAAATTTCATTTAGCGTTTAGAAGTACTAAGCTAATTGCCACGACAGTCTTGTAATCGAATTTTGAGTTTAGACTAGATATTGTCAATTAATGCAATTATGCCCAAATTTCTTCGCATTACACATAAGCTTTGTGAATCACAATTGTTTTAAGAATTCCTTTTAAGGAATATTCAAGTTTGTAATCAACTAAATAATAATATAAATCCTCACAAATGAAACAGAACTTTAGCAGAATGGATAGGTTCCTACATTCCCATTTGGCAAACATCGATGACTATGCACAACAAACTATCAACACCTGGGAATACAATCAATAGTCGCAACTAGTCTCCATAAATCAAATGTGCACATTTATTTTAATTACACCGAATGACACTGAAAATGCAAAACCAGGAAAGCCACGACAGAAAGTGAAGAAACTCGACAAAAAGAGACAACAATGAATAATGAGTGGTGATGGGAACAGTTTGCAAGCGGCGTTTAATTGCATTCCAGATGTGTTCGGTTGGTGAGATACCAGCGGAGGATGGTGGCTAGGGAAGCATCTACACATCTTGCAGAACATATTAGCTGATGCAGGCAGTGCTCTATTCTGCTGGCATCTCGAAAGAAGGTGAGTGTAGCCGGCTGCAGCATATCATCCCCGTATGAATGAACCATTATTGTACAATGAACACAAACTAGAAGTTTCTTGCTTTCAAACGCACTGGCACCCATAATCATGAAGCCACGTTGTCGTGCGTTTATCAGATTGGCCCCGTCATCAAGTTGAGAATCACGGCAACTATCATTTGGCAAACTCTTCCAATGTGAGACTCGTCCAGGAACACATCTTTGTGCCATTCCGTGGTCCAGATCGCTCTAGTCCAGCACCATTGCTAGAAGAGTCGTCTGTGCCGTGGAACCAACGGCAGTCTTTTCAACTGACGTCATCAGTACAGGCCATTAGCAAACAATTGTAGGGTAATGATTCTGGTCAGTAAGGATGTACCAAAGGTGCCCAAACATACAACTATATGGATTGTAAGGCTACAATGCTGGTCGGTGGACGTGTCAGCATCCTGGCATACATGCTGATGTCACTCTTGACGCATCGGTACCATTCAAATTTGCCACACATATTTTGTTCCAAACTTCTTTAATACAGTCGGCGCTCAGTGGGCATTTCTAAGTAAAAGTCAGTTAAGATTGGACGAATGGATCACCCTACCTTCTCACTTCAATCATGATGCTCCTTATAAAATTGTCTGTGTGCCTAAAAACTGCCTAAGTTGGCGGCAGCCTGACCTCTGCTGCAATTACACGGCTTCTGAGGTAAGTAAAACATTTCTACAATGATTTCCCTCCCACGGATACAATCCAATCTGCAGGTTCCTTTTCTTACATCTTCTATATTCTATACGCAGGTAAGAAAACCGCAGCTTAAAACACTATCGCCAATTGTTATTTTCAATAAAGTTTGCAAATAAGCTTTATTAAAACAAACAGAAAAGAATTCACAGAAATAAAACTTCTCGTTTCAACCAAATATGCAGAGTCATTGTTTTTCAATGGAATATACAGAGATAAATAATTATTTCATTAACATTTAAAGGAAGATTTTGTTAACGAAAATACAGAGTTTCAAAATTTCAGTAGTCACGTAACCCCCCCAAAAATGACATTTTCTAAGTAACAATTACGCAGAACTTACGTAACGAATACCAATAAACAAAAATAAAATTTTTCAGAAAATATTAAACACACTGTACACGATTTGAAACGAATTAAAAAGTAAATAAGCCATTACTTCATATTTAAATATTATCTTTCGAGTGAATTCTTGGATTTTCAACCCATAAAAATATTTCTTTTTCAGCACTTAATATCCAAATCAGGTACAAGATAATAAATACATTTTTACAAACAGCCACTCCGGAAGCTCTTTTACAAAAATGTCAGGAATCCTCATCCTATTTTTCATAACCGAAGCAAATATTTGAAATAAAAAAAAAACACGGAATAAAGCAAACTCAACTTTAAGTGAATTTGAAGCGAATCAAAATCGAATCATAACCCTTATAAATAACTGCGCTATTCACCATAAATTACACTTCTTTTAAAAACAACGGGTGTCAGTTAATCGTTTCAGATTTTTCCTTTCAAGCTTCCGAAATTGATTTATTGAGCTATTTTGGAGAACACTCGAAAAGGAATATTAAAATTTATTTTCTCATTTAGTTCCAAGGCATTAACAGCGGCAAATGGCGCATGTATGGAGTAAAGGTTGTGTTCTTTTATGTATTTATTTTTTGTGCTTCAAAAATGCAGGTTTTTTCAAAGGAAATTCATGATGCATTTACTGAGTGAGAATCACAGCGGTGTTCATAGGAAGATTATAAAACGGAGTAATACACACTGGCATAAATGCATACTAATGTAGAATTTAAGCTCTTTGTCGTAAGAGGATTTAGACTTATATGCCTGGCCTTTCAAAGTCAGGACAGAAGAAGAAACTTTTTTTAAGCAGAACAGCGTAGAAGTCAATTAAAATTTTTAAAAATGCAGCAACTTTCGAATAAATACTTTCTATTTGTAAGATAAGAAATTCTGTATTTAAGAAGGTTTTAAACAAATAATATCTTTAGAATTGATTTCCATTTTTGTGATACAGCTAGGAATAATGTAATTATTAAATCACAGAGTTAAACTTGCATCAGTTCCTCTTTTGATTTTCTTTTTTAAATCTTGCTGCAGAGATGATGGTATTATTAGGAAGGTTCATTTGCTACTTTAACAAAAGTCAAATATGCTTCGAAATTTTCAATTAATCATTCGAAGCACTTTGATTGCTCGAAATACATTCAGAAATAAATTGCTATCTTCAAAAAAGTATATTAGCTGGACATTTAAAAACTAAAAAATATGCCGATATGCAAATGACAAATTAGTTACTAGCGGAAGAAACAAAATCACATAATTACGTTAGGGTAAAAAAATGACGCATTTCAACAAAAATGATTAAGCATTTTTTTAAAACTATTTTCTTTATTCAAAAATAATTTTTATTTGCAGTTTTCTTATAATAAAAGGAAATAAATTTACTTCGCTGCAATCCAAATGATAAAATAAATAACCGTAATTTATTCTAGGAAGGGTTTCCTAAATGGCTCGCATGATGCCTGCTTTTTAGATTTTAACCAGTGCCACGATTGCTTTTCTTTTTGTTTTATTTATATATAAATATGCAGAGAGATAGAAAATTAATTAAAAGTACTGTGCAATAAAATAAGCTTTCGTTCTTAAGCAAAAAATGTTATTTCTTTATTGAAAATTCCAGTGAAACTATAAGTCCAGCATGTAACGCGCCCTCATAACATAAAGAACAAAATAGAAATTTATGGGTGCGCGGTCAGATATAAAAATGATAGCTTTAAAATAAGGCGAAGATGAGAATAAACATTTCTTCTGCATACAACTAAATACCGTTTATTTATAAAGATGACATACCGTACGGACTTTCATTATAGGAAAACATGAGAAGTTCGTTATATTTGTCTTCCATTATTGTTTCAGGCAAATCACTAAATTCTGTTTCATCGTTATCAGTACAGTTACTCTGACCCATAAAAAATAGTCATCTTCAGTTCCATCTGGATTGTTAGATATACTACATGTGTATGTGTGTGTTTTTAAAATTATGTCAGTTTTAATTTCTTTTATTATCCCCTCACTCACTATTTCGATACTGGCATGACGCATTTGGCCTCATTTTGCAAATATTTATTCACCTTCTAATATCTACATCTTTCTAATACCTCTTTTCTTACGCTTTAGACTTGCAGTTCAAGAAGTATACTGTTGTTCAAAAGCCTGGTATAATACTTTGGATAAAAACTTCAAAAGGTGAGAGCATTGAACTTGAAGGTTCAAGGTTTCTTCGCAAAAAAAAAGCGCGATATGTGGCAAATGTACATAAAAAACAATGCAGTTTGAAAGTATAAGTGCATGTTATTACGCCGGAATATACGGTATAAGAAACTAATTTTTTATCAAGTTTCATAGATCGTTGAAATATAGTTATGTACTTTTACAACACAAAATGTTGTACTTTTAGTTTTTGCGTACTGTCCATCATCGACAGCAAATAAACCATAAAAAACTCTCAACTTTGTTTCCAAAAAAGGCTGCCATTATTTTTCCTTACTCATCTAAATCGTGAACTTCAGTAAATACTCAAATTTAAAAACGAATACAAATCATAAATTGCATCGCAATAAGAACCGATAACTACACATCATGTCCACTTCTACGACCTATACATATTGCACAATACAAATGAATTGTGGAGGAATCACAACAATGTAGGTTAAAGAAAATCATTCAGTTCATGGAGCAATATTATTGGCAGAGCTCTGTGCGCCAGATGTCGGTGTTACAACACTTCTAATCAAGGCTTAGCAAAATAATCTTGAGAATCAATAAACAAGCGCAGCACCAAATACTCATCTCCTACCAATGAGCAAATTCCGCTTTCCAATACCTTTGCGACCCAGGCGATTTATTTGCCGCATTCTTCAATTTTAAATTCATTCTCGCGATGGGATCATTGATCGAAGTTTTCACTTAAACTCATACAAGAACTAAAAGGTTCTTTATAGAATAAGAATTGAATGTTAGGAATGAAAACAATGTAAAAATTGAGGGTGCAGCACTGGTTCAATTGTCGTCACAAATGCCAGGGCGTCAAAAATTGAATTCTAAATTCAAGTAAATCATATCCAGATAAAATAATATCAATACATGGAATGCAACTGTAATTTTTAAAAATGTTACACGCCTATAAAAGTTATTTAGTTTGTATAAAGAATATTACATCAAGTACCACAAAATTTATCTGCATCAATTTATCTATTTCAATGTACATAGCGCGATGTCGTGGTAGTGATTTTGAAGATAGATGCTAGTCAAATGAAGGAACAGGTAACAATTGTTGTAAAAAATGTTTTTGACTGCTAGAAATTAAAGACGGATAATTTTTTTTTATTATAAAAGAGAAAAATTAGTAGGAAATTATATTTCTGTCTTCACCGAAAGAATTTTTTAATTTTTAAAATAAGCTACTATGGACGATAGAAAAAAAATGGTTAAAAAAAAGGCTGGCTTTTAAAGGTCTTACAATTTGTATTCTAAGAACCTGGTTTGTCTGATGATGTTACGATAAAAAATTTTGAGAACGAATTTTTAAATAAAAGCTAAAAATTAGGAACTGATATCAAATGAACATAACTACACAAAGTAACACGAAATTTAATTTTGTGGAACTTATATTTATTATTTATATTTATTTACCTGCGGAAGTTATATTGTCACTCAGTATAACAACCACAACAAGAACCGACAATTTTTTCTATAAATAACAGATTTTTCACAAATACCGAAATTATGAGTATTTATTTAAACTTAGAAATGTAACAGAGAATTACCATTAATTATGAATAATTACAATCATTATCTACTATTATGAATCATCAATGAAAATGAAATCAAATTAAAAAATTAAAATGAATGATAGAAATTGCTCTCTATTTTGAAATCAACATTTTACAAGTTACTTAAAAAAATTACACTAAAATGGCGCATTTACAACATAAGCTCATTTTAATAAAGAAAACCAACTAACTATTTTACTTCATTTAATTTATTCGATAATTGATGCAATTTTATCAATAAGTGTTGATTGACTATTGCAACTGTGTGTGTGTGATTGCAAATCTTGAAAAAAAATTTTTCACAAATATATAAAACATTTTCACGATAAAAAAAGAAAAGAAATTATTTTAAAACAACAAATTTTGTACATTAAGCAATTTTACGTGCACCCCCAAAGAAAAAAATCGAATTCTGAAAAAAATATAATGATTAATACAAACAATGTAATATAGACACTAAAGATATACATCCAAAACGAGGAGATAAAAAAAAAAATTTTTTTTTGTTAATTTTTTAAGTCATAAAATAAAGCAATAATAATAAAAGCAAATTTCACTTCGCTAGAACTAAACACCTGTGTGGGAGAAAAAAAAATCTTGGCACAATAAGAAAAGAGCGGGAAAAAAAAATTCCGCATAATTAATTACTTAAACTCTTCTCCGATAATGAAATATAATGCCTCTTCTTTTTCAAATACTTTATTTGGTTATTTCTTCCACTGTAATATCGATTTCGAATGGTACATTCACCACGGCAAGGTAATTTAATCCATCTTGGACAATATTTATCATTTTAGAAATACTTTTTATGCGGCTGTCCGTTAAGAAACAGAATCGTTTCTTTTCTTAATGCATAATAAAAGTAAAGTAGGGGGATAAAAAGATTTATATATGGAAAAAAAAATTTAAATTGAAAGTAAGGAAGGAAGCACACATAAGGTATCTTTTGTTCTTTTTCAATCAGTGGTGAAGGGATAAGAATAAGATTTGAATAAAAAATATTAGAAATTGCTATCCAAATACACAAGTAAAATGTTCAAATACGATAAAAAGTTTTCTCTTTCGAAAAGATTCTTCATGGACAATAATAATTATGTAAATAAAAAATTCACTGATCATAGGAACGGATTTTCTTTTGTACATATGGTTCTTTAAAAAAGTATATATATATATATCCCCTCTCTCCTAAATTACTTAAAATAAAAAAAAAAAAAACTTAAGATGTGCATAAGAAATGAAACTGGAAACATATTCTTATTAGTAAATGAATATCTGAAGCTAAAATCCTATTCGCAAGATTTGATCACATCATTGTTAAAAATGACAAAAACAGAATTTACCTTCGAACTGCATCAATTAGGAAAGGTTTGAACTCCTGTGAATACGCAGACTTTCATGAAGAAAATACAGTCCGAATCCTAGAATAATAATATGTATTTTTTAATTTGACATGTTTTTATCAAAAACTTGAAACTCATTTACTGAAAATTAATTTTCATTCGCTTTTTACTAAAATATATATGAGAGAATTTTAGGATAAATTAAACACATTTTAACTAAAGGAAAAAAATATTCAAGAATCAATTTTTGGGAGAAAGAATCTTTGGGAGATTCCAATAAACACTTCCAACAATTTTTTAGATTTTATCAAAAATTTCCTTCTAAAACATTTCTATTTACTTTCACATACATTACATACACCATTTCCATACTGCATTATTTACAAGAATAATACAGCTATAAATGACAGTTCAAATACAATTTTCAATTGAAAAAAAATTTAATAAAACTAATTTCAGGCTTTAAGAAAAACACTTAAAATTAAAATAAACAAAACACGAGAGTTAATATGGAATAAATGCGTTGAATCCTGCCGCAAATTTTATATCATTTAAAGATTTCAGATTCTAATTTAAAAATATTCGGTGCATTTTTTCACCAAGCACGCTAAAAAATTCTAAATTAAATTAAGAAGGGAAGAAAACATTTCAGACAATTTATTAACCACTGATCAAAATGGTTCCTATGAGTGTGGCAATCTTACAACTATTTAAAAATCCTACTTTGATCCGTTGTTGCAATTACTTAGTTTGATACTAAACTATTGAAATAATACGAAAATCAATTAATAATTTTTTTTCACTCATTTTAATCTATTTGGAAAGCTTAATTGAAATTTTAATTTAAATATGAACCTTGCACACACACACACACGTGGCACAAATCCCATCTTCTCTAACTTCTTGTTTGTTAGCTCGATTCTTTCAGGTAACTAGCAATCGACATCTACTTAAGCTGCAAGTTTGGCCCTTATCTAATTCCTTGAGCCGAAAGATGACCTTGATCCCATAAACTTTACTTGAATTTCAACCTCGTCACAGATAAACTTTTTCAATTCATATTATTAGTTCACTCTCTCCCTATACATATTTATTTATTCATATAAATATCTTGTTCAAATTTCCAATCATTGATAAAATACTTTTTATTCATCCACTAAAGTTCAAATATATTTGTTAAGCTTGTAGTAGATGACCCTTGATGTTAATACAGTTCTTTCAAACATTAATTCATTCATTAAATTTTAAATTTATTTTGCGTTATTTCTGATGAAGTTAGAACTAGCACCAACAGATGGCGCCGGCGTTTTTCTAATGAATTTTTTTTTGGGGGAGGGCTTCAAATATATTTTTTAAATTTGTAATGGTGGATGACATTTGATGTTGATACAGTTTTACTTTTTCCCCCGAAAATTTATGTTTTACGTTATAGTAGAAATAAATGAACAGAGAATTAAAAAAACAACCCAACCAATTTTACACAGATATTACTGCTAAAAAAACACCAGCCTTGCAATATCTATCCATTTCTAAGCGCTACGCTAAAAACTATTACCGAAAATGAAAATATATAAAATGAATTAAACTATAAAACTTCAAAACCATTTTGTTCCCATACGTCTCGCCAAAGTACTGGCAGTACAGAACTACTAGCCTCTAAAAATACATTACTTCTTCTGAATGAGAAAAAATTACCTCTCTTTAAACGATTCAAAAGAAAATGAATACTAAAAAAAGCGACTGTGCCTCAAATATAATCCTACAGTTCATAAAATAGTGAAGGGAGAGAAGAAAGAAAAATGCATAGAAAAGTGCATTTCGCTGTACTCCAACTCGCTTCAAATATTCACCAAACTCAGTTCCACAATTTTCGCGTGACGATATCGGTTCCGGGGATGCAGGAAATATATTCACGCCGTTCAAACACCCTCAGCGGGAATACTTTTTTTCATCCCTTCCATAAAAGTCTATTTGAAGAAAGAGAATACCAGACTTAGAACAAAGTATAAAATTTTACAGAATAATATTGAGAGAGTTCTTATAGACTGTTTTATAAACGTAAATGGGAAGGAAACCATTCGTACCGGTAGCTGAGTAAGAAAACGTCTGGATGTTGTACGAAAAATTTTATGTTAGACGCCAGATAGTAACAAAATTTCTCAATAAAAAAGAAACATTTTACATACCATCTGGGTAAGTTTAAATATTTTTAAATTTTACAGACATTTTTATGAAAACGAAACAACATAACATTATTTCAGGCATTTATCACAATTTTTAAGCCATGAAGTTGTTGCGAATTTAAAAATGTTAACTCAACTTGGAAATGATGTAGCACTCTTAAATGTACAAACTATTAAAAAAAATTAAAACTGAAAATATAACTTCCCAAGAAATAACATAAAATTGGAGTGAATATTCCGTGAAGCCAAGATAGCAAACTAACAACCATATTAACAGCTTGGATTATTTATAAAATTATTCATAATGCGTGGATCAAATATCTTTCCTATAATTAAGAGCGTTCATAATCTTACAATTAGTCTTAAAAATGCCCCCAATCTTTGTAAAACTGATTTCAAAAATGATAATTCCAGAAATAAAATCTCTCGCTCTATCTCTCTCTCGACACCTAATCCCTCACACCTAAAAAAATTCCAATTCATTATATCAGAAAAATCCATAGATCCATAGTGGAAATTTTCCGTCATAAAAGAGCGTATATAAATTAATTTATCATTTAATTATTTCGATTGAATGTTTAAAATGAACATAAAGGCTGTTGGAGACGGACCTTGTACTTTTGAACAATGGTTAAGTAACTTAGATAGGAATTAGAAGAACAACCTATTCTTTTAATTCCTATCTTAAGTTCTTAGTTATTATCAAAGCTTTTAGTAAAGTATAAAATTAAGGTTTTATCTTAAGAACAACCTGTTCTTTTGGAACAGTTCTTCCAAAAGAGAGAGGACACCTGAGTTCATAGTCTGTCAGAAACCAGATCTTAGCTATTCCGAATCGCTTCTTTCATTGTCAAGGGTAGAAGGCACAGTGCATGAATATTAAGTTCTTTTTTTTCCAGTTCTGAACTACTTACCCCTTTTCTTCAACTTTCCAATAACTCCGAAATTAGTTATATTTTACACATGGAACAACTCTTTAAATTTAAGAAATTTCTAACTCCAAATAGTTAAAAGATATTTTAGAAAAGCAATAATATCATATCCACCAATGTTTCTTGACATAAGAAACATATCTCAGCACTTTTCAACATCGACTAATCGCAACTTTTTAAAAATTCTAATGTTTTTACTAATAATTTTTTAAGTGAAACAATTTAAATCATTTCATAATTAGAGCATTGAGTATATTAACACGTATTTTTATTACAAAAAAAATTAAATTACCACTTAATGTTGTGATTCTGTCATATGTATATACATAATTATATTAATTGCAACGATTTAATAAAAAGTAGCTAAAACAAATTTTTTCTTGTTAGATCTAAGTAGGAATTGATTTAAAATTTTTTTTTATATTACTTGTGTGTGTGTTTATAACAATAGCGTTGTTACAACAATGCAGCTGAATGTTGAGTTGTATTTTTTGAATGTTTTTAATTAATATCTTTTTAACTAATTGCGATATCGGACCGAATTGTGAATCAAATCATTATCGAATTTACTTGAACCCACACAAAAAATTTCATCGAAATCGGTCTAGCCGTTTAGGAGGAATTTAGTGACAAACACAAGCACAGAAGATTTTTATATATAAAGATATATAATTAAGTCAACTCCTACTTAGGAGAATAAACAAATATTTTACTTTAGTTACTTTTTGTTAAATAACTACAATTAATAAAAAATATGTTTATAAAGGGTATTTTTTTGAGAGATATAGAACTTTAAATTGCAATAAAACAACGATGTATTATTCGATTGACATGAATGTTTTTTTATTCGAAAGATAATCTTGTAGAATTACATTTTAAATATGATTTCTAGCATATGACTGCCACGGGTGGCTCGGATGTAGTCCAATCTGGACGTCCAATTTTCGATGACTTTTTCCAACATTTGTGGCCGTATATCGGCAATAACACGGCGAATGTTGTCTTCCAAATGGTCAAGCGTTTGTGGCTTATCCGCATAGACCAATGACTTTACATAGCCCCACAAAAAATAGTCTAGCGGTGTTAAATCACAAGATCTTGGAGGCCAATTCACAGGTCCAAAACGTGAAATTAGGCGGTCACCAAACGTGTCTTTCAATAAATCGATTGTGGCACGAGCTATGTGACATGTTGCGCCGGTCTTGTTGGAACCACAGCTCCTGGACATCATGATTGTTCAATTCAGGAATGAAAAAGTTAGTAATCATGACTCTATACCGATAACCATTGACTGTAACGTTGTGGCCTTCATCGTTTTTGAAAAAGGATTCCACCAGCCCATAAAGCGCACCAAACAGTCAGTTTTTCTGGATGTAACGGTGTTTCGACATACACTTGTGGATTAGCTTCACTCCAAATGCGGCAGTTTTGTTTGTTGATGTAGCCATTCAACCAGAAGTGAGCTTCATCGCTAAACAAAATTCGCTTATGAAAATCGCGCGCGCACGCGACCATTATTTTCGAAATAAAATTGCACAACTTGAAAGCGTTGTTCAGGCGTGAGTCTATTCATGATGAATTGCCAAACCAAACTGAGAATAAATCACTTGACAGCTGTTAAATCGGTCACCATCTTGGAAAGTAATGCCAACTTAAACTTCTATACCTGGAAAAAAAAACACTCTGTACATAAGACAGAATCGCAATATTAAGAGGCAAAATAGAAAGCGAATTTGTGTGCTTGTAATAATCAATGTATACTGTCGCCATCTTTTGTGTTCATTCGGAACAAATTTAACTTTTTCTCCCATATAAAACTAGAATTAATTAATTAAAGTTAATGAATATGAAGTGTCATTCATTGCAAGTTTAAAAATATGTATTTGAACTTGAGAGGATGAATAAAAACTATTTTATTAACTATTGAAAATCTGAACAAGATATATATATATATATATATATATATATATATATATATATATATATATATATATATATATATAGGGAGAGAAGTGAACTAATATATATATATATAGTAGGTATTGCGTGAAAAAGTCATCTTGAAATACCATTCAGGTTATGGCATCGCAGAAAAAGTTCTATGATCTATCACATCAACATTTTAACAACAAATCCATTATTCCCCTACATCCATTGACCAACTGCTCCTCTACTCTTTTCGTAGGGTGCACCACGGATTTTTGAAGCTTAACGTATCATTCTTCTTGAGGTGATAACACCCCACAACACAAGTCCCAGATAAAACTTTCTGCTATGATGAGACTTCTCGGGGGACTATTTCTTGAGATCTGAAGATAACGGATACAATTTTATTTATTTTGCTTCATCGCACTCCTTGCTTCAATGATAAATTGAGATTTCTTCCTCTCAGTTCCTTGTGGGGATGTGCGAGATAAATGCCGCGAAAACTGCAATTTTTTCCCTTCTTTTCTCTCTTTTCCGTTTAGCAGATAACATTTTCTGAAGTAATTTCTTTAAAGAGCATTACTCCGGTGAAGCGGCAAATGTAAAAAGAAAAAGATGATTGGTTGAACTGATGGGAAGTCCAGAAGGCTTCGAATTACCAAGAAAAATGATTGGTTGATTCTTTTATACAATAAAAAGATAATGAATTTAAGATTAATTATCAGAATCATTTGAGGAGTGGAGATATTGAAACAAGTCAACCGTGAGTTTTAAGTAAAAAAGAGTTTTGAATTTTAAGACAACTTAATAATTCACCAGTTAGTTCGCTGTATTGGACATATCCATTTCAGGTAGAAAAATTTCATTTAGATATGAATTGAATGAAATAAGTTTGATTTAATTTAATTATACACATTCGCAAAAACTAAGCTATTAGAAAGTATAAAGTGTATTGTGAGTTTCACGGTAGCAGTTAGAATCTTACTTCTATAAAAAATTGCATTAAGAAATAGCTACACATTATTATAATTATTATTTTAGCGATAAGTCTTAATAAGTCTTTCTGGTGAGCAATGAATGTAAGACCGGGGTGGGCATTAAGTCAATCGCGACCGACTGATGGACCGCCAAAGCATTTTGGAGTGACCGCCTGAAGATTAGCAGTTCGCAATTTATACGGAAATATTCAAGATTGGTTGACAGTATGCAGACTAAGTCTTCTACTGACTGTAATTACGGGAACTAACTTAAGAAGGAAATGTTTTTAATGTATATTTTGAATTGTTTGCTAATAAATGCCTCATTTGATATTATCATATTTGTCGCTATTATTTTTATGTTTGTAGCTAGCGTTTTTTTAAAGCGGTTTTGAAAATGTGAGTTTTTTTTATTGTAGTTATGTAGGTGAGTAGATATTCTGTTTTTATTATTAAGTTATAATAATTAATGTAGATCTTTTTCTTACCTCACCACAAATACGACACTGGGTGGACAGCAACACTTTAAAAAATTAGAAGTAGCCGGTTCCCTGAAAAAATCTGCCCACCCCTGATGTAAGAGGTGCAAAAATCCTCTGATTGGGTACAAAGGAAGCGCCGACAATGCCAGTACATCGGCTATGATACTTTTCTCCCATCAAGTGTATGTTGGAACTCGGGAACATCGCAAAGTGAAGCACCTTTTCCTTCCAAACCGTGAGATTAAACTAATTTTTATAAAACTAACTGTGTAATGAAAATGTCTGTGTATTTTATGTAGCAATTGTTTTAATGTTTATTAAATTCTGATTTGTACGTATATTTGGTTTCACTTCAATGTTGTTTTGCTTTGTCATTTATTTATATTCTAGTTAGCCGAGTATAAACTATAGCATCGTGAGCCTTCAAAATTACTTCATTTCTTGATAGCGTGAGGGATCCCACAGCTTTTAACCAGAAGGCATTTTATTGACAAATTAATTAAAAGAGTTAAATAAATTATTAATTACTCTAAGCTTTACAGCCTTTCTCTGGAGAAAAGTTCAAGTCCTAATCAATGTTAGTAGATCTTCAGATGATCGTGTCCCGGATGCGGCTACACCGCATAATCTGACTCCATCTCGTAGTTCCTTGATATTTTTATCCTTTCGAGTGCGGCTACCCTCACAACCCTTTTCGCTTGTGCCCGAAGAAACTCCTTGTAACCTTCCAAATCGACTTTTTGCACCCCCTGGACGGGCCTCTTTCACGCCCCTAATAGTTTCTCATTGGTGAACATCGCAAGTCTGCACGCGGCATCCTTCATCTTGGTCCTACCTCTATTGTTTCTTTGAGACAATAAGCCGCGCGCGTCGCAACTGAGATCAAATACATCGTCGTATCTCGAAAACATTATGGAGGGCCTATCAATTGACCTGTCACTGACACTCGAAACACCCTCCTACATATGTCTTCCTCACAACAGATCAACATTCTTATCATTCAAGTACTTCGCGGTCCACATGTGGGAAGGAACGATATAATAGATAATTTGTCCAACATGATTCTATAACCAACAGCCATTCTATAAATCGTTGTGACTAAAAGCCAACTGGGTGTCGGAGTAGGAAGATGTGTGGTAACATCAAAACCGTTTCCAGAATCGACTCAACATCTGTTTCGCCCCCCGGCACGAGAGCAGAATACGCGGACCGTTTTTGAAGAATACAATGCCCATCTGCCCGTTCTACTCACTCCCGTGCCTCAAAATTGACAAGTATTGTCATACTATGTTCGTCTAATGAGATGATGTTATAGGGTGAAATATTTCCAGACATCATTTTCCAAGATTCAAAATGAATATGTTCATTCTCCAATACGTCTTGTGAAGTTCAAATAGGACACTAATTCTCTCCAACCATTATAAAAAACTTGGGAAAGTTTCATAAATAAGAACAACAAAATAAGTATACTTATTGTTTCTATCCCACTACTTCTAAAAATATGCTACGCACATTTGGCTTCAAGTGAAACTCACTTCGATATTTTGTCTTTAATGCGTTGTAAAGAATTAGCGTATAGACATGATTTAGATGACCAAGAAGAAAAGCTATAGGAAAGAACTGGTTTTTCTTTTGAGTGATAAAGGATGGAATTGCAGAAAAATGGAGAAAAGGGATTAACAAGATGTCAGAAAGAGATTTATTATTCTATGTCGTGTTTATTTGTAAATAATGATGCACAACGGGAGTCTTTTTCATTAGAAAGATATGGGATCGTAACACCGCCGATTATGTTTGTTTAAAAACAAATCTCAAAGCAATGTTTCACTGTGACTATTCTTGAACATTTCAGCCTTGCATTGACACGCCGGTCACGGCATTAGGCTACCGCGGCCAGAATACTTTTAAAAGATAAGCCAAGGATGGAAAATATTTAGACTATAATAGGAGTAGAAAAAAAGTGATTAGTTAGATTCAGGTGGTCAAAGATATTTACTTTTATGTACTGAAATAATGAATTTTTTTTAATAATAAAAAAAATCTAAGCAAAAGATTTTTAAAAAAATAAATAAAGCTACATAAATAATCTTAATAAAGAATTTTATTCATTTTTTTTTGGAGAAAAACTATTAGACTTTCATACTAAATGTTTGTGAATTGGAGACGTAATAAACAACTTTTTTTCAACAAAACAATACATTCGGCAGTTCAATCAATCGTTGAAAATATATAACACAAACATATTGCCATTACGAGACTTGCAGAAAAGGTAAACAAGTTCCCATTTCGTCTGTAAATAATTGCGAAATCCCCGGCAAATACGGCAAAAATAAAATACTCTAAACTAAGTTTCTTAAAATAACTACGAATAGCTCTTACAGAGTGGACAAAAGAACTTGGAAAAGAGGCACAGCTTCTGGCGGAACTACTAATAACCGAAGGCTTTCATAATGTGAGAGAGGCACGAAATGCTTTCTGAGAGACGCAAAAATCTTGTTTTCAAGTACGCATACTCTTTCAAGAACGCTTATCGGGTCACTTGAAAAATATTACAGAAAAGTTTCAGATAAAATCACTTACAAGAACTTTCGTGGGGGGATTTAAATTAAAAAATGTAGAGTGGTCGTCGAGTCAAGCTTCAAATTTTGATTATTCTTCCTAACTAGTGTAAAGAAACTTTAGGAGTTATATATGCAGAAAAAACGGACAACTTAAAACGAAACTTCAAAATATTTTCTATGAAATATATAACATGAAAGTATGCACTAATTAATATAATATAAAATAAATTCCTTAAGAGAGGATAATATCATTTTGTGTTATCGTTATTTATCATAAATAACAATTTTAAAAAAAACATTTAAATCTGTTAATAGGGAAATCTGAAAAATAGCAACACGGATTTTCGTAAATTATCCTGGTCCCATTATACGTAGACATTTTCTTAATGACATGTTAAAAGTACGGGGCTTAGGTAAACATAAAGCGTGCAAAAGAGTAACAAAAGAACGTTTTTAAATCTCACGCACGTCCATGATGTTGTGGCTTAGTCCACCCCCTCCCTGCTTCAATCATTTACATTTATAAGAAAAAGCGAAGGTTTTTAGATGGAAAATGGCGTCCACACATTTTCAACTTGTGAATTCTATTACTATAAAGATACATTATGTCTCGCTTCCGAAGACGTGATTCGCCCCTTCAAACAGTCGGAAGAACCCTTTGAGAATCGAATCATAAAACGCGTTTTTTTATCTCCCAAATATTTTTTCCTATTTTTTTTTCTTTTTTGGCTTGCATTTTCCTTCTGTTAGTTATTTATTATTTTATAAATCTCCTTTTTGAACCCTGTGTATTTGAACTTCTGCATTGAATATCAAGTACCTTTGGTTATTGAAAAAACGAGAAATTTGGGTAAAAAACAAATTTTCTGTTTATTTAACGTAGGCATCAATATTCAATTTAATGAAGTAGAAAATATTATAAATATTACCAGCGATAGATTATTCGTCGATGTAAGATATTAAGCAATAAATGATGGAAAATTATATATTCGCAAGCAATGAATAATATCATATATATATATATATATATATATATATATATATATATATATATATATATATATATATATATATATATATATATATATATATATATACTTACTGGAAATCAAATTTATCAATATCTATATATAGAAATATTATTTTTAACTATATATATCGTAATAATGTATTAGTTAGCGATAAAGCTAATATATATTTTTTAAAATCTTAATAAATTTTTAAACACTGTATTGAACATGAATATCCTGTTAACTTTCTTTGTAATTATATTTATAATGGTTTTTAATGACACAATTTGTATTACTGTAATTATTTACTGTCATTATGTTTTTGTAAGGATTTTTTTAAATAATTCTACAATTATTAAACAGATGGCGCCACATGCTTATTAAATTTTAATAATATTTATATATTTTTGCGTTTCATTTATATTACACTAATATTTATAGGAATATTTTTTATGATTTTCTAAAAGTATACATATACATATACATACATACATATATATATATATATATACATATATAAATTTCTTAATATCCTATCGTAATTAATTTTATGCGGATCTGTTTTCACTCCCTTGTATTTGGCGGGAAACACATTACTAGTTGATGCACTCCCGACCTACGTCTACACTACGAATAATAGTAGGTTATGTATTTTTGTTCATATGTTATTAGTTTAATGATTTTTTAATATTTAAATTCCTCATATGAAATTCTTTCCTTTCCTCTTGGTACATAGTATGGCAAACTACAGGTGAAGGTTGGCTGGCCCCAAAACATGTTTAAACCTGCAATCCTGGTTCCTAAGGCCAGGAGTTTGTCATTATACTACTGTGCCTTCTTCTTCCTATTTATAGTTATCTTAGGTTTATAACTATCTGTTTATTTTTATATTTTCGTTTATATATTTGTATGTATATATATATATATACATATATATATTTGTATATATATATATACATACATACATATATATTTATATATTGGATTTTATATTTTGGATTACATATATATATATATACATATATATACACACATATATTACAGTACATAAATGTAAATATATTAATATGTTTATCTCAATAAGAAGTTAATGGATATTAATAACCCTAGATGGGGAAGGAACTTATAATTTTTATGCTGAATCAAAAGCTTAGTAATAGTTACCCAAACCCGTTTTATCGAATCCAAAAAACTGTTACTTAATCATACTAGTGATACTTTGATGATGCAAAGCACATTTAAAAGGAATTTTGACATCCAAAGAAAAGGATGGCTACAATAGTAACATATTCTGCAAATGTAACATTATTTTAGAAGAGACTATTATATTATTGCGATGCTTGCTTCATACAATCAGAAAAATCAATTCTAAGAAATAACATATTTTTAAAGATGTTTTTAAACTTTTTAAGGTCGAAATGCTATAGTTTCTATTTACAGTCACAGTATTCCATAGTTCTGAAACTTTCGAAAGGGTTCGCACATTTTTAACCTTTTATAGCGCAACTTTTTCAAGCGGTAATATAATAAATTATTTTTGAGACAGACATGGATTTATGAAAAGGAATTAATTGAACTTATTACGTAAAATTATTTTGATTTTTAAGAATCCTTTGTTTAGTGGGAATATGTTTACCACAGCCTACTGTCTGCTATTGAAAGACATTTTTTTAATGTAATTTTTATCTCTTTTCTTTTATTTCTCCCCAAATGAAATTTCTGAAATATATTTTGTAAATATAACAATCTTCAAAGGGAATAGTGAATTAGAAATATTTTATATTCTTAGATGAAGATAATAAAATTAAGATTTTCTACATATAATTTCCCATGAAATTTAGGAAACACAGATCAGTACACAGTAAACGCAACAAATTTATGACATTGGTTTGAAAATACTACAATAATTAAAATGAATTGTAAATTAGACACTTATGAAGATGACCGATAGAGATAAGATTGATGCGTTAGGCGGAAGTATATTTACCAGTTATCAAATTTTTTGCGTAAACATATCAGTGGCGTAAATACATTCACCCCCCCTCATCACGGAGGGGGAAGGTCAGGATCCTAAAGGGCCCAAAGCCTGACTGACGCTAAGTACATATGGTTTAACAGTCCTTTGCAAGATCCCGCTTAGGGCCCAAAATCTGACTTTGCAGGAGAACCGTAATATTCACCTATAAGCCACTGAAACAAATGATATGTAGAGGAAATATGTGGTGTAGGGAAGCTTTATATATATATATATATATATATATATATATATATATATATATATATATATATATATATATATATATATATATATATACACTCTGTCGCAAAAAATATATGCACCCAGAAGAAATCAAGCTACAATCACGAAACTCGGCAAGAATGTAGTCTGGTAAGAGATATGCAAATGATTAAAATTTCGAAGCCAATGAGACAAGGCTAAGTGTGCTATGCGCATATTAGTTGCGCAACTGGGAGAGTTTAAAAGCATGAGTACGAGCGCCGTACGGCTATCCAAACGAATCTGATGACTTTGATAGACGATATTGAGACTTAGGATGCCTCTAAGACGTAACCGGCGGCAGTACGAGCAGCTGACGGACTTTGATAGGGGCCGTATAATAGGCCTCAGAGAAGCAGGTTGGTCGAATAGACGTATCGGCCGCCACCTCGGTCGGAGCGATATGGTAGTTGCTCGGTGTTGGCAACAGTGGATCACAGAAGGTAGAGTGTACCGTCGCGGAGGGTCAGGACGTCCCAGGAACACAAATGATCGCGAGGATCGTGCAATCAGAAGAGTGGCCACTTCGGCACCAACAACGTCGCTAGCATCGATTCAACGCCACTTACCTCCTTCCAGACATCCAGTGCCATCAAGAGAAACCATAAGGAGACGACTGACCGAAGTTGGCTTGAGGAGCCGACGTCCGCTAAGACGCTTACCACTGACCCCACATCATAGGCAGTGTCGACTGGATTTTTGCCGACCTCGGGCAACTTGGAGTGTGACAGACTGGAGACGTGTCATCTTCAGTGATGAATCCCGATTCAGTCTCAGTGCTGATGACCACCGCACACGTGTCTGGAGGCGCAGCGGCCAGCGGTCGATCCGGCATTTATTGTCGAGCGGCATACAGCAATTTCACAAGGTGTGACAGTGTGGGGAGCAATTTCTTGGGACACACGATCATCTTTAGTGGTCCTTCAAGGCACTTTGACAGCTCGCAGATACGTGGACGATATTTTAACGCCGATTGTGCTACCCATGCTATCAAGTCGCCCAGGTGCCATTTATCAACAGGATAATGCTCGTCCACATACTGCGCGACTCTCCCAACAATGTCTTCAAGGATATGACGTCCTACCATGGCCTGCCAGGTCACCAGATCTTTCGCCAATAGAGTATGTCTGGGACGCGCTGGGAAGGCAACTGCAGCCGTCCCGAGATACAGGAGAATTAACTGCGCAGATGCAAAGACTATGGCAGGATCTTCACAGGGGGTCATAAGTGATCTAATTGAATCGATGCCACGCCGAATTTCGGCTTGTATAGCTGCCAGAGGTGGCTTTACAACTTACTGATTTTTAACCTTTTTGCAAGCTGTAACCGCTTAATAAAATGATATTTTGTTCTGAATTTTTAATCATTTGTTTATTTTCATATACACTACATGCATACCAAATTTCGTGAATGTAGCTCAATTTCTTCTGGGTGCATATATTTTTTTTGCGACAGAGTGTATATATATATATATATATAAAGCAATCGCAACTTAATAATCAATTAAAAAATTGAAATTATATGAATCTTATAATACTGAATCCCATTTCAAAATATCAATGGCGAAAATAGAAGATAAAATTCCAACTTTTTCAAACAAAATTAAAAAATTATAAAATAAAAATTTATAAAATATCCAAGTGCAACCTAGGACTTAGAACCGATAAGTGGGGTTAAACTAGTTTGATGGCGCCAACCTTTCCCCTATTGCAACTAGGTAAGTTAATCGGAAAATATTCAATTCTCAAAAATTTAAAAAGTTAAAATTAAACCATTAAACTTGAAAAATTAAACTATTCTCCATCGCATTCAGAAAGATATTATAACATTAGAATATTAAATTATAAAACAATTAAGTGCATAATATAAGTGAACCATCGAACACCCAAAATGATGCACCCAATTCAATATATATATATATATCATGCATTTGTTTATAATAGTGTTTTTAAAACTTCAAAGTATTTAATAAATAGTTATTTTTCCTTTTTAACATGTAAAGGGAGAGCTCATTTAGCATTATTGTATAGGAGAAAAAAATGCAAAACACATTTTATAAAAGAAAAAAATGTGTCAACTCGGACAAAAATGAGTAGTATGATAAAATAAGTGATTCCAACAGGATAGCGAAGCCAGAATATAATATTAATGTTTGATTACTTTTATATCTGAAAAATATTCAGAGTTTAGGTCCTATTCTTTAACATAAGTCGAAAACAGCCGTAATTACTGGATAGATATAAAAAAACTGGAAAATTATGGATATATATAAATATATCCAAATTTTAGATGTATTTATATATATCCAAAATTATTGGATCCTTCGCAAATAACCCAGAGTGAAAATTCTAGTAGAGAATGAAATAAATTAAACAAACATACTACTTTGGACGATTTAAGTAAATATATGACACAGATATCAACAAATTAAGACAAAATCTCATTTATGAGACTATCAAAACAAAGTTTCTTTAAAAAAGAAATTTCATCTACACTCATATGATCTAGAAAATAAATCAATTTATTATTATTTATTTATTTTTGGATATTAGTAAGCTAGAACCATTTATTTACAGAGAAGAAAAAATCTACTTAAAAAAAAAGATACGTCGCCAAATTCTTTTTACCCAAGTTTTCGCTTTATGATATCCTAAAAACCAACCTAAGCCATTTTTTTTACACCATCAGCCCCGTTCCTCCAATCCTTGCTCATATATAACTTCTTTTTCTTGACCTTATTTTCCCACTCCCACCTCCCTTACAAATCAAAGAAATTGATCCAGAAAATCTCTGAGGTTGAAAGATAAATTTATTTATTTATTTAACAGGATCTTTTTTCATTCCTTTCCTTCTACCGCTTGGAGTGGACATTTTTATTAGGTACTGGACCATATAAGCGGGTGAAAAAGGGATGGTCTTAAGACAGGTGACCATCTTGTACACTACTGGGCAAAAGGGGAGAGAGAGAGGGAGGAAAAGTATGTCATAAAAAAGTAGAATGTGTCAGCAAAAAGGGGTGGGGAAAGTGTTCCGTGGTTCGTTTTCGTTGTTGACGAATGGAATGCAGTAAGAAACAAACTGTCATTTCTACAGCTAAAAGGGAAAAACGAAGTTTCAATGTAGTGATGAGAGAGGGAAAAAAGGGAACAAAAGAAAGGGAAGTATCTGGAATAAAAATGGAACGTAAGCATCATTTCATTGCAGCGATATTTCCGACTGAAAGAAATGTGGAGTAAAAAAAAACTAGTAAAGTCATCAAGTTTCTTAGATTTCCAAGTTTTTGTTTCCCTACGATCATACTTCATCTAATGAAAAGCTGATCCCCCCCTTTTTGATTCCATGCATTTTATTCAATCAGCTGTTAAAAGAACTGAAAGAGGAGCAAAATAAGTTACGGATCATGTTTTCCTTTCTCCTATTTCTAGGATAACAATCTTACAAAACGTCTTCTCTTCAATTTTTAAAACATTTTTCTTTCATACCCCCAGACGTTCGGTAAGATAAAGATATAATTCGTTGAATTAAAAATAAATCCGCTCGAATTTATAAATATCAGATTATGTATTATGCTATGAAAGTATAAACTTCTTTTCTTTTTTTCAACGCTACGGAAGGAAACGAGATTTTTATAGAAAAATGTATGATAGCGATAAAGGTGGTGCACTATAAAATCTTTTTTTATCTCAGCAATTTAAGCTACAAGCGTTGCAGTGTGACAACTAGGGAGGATTACGGTTATATAGAGCGAAAAAAAATATTAATCGGAAACTACTTATGCTGGAAAGATATTTTACGGCAGTGGTTCTTAAACTTTGGTCCGTGAACCCCTGGGGGTCCCTAGCACCTTTCTAGGTAGTCCGCGAAGGTCTGTCATTTCATGTTAAGATTTTCCTCTTTTATAGACTCCGAAAGGCTTTATGGAAAAATTGAAGGATGTGCCACACATATATATCTTAGACCAGGGATGGCGGGCCATTGGCACGTGTGCCATTGATGGCACGCAGGCACAATATTTTGGGCACGCCACCGATCCAAACGATCAACCACGTGCGATTGATTCTTCAATCAAGGAATTTTCAGTGAGATTATCTCTGTTCAAAGGATTATTTGAAATGCTCAAGTTTATTATGTACCCAGATGCGACATCATTTGATAAACTGAACTTGCCCCAAATTGATTGGTTGGAAATTGAAGAATTTTTTTAAAAATGCAACACTTATTGAGTTCTAGTCCAGTTCAATATGGATTCAAACATTTTATTGCAAAAAAGGAAAAAGTAAGAATTGATTGAAACAGAAAGATTAACAAGCAATATAAGTAAAAATGCCAGTAAAGAAATTTTTGAAACATTAAATTCGGTTCCAGATATGTTTTAACTATTTGAAGAGGCTGGCTCATGTTATTTTAATCATATTTTCCTCTACCTATGCCTACGAGTCATTATTTTCAGAGATGAATAACATTAAAGAATCGCTTAGAAACCATTTGGCAGATGACTCCAGCACGCATTCTGCTAAAAGTAACATCTTACCCATTTCTAATATAATTTATTTGTCATCTAATGTGCAACAGCAGAAATCATACTAATGTTACTTTATGTAATTTGAATTATACGTTTAACTAAAACATTTACTACTATAAAATACAAAATGTATTTTTCTGCAGTAAATAAAGAATTTTGTGCCGTGTATTAGTATTTAGTTTTATTATTTTCCCAACAATCACATGTCAAAATTATTTGACGGCACGTCTATACCTCATTAGGCATTTCTTTAGAAAAAATGGCACGTTGATCCATAAAGATTCGCCCCCCTGTCTTAGACTCAAGACCAGAGATACTCAATCTGCGACCCGAGGGCAGTATGTGGCCCACCGGCCTTTTCTAAGTGACCGGGTCATCGCCCATAGCACTAAGAAAAAAAATTCAACTATAGCAGAACAATGTACTAAAAATTTAGCGGAAAATTCTATCAATCAAGCAATCAAATATATCAATTTTGCTATCAATTTGTTTACTCAATAGTGGAATGTAAGTAAGAGGCTTGGTCATAGATGAAAGGAAATAGAAATTATCCGATAACTCAGTAAAAAAATGCATTGAAATAAAAGCCAAAAAATCACTTTTAATATTTTGATCAATTTTGCTTTGGTTGTATAGTGTGTTTTTTCCATTATCCGCATGATGCGGCCCGCGTGAAATATATGCCGTATATTTCCGGCCCGGCAGGGTAAATGGTTGAGTATCCCTGCGTAACTGCCCCCAATGAAAACACTCTTCCAGAACAACTACTTCAACCACGAATATTAATTAAAGTTTTATTGTTTGGAATTGTATAGTAACCATTGCTACAGCATAGAATTTTTAATTAGATGTTTACTGCTTCTTTAAAAGAAAAAAAGGAAATAGTAAAAAAAGTATGTATAGGTAGCTGAGGCAGTCTTAGGATTATTGAGGAACCTTTAAATCCCTCAATCATACGTTGGGAAACAAGGAGGGGTGTTCAAAATCTTGGAGGGACCGCAGCGATCAAAAGTTTAAGAACCGCTGTTCTACGGAATGGAGTTAGGAGAAAAATTAAAAAAATTAAATTCAAAATTTACTATTGCCACAAAGGGATTGGATATTCAAAGAAATGGAAAAAGATTTAATTTTGGTTAGATGATTTAGATTCAAAATAAGATTATTGATAAATAAGCACTGATCAGTACAATGTACATTGTATAACATTTGACTCCCCGCAGCATCCAATCAGTCCGATTTAATGTTTATCGTAAACTGCAATTTTGACACAGTAAGTTTGCTTTAAAATTTTAATACTAAAGGAGCTGTTAAATGTACCTTTTCTTTCCTTGTAAGTATTCAGTAGGTGTCCTCTCATCGCAATAAATGGTAAAAAGTACTAAAATAAACGCTTTTCGTTAATAAAAATTACTTAGACTCTTTACCATAAAAAAAAAAGCTAAAATCATTCCCCTTGTGGCACATTTAACAGAAAAACTGATTTTTATTTTATTTCTCCTTTCATCTACATACAAGAGAACAGTTTTTCCGCATAGGTAGGTTTTGAAGCTTTGAAAAAACATTTCTATCCACTCTAATACAGACGCTATTATTTACGTTACATTTCGAAATTCAATGCACGAATTCTAATTTTTAAACGATATCATAAATGTACAAAAATTTCTGTTACCACTAACACGCACGCACAACGTCATTATATATGGAATAAGAAAAAAATAATTCAATTGGTGAGAAATAGATCAAAGCAAAAGAACTACAAGGAACACAAATACAGAGAAGTTATTAAAGGAAAAAGAGAGACTAGCTTCAGCCCTTGGAGACGAGAGTAAATGGAATTGCGAAAGGAATATAAGGATTCTCCAACTATTCTCAATACAAATAAATAAAACGAGATGATATTCCTTGGCTTCACATTTCTTGCACTCAAGGGTTTCCTTCACAAAAGCAAACATATTTGCTACACAAAAAGTGATATAAGATATATATAGAATAATATCGACACACAGGAGCGAAAATATTATTCAAACTACAAACAACAAGTACACAAGAGACTGGACCGTCTTCTCTCTCCTTAAAATATGTTCTGTTATTTCTTGAAGATAAGATGTCTCAGTGACACTTTACCCTACTGCAGTAGTTACCTCCAACATATCAACATATATATATATATATATATATATATATATATATATATATATATATATATATATATATATATAGTATAATAAAATAAAAGTGAAGAATAATTAGAACCCACAGTGCTAAAGAAGTAAAAAATTGGAATTCAGCAAACACAACAAATGTAGATACAAAAAGTCATTGGACTAAACTGGAGACCTATTATGATTTTTGGATCCACCTTCCCCGTATAGCAGAAATTTTTGACATAATAGAAAAAAACCAAGTTGAAAAGTTAAGCCTAATACAACACGTGGTTGTAGAACCTAATAAAATCGTAAAAAGAAATTGAGAAAAGAGAACAATAATGAATCTATCAAGGAGAGGAGTAATAAAATTCTTATAATAGAAAATATTAGATATATATATGTGTGTGGGTTTCTGACTTTTCGTAATACTTTCATACTTATCAATTTACATTTGAAGCAAATGTCCAGCGGAAGCAAAACGAATATACATAGTACAGATAAGCAGAAACATTTTCCACAAAAATGTACTTAGAACAATTATAAAAAGATAATTACAAGTAGGAATTGCAATATCGGACCATAAGTTCAATACCGGTATTCGGTATTTTTCGATCTTAATACCGGGATACCGGTTTTAATAACGGCAGTGAAAATTTTAGAAAAAGAAAGAAAACTGGTGTTTCTTTGTTTTTTATATTTGCTAGCTTTATTAGAAATAGTAAATATCACAAAAAGTAATTCGCAACTCATAAATTCTAACAGTATATAAAGAATCACAAAAAAAGCAACGGAGCATCTTATTTATTTCAATGACAAAAAAAGTGTATATAAATATCACTATTTAGTTTATGGTACTATTACAAATTTTTGAAATGTGATTTTAAGATCCATATATAATGCATCAATTGCACTGTCATTAAGCCTGAAATATAATTTTATGCAATAATTTCATCCAAATTATTATTTTTTCCCCAAATTAATCTAAAATTCCCGAGGCTTAGAAATTGTGCTTAAATCTGTATCCTCATCGTAATTAGATTGTTTCCTCTTCTTAGCAAATTTGAATGATGTTTCGCTTTAAAATGTGATCGACTTTGCTTGTACTTCCTCGATTCACTTTAATAACTCTTGAACACGTTTTACATTGCGCCACCATATTCTTTTTATCATATAAATAATGAAACCAAACCGAAGTATCATCAACTGATTTTTTATGTTCTTTAAAGTTATTCTTATTCATTATTATAGGTTATTATTTATATATAATGAATCTGAAAAATATTTTAAACCCTAGAGTATGATATGCAAATACAGTGAGAATAACAAACTCACCAACTTAAATAAATATTGAAATATTACGCTTTTTTTTCACTTTTACAACTTTGTTTTCACGTATATGAATATCAGATTTGGACTCCTGAGCATGTACAATATCGCTCTGAGCTGTAATAGAATAGTTTTGTCCCGCCTCCTTGTATGATTCCCATATTTTATTACTTTTCTTTATTGTATGATGCAACTTTCTATTCACAGTCTAATTAATTTCGCCCGTTAGGGAGCCATAAAAACAAAAACGTATACTATTTTGCTATATTGGTGATCTCTGAACATATAGTGGAGAGAATTTAAAAAAAAAATTCTGGTAACTAACGAAAAAACGGTATTTAAACTTGTGAAAACTGGTATTACAAAATTGCACAAATGGCTCAAAATACGGGGATTCGGTATCCCGATATTGCAATCCCTATAATTACCAATTTTTTTTAAAAAACGAATTAGAGAAATAACGATAGGCATTTAATTTCTCACATTTTTAAATACCGATTTCATGTATTGAATCCATCCGGGGAAATTAATTTTATGATCTTGAGCCTTTTTTTCGCAATGTAATACCCTTTCAAACAATTATATTCAAATTTCAGACATTATTTTCAGTAAACAGAAGAAATAAAATCTCATTCAAAGTTCATTGTTTATTCATTCAGTGTCACACACATACAGAGAGTTCTCTCAATTATAAACCCAAATTAATTAGTCTTCGTCATTAAAAAAAAACCTTTTATAAATTTTATTCAAAACATTTAAAAAGTGAACTTTCGGCCTAACTATTCGCTATCTTCTACGGATGTCATTAAAGGGGCACCCCTTTCAGCCATGCAATATGTACATAAGAAATATCTTATGGAAAATCTTTGGACCTATTCAAGAGAACAATGAGAGGAGAATTCTTCACAATCATGAAATTTACAGGAAATATGGCGGGACTGCCATCGTGGGAACTATAAAAGCATCCTCGTATTAGATGGCTGGGTCATAATGCTCATGCTTTTCTTACCAAAAAAGTAACTTTTTCGAAAATTAAAGGGAGCAGACATAGAGGACGACCACCTACACGATGGTTAGATGATGTTAAAAATTGCATCAAACTAGTGGGAATCAACATTTGAAGACCATCATGACTAATAGGGTCGGTTGAAGGAGGATCAGCGAGTCCTGCAAAAGGCTGTTGAGTATATGAAGAAGAATATGCACATATTGCAAAGTGGATATGAAAGAACACACAAACGAAATGAAAAATTAAAGGTGGATGGAAATGTGGAAATAATTGTTGCAAAAAAAAAAAAAAAAAAAAAAAAAAAAAAAAAAAAAAAAAAAAAAGAGAAAATAGGAAAGGAGCACTATTATATATATTCATTGCAAAAGTTAGTTGTACTGTTATGACATGATTTTCACGTTATTTTAAAATTTTCTGGCAAAGGAAAGCAACGTGACTTATTTTACTCTAATAATGTTTTTTATATATATGAAGAATCAAGGAATTTTTGTAATATATTTTTTACAATGTGTGTTGCCCCTGTATATCTTCATATGAATGAAACATTAAGAATTATGGGCCTAACAACTCGCTTATAAAGTAAAATGGTATTGTAACGTCGTGAGTAGCTATCCATCGATAAAAAAAAATCTTTACAGCTTAATATAGAAATAAAAAAATATTGTTTATTTGATAAACAATTCTTTTTGAAGTAATTTTGCCAAGCCGGTGTAATCAGTTCATATACTCATGCTCAACGCCACCGGCGTTCATCGTCTTTTTCACTCCAATTTCCGGACTCAGCCTTTTTTCTCCATTCAAGGCGGGCTTCGCGCTCTCTCTCTCGGGGTCTCGTGTCCTTTCTTTCTGCTCTTCCTCGGACTTTTCTTATTTTTTTCTCTCCGGGTTTTTTTCGGTCTCTTTCCTCTCTCTCTCCGGGTTTTTTCCGGTCTTTTTTTTGTGTCCTCAAAAACAACCCTTTTTAAACACCAGGGGTGTGTTCACAACACGCCTCTCGCTCCTTCTTATTCGCAGGACCAAAGTCTCTCTTGACCTCCTCCTTCTTCCTATTGGCGCATAACACGCCAAAACACACCCGAGCTGTCTGGTCCAAGGCGCCATAGTTCCTGGTCCACATCTGGACACACTGGCCCATCACGCCACCTGTTTCTAGTATCCCCTTCATACAACACTAGAAAAAGACAACATGGTTATTTTTAAGATAGGCTTCGCCTATTGTCAATGGGGCGCCGAACTCTTAAGTCTATTATGCCGACCCGTCTGCTATCTCCACTCCCTGAGTTCAGACAATAAACAATGGCCCCATGGCCACGTGCACCGGTCATTCCACAGCTGGTTGATTGTAAAAAATTCAGGGACAATCGATGGGTGAGGCACTTGTCCTTGACCAGCTGGTAAAACCATAACATTTATCGAAAGATGGGAATTCACGACAATAGACTATGTCACAGTATTCTGCAGAAAGAGAAAGGGTAAAATTAAAGGGAGGAAGTGATGGTATTTCCTTCAAAATCTAAAATCTCTTTTTCCAATCCACAAGTTTCGATAAAAATAAATAATCTACCTTCATTCGACGATACTGGACATAAGTTTATCATTGCAGCATAATACACATATTACATGCGATACTTCGGAATGAAATAAAATATACTGAACAGAAAAAGATTTTTAATTTGAAATTAGAAATTGATATCCGGGGAAAACTGAAAAATTCAAACTGGTAACGATAATGTTAATTTAAAAAAATAACGAAACTCAGTGATTAATTATGAAGGACACTCATATTTCCCATATAAAAGAAATATCAAGAAACACAACTAAACAATAGGAATAAAAATACCTTAAATATCAGGATTCGTTCCATTACCTCAAGGTTAAAACACCTTTTTTTTACATTAACGAAAATAAAGAATAAAATGTTCGAAATTCAGGTACGTTCCCAATGATTGATTCTTAAAAGACTTGAATAATTAAACATACCCCTAATCTTATTTGAAGTAAAATAATAAAAGAGTATCTTTACGACCACTAGATAACAAGAAAGGGAAACAACGATGGAAATTTATTTAATTTAAACACTGGGTGTAAGTGAAAGTATAATCGTATTACTGCTTAACAAAGCAGAAAATAACATAAGCTCATTTGGGACAGAGGAAGTAGAAATAAGCTAATTGCATTATATAAAGCTGGATTCCATATAATTTTCGGTTTGGAATGGGAAAGCTGCTAAAAATGTTTCTTTTTAACCTATCCTCAATCAACGTTTTCTTCTGTATGTTTAAGTAGTAACTACTATCTGAAATTAATTTGTAGCGAAAAAAAATTGGACAAAATCACAAACTAATAATTATAGGCTGCTAACGATTATTATAATGTATTTTGATTGTCACACATAAATTTTCAAGACAAAGGAGGAAAAGGGTCGAAAAATTTATCAGGAAAACAATACCCATTTTTATATATACATACGGAATTTTTTTTTATTCAACACAAAGATTATTTCACCTTATTGAAATAATAATACTTTTTGAAAAGAGATCGAAAGAAATTTAGAAACTTATCGTGTGTGAATGAATATTTTGTGTTAACAACTTACAGAGGGCTATTGCTTTAACTGTCATTAAATTAATTGTAGTAATGGGTGCTTGAGTGTGTGTGAGAGAGAGGGTATCTTCAAAAATTTTGGATTGGTACTCCCAAACTTACAGAATTTTGAAGGAAAACAATATTATCATTTATTTTTATTGACTGAAATTGTAGAAAGAAGATAAAGCACTGAAATATCCTAAAATCAGTAAATGTTACCGTTAAACGTGTACAATTCAGTTATTTCATACAAGAACTCAGTTATTTCACACAATAACTAGAAACGTCAGTTGAAGTATATAATAGATGAAAAATTTCATAATTGGCCTAGTTATTTCATGAAATAACTAATGATAGACCATTAAACTGAAAAATAAATAATTTCAAAGTTATTTTATAAATTAATTGATTATAAACATCTAAACTCTGTCGAAAAATGCATTTTATCCCAATTGTGGACGATTAATTGATAAATAATAAGGAAAAACAGATGATATAATTTATAATTGTTTATATTAAAATAAAGTGGGAAAAATATTTTTTTGCATCTGTTATACTGGCACAATTAGCTTTTCTCTACTCTTTGAGCCTCAAATATATCATAATGCTGAAGTAACCAATAGTTACGTAGTACTTTTTCTGCGCTGTTTTAACACTTTTTACTTCTGCTATCCAAGTTAATAATTTTTCACGAATAAGTATAGTACTGTTTTCCTTTGTCCCCCGCTTATTTAATAAAGATCCAAATGTCTCGCATTGAATCTTTTTATTTACAGGTTGGTCTCCCATTCATGCAGATGACATTGCTCGAAAACGCACACACGTGGCAAAAATATTTGTTAATAATACAAAATGTAAAACGCTAACATATAACGCACCGTCTAAATTCTACATTTAAAAGCAACGGAATGAAGGGTAAACACACACACGTCATTGTAAAGCAGATATAAGCAGTTCAAAATTGATTAAGAGCTGCTAGAATCGGTTCAAAGAAATTTCGAGTGCTGTATTTCATACTTTAACGATCAAGTAATCGTTATTCTATAGAATACATAGTTAATTCATAGAATTCAATAATTTTATATATTTTAACTAACTTGTCCAGTTATTTCATGAAATAACTAGTTATTCTATGAACGAATTTTACATTTTAACGGTAACATATATATGAATTAAAACAAAATACAAACCGTTGCACTTAGCTTCTCGAAGAAATTACCCACTCAATTGAAAATGTAACAAGCATAACTACAAAAGCAAAATTGTTAACGTCAAAAAGTGATATACCGATTTCTCAAAGAAACAAGTGGGCGTGGTAGCTCAATGTCATGGTCAGGAGTTCATGGCCGGCGTGCTATGAGTTCCAGCCCTAGTGCCGATGAAAATCTGCCTTGTAGAGGGGATGCTGGACGTTAAATCTATCGTGGCTCAAAGGCCTTCAGTTGGTGTGGTAGTTAAGAGAAAGGGTGCCAATTTATGTATCGTCATCGTCACAAAACTGTGGATCAAAGTTTGCGGTATCGCCTCCGTTGGGGATACCCTTTCTCCACTATTCACGCGACCTATGTCTGAGGGAAGGAAAGAAGAACCACTAAATTTTGCCATACTAAAATCAGTTTATTATTATCTTAGTTTATATACAATACAACGACAATACTAGTCTAAGAGGATGATGATCAAGAGTGAGTAGACGCAACACGAATTACTGATAAATAGCGCAATTAACACTGAATCTATCTTTATAGATTAATTTCTTTCCTAATAGTAACCGCCCTATCTTTAAAGTTTAATTGAATAAGCTTACCGCTAATTCCTTGCACGAACAGCTACGGTCCGTAAATCCTCAAGCTAACTTTTAATCTGACTTACTTTGGCTAAGGCAATGTTCCTCTCTTGTCTCGTATCCACTTATAATTCAACTAGACTGGCACTACTAGACGACGCACCGAATTAAGACTTTTCTTCTAGAACCTTATCTCACTTCACTTAGTTTACTTAGCGCTCAGAGCTTCACTTAGCGATCCCTTCCAGCATTACTTCTCCACTTAGCGATCATCGCGAATGCTAACATTCCAATATATATAATTCCTAATTTGCATAAACACGTTCTCTTTTTGAGTTGGTTGGAAAGAATTGCCATTTTGTGACCCCATAGAAATCCCAAGAGGACAATCAGTGGAAGTCACGATAAAGCCCCGTCACAAGCTAAGGCTAATAGCCCTCGTGTTGCTTTACAGTGAAACGTTAATAACCCCCCAAAAAAGAATTTACATAGGTGCTTGTTTCAATAAACCACACTTAGGGGGTCAGTATTCAATGAGTTCCGGACACCTTAGAACACTGCAGACAGGTAAATAATAAACAAGAATACCTGTTCCTTACCCTTAACACCAAGCCCCGAATCCTTTAATAAGAATATATCCAAATTGTTTCCTTTTCACCAACTTGAAGTTGGCCGTCGAGAGAAAATCCATTTAAATTAAACCGCAATATTCAAATTATCGTCCTTGGATGAATACAATAGCTTAAATCAAACTCGTAGCCGACAAAAATCAGTTAATAATCAAATGTTCTAAAATTTCCTATGTGTGGAAACGAGATAGGCCTCTGAATCACTTGAAAGGCTTTAATGTTTCGAAGTATTTATTTACGAAGATATCTTCTTGAGATTTGATGGGTGCAGATTCATAGAATGTGTGCGAAATGGGCTTGGAAAGTAAAGTATTAAAGTGAATGGTTTCTCCCTGCTTTAGAATTCCGATCCACAACGCGAATATCCCAGTAATTAATTTAACGAATATCAAACACAAACTTGGAAAAGGTAAATGGTTCTCCTGATTTTTCTCCCTGATAAATTATCGTAGAATTCCATCGAAAGATATCCATTTCTCAAAAATGTTTCGCCTCCGGAGAATTATGGCCAAGAAGGTTTCAGATGGTTTAAAGTTTCTGATATTTTGAGCAAATATTTGAAATTTAATTTTTTAAATTTAATAAAAAAAGGGCGATAAATATTTCAAGTGAATTTTGAGTCAGATAACGGAATAGCTATTTGTTTTGGTTGTTGCAAGTTTAAATATATATATATATATATATATAAGGTTCTCTCTTCGTTTGCTTTAATTTTATAATATTTTGTTTGTGATTTTATTCTGTTCAATCGATGTTATTCTTAAAAAGCAGTGATACATTTTACCAATGAATATGAAATAAAGAAATCAGTATTTTCCAGTTTACTCACTGAGCAATCGAGATTACAGACAACATATTAAAAAGAAATGATGAAATTGGAATCAGAAAATAAATGGGAAATGTTACAATTCTGTGATTAAAATCAAAGTTTAGATTTAAATTAAGAATTAGTAAAACTTTTATTGTAGCTAGTATATTCAACACATTCATTTTAAGTTAAATATTCGACTTACTTTAACTAGTAAAAAAATGAGTTAATATTTAAAACCATATAACATTCCGTTATTTTGTAATGAACATCACGAGAACTGAAACTAGCTTAGAGTGGTCTTTTTTTCATTATTTTAAGTGAAAATCTTAAATAGACAATAGTTTAATTTTGGAATATGTTTTTTGTTCAATTTAATACATCTGATGTTTTGATGATTATTATAAGTATTTCAGCAGATTGTTGAAATACTTATTTGTATAATAGTTTGCACTATATGTTTAATAAGGAAACTTATGAACTAGGCATTTAGGGGCAAATGACAAACTAACTTGATAATTACAGAAGATTTTTGAAAGATCCACATAAAAAAACTCAAATAATCAAAAGACTATATTATAGTATAAAAAGTATAGTATAGTATAGTATAGTATATAGTATAGTTAAAATATATTGACTTTTAGTGAACATGATGTGTTCTTTCAATGAAAAAAATAAGGACAAAAAATTTAATTCACCATTATTCTGCTAAAATTAATTTACGTAAACGAAAACCATGGATACAATAATTTCATACTATATAAATGGTTGTATCCTTCTTAAAGAAAACAGTTATTATACTTTACAGATGTTACTACGATAATCAGTATATAAGTTATAAATTTATTAATAAATTCAAGCATTATTTTGTAATCAGCAAACTCAGAGTTGCTTTTTTTAAAAAAGTTTTATAAACATTGTTTTAATGGATTATACTCTCTCGCTTAATAAAGATCATAAATGTAATATAACACTATTTTCCTTAAATTTCGCTTAATACCTCTTTTCACGCACACTCATTTAGAATCTTTGTGCTTTTTAAAAAATATTTTAAATACCAAGCACATATAATTTCCCTTTTACTATTTCGACCAGGTTCTTACACACGTTTTATATTCATCTTTTTGTAACGGACCATTTGTATATACAATAGAGTCATTCTTATTAGTTTAATATATTAATAGGTTAGCACATGATTGGACGTGCAATAGTTAGACTTAAGGTATCCGACTACTTGCGACAACTTTTTTTTAAAAAAAATGGAGATATGTAGATTTTTTTTGTGATTTTTAGATTTATTTTTAGTACATTTTAAGAAAAAAAGGGCTAAAATTAAGAAGAGAAAAATACATTATTACTACTAATACGGGAAAAAATAGCTTAAAATTGAGAAAAATTACATAAACGGGGCCCGCTCTGTACAAATAGTAAATGAACAAATTCTCAAATTTTCAATTTTGATGTAATACTTTGCTATTCCTTTTTGAAATGATCTTCAAGATAAGAGATGTTTTAATTTTTACAAACACTAGAGCACTTTATCGTAGCAATTATATGAAATTTTTTAAAAAACAGTGTTTATATTCACATAAAGAGCTGCAAATTTTGTAATAAAACAGTGATTGATAAATTTGAAGGTTAAAACACTTCTTCTGTTACACAGAGCATACACACTAAATTTTAGCAAACTATTTAAAAAAACTTTGTCAGCAATCGCTCTCTCCTTTTGAACTTTTCGAAAAAAATACATTTCGAGTAAGACGCATTTTAAAGTTTGACATCTTATGTAAAATTATGGCATCTGCTTTTACTAAAACACTTGTAGTTTTTGTTCTAGTGAATGGAAAATAAAAAAAAACTTGGTATTTTTATGAAGCTAATAAGAGGACATATAAAATAAAAATATATAAAAAAATTGTTAATTTTTTTTAAAAATCATGATTTTAAGGTAGTCAGATATCTTAAGGTATTCGACTAAGCTCGGAACCGTGATTTTGCAAAAGCGCATAAATGAATGATATTTATGATATTTAGTGTCATTAGATTAGAAAACGTATATAAAATTGTTTTAAGAATATTATTACAATAAAAAATTATTTAGGAATAATACTTTGACAAAATATAAGCATAGAATGACACATTTTCAAAACATTCTCCTTTTATGAAAAATACTTCTATTATAATAATATTTTGTGTCTGTATATAGCTCAGACCTCTGTACAGAGGCTGAACTAGAATTTTTGATAAATAGAACTTGGAATTGGATTTATCCATATTTTACTACAACAGAGGGAAGAAATTTTAAGAAAAAAAACGCCGATAATTATTTCAATTGGTTGTAACTCTGAAAATAATGTGAATTTTTCAAAAATTCTAAATGAGCCTATGTAGAGAATTCTGAGCTATATAAAGGCAAAATATTATAACAATAGAACCATTTTTCACAAAAGGAGAACATTTGGAAAAAAGATTATTACAAGTTAATTTTTTGCCAAAATATTATATTGTTTAAATATCATGAAAATTATCCATTTATGCGCTTTTTTAAAATCATGGTTCCGAACGTAGTCGGATACCTTAATTGTTGTTGTTTTTAAGCAGAAATGGACAACCATGCACTCTGAAACAGTTCTTCCTACAGGCAATAAACAGACAACCAATCACAATCAGCGGAGCACGGATGTGGTTTCTAAAACAAGTATTAATTTTATAGACGAAAGGGAAGTTCTTTCCAGTTCGTTACATCCTACTTTATCTAAAATTCCACTTTGGCTTCGACAACCCATATTTGCTTTGCATTCTTTGCGTACCATCCCTTTTAAGTTGGAAGGAACTGGGGAGGATTTGAGGGCTACACAAGCAAAACAAAACGTCTGTTGACGAGTAGATAACAAACGAAGTAGAATGTTGCTCGTTAGCAAAGAGAGCATCGGGATGCTAAAAGGGATTTGCCATTGCCCACTAAAAGGAAGGCCGAACGAAATAGAATCCCCTCAAGGAAGCACAGAGCGAATGAACTATCTGGAAAGACAGGAAACTTTTAATTCCAATCACCTTTTCTCAGTGAGGCGCATATTTTTTGTTCAAGTTTTAAGTGTTGTTAGCATTAAGAGATTATTTAAATGGACCAGAAGGAATCTTCCGAGAAATTTTGTTTCTTGATCGAATGTGATCCCCTTGCTGATTTTAAATAAAAGATCTTCTTATTAGAGGCGATAAGTATTTACCACGCAGACTCTGTTAAGGGTGTTTGAACTATTTATTGCATGTTTTAACACAACACAAGAGAAATTTCAGTTCGCATTGCTTTACTAATGCAAGTAGTACTAAAATAACAAACATTTTCGAATTTTTCTTAGGGATAAATATAGGGTCTTTTTTTAGAGGCATAGAACTTTTAAATTGCAATAAAACAACGATTCGATTGACATGAATTTTTTTTTATTCGAAAGATAATCTTGCGGCATTACATTTTAAATATGATTTCTGGCATAGGACTGCCACGGCTGGCTCGGATGTAGTCCAATCTGGACGTCCAATTTTCGATGACTTTTTCCAACATTTGTGGCCGTATATCGGCAATAACACGGCGAATGTTGTCTTCCAAATGGTCAAGCGTTTGTGGCTTATCCTCATAGACCAATGACTTTACATAGCCCCACAGAAAATAGTCTAGCGGTGTTAACTCACAAGATCTTGGAGGCCAATTCACAGGTCCAAAACGTGAAATTAGGCGGTCACCCAACGTGTCTTTCAATAAATCGATTGTGGCACGAGCTGTGTGACATGTTGCGCCGTCTTGTTGGAGCCACAGCTCCTGGACATCATGATTGTTCAATTCAGGAATGAAAAGTTAGTAATCATGACTCTATACCGATCACCATTGACTGTAACGTTGTGGCCTTCATCGTTTTTGAAGAAGTACGGACCAATGATTCCACCAGCCCACAAAGCGCACCAAACAGTCAGTTTTTCTGGATGTAACGGTGTTTCGACATACACTTGTGGATTAGCTTCACTCCAAATGCGGCAGTTTTGTTTGGTGACGTAGCCATTCAACCAGAAGTGCGCTTCATCGCTAAACAAAATTCGCTTATGAAAATCGGGAACAACGGCAATCTCGTTTTGGACCCATTCGACGAATCTACGCCTTGCTTGATCATATTTAAAATGTAATGCCACAAGATTATCTTTCGAATAAAAAAAAATTCATGTCAATCGATTAATGCATCGTTGTTTTATTGCAATTTAAAGTTCTATACCTCTAAAAAACACCCTATATAAATAAGGTTTTAAATTAATATTTCAATATGTTACACATTCAATAAAAATAATAATCAGTAAGATTGTAGAAGAGTATTTTTGAAAAATCATAATACTTTGCTGCAAAAAATTAAATTTTTGCAGTCAAAGTAAAAACAGGACAGTTTAAGTAACAGGCATGCTGTCAGAAAACAACACTGAAATATTTAACAATCAAGATATTTATTTTCATGCAATATATTAAGAATAAATTTAAACCATTTTTTAACCTTCAACTTTTTTACTCCAATGCACAGTCTCAATATACACATAATTTCTTTTATATTTATTTCTTACAAATCAAGAGAATAATTCCTGAAAATCTCTGCAGTTGAAAGATGCATTTATTTATAAATCAAAATCTCTTCCCCATCGTTCCGCCTAGAAATGGACATTTCTATTACGTTCAGATGTATACAAAATGGACACAAAAGGGACAGGTACAAAACAGGTGGCCATGTTATATAAGATGGAGGGACTTAGAAATAAAATAATGCCATAAAGAAGGGAAGACAGCATCCACACATACACACATATATAAGAGGGGAGAAAAAGAAACACAAAAATGTGTTAACTCCTTTTCGTTATTGACGAATGGGATGTCGCAAGAATCAGTCATTTCTGTAACTGGAAAGTAAAATTCAGGGTACTTTCCAGAGCCAAGAAAAAAGATAGTTAACAAATCATGAGGTGTAAGCATCATTTCCATAAAATGAAATAATTACTGAATTTAATAAATTTAATTTGTTCTCAGTTCAATACATTAGATTACAGCATAGGTTCCTAACCTTTTTTGAACTGGCGCCCCCTTTTCTTGTGAATATTTCAATACTGCCACCCCCCCCCACACACACACACTTCAAGAAATAAGAGCGTACGTAATACATGGTGAAAACAAGAGAGAATTAAATTTTTTAAAATTTTCTTTTACTAATAAAATATATTTTTTAAAAAGCCTCCAATTTTTATTTACTTACAAATCTGAATTACAAATCTATATTTGTTTAATCTGCCCATGCCCCTCCATAACCCATACCATCTCAAAACCTCCTAACTTACTCTGGGTCTTTTACTGCCCCATGAAAGCATCAAACGCCCTCAAGTAGGTGTTATCACCCACATTGAGAACCTATGGATTACAGCATGCTATAAGTTGCTTATTTAAACAGTACTATTGAAAAGGTTTATTCAGAAATTAATTTCACAACGATTTTTGTTTTAATTTATATTATGAATCCTTATTTTATTTATTTATTTATTGCATTCGCTACAATTCAAAGCTAAATTGAAATTTGCAATAAAATTATAACTTACATATAAAATTTTTTTGTTATTTTTAAACACACTAATTGTCATTTGTTATCAATAAAACGTTTTTCCAGGTTTAATTCATACATGTTCACGAAAAAATGTGCGAAATCTGATTGTGTAACGGATCTGAACCAATAGATGGCGCTGCCATTTGTAATGATTCGTACATGCATCCGAACTGGAAGAAAAGAGTACAGTGCCAGTTTCGTGTTGGTTGATTGATTGATTTAATATTAACGTCGCAATGTTCAGCTACACGAGGGCTTTTGGCGACGGACCACGTAATTTTGAACCATGGTCAAGTGACGTGGACGACACCTGAGCTGGCACCCCCCTCTCCTAACTACCACACCAAACGGGAGGACGTTTCAGCTCTCGACAGATTTAACGTGCATCGCTGCCCTACACGGCCAGTTTCGTGTTGGACTGGAGCGGTTAAGACGCTGAAAATATATCTGTACTTTCCTGGCCACAGACGATGAGTATTTGACTTATATTGTTTCCGTCTAATTTTTTCTATTTTGTATACTCTAACCTATTTGCACATATGCTATGTTTAAAACTAATAAACTCTTATCAATATCACATTTCAATTTTCTTGCGTACAACTGGGCTTTCTTCTGGAGGCACGGAATGATTTATTCCTCTTATGGAATAAATACATCTGACATAGAATAGTTTATGAGCTCATATTATATTTCAATATTAAATATTGCTTGTTCAAAATACGGACACATTTTAATAAACGAAAAAGCTCTTAGTTGAAATTTCTTGTAATATTAAACATGAAAATTTTTGTAGTTAATTTTTAGGTGCTTACTTTGAAGCTAGTGTTTAAATTAGCATTCATTTAAAACATGAACAAATTTATTTACTACGCACAAAAAATTGATCTGAAAAAAAATGTATACAGAAAAAAAAGTTCAATTTAATCTATTAAAAACAACATTGCGTATAAAATAGCGTGTTAGAAATTCTATGCACTTCATGAGATCTTAAATGTCTTGAGATCAAAGAAGCAGTTGTGAGTATTCAACACAGATATTCGAATACTACTCTCAAAGGAAGCAAGTCGATACAGGAAGTATAAGAGATCATAATATAGATCATAAATATGTATTAAAAGATCTTTTCTACTCCTTTCATGGAATAAAACCCCTTAATTTAAAATAAAGTACAATTGCTTCTTATTGACCTTGAATGACTTGAGATTAAAAGTTAAGAGAACTTACTGCCAGCTTAGATAAAGCCCTAGTGATAGTACTATTATTCAAACAAAAATAAGAAATTCATTGTCGTTAGTTCGTATGTAGCCTTAGTGTAACATGTATGCCCCTTCTTTTCAGGCAACTTGAATAAGGGATTCCTTAATTAGTTCTTCCAATTACCTGAGTTAATTATAAGTTTGTAAACTTTTTAAATGTACTTTTTTTTTTACAAATCTTTACATTAATTTCTAAGTAATCCATGCCAGAGTTTAGGAAGTTTCTAAAATTTCTAATTACAATTTTTTCTTCAAAAAAAAAAAAAAAAAAATCATTCCAGCAGTTCTGTTTCCAGTACAGAAATGGTAATATTAAACATCCACCCTAGAATTAAAAAATACACGAAAAAACTAATTTAAAACAAAACACTACTTTTTAGAAGTTTCTTTCAAATTATGCTTTTTATGATGGAGAGATGTTCACAAAAGAAATTTATTTTGAGGGACTAGATGCCCTGAGAGAAAGAGATAACCCAATCCCTCTTCTAGGAGCGAGGGGAGAAAAAATATGTTCCACGCGACTTTAATTATCACTGTCAGGTGTCTTAATTAAGCATATTTCTTTGCACGGAATCCCGGGATGAAAAATAAGGAGAAAAGTAAAAAATAAAAGCAGAAAGGAAGAGCTCGACCGCATGTATGAATACGAAATGTCATCAAGTTAATTCAGTAATTTAGTTTACATGTGTTTAAAATGTTTAAACAAATATATTTAAGGTTTTATTTTGCTTATGAATATTTAAATGGTATTCAATTTATATCTAATATTATATATACGGAACAAGATCTGGGCATTAATAAACACTAACGATTTCAAATAATTGATTATAGGATAAAGGTTTACCAATTTCTGAAGCACTGCATATGACAAAAAATACGTCAAATTATATCGATACACATTCAAATTACATCGATATTAATATTAAATGTTATATATTAATATGAACTACAATAAGGTGACCAATCGTCCTCCTGAAGAGAGGACAGTCCTTCTTTTATAGGTTCTGTCCTTCCTCGAAAAGTGTCGTCCTACTTGTCCTCTTTTTCAATATTTTAAAACTAATCTGTTAATAATCAGTATGTTGAAATCGATAAAAGATGGAAGTAAACATTCCACCAAATTTCAAAAATGAACACATTCCGTATGAAAATTTAGTTATTCTCGTTGAATTTACGTTGTGCTGCCCTGGAACTAATGCAGCAGTGGAAAGGTTTTTTTTTTTTCAATTGGTATTGATTTTCGGACAAGTAAGAAATCAAAATTGAATGTTGATACTTTATAGCTGTAGCACTTACCGTAAAGTTCAATCAGTGCGATATTTCTTGCTCCGAAAAATTTCCAATGTTTAAAAAAATAATATATCGGGGGAAAAGATTCATCCAATGGAAAAATACTTGTTTAAGTAAATATTTAAAAGGGATGCGAGAATAATTAATGCATTTTTGTTTGAATTAATAAAATGTTTCATATATTTACGTTGTAATTTCTTCTTAAATTTTTCGTCCTCCTTTTCATCGAAAAAAATTGGTCATTTTACTACAACCAATTTCAAACAAAAGATTACAGTAGCGGTTCTTAAACTGTAGTCCGCGGACAACCGGGGGTCTCCAGCCTCTTCCTATGGGGTCCGTGTAGATCTCATTAAATGTTAAGATTCTCCTGTTTTACAGACTCTGATAGACCTCTTGGAAAAATTGAAAGATGTGCAATCTTAGACTAGATCACTGCCAACAATAAAAAAAAAAACCCGTTTGAACACGTATTTTGAACAAGAATATTAATTCAGTATTTGTATTGTTTACAACTACATACTCGTTACTACAACGTAATATTTTCAAAAAATAGTTGAAACACATGCGCAATTAATTCTGAAAAGTAGCAGAGGCAGTCAAATTATCCAGGAAACTTTAAATCACTCAGCCATGGGTTGGGAGTCAGGGGGGGTTCAAAATCTTGGGCGTCCATGATGTCAGACTGATACAAAAAAGGGTGGGGGGCAAGGCGACTGAAACTTAAAGAACAGCTAGACTACACGATAAAGGCTTAAGAATTTCAAAAGCATAACATGCGTGACAAAAATTACACCTCAAACAATCAATGGTATACGATTCTTATTCCCTTCATTGTCAGCTCAACTGTAGTTCTCGTCACTTGGCCGTAATTTAAAATTAACAGATCCGTCACCAATAGCTCTCGAATCAAATTGTAACTGAAAAACAAACAAACAATCAATTCAAAGAAAATAAAGTGTCGTACAGAGAGAGAAAAAAAGCGGTAATTTATGATAAGGTGTAGAAAATCAAATGCACAACCCCGCTTATTGTAACCGATTCCGCTAGCCCAATAAATTAATAATCTAATTCTCCAATAATACTTTCCATTCACAATAAGCTTTGATAGTCGACTGCTTCCAGAAATAAACTTGTAGCTTTATTTCCAAAATTTCAATATCCTTAAACTTTGAATCATTAAAAATTTCCTTTAATAGTTTAGATGAGGAAGGCATGGCATTGCATCAGTAATTTCGTATTTTTTTGTATCGCCTGTAACTCAACATAAAGAAAATCAATTCAAATCGTTCAAAATCTCGCATGTACTTCTCCTTAATCAACTTCTGCCAAATATAACATACATCTTTTTAAAGATTGTTTCTAGCGCTTCACCAATAGCAGAATATTTGCCAATGATTCTTCGTCAAAAGAGCGTAAAACTGAAATTTGTACTTCGGCAGAAGAATGGTATGCACATTAAAAATCTGAATACATCCTTTTCAAACATAAAAGAACAATTGAAATAATGGCAATAATTTTAGTTGGAATTGTTTTCATAGCAAAAAGTTAATTTCATTGATCAAAACCCATCAATTTAATTAAATATGACAGAGATTTCAAAAGAGAACTTCTAGATGAAAAACTAACCTCATTCGCGTATATTTTTATTTCCATGACAATCCCTTGTCTAATAAACATTTCAACAAACCAATTTGAACAAAGAATGGAAAAAGGTATAAAATCAAGTTTCATTTTCTTTATTTAGAGAAAAACACGTCTATTTTATTTAAATAGGTAGAGGAAAGAGTACTGTTGCAAATTAGGAATTCTTCATGGAAGATTCTTAAAACTTAAATAATTAAAAGGATTCTTCTTTAACCTCATTTGAAGTAAAATAATCAAATAATATTTTTAAAACTCTTTGCGATGAGAAAGGGGAATGAAATTGAAAATTTTATTTAATTAAACACAGGGTATAAGTAACTGATTGAATAATTAAATTAAATACTATTTTAGGAAAAGGAAATAAAGTTAATCGTATTTTATCAAAAGATTTTGCGACTAAGTTTTCGACTGCAATAAGACAAGATGCATTAAATTTGACTTCATAGCCCATTTTCAATCCACATTTTTGGTTTTCAATACGGGGGGAATTGAAAAAATCTGAGATTTGTTTTCTCTCAATTACGACTATGTAAGGCTAATGAAATTAATTTGGCAAAGTAAATACTTCTTGTAATTAATTCTGATCCTCAAGCTCATTTCTGCATAACAATTTCAGAAGTTTTGTTTTTTTCCGGTTTAATTATTTAAATGTGTGTGTGTGAGAGAGAGAGTGTGTGTTTATTAACGAAGCACTTGAAGACAATACGGGGGGCTATAGACAACGGACCTCATAATTTTGAATCTCGGTCAAATGACGAAGAAGATACACCTAAGCTGACACCCTCTTCCAAATTAACACACCACGCCAACCGGAGGACTTTGAGCCTCGATAGATTTTAAGTGCATCAGCTCCTGTACACAAGAAACTAATGTCATGCAAGCTACAAGTTCGTGACCATAACTACTGTGCTACCACGGCCACGAAATTATTTGAAAGAAAAAAACTGTATTGGTCTAATGGTTTGCAGTAATTAAAAACCAATCGAATAATATATAAATGTCCAGAAGTTTTACTTAGATGTCCCTTATTACCCAAATTAATTTTAAAATTATTTGTGCTTATATTGTAATGAATTTTATAATAATACATACACACTTTCTCTCTACATATATACATGTGAAGGAAGGAAGGATTCGATCTAGGTACCTTCCGTTCCGAACGCGAGTTTTTTATCGACCACGCCAAAACGGTCGTCCTGGCGTGATGTTTGGTACTAGTTTATATAGATATCACACCGCCACATACCCCTCTGTCAGTGATTTGATGAATAGGCGAACGATACCATATTCGTGGCGAGCACGTGAGCAATTGCGTGATCGTGCGTAGAGGCTTGAGAATTGCGTCACTTGTGTGAGACGGCTTTGTTAAGTGGCGGCTTATTTGCGTCGATGTTTGACGGCTTGGTTGCTTTTGCGGTGGATAGATGGCGCCATGACTGCGGCGCGCGAAGGAAGCGATTCTATTGCACGGCCAGGGTCACTAATGAAGGAAGGATTCGATCTAGGTTCCTTCGGTTCCGAACGCGAGTACTTTATCGATCATGCCAAAACGATCGTCTTGGCGTGATGTTTGGTACTAGTTTATATAGATATCACACCGCCACTGCTTAAAATGCTGCTTAAAAAGTAAATTTATTAAAGCATGAATAACTTTTAATTTATTTCAGAAACAGCAAAAAAAAAAAAAAAAAAAAAAACTAATCTCAACGCAAAAATGAAGGTAAAATCATTTCTCAAACAATATAAGAATAAAAAAGTGATTGAATCCTTAACTGCAAAATGTTCATTCGTAAGACACTTCCATAATCATCTAAATTGAAAGTACATCTTCATAATAACTTAAATTGAAGGGTTATTGACATCAAAAACATAACTAAACAATAACAATTTCTCCTAACACCGCATACAAAATTAAAACGAAGCACTCGCTCCATCAAATCTTCAAACCACAAGGCAATGCTAAGAAAGAAATTTAATTCGTTCTCCGGTTATACAATTTGCAATTACTACAGTTCCCCAAATTAGTGAGTTGCGGATAATTTTACAGTGGAACCGAATATTGAAAACGCTCCAGGCACTTCAGACAGCCAAATGAACAGGCTGCAATTTCTTATCCAGAACGAGTCCTCGAGATTTAATCACAAAGATACTCAAATCCTTGTAACATTTCGTTTTGTGCCCACTTTAAGTTTGTCTTCGAGGCAAAATCCGTTTAAATTAAACTACAATGTTCAAATTATCTTCCTTCCACGAATACGATTGTTCGTCAGATTTGTAGACAGGAGTGATTAGTTTGCAATCGAATGCTCTTGAATTCATTTTACGTGGAAAAGATATCAGGTTTTAAATCATTTGATATGTTTCACTGTTTCAAAGTATTATATATATATATATATATATTCACTTCTCAGATTCCATCATAAAACTACGCTACTTACGCAAAATAAACTTGGAAGGCGTGAATAATACAAAGAAAAGGCCGAATTTAATTTTAGAATTTCCTACGAATATCTCAGGCAATTAATTTGAAATTTATACAAAAATTTAGAAATATAAAGTATTTATACTAATAAGTTTTTTTAAACAAGAAATTCATTGTCCACGGTACAATATCAGTTTCTCAAAAAGTGACTGGTGTCAAGAGAAAACTAAGAAAACTGGTTTTAGATGGTAAATATCGAAATTTTACAGACTAAATATTTGCAATCAATGTGTTCGAGGAGCATTTATTTAAACGTTTTGCTTTGAGTTTAGTTAGAGGTGAGGAATTAAAACTTTTCCAGAAACTACGTAAAAATAATTAAATAGCTAAACTTGTACCCGTAATTTTTATTTTTTGACAGAAGAAATAATTCCTCAAACCGAAGAATCATTAATCAAAACAATACAACCGATTTAAGCAAAAACAATTGTTTTAGTCTGGATAGATTAAATTATGAAATTATTATAGTATGCCTACATGCCATAAAGGCACAAATATATATATAAAGTATAGAAATATCAAAAAATAAAATTAATTTGAATAAAATTCATTTTTTTGGTTTAAAACAGTAAATGAGAAATTGAAAAAATACATATACAACGTAATGTTACAAGACAAAATAGTTACATGACTTGTTTTTCAAGATGTGGTCCGTGGACTACAGTTTAAGAGTAGCTGGTGTATGGGATGAACATACACATAAAAATAACTCTATTATTAATATCACTCTTCCCCCTCTGTCTCTAGCATTATTATACCTTCATTTGCAGAAAAGTAAAAGATGAAACTAATCAATTCCCTCATTTCATCAGCAATTAATACGTGCTATTCCTTAATACAGATTATCATTTTTGTTTACAGTAGAGCAATCTGCGAATGAAAATCGTTCAATAAAAAATCTAATTATTCAACTAACAAATGAAATGTAGTATATAAAAAAAATTAAACATTTTCCTTAAAAGTTTAAAATTAAGTTATTAGCATGACATTTTTTAAACGGATTTTAGAAGATGCTCTAGAAATAACTATGCCTCATGTTTGCTGCAAAAATCTTTATTTTCTGAATGTCATCTCTATATCCCGTCAAATAAGAGGTCTGTCCCTTTCACGAAATCTCATACATGGAAGTCTTTTTTTTTGGCTTTATTCAATTACATTAAACTTTTCTCCTCTCCCTATTTACTTAACTATTGAAGTTTGAGAACAACAATATCCAATCTAATCTATCCAATTGACAAAATTGGAAGATAAAAACACTGTTGAATTAAAAGAAAAAAAAATCGCTTAACTTTTCTAAATCTATGAAATAATTTCTTTTCCGTACCCTCTGTAACGCTTGTCTCTCTTAGCGTTAACGGGCAGCCATGCACTAAAACAGTTTTTCTCTCGTCTAGAAACAGACAACGAACTGTCTTTTAGCAAGCCACTGATGTCCGTTGTTTGAAAACAAATAACGATTTCAAATTAATAGTAGCTCGTTAGAAATAATCGTATTTCCCCTCGTTCTCTGAAATATCTGCTTCAAGTTCCATGGGATACCACTTCTTGTGAACTACCCTCTTTTTGGTTCTAGGAAACATGGGATGGAAAAGAGGATTGGAGCCTTAAAATCAAAACAATGTGTCTGTCGGCGAGCAAATAACTACGAAAGAGAACGTTATTCGATAACAAAGGGGGCTAATGGGTTCGATAATGCCCAGTTAAGGAGGACTGAATTATTTCAAGAAATATTGGAAAACGAATGTGCGATTCCGAAAAGGAGGGAACTTTTAATTCCAACCACCTTTTCTCAATAACATGTATTTTGTCAAAAGATTAAAGTTATAAGGTTAAAATTAGAAATATTTTAACTTTACCTTTAATATTGCTTTAAAAATGCTAAAGCTTTAGAATTTTATTATCATTCTGTAGCACTGAATTAGGCGTGATATAATATTTGGATTAAATATTAAATAATTCAGAAAAAAGGGCCATGATCATAAGTTTATGCTAATAGTTATACTTTAGATCTCGTTTACAAATTTACTTCGCACCTTAATAGTAATTGTAATTAGATTGAAAAATAAACTCGTTTATAAGTAACGATTTATCAATGTGTTGACTTCTAAATTCGTACACACGCAAAAATGAATGTCATCATATAGAAATATAATAAAAAAAATTTCCCTTTCAGAATACTCGCGTCAAAAATAAAGTGAGGGAAGGAAATAATGAACAGTTTTTTTGTTTATGAAGGTTTGCAAAAGTTTAGAAATATTTAGAAAAGTCACAACAAACGTACACAATGCTTAAGCTTTAATAAACATATTAATCATTAAATTTCTTTCAGATAAGAGATCGAAATGAATATTCTTACATAAATTTTAAATGATATTAATTTAAAATTGGCACACATTAAAAGCATTCGAATAAATTCGCAAGATTTAAAACATATACAAACAAATATTTTCCCCGAAAATTAATAAAAAACAATGTTTTACAGGAAAAAAGAAATATTCAAACTATAAAATGACTTTGAAGACACACTAAAGCTAATTTCGTACATTGAAATAAATTACATCACATAAATATCAGCCTTCTCCCTTTTACACAAATTCAAAATCTTCCCTTCATTCCCCTCCTTTTTGATATTTTCATTTCTTCCTTAGAAATTGATTCGGCAAATCTTCGAGGTTGAAAGGTAACTTTACCGATTTATTAGAAGAAATTTAATTTTCGCTTGAAGCAGATATTTTTATAGCTATTTGATCATAGGATATAGACGCAGAGGGGGTTGGATAAAAAAAGGTGACCGTCCAGTATAAGGAGGAAGGGGGATAAGTAAACCATAAAGAACGGTAAATGGGTAGAAGGGGGAGAGGGGGTAAGATTGGTTTGTGTTTAGTGTTAACGAATAGAATGGCAATAAGAAAACATTGAATCATTTCTGTGGCTGAAAGGTGAAAAGTAAAACTTTATTGTACAAATAAGGAGGATGGAGGACATGAGGAAGGAAGCATTATTTCATGGCAACAATATTTCTGATCGAAAAAAGCATGGGAAAAGAAAAATCGGTAGTATCATCAAATTTGCTTCCTTTTCGAGAAAGATTGCCACTTCCACGTCTGTAACATGATAAAATTTAGTCCACTAACAGCAAACAGCGTTGAAAGAATTGAATTGGCTTTATGGATTTTTCCGTCCTTTTCACAGCACAAATTCTGTTCAGTAATGACTTCCTTTTAGCGCTACACTGAAATTATAAACCATTTTCATCTCCATACCTTCATTTCTTAAATCAAAATTTTATTTTTATTTTGCAAATTCTTTCCCAGTAGAGAAAAATACTTCAAAATGTAGCTATCTGAGCAAGAATGGCCTCTAAAGTAGATATATTTATTTTTCTTCCCGAACAAGCAAATAGGGAAACACTTTATGGACCACCAATCGAATGTCCAAAAGACACCATCTATAGCAACGCACATTACTAAGCAAAACCTCGTCTCTTTACAAAGAAGTTTTAAAAAAACAATAAGATCTAAGAGAGAGTTTTATCCAATAGAGCTAGTTTTTTAACTCACAATCTTTCCTTCGACATTTTAAATATAAGAGATCGTGAGGTGAACTGGAAGCCCGTTAAGTTTAAATTCAATTTCTTTCTAAGTTACAAGCTTTCCCACAGGTAAATGTGGTGATCTGAAGGGGGAGGAGAGGGGGAAGGGAGAGACGAAAACGGAAATAAAATTGTATAATAGAAACATATTTTTCAAATTCATACATGTAGAATATATAATATACAATTTCAACACTTCCATTTCTTTAAGTTTTCAATTTTCTTAAGTTTTTTTTAAGGTTAAGTACTTAAGATAAATATCATTTTTTCACAATAAAAGGCATACGGTTAAAAACATAATACAATATATACATATATATATATATATATATATATATATATATATATATTCATTTTCAATTTTTTCTTTCTTTTGTTCCACTGTAAGCATTAAAGTGAACATTATTATTCTCTTCACAACAGTTTTTCAGATAACACTAGCTGCATGGCCCGGCGTAGCACGGGCTTTTTCTACTTTTATAAATTTTCCCTTTCCTTCACAAAATCAGCACTTCTCTAATACTCTTTTTCAAAATGACTTCCACCAATATATATTTGTTAATTATTTGAAATACCCCCCCCCTCTTAAGCGAATTCCGGTAGTATTTAGAATTTACTTCATCTGTTGCTATACAGATTTGGTCTTACACAATTTTTGATTTTTTTACGTCTTATCGTATGATGAGTATGTTTTTATCATGTTGCAGACACTAACTTTGAGTATTTTAAGTACACTGCTCAAAATAATTAAAGGATATTGTGTGGTTTTAGGTGGATCTTGTGGCTGGGAAACTTTTTAGCTGATTGATACTTGGTCGATAGACGTAGTAGGTTATATGAGAATAAATTACACATGTTTGGCAGAAAAAAAATGCATTTTATTGCGCATTTGTGTACAAAAGGGAAAAAAACACAATTTGTGCATATGAGAAAAAAAAAGAATAAGAAAAGGTGTTTCTTCAAAGGAAATCATTTTCAGTAGGGGGTATGGTTTCCACGGACGGCCAGCAACGTTGAGCACCTTTGAGGCATGGAGTCAATGAGGCCATTAATCACGAGTTGGAGTATTCTGTCCCACTCTTCCAGAAGAGCTCTTTCCAGTTCTTGGAGAGTTTGTGGGGGTGGTTGGTGTCTTCCTAGAGCGTCGCAAACGTGCTCTATTGGATTCATGTCTGGAGAACACGCTGGTCATTACATTCGTACGATTCCTTCCTCGAAAAGGAAATCCTTCACCAGGTTAGCACGATGTGGCCTGCAGTTATCGTCCATTAAAATGAAGTCATCTCCGATTGCTGCAGCGTAAGGGACTACAATAGGTCTTAGGATCTCATCACTATATCGGCGAGCAGTCAGAGGTCCATCTCGAATGATGTAGAGGTCTGTGCGCCCGTCAATGGAGATGCCACCATACACGAACACTCCCCCACCGCCAAATCTGACCCTTTCGTGCACGAACGCAGGATTATTCCTACTGCCATGGTCCCTCCAGATGAAAATACGTCTATTATCCGGATGAACAGAAAAACGGGACTCGTCAGAAAAAAGAAAATTGCTCCATTCATTTCTCCTCCAGTTCACATGCTCTTTTGCCCACTCCCTGCGGTCGCGACGATGCATTGATGTTAGTCTAACACATACCGTCGGTCGGCGAGCATACAGACCTACACCATGGCAGTCTGAGTTGAAACCGTGGTGCCATTAGCCGAGCGAAGTTGTTGTTGGAGAAGGGTAGCGTTCATATTTCGGTGTTTCCGAGCCGTTAACACTAAATAACGAACTTCATTGGGCGTTGTTGCCCGTCTACGACCTTGTCCTGGTCTTCGGCCTGCACTTCCAGTCTGCAAAAAACGGTTCCAGATCCTGGAAATCACACTTTGTGACACTCCAATGGCTTGCGCTACTTCGGCTTGAGTTTCGCCCCCTTCTAACCTACCAACAACTCTTCAAGCTCCTGAATCGGTTAAATGACTTCGCTGGGACATCGTACTCGTCGAAACAAAGCAGTCACTGAATGCCGATCATCCTTGTCTTCATTTCAGTTGAAAGTCAAATTTTATTCGCTGCCGCTGAAGCAGCGTTTTTGACGTCGAATTCAAAATTAGCATACTCCCCAGTTTGAAAATCAGAAAAATTTGCATTTGTGATTCTCTTCTTCCATTTTCGGCAAAAAAAATTTCGCTTATATCCTTATTTTATATAAAACTTACAATATCCTTTAATTGTTTTGAGCAGTGTATTAATCATATAGTACTATTTTTTTGCTAAATAAGAGCATTTTTGGAAATGAACTTATTCTTACACTATTTTCTCTTCCTTTCAGCCTAGTAGTATAGGCAAGTATAGGGGAAGGTTGGTTGGTCGCGTTAATCAACAAAATAAATTCCTAAGACTAAGAGTTTACTAATATATTAATAAATTCTGTCTCTTATTATACTTCTATTTATTAGTTAAGCTTTAAATTAGATGTATGGGGATTTAATACGATTAATTATACATATACATACACACACACTAAGATTATGCTATTGAGATTTAAATTTAAAGTAAAATACGGATATATAATGACAAAAACTAATTTTTAGAATAACATTTAGAAAAAAAAAATGTCCTCTTTTTGTTGCAAATCAAATGTATTATTATCGCAAATGTCAAGTACAGCTAAAAATACGCATTTTCAAAACTTGAAAATTATTCATAAAATCTTCTGTTACGTTAACAGTTTGAATGTTTTTTAAAAGAAAAATATATTTAAAACGAATTGAAAAGCGGTAAACATTATTTTGATAAGTTCAATTTATTACATGGAAAGGAACACTTTCCTATGAGTTATTCTTTATAAAATATCCATCTGGATTAGTTATAAATCGAAATAAAAATAAACAGAACTACCACAATCCAGTTTCTTATCACTTCTTATTAGGTTAAGTACTACATGAACACATTAAATAAGAAATAGGAATTTTATACATGAAATAACCGCATATGTGGAGCATGAAAAGCCATATTTTCTTTCATACGGAGAGAAATGGATGGAACTGTAAGAAATACAAAGAACGATCAAGTATAAAAAAAATCAATCTGCAATCCTTGGAGACAAGAGCAAATGGAATTGCGAAAGGAATATAAGGATTCTTCAACTACTCTCACATAAAAGCCAAGAGATATAAATAAAACGAGACAATATTCCTGGGTCCGTACACTCAAAAGAGTTTCTTCCACAATGGAAAACAAATTTGTTATAAAAAACGAGAAAATATATAGCTATAACAATAACGATACAGAAGAGAAAATATTATTTCTCTAAAAATAAGGATATATACAAAGCATAATATTGCCAAATTTCTTTCCAAAACAGACAGGGGAGGGATTAGTAAGTCTATCTTAGACTATTTTTAAAGAATGAAACCTAAATTTGGCCAATTTTTCGAGATTTAAAACACCTACAACATTAATATTCATTTTCCTAGCCTGCACAGAAAATGATAAATTTACTACATCAATCACATCCATTTTCCTGTACAAAATATAACCATACGTCGCAAATTACTTCGCATGAAGATTAATTTTAAACAAAAAAATGGCGCCTTGCATGAAGTCACAAAATTTTAAGGATATAGTATAACTAGTTACGTCTTAAGATTTCTTGAGGTTCTAGACCCTGCGCAAAAGTGGGCCCCACCAGCAATCCTTTTAAGTGGACAGTACAAAAGATGCGTTGACAAATACTCATACAACCGGTAACCCAATAAATATGTGTGACTCACAACTTTACAGAGGGCTGCGGTAGCCCAGTGCGCAAGGTATCGAATAATGACAGGCATTTCATGAGTTCGAGCCCAGTACCACTAAAGACCTACCGTGTAGGGCAGTGATGCACGTTAAATCTGTCGATAGCTGAAACGTCCTCTCGTTGGTGTGGTAGTTAGGAGAGGGGGTTCCAGCTCAGGTGTCGTCTACGTCACTTGACCATGGTTCAAAATTACGTGGTCCGTCGCGGAAAGCCCTCGTGTAGCTGAGCAGTACGACATTAATATTCACTCACTCACAACTTTACAAACCTAGGCATAAACCGACTCTAAATGAGTATAATGGTGTATAGTGGTAGGATTACGCCTAGACACGGACATGACATTATAATGTAGTCCTGCACTGTTACCATTTAGCTCGAAATTCCCAGTATTTCGGAGAATATGTCCGGTTGATTGAATATTAACGTCGCACTGTTTAGCTACACGAGGGCTTTTGGCGACGGACCACGTAATTTTGAACCATGGTCAAGTGACGTGGACGACACCTGAGCTGGCACCCCCCTCTCTTAACTACCACACCACACCAACGGGAGGACGTTTCAGCTCTCGACAGATTTAACGTGCATCGCTGCCCTACACGGCGGGTCTTTAGTGGTACTGGGCTCGAACCCGTGACAATGCAAGCCACGGTCCGATACCCATACCACTCGGCTACCGCGGCCACGAGAATATGTCCGGAAATAACATTTGACGATTAAAATTATTCGGATCACATGATCTTGTTGAGGCTTAGTTGAAAACTAGACAACGGATTGAGCCCAATGCCAGTTGGTCCCTGCCTTCAAACGTCTCTGAGTATGATAGATAACAATACATGTTCAAGTTATAGAAACATAATATTGGCACTTTTCCACCCTATTTCACAATTTGTTTTCATTATACATATATATATGGTCATTAGCTTTCGTAAGTATGTATTTTCTGCGTGATAAAAAACAATCCGATTTCTTCTAATGTGTCCATCAGAAGCTTAGAGCTTGAACATCTTTGCTCTATTTGGTCATCACTAAAAATCATTAGTTAGATTTTATTTTCTAAGCTCAGGTCACGAACCTGAAGAACACATTCTGCGGTTTTCGTCAAGGAATCTCTGAACTTCCGATAAAGAATCCTTGCTCCAATATACAACATATAAGCGCATCAACCTGGTACCTAAAATAAAAGCGAATTTAAGGATTCCTAAATCAGTTCTTCCGATTATCTAGGGTTAATTACACAACTATTATTCAGTGTGAAAAAAACTTACATTAATTGCTGAGTAAACCGTATCATTTACGAAGTTTCCAGAATTACTAATTACTTTAAAAACCTCCTTTTCCACAATTTTCTTTCACGGAACAAACAGGAGGAAACACCGTCTTTACCTTAACTACACAGAAAAAAAAATTTAAAGCGTGACACTACTTTTTACAAGATGAAGAAAAATTATGATCTTCGCAACGGCGAGCGACAAAAGAAATTTACTTCGAGGGACCGGATATTTTGAGAGAAAGAGGGATCCCATTCCTTCCTCACGAACAAAATGAAAAGAAAAAAAAGTGAGGTAATTATACGTAAGTTTAATTACCACTGCCAGGCGTCTTAATTAAACACGTTTTTCCTACACGAATCCCATCATGAAAAAAGAACATAAAAAACAAAAACATGCAACGAAGAAAGAATTTTTGTCCACGAGCATGAAAAAGAGGATCTTAGAAGAAAGACATACTTTAAATTTAATACAGAAATGTACTAAAATCGTATCTGAGTTTATTATTTTTTTAAAATCTTGTATCCAAGATTATGAAATTCCCTGATGAATATTTAACTGAAATTAAAATTCGACATACCGAGAACTAAAAAAAAATTGCGTGTGTATTCTAGAATATTGCTCAAGAGAAGTCCACAAGTAAATAATTAATAAAAGTCTTTATAACCATCGATCACTTTAAATGACAAGGTTGACACACGTGACTATAACCTATTGAACCACAATTGCCTGAATGAGGGGTTGCAGATAAGCAGCAAGAGAGTATTACTTCGTAAAACAACAACTACAACAAAGTAATTATACTATTACTAACTGTTACTCATCGAAAAGTAACGATACTATTTATTTTGCAAGATAAAGAAACGAAGAGTCAACTTTATTATCCCTGAACAGTTCATAAATCATTTACTAATAGTTAATTATTAAAGTCAGAGCACAATTATTAAAGTAAACAATAACAGCTTATCACGTTGAAAAACAAAATCAAGAAATTTATCTAACCGTTTTAATTACGAAGATTGTTTTGTTTGCATGATTGTTCACAATTAGGAAGTCCGAAAATTATAGCGTCTTCTCAGTGGCGCACACAGGAATTTTTCAAAGGGTGGGTCCTGGGTCGAAAGTTCACCATTCTTGTATCATGTTCCTTTTGATTTTGAGGATTTACGGGAACAAAACACAATAAAAAACTAATTATTGAATAAATAATTAGCATTAATTAATAAAATTAATCATTAATAACAAATACTTAATTAAATTTTACGTACTATGTACTTAGAATTATAATAAATCGGAAAAAAAATCAAGGGCTTTGGGAGGGTCCGGAACCCCAGGACCCCCCTTGTGTGCGCCACTGCTTCTTCATAAGCTCAACAGGTTTTTGCAGGCCGAGGTTAACTTGCTGATACTCCTCCAGTTGACCCTATCAGTCAAGATAGCCTTCCATCTATTGATTCTTATTAATTTGAGGTCCTTTTCAACATCGTTTAACCATCGTGTAGGTGGGCATCCTGTACATCTAGTCCCTTCAGTTTTCGAAAAAGTTACTTTTTGGGTAGGAAAAGCATCAGCATATCTGTTCCAATGGCCCAGCCACCCAATACGTGATGCTTTTATAGTTCTCACAATGTCAGTCCTGCATTATTTACAATATTTCCTGTTAATTTCATGATTTTAAAGAATTCTACACTCATTGTTCTCTTGAATGGGGCCAAAGATTTTCCTTAAAACTTTTCTTTCCAAAATTGGCAACTTTTCTTCCTCTGCAAAAAGTATGGCTACACTTTCAATAATTAATTAAAAATAAACAAAGATTTTCACTTACAGTTCTTAACGTTCCATAAAGAAAAGACTAAGGTTGTGTTCCTGTTTAATGAAACGTAAATTAGATGGTTCAACGTTTATGTTCTGCAACATTCTCGTTTCAAAATGGCTTCACCACAGGAACAAGCACGCGTTGTAGGATGGATTCATAGAATTAAAATCTGTAACACACATGTAGTGTAAATGGGCCTCCATCCACACTGGGGTTTGGAAGTGAGGAAAAATATCCTGGGCAAGATGGATTAAAAGAGGAATTCCAATAGTGTAGTCATTCAGATTTCTAGACATAACACTTTTAGACTTTTAGTAGAAATATGCGAAAAACACATTGTTAATCACACCAATCTCTAATTCGTATCACTGATGAACTGAAAAGCCGAAATACAGCCGAAATTCAGAATGTTGATCTAGCAATGTTTCATAGAACGTGGCCGGACATCTCGTATAAACTCCGATGTTTTGCGAGCAATTATAAGTGCGCACAAAGAAATTGGGCAATAAAACATTGTAAAAAAAACTTTGGTATTTTCTTTATGGAATATAAAACCACAAGTGGATATCTTTGTTTATTTGTGGTTAATATTTGAAAGCGTAACCTTACTTTTCGGACACGCAGTATAATCATGACGAAGTCTTCGAATGTAGAAGGAAAAATGCAAGGTTCAAATAATTCTAAACTCAGAAATCAACATATTCCAAAAAAATTTATTCTAGACAATTATAAAATCTATCTTTTCCCTCTTGAGACTAATAACTATTTAATGGTGAAATATATATAAATTTTAATGGTTCAAATATAATAGTTAAGAATATCAAAACTAAAAAAAAGATCAGCATTAATAAACTAGTATTTGAATTTCAGATTAGAAAATTAATTGAAAAATCAATTTAATCTGAGCGGAGCTAAAGTAACCACGTTTAAGAAACAAATAATAAAAATGTTTCTAATCTTATTTTATGTTAGTTTGATTAGAAATAAGGCCATAAATTAATTATAAATTATATCAATTTTCAAATTATTTTTAAAAAAGCATAACAATATCTTATAAAAATAATCCAAACTATTGTGGAATAAAAATCTCAACACAAGAAATTAAATAAAAATTTATTTAAAATACAAAGTCATTCTATTTGTTCCATTAAAAAAGTGATATCCATTTTATATCAAGAGGCTACAAAAACAACAAAATGTTACAAATTCAAAGCGTGTTCTAAATGATTGATTCTTAGAACATGAATAATTAAGCGTATACTTAATCTCATTAGAAGTGAAATAATAAAGGAGTAGTTTCATGACTTTGCAAAAAGGAAGGGAAATGTTGATGAAAATTTATTGAATTCAAGCACTGGGTGTAACTGAAAGGATAATCATATTAAGGCTTAACAAGGCAGGACGCGCAACATAAGCTCATTTGGGGTACAGAACTTTAAACAAGCTAATTAAATTATATACCGGCGAATAGCGTCTGGATTCTGGTTTTAAATGGGATGCGACGTATAAAATGGTCCTTTAAAACTTTATTTCAACAAACATTTTCAGTTTTCCTCATTTAGGAAAAAAAAGGCATTTGAAATAATAAATATAACACACACACACACTCTATCTATATATGAAGGAGAAAAGCGACTCACTCACACTCACTGACTAATCACGATATCTCCGGAACTATTAAACCTACAGGCTTGAAATTTTCCCTTCATGGAGTAGACGTCAGCTAAGAACGGATTTTGTAAAGTTCGAACCCCAAGGGGCGTTATAGATAATTATTTCTCTCCATTACTAATCTATTAGATGTACAGTCGTGAAAAACTTGGTACACAGATTTCTTTGATAAAGTAGAGATTCCCTACATAATGATTTTTACAAAAATCGACCTTCAAGGGGCGTTATAGATAATTATTTCCATTTTTAAACTATTAGATGTACAGTCTTAAAGTTTAGTTTTCAGATTCCTTTCATAGAGTACAGATCCGCTGCAAAATGGGTTTTGTAAAAATCGACTCCCAAGTGGCGTTATAGGCAATTAACTCCTTTTTTAAACTATTAGACGTAAAATCTCAAAATCTCGAAATTTAGTAAGCTGATTCCAATCATTGAGTAGAGATACGCTATGAGATGGGTTTTGTGAAAATCGCTTCATAAGTGGCGTTGCGGGGGCTTAAGGGGCGTTATACATAATTATTTTCATTTTTAAACCATTACACGTACAGACTTGAAATTTGGTAAGCGGATTCCTTTCATAGAGTACAGATCCGCTGCAAAAAATGGGTTTTGTCAAAATCAACACCAAAGTGGCGTTGTAGAGAATTATAGGCAATTAACTCCTTTTTTAAACTATTAGACGTAAAATCTCGAAATTAAGTAAGCTGATTCCAATAATTGAGTAGAGATCTGCTATAAGATGGGTTTTGCGAAAATCGTTTCCTAAGTGGCGTTGCGGGAGCTTAAGGGGCGTTATACATAATTATTTCCATTTTTTAAACTATTAGACGTACAGTCTTGAAATTTGATAAGCGGATTCCTTTCATAGAGTACAGATCCCCTATAGAATGGGTTTTGTGAAAATCGACCCCCAGTAGCGTTGTGGAGAATTAAGGGGCGTTATAGGCAATTAACTCCTTTTTTTCAACTATTAGACGTAAAATCTCGAAATTTAGTAAGCTGATTCCATTCATTAAGTAGAGATCCGCTATAAGATGGGTTTTTGGGAAAATCGTTTCCTAAGTGGCGTTGCGGGGGCTTAAGAGGCGTTATACATAATTGTTTCCATTTCTAAACTATTAGACGTACAGTCTTGAAATTTGATAAGCGGATCCCTTTCATAAAGTACAGATCCTCTACAGAATTGGGTTTTGTGAAAATCAACCCCAAGGGTCACTGAGGGGGATTAAAGGGCGTATAATAGATAAATATTTCCGCTTTTCAACTAATAGAAACACCTGCTTGAAAATTAGAAGGTATGTTCCGTTCATGGAATAAAGTTCCTTTTACAAACATTTTTGCGGAAACTGACCCCCAAAGGAGTGGGATTGCGAGGGATTAAGGCGTGTTATAGAAAAATTCCTGTTTTTGAATTTAACTCATTTACTTGAAATTTGTTGAGCACTTTTCTTTATATTTGAATATAGTTCCACTAAGAATGGATTTTACGGAAATCAACTCCAGAGGGAAGCGGGGAGAGTTATTGGAGCGTATTGATAGACAAAATTCCCGTTTTCGAACTGCTAAGACTGCAATAATAAAATTTGGTTTGCATGCTTCTTTTGTTGAATTGGAATCCGCTAAGAGTGCTCTCAACGAGGTATTGATGATAAAAATTCCGTTTTTTCTCTGTTAGATTTAGACTTGAAATTTAGCACGCATGTTTATATTATGGAGTAGAGATCGACTGAAAGTTGCTTTGGTGGAAATCCACTTCATTATTAGGTTAAGTGTGAGCGAAGAAAATCTTTCTCCTTCTCTATTTAGATATAAATAGAAATTAGATATTATAACTTATGTTCTTTTTATATCAAGGGGCGAGAGTGTAACAGCTATAAATATATTTTTCAATACAATCGAATTCTTAATGCTCGATATCAATAATTAATATATATGTAAACAGTATACATATATACAACATCGTGAAATACCCAGTGAAACGGGTGGGTAACGGCTAGTATATATATATATATATATATATATATATATATATATATATATATATATATATATATATATATATATTTGCTGTTTGCTGGTTGGGATGTTAAATATGTATTATAATGAGTTCCGATTACAACATAATATTGTTAAAATATAAGCCAGTAACGGTTTCGAGAAAAATAATTAGAAAATGATTTGATATAATAAATAGGAAAATGGAGGGGAAAAAAGAAAACAGAAACTTTTTTTCTATAATATTTAACAGAAAAACTTGAATTCATTGATAGCTTAAAAACATCGCACTTTGAAACCACACAACAGCTATTGCCAATGAACCTTTCCATTTTGAATCACGGTCAAATGACGAAGTGGACATCTGAGGTGTTACCCTATTCTCCGAACTTTCAACATGACTTTGAGCCTAAGCAGAGAGAGATTTAACATGAATCAGTTCTTCTACAAGAACAACTAAACTCGATAAAAAAATACGACCACGGATTTGCAACCGTGGCGACTCGGCAACCACATTTGAAAAAAAAATTGATTAATTGAAATGGCCCATCATATAGAAGTTTAAGGTTGGATATTCTTCTTCAATTAAGTAAAAAAGTACGATTACATATAAAAAATCTTTAAAACGAACAGTCAAAAACATGTACAACGATAGCGTACATTGGTGAACTTTTTTTTAAAAAAAATAAGACTCGTGTATTCAATACATTCTCAAAGTGGAAACAAAATTTCAGAATTTCTGTAGCATACAAATACCTTTCATTTTTGTGATGAAATCAAAAAACAAAAACTTAAGGATTAAATTTTTCTTTAATATCCTTAATTTGAAAATAAGATCAACTTTTTATACATGCAAAATTACAATTCAAAGCATTTCATTCAAAGTTCTTATAAGTTTCTTAAAATCTTTTTTACATAAAACTTGGTGATCACAAGTAATATTATTTTAAACTAATCAATTATTACTATCTTGTTTAACTTCTCAATATCTAAGGAATCCTATTATTAAAAAATCTTCTATGTTTTCAAAAACAGTACACACAGAACACACGATATTAGCTTTAATTCTTGTTTACTTCAAAACTAACAACTTAAATTTTTTTTTCATAAATCACGTAAGCTAACACCAATGTTAGTAGTATTTAAAAACAACAACAACACACACAAAGAGGGGGAAAATGCCAAAGATTCATTAAAAGTTAATTACTCATTTCAAAACTTTAACGAATACTTCCTGAAAACTCATTTGTGTGTGTGAATATCAATAAAAAAAAAAATTGAGTGTGCAGCAAAACTGAAACATGTTTAAGATATAAATTATTTCGAATAAAAAGCCAAAAGTGAATAATAAACATATGAATTATTTCAACTCGGATTCTAAAATTCTGGCCTACACCGCAAATTAAAGATGATATTTCAAAACAACTATTAAAGAAATAGAAAAGATAGCAATTATAATATAACTTTAACTGAATGAGATTACGAACATCACATGAAGACACCAAATCGAAAATCTTTGCACAAAGCACGCAAAGTAGCTCTTTTCAACAAACTTTTAAACCACAAAACAAGGCTTTGAAAAATTCAGTTAATTCATTCTTCTGTGATATAATTCATAATTACCATATTCTCCAAATCAGAGCCTAGGTGGGTCATTTTAAAAGGAAAGCGAATACATTGAAAGAGCTCGAGGCATTATATTATCGTAAGACAGCCAAACAAGAATGCCATAATTTCTTCCCAAGAACTTCAATGCTCGAAATTTAATTCCTTGTTGCATTTTGTTCTGTATCCGCAATTAGGTAGCCTGTAAGGCAAAATCAGTTTATACCAAACTACTCTGTTTTATTACTCATTTTGTGGCTGAATATCATAATTCGAAGTTTGTAGATAGAAAGACGAACTCATAATCGAATGTTCAAGAGTTGCAATCGCGCGGAAAAAGATGTGGGCTTTTAAATCACTCGACAGGGTTCAGCATTTTGAAGTATTCATCTAGAAAGGTATCTACTTGAGATTTGATGCGAGTTTGCGTGTGGAAAATGATCTTGAAGACTGTTAAGTACTGCAGTGAATCCAGCTTCAGTAAACTCCAGAATTCCAATCCACATCACGAATATTCCAACCAATTAACTTAACGAAACCCAAATGTAAACTCGGTAAAGGGAGACGTTTCTGATTAATATTTCTTCCTAGATAAACTATGCAAGATACCAACGGAGGAATATCGGTTTCTTAAAAATTGTTCCACTCCAGAGAATTAAAACTTAGAAGGGTTTCGAACGGCTAAAATTTTCGGTTACTCAGGGTAAATATTTGTAATCGGAATTTCCCACAGAAACCTGTAACGGGGAGATTTTATTTTTCGCATTTATTAAGTGGTCGATTAATACTCTAAAGAAATATATCTAGCATCTAGATAGGAGCTTAGCTGTGCCTGATTGAGTAGGTTTGATAGTAATGACTAATTTTAACTACCAAGGGAGCTACTGGTTTTAATCACCACATAGAGATGTCACACCAAAACAATTTTCAAAATTTTATCGAAACTATATATATATATATATATATATATATATATATATATATATATATATATATTAATGGCACATGGCCTTTCATAAACCATGCGGTTCTTCTAGCAAATGCTTTTATCAAACTTACTTATCATACAGGTTAAAAATTTTTGATTGTTTTCTTATTTTCCATTCATTTTACGTCACTTTCTTTTTTACCGTTTTATTTAACTATTTTCTTAAAATATAAGTTAATCCAGATTTTTTTTAGTATCTTCAATAAGATAATCTGTATTTGGACCATGAATCTGGCAATGACTTGTTTATTATTCACTGATTCATCGTGATCTAAGCATTTTTGATAGTATCTTTAGGTGTAACCTAGTTCTTTATTGATTTAGAACTTCTATCCATTATTTTCAGTAAAACAAATGAAAAGGTGGGATAGTTGGCTAACCACAAGACTTGTTACCTCCCACACCTTTTATATAAAATTAAAAGTTGATCTCAGTCAGCATAATTTTTAATATTGCAGCATTCGTATTTTAAAGTTTCCAATATCTGATTCTTTTATTTCAAATGTTCAAGCCCCATTTCTGTCTCTCTAGAAAAGATTATTAAATATAATACGTTTATATGATCCTATATAGTCTTTGTGTTCATAGACAAAACAATTTAAATTGAAAGCGAAATTATTTTAGTTTTCACTTTCTAAACATAAATTTTAATTTTCTTGTAACTATCAACTAAAAAAAATCATTAAAAAAAGAAAAGGGCAAACGAGTTGTAGACATAAAATTAAATGGTTTACTCGAATATTGAAGTGGCCTTTGAACTGAATTAAATATTTTAATAGTATTTCTTCCATCTGAATGGGGGATATTATAAAACTGGATAAAGCTAGAAGAATGGGTATTGTGTGTAAAATAGAAAAAAAAGGCATTTATAAGACCATGGCATATATTTGAATGGTAGACCTAAGAAGACTTTCTTCATCAAACTGATATTTTTCAAATAAATCAATAATTGTTTCAATAAATCACTTACAAAAAAGAAAGTATGCACACCAATACATATTCATTTGAATAATATCTATCAATTTATTTTAAAAAAAGGGCAATATATGTATTTTAAAGTACAGTGTACTTTCATACTTCAATGAGCGAACTCAAAGTTGAGCATGTACAGGATTTTGAAAATATACTTCATTCTGATTAAAATATCTTTCTAAACAAAAATACACACCATACGCTTGTGTTTTCACGCTTTTACTCTCTCTCTCTCTTTTGGAAACATTTTGTGAAAAAAAAAACCAAAAAAGCTTTTAATTTTCACAAATCGAGAGCATCCAAAGTGAGGGAAATTAATGAGAAAAAATTAAGTAATGATTTTTAATTGTTTTCAAATATAATTTTAAATTTTGATAAATAAATAGGAACCAAAGTATTTTATATCAACTGAAAATATTTACTTCTAGCAGCAAACGTTAAAACTCAACAAGAAAAGAAAATATATAAGAAAACCCCCACCATCCTCTAATCAAAGACAACGTGGTAATTATGCTATGGATGATTTAATTCTAAAGCAAACTACTAAAAATACTATATACTACATTGGCGAACTCTGCTCCAGGAAACATATTCATTGCAAAATGAACGTTAATATATCTTCTAACTTATGCATTATACTTTTCATTTCAATAAGGTTTAACGAAGGAAAATCTTGCATTTGAAGTCCAATAGCAATCATAACTTTTAATTTGACACCGTGTGACTTCAACTTTATCGCAAAATAAAATGCTACTTTTCTTTACTTGCATTGCCATCAGATACTAATTTAATCTGTTTATCGAACTTGACTATTAGGTAAAAGCAACCAAATAAAAACAAAGTGAGCCTTAAATTTCATATTCTAAGAACGACTTCTCTTCCATATCCTTCTATACGACTATTGAGGCAACGAGCCTGAATGGGCAAGATGTTTCTATACAAGCAATAAATAGATAAAAAATTGTTTTCAGCCAGACACTGATGTCCTTCCTTCTAAAAACAAATACCAGTTTAAATGAGAACGTCTTAGTCTGTTATACTTTATTCGAACTTAAATATATCATTCTCTCTCTAGACTAGCAGTTTCGGAGAATCACTATTTTTTTTTTTTTGCATGTTTAACATCTTGCCTCCTTTTTTTTCAATGGAATAGAATGGAAAGGATTTGGAGGCGATGAAAAATAAAATTGAGTGTCAACGGACAAGTAGATAAGAAAAATAAGATAAAGATTTTCATCTCATGTCAAAGTGCTTAAATAAAATTCATGAAGCACGTTCTCAAACAGAATTAAGTCTCAATTTTTGCATTAATTCTTGATGTTGTAGCACAAAGGCCCTTGAAATTGTGGTGTGTCAAACATGTACTAATATGACTCAGGATGCCGCACAAAAGGAAATATTTTATAAAACAAGCAAAAGGAAATGTGTGAGGCACTAGGGAGATAGGATGATTTTTATCTGATAACTTAGTTGAGTGTCGAAAATTCTGTAAATCTAGCATGCGTGCCATAAGTTGCCGAGGCTTGTTGTAGCATATACATCCAAAGATTATCTAGCATCTTTTAAAATTTAGAAACGTTCTATAAATATGTAGTTTTTTCCTTTAACACGAAAAGCGAAAAACCATTCAGCATTGCAATACAGGAGATGAAAAATGGAAACACATTTTACGCAAAATAAATAAAATGATTTAAACAGAAATGAGTAATATGATAAAATACGCTCCTCTCTATGGGATACCAAAGGCAGTATATGATAATAGCGTTAGAGACTTTTTCCTATATGAAAAAAGCGTTCCAAGTTTGGTTCCTATTCTTTAACATTACAGCCTTAACAGAGAAAACCCCGAGGTATGTTATAAGGATTCGACATCACCCACTTAAAGGAGATTGAATGTCTTCATGGTAAAAGAGAACGAATGAATGATTCAGAAAGAGAGTTAACTTGCTTTGCCTTTCAAAAGAGTTGGAGAACACCTTCCCCAGTCATGCATTATTTCTTAGATTCATAGACTGATTACAACTCGAACATCTTTTGAATGAATTTACTTGAAATTTTAAGGAACGTGGCTCTTTGCAATAAAATATACAAGTAGTTCAAATGGTTGATTCCAAATGGAGAATTCCTTTTAATAATGAGGATGTGTCCGTATGTTATAGAAGTCGTACTTTATGTTTTAACAATTCAACAGTAAATCCAGAAATTTGGTCTAATCAATGGAATACTAAATTTCTTTTAAATGGATACACCATAAGGCAATTTTTATCCCCCCCCCTAGTCACTGTCTTATTCTTGTTGGGGGTGAGGTATATATATATATATATATATATATATATATATATATATATATATATATATACCTTTTTCCCTCTCCATAAAACAATTCAACCTTTGAAGTTTATAAATAAATCTGATTTTTTGTTTCTTCTCTATATGGAATTCAACGTAAACACCTCCGTATTCTATAAATATTTTTACTTTTCCTCACTCAAAATTATCCTATATATATATTGTGTAATATAATACATCAAAATCTAAAACTGTTGAATCATTTTAAGAAGCGAGATATTGTATAAGAACATGTCACGCGTCTTTTATTCTCCTCAAAAATGCAGTCATAATATAATTCTTTTCTCTTGTTAGGTAAATCATACATGAGAAGAAAAACATTCTAGAATGGAATTCTATTTACCGAAAACGACGCCAGAGATTCTTTTATATGAAAATATTCCTCTTTTTTATATCCCTAAAACTAACTTGGTTCACTTTCTAATGTCATCAACTCTATTTTCCAAATCCACACTAATCTATAATTACTTTTTCTGAAAACTTGTTTATCCGACCCCCATCCCCCTTTTTTTCTTTTCGCAATTCCAGCAATTCTCTGAAGTGGAAATAAATTTATTTATTTACTTTCTAAAATATTTTTAAATCACTCTTCCCACCTTCAAATGTCTCCCATCTTGCAGGACAGATTTAAGAAGTACCGGACCATAGAAAGTGGACGCAAAAGGAGTGAATTTAAAACAGATGCCCATCTAGTACAAGGAGGAGGAGTAGAGGTATGTCATAAAAAAAGAGTGGGATATGTCAGCAAGGAAGAAAAAGTGATATTTCGTTTATGCTGTTGAATAATAATAGTTAAAAACATCCAGTCATTTCCATAACTTAAAAAAAGGAAATCAAAGTTTCTATATACAGGCGAGCTAAAATAAGAATTAAAAGGTCTTAAATAAAAATGGAAATGTAAGAGTATTAGTTCATTTCAAGGAAATTTTCAATCGTAACAATGGCGAATGAAAAAATATGCGACATCATCACTTTTAAATTGATAAGCCTAACTTTTTTCTTTCTCCACTATATATCTTATGAATATATATTTCGTTTTTGCGTTTACTTTTATTATTATTATTTTTCAATTTTTTTAAATCTAATTCATTTTATCGGGTCATGAAAACTCAGCGAAAATTATTAATAGGATCTTTTCAGAGAGAGCGTAACTTTTTTCATTCGTTTCCTTCCAATTGAGAAATATTTTTATTAAATGCTATTATAAAAAAAAAATAGATACAGACAATATTCATTAGTTTATAATAATTTGAATGTAATCCCTCAAGTGCAGTAAGCGGATATATCAGTCTTGCTCAACCGGTGCATTTTCTGCTCCGAATATATATATACGTCCCTCCAAAGTACGATCATTATCTTTTCGTGGCTATTAGTAAAACTATTCCGAAAACTTCAGAATGCAATAAAATGGCCTTGACAGTGTTTGCGAAGGATTTACTTATCTCAGAGCAAAATTTGTTTATTTGTGCCATTCCTTTCTCCTCCAATACATCACATATACGCGTCAATGCGAAAAACGGTGGCATAGGGGAGCGAATCGCGTTACTTTCGGTGAGCAGTTACTGGTTAAAATATTAGAATATACATAACACATCTTTGATTGCTCTAAGTTATCTTTTAATCAAAAGTTACGTACGTTAGAGATAAAAGTGCCGCTAATGCTAGAAGTAATATAATGCTAAATATTTTTCAAAGAAATTTCTTCTTTCAGACCTCTTTTATAATTTAATACTTTTAGCTAAAATAAGTCTACCTTTCCACACATTTATTTTTCACAGATAATCATTTTTTTTTCACTCTATCACAGATTTGTACTTTCAAACCTTTTAAAATACCACTGTAGGCATCAATGTATTTTAATAGCAAAGAATACGTTTGTTGGTAATCACACTGTTAATTCAGTGGCGTACACAAGGGTGAGGGTTTGTCAAAAACCTCTCACAAACAAGCCCTATTTGCTTTGGGGTCTACGACTTTGTACAAATATAACCTATTCCACGAAAGTATAGTCCACGTACGCCATTGGCTTGAAATCATACGCGACATTCAATGAAAATATATCATAATAAAAAGCAAAATATATTTGAAAATTTGTAATTTAGTTTTTCAATTTAAGTTTAAATTGCAGAAAAAAAAAGTGCTTGCTACTTTTATAAATTAAAGTTTCTTGTTATACTAAAAACCAAATAAGCGAAAACTAAAAATCTTGGTGTTTTCACTATAAAGGCAATTAATTACAAAATAAACACATACATAAATATTTATTTTATTTTGTACAAACCTTTTATCTCGGAAAAATTATAATTCATACTAATGTCAGAAAAATTTACATTTCATATTTAATTTGCATTCAGTTGAAAAATAACCATAACAAATACATCATAAGGAATTAAGAATCAAGGTTTTGTAAAGTACCCAATATAGAAAGAATATGAAAAACCTATATTTTCTTTCAATTTGTCAAAACAGATGAGAGTAAAGGATATATGGGCAACATATCCACGCATTTTTTTTAATCTAGCTGAAATCCTCGGAAAAGAGAGTAAATTGAACTGCAAATAAGAATATAATAATTCAACTGTTTTCACACAAAACCCAATAGATATAAATAATGTAAGGCAATATTATTTGACTCCCTGCATTCAAAGGTTTGTTTCTTTACAATGAAAAACAAATTTCTAATAAGAAAACGAAAGAATAAATAGAACACGAGAAAGAAACACGCAAACGAAAATATTGTTGTGTGTTATTTCTCCACCCCCCGAAAAAAAAGATGTACCAAAAGAAATACAGTCGCACTTTCTTCCCAAAAAGAATTAAAGCTAAATGTTTTCTCTGGTGTTTTTCCCCTTAGAAGAAAAGAAATCTTAACAGGTATCAGTTTTTGATCCCGTCTATATTATGAGAGCAAGAACATCATACAGGACAGTTATTTGGTTAATTCGCAGAATTTCTTTCATAGGTGAAAATTATTTCAAAAAATGAAAATTGCGCATATATACAATAATAATTTTAAAAAAAGCCCCTTTATTAAAGGGGAATTATAAAAAAAATGATTAACTCCTCTATTCCGGAAAAAAAAAAAAATTAAATGTTCTTAGAATCCAAATATTTTGAAATCAAAATCGTTTCTTTGAAATATAGCACTTAAGTGCTAAAAGTTTTGACCGTCTCCCATACCAAAGTGCAAAATATGGACATACTCACAACAAATTTAATAAATACTTAAGTTAAAATTAAGTTATCCGACTACTTGTAACTATTTTTTTTAAAAAATATGGAGATACGGGGATTTTTATTGCGGTTTTTAGATTTATTTAGTACACTTTAAGAAGAATATGATATAATTAAGAAGAAAAAAAAAAATTATGACCAAAACGGGAAAAACTTACAAAAAATTTCTGTGCAAAAAATTTATGAAGAATTTTCAATTTTGATGTGTTGCTTTGCTATTCATTTTTGAAATACCCTTCAGGATAAGAGATATTTTAATTTTTACAAAAACTAGACCACTTTATTTAAACAGCTTAAAAACAGTGAGTATATTAACATATGAGGCTGTAAATTTTGTAATAAAACAATGATTGATAAATCTGAAGGGTAAAACACTTCTACTATTATACAAAACATACACTAAAAATTTCAGTTAATTTTTTTCAAAACATTTGGACAATCGCTGTCCCCGTTTGAACATTTTCAAAAAAAAAAAAAAAACACACATTTCGAATAAAATGCATTTTAAAGTATTACTAAACCACTTATAGTTTTTGTTCTAGTGAATGGAAAATAATAAATTTGGTATTTTTATAAAGCTAATAAGATGGCATATGAAATAAAATCATAAAAAAAAATTGTCAACTTTTGGCAAAACTCACAATTTTAGGGTAATCGGATACCTTAAATTTAAAATGGATGGATAAAAAATTAGTATTTTTTTTAACGAAGCCTGCTAAAAATTTAAAGACAAAAAATATAACAATGCATCCTAATAGTTAGATATATACACCAAATAAAACTGATTATGTAGTTCTTTACATACATAAAATATAATTTCAGGTGAGTGAGTTTGACGCCATATAAAGCAACACGAGGGCTACTAACGACGGACCTCCTTAATTTTGAAATAAGGTCAAGTGAAGAGGACGACACCCGGGCTACTCTCAAAACTACCACACCACGGTAACGTGAGAACATTGAACTTCCACAGATTTACCGTGAATCAACCCCCCTACATAGCAGGCAGTAGCGCACAAAGGAATTTTTCAGGGAGGGGGTCCGGGGTCAAAAGTTCACCATTCTTGCATCATGCCCCTTATGATTTTGTCGATTTTCGGGAACAAAACACAGTAAAAATCTAATTATTGAATAAATAATTAGCATTAATTAATAAAATTAATCATTAATATAACAAATACTTAATTAAATTTTACGTACTATATACTTAGAATTATAATCAATCGGGAAAAAAATCAAGGGCCTTTGGGGGCGGACACCCCTCCTTGTGTGCGCCACTGATTGCAGGACTTCAGTGGCATTTGGGCTCGAACTCATGACACTACGCTACTGCAGTCATGTGAAATTTCGAGAGCTAGATTTTTAACCCATTTCATACTTCAAAGAGTATCGGTATATCTTGATCTTAAAAAGTGTCGTGTATCTCCAGTAAGACATTAATTAAATACATCCATGAAATAAACGCAATAAACACTTACAGGTTTTTAAATAAGCTTTAATTAAATCGATTAATTACAGATTCAAATAATTCATTTTTCCTTGGTAGGAAATTCACATTAACTGCTATGCAAACCGATCATTTCCGAAACTTCCAAAGTTTCTATTATCTTAAAAAATGCGTTCCTTGCAATTTTTAACCAGTGGAGGAAAGAAAGAGAACTGAAAACAAAGCACTCGACTCAAAGTAGGAAAGAACACGCAAAAACTTAATTTAAAACATAATACTACTTGTTTTTTTCTTTTCTAAACGGTGAACAAATTATGATTTTTGCGACGCAGAGTGAGAAAAAAAACTTACTCCTAGGATGTTTTGAGAAAACTTATTTCTCCACCCCCAAAGAATACAGCGTTACACACAATTTTAATTACAACTGGCAGGTGTGTTAATTAAACACTTTTGCCTGCGTGGCAAAAGAGAAGAGGATGGGGGTATGAAGCAAGAAAGAAAACTTGTTTACATGCACGAGAAAGAGGAGACGGGAAGGAGAGCATGCTACAAAATTCGGAAAAAGTGATTTATTAGGGGTTCCTATATATATATATATATAAGGAAATATTATACATATTAAATTCAGATTCCGATTATCTTCAAAAATATTCAATTTTAACCAAGATAAAATAATAATAAAAAGCATTTTAATTGATTTTTTCCAAGTTTTATCTAAAAAATCCGATAGGATTTATTTTTTCAAAAAAGTGAAAGTTAAGATGGTGCAATCTGTTGCTTTTCTATGTGAACTATAACTTAGATCAATCATGCCAAACTCATTTCCAATCACCAGTCAATTTTTAACATGTAAAAAAGTCACGCGGTAGTTACAAAAGTATAATTTTACTTTTATAAATTTATTTTCGTAACTGGAGTACTGTTCCAAGGGATTTGTATTAAGTTATTCTTAATGACTTTGATACACTAATGACATAACTATATATAAATTCATGTAGAAAATTTATGTTACAACAAATGTACTTCTTTTTATCCGACTATGTTCGGAATTGTAATTTAGCAAAAGCTTACAAATGAATACTTTTTTTTAAATATTTAGTGTTATTTAGATCAGAATACACGTATAAAATTGTTTTAAGACTATAATTATAATAAAAAATTATTTAAATGCAATATTTTAACAAAAAATGGACATAGAATTATTTATTTTCAAAATGTTCTTTTATGTGTGTGTGTGTGAAAAATGCTTATATAACAATAATATTTTGCTTATACATAGCTAAGATTTCTCCAGAGAGTCTGAACTAGGATTTTATAAAAATTCACATATTTCCGTAGTTACGACCAATTGAAATAATTATCGATGCTTTTTTGTTAAAATTTCTCCACTCTGATGCATTAAAATATGAATAAATCCACGAAGTTAAATATTTCAAACATCCTAGTCCACAGACTCTGTACAGAGGTGTTAGCTATACACAGGCAAAATATTATTATTATAGAACAATTTTCCATAAAAGAGCATTTTGAAAAATTATTCTAAGTTAATTTTCTAATAATTAAAATAATTAATAATAAATTTAATAATTTTTTTCTTTATTGTAAGTCAGTTTTTGTTAAAATATTGCATTTAAATAATTTTTTTATTATAATAAAATTCTTAAAACAATTTTATACGTGTATTCTGATCTAAAAAACACTAAATATTTAAAAAAGTATTCATTTGTAAGCTTTTGAAAAATTACAATTCCGAACGTAGTTGCGCGGATACCTTAAAATAAATTCTCAAAGGAGATAATTTACATTCAGTATCCTTAAGCAACGCAAAGTAATGTTATGATTATTCTGAAAACAGCGTTAATTTCGACATAGATCGAAATAATGTTTATTTAAAAGAACTGACATTTCTTTATGAGCTTAAAGAGTTGTAGTTTTAGAGTACACTATTTTTTTCTTAAGCTTGGAATAATACCTCGAATAAATCTCTTCAGAACATGAGCATTGAGCACGTACATTTCAAGTTTCTTCGTAAAAAAAAAAGGGTGGGGGGGGGTGCACGTTGTACGGGGAATATGCCTAAAAATTAAACTAATAAGTCAATTGCTTCAAATAATGCGGGACAGTATGCTAATTCTAGTTATAAATGGAGAGCGAAGTATAAAAAAAAATCTCTCTTTCAAACTTAACTTCACGGCACACTTTTTTTTGTATCGCTGAAATAGTAGGGTTAAATTTAACTTATAATTATTTGTGGGATAATTAAATCCGAAATTTTTGGTCATTCTTAACCGGCGTTTCCAGAAAGAAATCGGAAATGGTTTTCTGTGGCAACATGTACAACTATGCACAAATTCATTGGAGGAAATAATATCAATCTTTTCGTAAAGGGAAGGTATCGTAAATATATCGTATTTCAGTTTTAAAATTATTACAAAAATATAAATTCAAATTTTGAAATATTATTAGAAACTTAGAAGAAGTGAAACGAAAAAAGTCCATTTCATTTATTTCTCATAAACGAACATAAAATGAAAAAAAAAAGATGTATGTCTTTTAATTAAAAAAATTGAAAATTTATTTTATATATCAAACAATTTTTGTCAAGAGTTTTATCAGAATGATGAATAAATATTCCATCACTTTTTTTAGAAGATACATTTAAACACTTTCTAATTCTTTGTTTATCATTTAAGTATATCTGCTGCAAACTCATATCATCAAACAAAAACAAAACCATTTCCTACATTTTTTGAGAGAGGGAACACCAAGAACAAACGCAATTGAAATTCACTTAAAACAGGGAATGAACGAGACGAAAACCAAAATTTATTCTCACACGCCAGAACAATGAATGCGAAGATGCACGATAGACAAACAAATCATTTCGTATCTCATCCAAAATTGCCGCATTTCTCAAAAGGATTTCAAAGCAATAATCGAATAAATTGAAAAGACAGCAATTATAATAACTTCAGTTGAAAGATTACCAACGTCGTAAAGAGACACCGACTCGACAAATATCGCTATTTACTGAGAACATAAAATGAAAAGGAAGCGTGTTTCCTCCAATAAACCTTTGAACCTCAAAACAATGCTAGGAAATTCATTTGATTCGTTCTCAGTTAATACCATTCTCAATTACAATTCTTCTCCAAATTAGAGAGTAGGTAGATAATTTTATAGATGGAGTCGAATATTGAAAACGCTCCAGGCACTGCAGACAGCTAAATGAACAGGTTTGCTGCTTCAGTCTTTAATATGACACTCAAATTATCGTTACAATTCGTTTTGTATTCATTCCAAGATGGCCTCCGAGGCGATATCTCTGTATCTTACATAATACTGTACAAAATATCTTCTTTGGACGGATACCATAGTTCATGTCAGAGAAGGATTAATTAAAAATCAAATGCTTTAGTTGTTATTATACATGGAATTCGAAAATATAATTTAACTACCTTCAAAGTCTTTTAGCTCATTGAAATGACCAATTTCGATTCGTAACACACATTTATTTTTATTTTATTGAATAGAGCAACGTTTCCCAAACTCTTTTAGCTCACGTACTACTTGGTTGTACATTATGCTAAAATATACCACTTAGTAAAAATGATAGTATTTCTTGTACAGTTAACGAACATAATCCGTTCCAAGACTATGTTCGCTATCCGAATTGTTCGTTAACCGATCATCGATTCACCGTAGACTTCTATGTGAAATCGATTAATTCGTTCTGGAGACCCTAAAAATTAAATTTTAAAAAATGTATAATTTCTTAGTAAGTTTTTTTTAAAAATAATACATACATATAGTCTTGCATATTAATCAGTCCTTTTCATTTTTTGCGTATGGGGCGTTGAAGAACATGCCCAACGTCGATTGCTTTTCTCTCTTTTTCAGGATTTTCCAGAAGTAATTAATAGCATTGCCATTGTAAAGATCCCAACGCTACTGACATCAGCTTGGTTTGGGAGCCATTCTAAGACCATTGCTCTGACATCCGCCCTGTGGCCGCGGTAGCCGAGTGGTATGGGTGGCTTGACTTGTCGCGAGTTCGAGCCCAGTACCACTAAAGACCCGCCGTGTAGGGCAGCGATGCACATTAAATCTTTCGAGAGCTGAAACGTACTCCCGTTGGTGTGATATGGTAGTTAGGAGAGGGGGTGCCAGCTCCGGTGTCGTCCACGTCACTTAACCATGGTTCAAAATTACGTGGTCCGTCGACAAAAGCCCTCGTGTAGCTGAACAGTGCGACGTTAATATCCAATCAATCAATCAGGGTGTATTCATATCACATGCTGAGACAAATTACATTGAAACACGCCTAAGCGTATCTACTACTTTGTCATATTTCGTTTACTAGTGAATGGATTTTATGGGGAAAAAACCACAAATAATATATATATATATATATATATATATATATATATATATATATATATATATAAATTCATTTACTTTCTAATCAGAATCAATATATCTTATAAAATAAATTTAATGAAATCTTTGTGCTTGTGTGTTTCGAAGAACATGATTTTTTGAAATTTTTTTAAAAGATTCGAGTTATACCCTTAAGTCTACAGCTGCATTCAATCTATTTTGATACTTATTTTTTTAAAAAATATACAAAGAAAAAGCTCTTTTTACTAATTCCATACTAGTAAAAACGGTCATAATAATTTAAGAGCTTTCTCAGAAAGTTGTCCATATTCGTTATCAAAAATTAATTAGATTGTGTCGTTTGACTTCTGCTTGTAAAGTTCTGTCACAAGATAATTGTATTGAATTTAATTTTATTACATTTTCTTTATCTTTAAAAATGTTTGTGTGCTATTTTTTTATTTATATTTTTCTCATTTTTACGCACACCAATATTGATTATTTTTTCGCGTACCATCAAACAGCCACCAAACTTTTTGATCCTGATATTTACGGAATTGATGTATCTAAGAAATGTACTAAAATAATTATTGCTGTTTGAATAATTTTTTGAGTTAAAGCCTGTTATTTCAATAACAACCTCATAAAAAATGTCACATATCTTATAATATTTATTTGATCAGGTCTAGAATCTTTATATTTTAATAAATTGTTAAAATTTTAGTACATTCTCTAGGCAGATATAGGTAGTTTTTTCTTTGATTTACAGGATTTTCAAAAGGTTACTAAAATTTTTCTTTTAATTGTAATTTTTGATAAAATGTAGACAATTTCTTATATTGCTGGTTAAGTATAAATATTTATTGGTACTGATTCCCAACATGTATTTATCATGTTTTAATATGCCATTTGTAAAAAAAGTATTTAGAACGTGTTCGAATACCTTAAAAAACCATGTTAACATTTATTTAAGTGCTACGGGAGGAATAATGAATCCATTTAGCTTTAAATTCAAAACCACGCATGGATATGCAAACTAACGAAATTCAAATATCAACTGGAAAAAAGAAAAACATTTTATAATAATTTTTCTTTTAAAGATCAATCATGCGAAGATTCGCCCGAAAGTAGATCAATTTCTGTATAATAGTTCTTGGGAAGGATTAAGGTTTAGGAGATTTTCAAAGGTTTATATATATATAATTTTTCAGTTATTCAGCGTAAATATTTGCAGGTAGATTCTTCGAGATAAAAATTTACCTACGACTTTTGCTCTTTATATATGCTAAAAGATCAAATAAAAAGATGTCGAGAAATTTATCAAAAGACAGTAAGGATTACAAGAATTTCTTTCAATATTTTGATTTTGAAAAATGATATTTTAGTTATATTTAAATTGAAGAATTTCAAACTTAAAAAAAATAAAATAATTTAAAATCTTATATTATTAAATCTTAATAAATTTTATAAAATCAATAATCAATTTTATTTATAAATAATTATTACATAATAAAATAGATTGAAAGGAAAAGGGTTGCATTTGGCTCGCAACATAAGTAATAACATGAAGTACAAATTTTAGAATCTTTTGATTTCGTTGCTGCATACATGCAAACTGAAAAAAAAATCATTCGAAAACGTTTCTGTTTAGAAAAGGAAATTAATTTATTTTAGTTCCAAAAATTTTCAATTGAAGTAACAAAAAGTAGCTAATTTTAATATACTGCAAAAATGCTTACATTGAAAAAAAATAATTATATTAGCCAGAAAAGGAAACATTCCTAAAACTATTCATCTTAAGTTCCGAAATTCTAATGGAAAACCAGGATTAGTGTATCACTCCTTTTAGCTATCATTTATCATTTCGAAACATTTTTTAAAGAAGGAACAACACGTTTTTATTTCGGTACTAAGATAGATACTAAACCTCCAAGCATAGCACGCATATTAAAATAAATGTTTCAAAAAGCAAGGCACCAGTGGTCTGAAGTATTAATTGATGAAGTTTTGCATTCATGACATATTTGAAATTACATGATATACTAATTTATTTTGATTAATTTTGAATTTTATGTGTTCACTTGCTATTCTTGCCTACCAATCGAGGACAAACAAACATCAAAAAGTTTTTACTACATCAATAGAGAAGAATGAGAATTTTTTTTTCAGACTAATAAAACAAAATGTGAAAGAAAAGTTGTGTATGAAATTTGTGAATGATGATGTAGTTTCTATCAAAGAAATCGCTAAGTTCATCCAAACAAATAAAGCTCTGGCTAAACTTTCTTTAATTACATAATAAATCCATGGAGCATTTAATAGAAAGACTGGGTTACAGAAGTGCTACAGTCGCTTTTTCAGATAAAGTACACTATGAAGAACTGCAACAAAACTGGTGTAACTAAGGAAAATTACATTCTCTTAAGCCTGTATAAAAAAACTTTTTTTAAAAAAATCAAACACAGCTCAAATATTTGATACTATTTAGAATTTAGTAAAATGAAGTACACATTCGTTGAAATCTCTTCACACACTTTTCTAGCGAAAAATTGGTATTTTTACAATGGAATATAAACTTTTTAAAGTTTCTGCATCTTGCCTTTTTTTTTCTCTTTGATATCAACCATTAACAAAATAAATTTGCATGCAAAGAATTAGTCCTCAAAGACGAAATAAATTTCAGTTTCACTTACCGTAAAATCCGGTGTATAACGCTCACCTATACTTCCAAGTCGATTTTTTTTAATTTTAAGGTATATTCGCCGTATAACACGCACCCCTTTTTTGCGAAGGAATACGTTAATGTAATGTACGTTAGCAGTAGCGCATACAGGAATTTTTCAAGGGGGGAGGGGGTCGAAGTTCACCATTCTTGTATCATGCTCCTTTTGATTTTGTCGATTTGGGGGAACAAAACACAGTAAAAAACTAATTATTGAATAAATAATTAGCATTAATTAATAAAATTAATCATTAATAACAAATACTTAATTAAATTTTACGTACTACATACTTAGAATTATAAACAATCGGAGAAAAATCAAAGGCTTGGAGGGGGGTCCGGACCCCCAGGACCCCCTTTGTGTGCGCCACTGTACGTTAGTAATGCTATTATGTTTTAAAGTCATTTAATCGAGATATTACCCCAGGATTTTTCAAAAATAGTGTATTTCTAGAAAAACAACTTTTTAAGTTCATAAGGTATGATATATAAATAAACAGTATTCCGACCTATGTAGAAGTCATATGTAATTGACAATAGTGAAGGTCTTTGTTAGTTTATTTTTTTATGCATATCTCTTTTATTTTTGAGAGGCTCTCATTTTCATTCCCGTCGTATAACACGCACCCGTAAATTTCGAAATTATTTTTGGTGTTAAAAGTGCGAGTTATACGCCGGATTTTACGGTAGATGGTTGCAGTATTTTCGATCCTAACTGAAAAATGCCTCTATCGCACAGCTTTCATTCTATCTAAATGTAACCAATGCATTGATCGAACAAAATTACAAGATTAAAGCTGGAAAACTAATTCACACCGCAATTTTCGGATACGCTGAGCGATTTCTCTTCTATGTCCTTTTCAACGTATATCCCTCCTCATATGAATGGGCAGGCACGTACTTGAACCGTTTTTCTAATAACAATAAACAGACAAAGAATCGTCTTCCACCAAACACTGATGTCCTACGCTCTAAAACAAATACCTTATTTAAACGAAAACGAGGTTTTGGCTCGTTGCATCTCATCTTATTTCCTCCTCAATACCTGCTTTAGTTTCGGCAGGGCCATTATTTGCTTTGCATTCCTTGCATCCTACCCCTTTTAGGTTCCAGGACAAGAAGCAGTAGGATGCAATAAAAACAAAACACCCCGGTCTGCTGCCGAACAGATAAGAATGGAAAGAGAATGTTCCTCGTTAACAGAGAAAGCCCCCGGATGTTAAAAGGTATTCGGCATCCCTCACTTACGGGAGCTCGCATACCCTCAAGGTAGAATAGCACGAATGAACGATTCAGAAAGGGAGTAAACTTTTAATCCAAACCACCTTTTCGAACTCATTATTTTTTATGTTTGTGGAGTGTTTAACATTATTACAATGATGGATAAATGCATTTGAAGAATGATTTCACAGTCAATGAGTTCTCTTTAAAAATTTAATGCTCCTCTTTGAATCTTAACGGAAAACGTCTGTTTAAGTAGTGATAATGCTAATCGGGGCGGAAAAACAGCAATAAGGATAAATTAATTTTTATTTATACATTATATTGTACTTATATAATTTATTTTGGTACTCCTTATTTGTAATTTAATTTATGTAATAATAATTAATATTGATTTACCTTTGTGACGGACTCACGCGTCTTTTCTTTAACATGTCCTTTGGGTTCTTTGGGCCAGAATTAATGGCAACTCTTTTCCAACCAAATCCAAGAAGTGAAGTGTGAATGAAAGATGCAAATGAACAAGCTTTTAAATATCGGAATTTAAGAGTACACGAGAGGGCGATGTATGGCAATTTGTGATAGCGGATGGAAATTGGCGGGTAGTTGATATCTAATAGCGGAATCGTGGTTCAAGTCTGAATGAGCTTTACGTGACTGTGATTAAAAGTATAACTGATCGAATATATTCAATTCAAGTTGCACACCAGTGCATACAAGTAAAGAAGATTGAGCATAACCCAATGCATAGTGATTTTCCAAGCTGTAATAAGATAGGATTGACTATTTAATATTAGAATCAGTGATTAGGGGCGGCTCAGTTATTGATAGTGGTCTGGATTAGATTGTCTTATTAGCTTAATATATATATTGTGTGTTGTGTATTTTGCCATCGTAGATTCTCTCATATTAATTATTATAATTTAATTTGTTAAAGGTTTAAGTTGAATATCTTAATAAAGTCATAATGTTTGATTCTAGTTCTTTCGTTAATCCTACGCCTCTGGCTCACGCTGATACTTCGAGAGGTGTTCTCCCAAGGGGAGGAACATCACACCTTTAAAATTATTTTTAAAAAGTCTAGTTATTTTTTTTAAGTTCTTAAACAGAAAAATTTGAAAGAATATTATTTCTTCCTTAAAAAAATTACCAATCACCCTTTTCACATTAACAGTTACTTCGCTTAATGATAAAGAATAGGAACTGAATTCGGAATATTGCTCTAGACATAAAAGTACTTCAACATTAATATTATATTTTGGCTTCGCTATCCTATAGAGAACCATTTATTTTATCATACTTTTCATTCTTAACAGAGCTGACACATTTTTTCCGGAATAAAATGTGTTTCACTTTTTTTCCCTTATACCTTAATGCTAAATGACCTATTCCTTTGCATGTTAAAATGAAAATTATTTATGGAACATTTTATTTTATTTATTTATTTTGTGTCTGTTCGGTGGCTTAGAGGTAGCGTGCCTGCCTCTTAAGCCCAAGGTTGTAGGTTAGATCCCGGATGGAGTAGATAGATTTTCTGGATGCTAAAATCATAGGCCACCCGTGTGGTGACCGGGTGTGAAAGAATAGTCCCAACGTAGCCCAGGTGTGTCGCAGAAGGCGACTAAAATGGCACCGGTCCTCCAGGTTCGGGGGTTGGGCGTAGGGCTAACAACCCTACCCCTTAAAATAACTCTTGTTACGAAATCTCAAGAAGAAAATTTATCCGGGCTGGCGATTGTACTACTCAAATCCAAAAGAGAATTACAATGGTTAATAGATGTTTTAATGGAATTCGAAAATATATGAAAGCAAATTTAATCAAAAGAAAAAAAGGGAAAAAAAAGGTTTTATGGTATAAAAGTCTTTTAAGATCAGTATTAACTTATGCATGCGAAACTTGGTCCACGTTTCGAACACATGAGAACATGATAAGTATATACGAAAGGAAGGTTTTAAGATCCATTTTTGGAGGAATTCAGGAAAATGGAACATGGTGAAGAAGATCAAACTTCGAGCACTATCGATCATATAAAGAATCTGACATTGTCAATTTGATCAAAATACAGCGATTTAAATGGGCAGGACACGTTATTAGAATGTGAACGAAGACCGCACCACTAAAAAAAGTCTTCAATGCTCAACGGATCGGCACACGAAGGGGCAAGCCAAATCTCAGATGGATTGATGACCTTGAAAAAGATCCAGTTTTGAGAACTAGGATTTGGAGAAAACTGGCAGGAAGAAGGCTGGCCTGGAAAAGGGTTTTTGAGAAGGCCAAGGCCTATACTGGGCTGTCGTGCCACTGATGAAGGAAGGAAAATCATAGGCACACATGTCATAAGATTAAGTGGCATGTAAAAGATTCCTCTGAATATATCAATTTGGCTCTGGTACTCTCGGAAAATTTAAATCATGGCAATATTTAGCATCCTATGAGAATTGAAATTGAATAAATTTGGTAGCGGGAACAGCCACTAAATGACTCCCACACTTGTGGAATTGACGTGCTTGCAAAGACAAAACGACCAAAATGCCGTCCATTTGAAACAAAAAAGGAAAATATTTCGAAATTTTAAAAAAGCAAATTTATAAACAAATGTGTTAATTACACTGTTTAAAACTTTCAATAATAATAGAATCATTTTTCTGTCATAAAATGTGCTCCAAGTTTAGTTTGGGCTTTCGTATGTTCTGCGAAGGCGGCATTGGCACTATTTCAATCAAGGAATTTCATTTACACAAATTTAAGAGCGTACTGTTTCAGAGAAGTGACAGTAAAAACAAGTAATAAATAAAAAAAAAGTCAATTCCTACTTAGATCAACACAGAAATTTTTTATTTTAGCTACTATTTATTAAATAGCTGCAATTAATATAAATATGTATATATATATGACAGAATCACAACATTAAATGGTAATTAATTTCTATTAATTATCATTAAAGTATCGTATTGACATCCAAAACAATCGTGTATATAAACTTTTAGTTCAACTGAATGATTTGAAACGGGAGAAAAAAACCTTTTCAAGTTTTGACACAAGTCGCCAAAAGGGTCATGCAGTCGCCAAAAATGATGCCAACGTAACTGTATTTGTAATTCTTTAAATAATTAGTTTTAATCAATTAATTTTTATTAATTATAACTAAATTATTGCATTGTCATCCTAAATAATCATGTATATAAAATTCGTGTATATAAAGCTCAATTGAGCGCTTTAAAATGTATTTTATTAACGATTGAAAATTCCACCAAGATAAATAAATAAATATATAGAAAGTGTTGAATTGAAAAATAATTGTGTTCACTCTTACTCATTTTGAGACAAAAGTAACAAAAGTAAGACAACTAAGCTCTAAGGAAGGATTCTAAATACCATAACGAAAAATTAGGAATTTTAAAACAGTTGATGTATTTTAATAACGGTTACCAGTTGTATAGTAGTACTTCAAAAGATAAAGGTTTTTCTTATTTTACAAGAATCAAACACACACAGGAAATGTTCATGGTAAATTAAAATCGGGTTTTAAGAGGAATATGTAAAAAAATAAGTGTACCAACAAGAGTTATTTCGAATAATAGAGAAAAAAAAAAGAAATTCGAAGCAAAAAAATAATTTACAGAAAGATGAAGATTTTCCACCGTGTAAGATTTTGAACAACGGAAGAAATAAAATTACCGAAAGATTACCAATTACATGCGAATACCATGAATTTCCTTCCGAAATTGTGTTTAATCACGGACATTATTTTGGCCCACGGCCATAACTCAACCGTAACACCATAACTAGTATTCTACCTTTCTAAGCACTTTTAGGTATATATATACTGCTCAAAACAATTAGGGGAGCACATGATTTTAACAAAAGTAAGCAAAGATGTATACCAATAAGTAACATAAAATGAATCATCCGTAATGTAAAGACTACCAAGAAACGGAAAAAGAAAACTTTATATGCAAATCAAAGTTCATGACGTCAAAAACGAGAAAAAGGAGATAAGGGCAGAAATCGGGATGTTGCAAAAACGTCTGTTTTATTGCCGTAACTGTGAAATTCGATTGCGCAGTATTTTTTTTTTTGAGGCAAGGTTACTTGAGAATGTCTGAACTTATAGGCAGAGTGTAATCCGGGCAAACACAACGTAGTGTCGTGGACACTGTTGGAGTCGCCAGAAGTGTTGTTGCAAGGATGTGGAATCGATTCAAAGATACAGGAAATGTTAGACGTCGACCAGGGGCAGGTCGGCCACGTGCCACTACATCAAGTTATGACCGGTATATACAGTTAACAGCCCGTCGAAACAGAACAGAGAATGCTACGCAGCTGCAAAGACAGTTGCTCTTGGCAACAGGACGAAGAGTGTCGAGCCAAACATCACGTAATCGGCTTCATGAGGGAGGGCTCTATGCACGTAGGCCAATGGTCTGCATTCCGTTGACCCCACACCACCGTGCGGCCCGAAGAAGATGGGCTGCTGAACATCGAGATTGGGAGCAACATGATTGGAGCCAAGTGCTGTTTACAGACGAGTCCCAATTCAGTCTAGAGAGTGACATCCGACGTGTTCTTGTATGGAGGGACAGGGGCACTCGAAATAACCCCGCATTCGTTCGTGAAAGATCACAATACAGAAGAGCTGGTTGGATGGTATGGGGTGGAATCAGCATAGGCGGACGTACGGACCTGCATATCATTCGGAATGGCACTTTTACGGGCCGAAGGTATGCAGACGAGATACTTCGACCTTATGTCATCCCTTACGCTGTAGCCATTGGAGATTCCTTTGTTTTTCAGGATGATAATGCCCGACCGCATAGAGCTCGTCTGGTGGAGAACATGCTTGAAGCTGAAACAATACAGCGTATGGAATGGCCAGCGTGCTCTCCTGACCTGAATCCAATCGAGCATGTTTGGGACATGCTCGGACGACGCATTGCTGCGAGACCAAGGCCGCCTGCTACTGTTCGAGACTTGGAGATTGTACTTCTTGAGGAGTGGAACAGTATTCCCCAAAGTCTGATCGATAACCTCATCGCATCCATGGCAAACAGGTGTGCAGCAGTTTTAGCTGTTTGAGGAGACCACACGCCCTATTAAAACTCATGTATCATGTCTAAACAGTACCTTTTTTTTATCGTTTACATGTAACCAAATTGTTGCCCTAAATCATCTTTTCATGTTTTTTCCATATTTTCAAAGAATTAAAGCTTAATTCCAAATTTTTTTACACCTTTTTTCTGTATTGCGCATTGATACACGTGTACTATGCATTGTATGCCAATACGTGGCTGTCTCACACGGTTTTCTTCACTTTTTTGCTTGCTCCCCTAATTGTTTTGAGCAGTGTAGTTCTTATGTATATTATAAACTTCCTTAGCTGTGTTTTTGTATGCTTCCTTTTATTTATTAACATTATTGCGTTGTTTGATTTTGTGTCCTTTAAAAGATTAATATAAAGTCTTTTTCTGATAATTTACACAAACATCATATAAAATGAAATGTAACATAGTTTTCAGTGCTGTATTTTCCCATTACATGTAAATTTCAATAAAAGTTCATGCGACGTAGCTATAGAGAGAGTGATATAAAAATAACTGTAGAAATAAAAATTGAACAATTTTACTACACCTTTTTACAGTTTATTTTAAATGGAATACACTGAAAGTTCTTCGAATGATGGGTTTATCATTTCCAATAAACCACCAATTTATGCCCCACACTCCATCTATAAATAATTCTAAAAATAACGAAATAATTATTCCATTACAATTTTACTTAATTTTAGTCAGATTTAAATTTTTCTTTTGAGAAATTTGTGTACCAATTTTGTTAAGGTAAAATATTTACAATGGAGTTATGTAATTCGCCACAAGCGATAGACTTCTGTGTTTTTAAATCACAAAAGTGATGTCGAGAACGAAAAGTTTAGGGAGATAACACCTAATGACATTTGAATCTGCCATTCAGCACTTTATCTTTACAAAACCAGATATTTGAAGTAAAACTGAATATAGCAGACAGCAGCAAATTTATAAATTCGAAAGGAATACAATTCACACACAGAATACAGAAGTCATCGATAATGAACATGAACAGATACGACGACGTAGCAATAGGCTAAAGTCAAACAATCGTATGATAAATGCAGTCACGTGTTCTCCAAAGAATCCTAAAGCTGACGCAATACTTATAATTGCTGTTCTAAATGTAAAATTTAAAATTTGTTGGTTGGGTAAAGATGTTCAAATATTAAGATTCTTCAAATAATTTAACAAAATTAAAAAAAAATATTATATTACGCGAGTATTTTTACATATGTGTCTTATTACTGCTGACAAATATGAACTTTTTAAAAGAAAGTTTCAGCAAAAGGCATAAGTTGGCAACAGCGAAGAGCCTGAACTGATTGACTGGAAACACGTGTTGTTTCTGATGTAGCAACCTGATCGACAGTGGTAGATTGAGGACCAGAAAATTCATAGTGGCAAGGGCTATTTCTTACGTCTGTCGTTATCCGCAACTCTGAGCACCAAACAGGTGCTGATAGTATGATTTGGCTCGATTTCCCTCCCATTTTAAGGGAGAATACCCAGGGGCATGGACAGAGGTCCTGCAACTCTCTTTTTCTTGAAAAACTTCTCCTGCGGCTCAACGAATATTTAGAGTGCCCCAATGCCGCACAGGCGCTTCAATTTACAAACATCCGTGTCTTCTTCAGGATTCGAACCCAGGCCCTACATCACATCAGACAGCGTCACTAGCCACCATAAAGGATAGGCGGAAACATGCGATTGCAGTTATCATGTGACTATGACGTTACATGTATTTTGTCCATAGCTATAATACAAGTTAAATTAAAAAAGTCTAATGGTTACGGAATCTTAAGGATAGGTAAAGTTAGCAATATACTTCTGAAAAACAACAAGAATCTATTTACATAATCATCTAAATCCAGCCGTCACGGTTTGGTATAAATGAAAAATAAAATTAAACACCAAAAAGATCAGTCGTTGAATTTCCTAACAAGAGACAATCGATTCTGTTTCAAGTTATCAAACTAAATATCATTCTCTGTCTCGGCCCAAACAAACAAACTTGTTCATTTTTACTTCATCGCTTCGATTCGAAATGGAAGTATCGAAATCCCAGCGGACTATCTCATTATTTCGGAACAAAGTAATTAAAAGCAAACACAACATTTACAACCAGAAAACGCCGACCCGAAGAGAGTTCGGGAATTCTTCCTTCTAAAAGTTAATTTACATTTGCCCCTGGTTCTTTGATTAACGGTGTATAATGAGCATTTATTCTGTTTGACGCCAAGACCGGAATCGAAGTTCTTGTTGCTTTTTGTGAAAACGCGCAAGTATTTTTCTTTTATAATCCCAACGAAAAGTATAATTGGATTGCGATTTTGAGAGGGTACTTGTTTTCTTGGCAGAGGAAGAGTAAGACACCTTTCGGTCAATAGTTGTACTTATTAGGGTTGTTTTTACTTTTGTTTTGTTTAACAAAAGGAATGGGGGAAGGGGGCAGACAATTGTGGGGATCAAAACTTCTTGTGATTCAGTCAAGTTCGTGGATAAAATGGCGCTCTGTATTTAGTTATTTACGATTCGTGGAAATTTTGCACTACAAAGTGAACGTTCATAATGGATAATTGTTGTTACACGTGGACATCTCTGAAAAATCCCAAAATATACTTTTAAAAATGTAATTTTGCGTGCATTTTGCTACACAAATATTAAATATTTGTCATAGTTTTAGGTGATTACAATGGAATAAAAATTCAATTTTTCCCCCACAAAAGTGGGAAAGGGGTTATCTCCTTAGTCCCCTAAATTGCCGCTACTGATTAATAATATTCGGAGTAAAAACGCCACTAAATACAATTTCCAAAGTGTAGCGGGATCTTCATAAGCCAGTAACAGCGTCTGCACAGAGGGGATCACTTCTGTCTAGTGGTTATGTTACTCGGGTTGAATCCATAGGTCGCGAGTTCTGTCCTAGAATGCGCCGCCACACAAAGCAATATCTGAAAGTACTTTTGAATGTTTTATTGTGTGAACTTTAACAGTAAGCCTTTTTAATTTATACGTGAATAAAATTTTAGCCATACCTTAATATTTAACATGTTTTTATATAAAAAATTTATTAAGTTTTTAATAAAATGAATATTTTTTTTTCATTTGTAAAATTATAAATTGTTCTGTAATATAAAATATAATTCTGTTTCGCCTATTATGATAAAGGGCTTCGTTCATGACGGTCAAGTGATACATACCATCACGTGTTCTTTATTGAATTCAAAGCAGCCATTAGTTTTCTACTTGTTGTTCTACTTATAAAAATTAGATAAAAATTTCAAATTTCATACTTTAGTAAGATTGTTCGAGCATTACGATTCTTTTAAATTTTTTCAGAAAAAAAAAAGTAGTTCTCATATTCATAATACATTTCTAAACGAATTGCATTTTGTTTTTACAAAATTCTAATTAATTTGTAAAAGAAAGTTCTCATAAAGAGCAAAAGTCAGCAACTGAAAAGCACAAGAACTGATTGGCCGGAATACTTGATTTCATTTATCATGTAACTTTGACGTCACATGAATTTATGAATTGAATGGCTAAAAACATGTGATTGTAGTTATGTGACTATGGCGTCACATGAATTTAGCCCATTAGTAAACCTATTAAATAACACTTTAAAAGCTGAAACTACTTCAATGCCAAATTATTTTGATTGATACACATTTAATATATAGCATATAAATTTTGCTCAAAGTTTTCACGGAAACTCAGGATAAGCAAAATTTTTAAAAAAATGAATAATCCTAACATAAGCAAAAAGATCCCCTTCAAATCTAAAAATTTTGGAACTCGATTTATCCCAACACCATCATGTTAAATAAATGTACACTTTGAAAAATAACGTCACTTTGAAATTGCCGGTGAAATATATCAACGTTTTGAGACACGTTTTAATACATATGGTGAAAACTAACTTGGGGCTCCTCTAGTTCCCAACTTTCACACTCCATCTAATGAGGATTTGGTGAGAGCAAGTTCGATTTAAATTGCAGAAGCCTCTTGCATTCAGAAACGCAGATATATTCTGCAGAATCTATTATTGGAATCGTACATTGGGCGTTACTATAGATTTTATTTTATTAACGTTGAATTTAAACTGTACGAGGGCTACTGGTAAAGTACTTTATTTTATCATTAAATAAACACTGATGATGCATCAAATAAAAATTGGGATTTAAATTCAAGTTACACTTACGGCGGATGTTTTAACGTTGCTTGACGATCTATTATTTCTTTACTGTCATATTTTATAATTAAAACTGCTAATTAAACAATACATCAGTAAAGAGACAGTTTTATACAAAAAATTAACATTTTCTTGGAAAATTATATATATATATAGATGCTATATCTTCTGTGTGTGTGTGAATTTAATATATTTTCTTTTAAACTATTTTTCCCTTATTTAGCTTACTTATATTTTCCTTCTTTTTTCTTGTATAAACTCATATGCGTCGATAAATGAATTTTCACAAACACGGACACATAGGCATCTAAAAAATTAAATGAAATATATAAAATAATTTATGCAAAAATTCCTACAGTTTCAATAGAAAAATGCAAATGTAAGAGAGGGCGCAAATTATAAAAAACGAAGCTGCAGTAAACTTTTTAAATAATCTAATTCTTACAGAAAAACTCGAGAAAATAAGAACTGGCTAAGAGAGAATTTATAAATAGACTTAAAATCTAAATTCAAAATAGCGTTGTCATACTTTTTAGTTTTTCAGAAGAGTCAAGTAAAATAATTTTTATAAAAAAATTCACGTAAAAACGAATGCAACAATGAATAATAAACTACGTTTCAAAAATAAAAATAAAGCAATATTTTGTTACAGCTGAATTACCCTTTTAAATTTCTTAACGGGTTGAAGTTGACTAGCGGAAACTGCTACTGAAAGGAAGAAATAGAAATATTACATATTCATGACGCCGAGAATAAAAAGGCCTGAGGAAAAGAAGTATAAAAAGATTTCTCCTCAATACGCTTTAGCACCGCAAGTATTAAACATCATGTAGGTATGACAGATTACATAACAATTAAGTAAGAAAATTGTTCTTTATATATATATATATATATATATATATATATATATATATATATATATATATATGCCTTCTCAATTAAACTAATAAAATTCTTTTTAAAAAGATATTTACGTAATTGATAGTTTTAGGATATAATATATATATATATATATATATATATATATATATATATATATATATATATTTATGAATTTAGAATTAAAATTGTGGTGTACTTATAATTACCTATATGAATAAAAGATAAATCAGAAAGAAAAATGTTTTTTAAAAACGAAATAAATCACAATAACTTAAATGCTAAAAAAAAAATTCAAAAATAATAATTTTTTCTTTGAACCAGACAAAATGAAATTATATGATAAAGATTTAGATAAAAGATTAAATATTGATTATTACATAATTTTTTTCCATATTTTCTTATGTGATGTATAGTTCGTAATTAATGATATTTTTAATGTAATATAAATGCTATAAAGAAAGAAAAGTCCATATATAAATCGGGAATAAAAAATTTTTAAAATCATTAATCAATATCAATTGCAATAATAAACAGTACACACAGTAACACGTATATTATCAAACCCTATTTTACTTTGTGTTTTATTTAACAAATGTTGCATTAGAAATACTCGAAGAAAAAGTTATAGACAATCAAAATTGAATTACTAATGCAAAAATTCGGAATGCATCATTCACTATTTATGAAATGATAAAAAAAATAACACGTCTTTAAAAATCGAAATTTGAGAGAGCAAAAGCCCATATTTTGCAAGAACTTTCATAATTCATAAATTTCAATTACTCTAAAATAATACGAGAATCGATTATTTCTCTTGCTAATATTCGGAACATTTAGTTTTGCAGCTACGGACTTTTAACTACGCGTAGCATATAAGCCAAAAACAATACAAGACGAAGGATTTCATAATTTCATCAAAAAAAAAAGTCAGATAATTTATGTTAATTCAAGAAAGATATCGATGGAATGAGCGAATCACATATTCTTTTCAGAGTTTGAACATGCATACTGTCACGTATATGCAAGCAAAACCTAAGAGAATAAGATCGCAAAATGATACAGGATTAACTTCGGTGACATGCATCAAGAAAGAGAGCAAAATATTTTTCTGAATTTTCTAGGGAGGTGATGCACGATCAAATTTACTTATAATGATTCATAACCTACTAAAAAGACAAAGCTATAAAAGAATGGAATTATGGAATACCAGATATTCCATAATACCCGACACGCCATCTTGGAAAATAAACATTTACACTGAAGGACAAAACGTTGCCAGTTAAAAAACAACCACAATTTTCAAGGGGTGATGAATTTTGATTGACAATTTTGATGAACGATCAAATTTACTTACAAGGGTTTATAATCTACGAAAAAGACAAAGCTAAAAGAATGGAATTATGGAATACTAGATATCCCATAATACCCGACACGCCATCTTGGAAAATGAATCTTTAAACTGAAAGACAAAACGTTGTCAGTTAAAAAACGACAACAATATTACAAATAATAATTCTTTTAGTGTACACTTTGTTTTGCAGGGAGTGGTATGGCAACAACAAGTGGTCAACTCTCACTGCAATGTATCATGAGAGAGTCTTTTTTCAGTACTTTAAGGTTTTTCCATGCATTAGCAGCTACAAACAGAACAAAAAAAAACCTCATTATTCTATAATACCCGACTCCATCTATCATTTATTTCACCACAGAAGCAGTCGATTTTTCAAATACATAACTCTTCTTGATTTAAAATACATCAGGAGATATTTCAAAAACACCAAAAACTGAAATATGCTAAGGGAAAAAAAATCTTGACATTGAAGATTCAACATCTGGTTTAAAAAAGATTAAATCATCAATAAATATAATTCTGATGTCATTTTTTTAAAAAAAACTGAGCATTAAATATTGATTTAATAAATAAAAGTGTCGGATTATGCACAGACAACACAATTCAATTCAATTCAAACAGAATCAGCACACTAATCGGAGCACCATCAGTAGAAAAGTGAGATATACAAAACTGCCTTTATTTAGATGTCGCCAAAACATCTACTTGTACCGACCAACTACTCTTATCGAAAATGGGTTTTCGCCTTAAATAATTCTTTTCCGGAGCGTTAAATCACGGCGAATCCTTCGACACTTTAACAATCCAATGAATAATTTAAGAACTCTCGCACGCATGGGCTTAAGGCGCATAAACATAAACATGGGCCCGAAATCGTTAAATACGGCCTAGCGTATTCCGTTCTGGAGGCTTAATACGGGCCTTACTGCTAGCTCTGATGTATAATTTAATCGCTCAGGGGGAAATGCACAAGTGAGGCATTTAGAATGCACATTAATTTATTTTCGAATGCCCTCCCTTGTTTGTATAATTGCCGCCATTATTGGGGCGTCTACGTGAGGTAAGGGACCACTGTCTAAACGAGTTAGCTGACTCGTATCAGGTGTTGCAGATATTTGGTAAGAGAGGAACTTTAAGTAATTTGAGATGTAAATACTTTGTGGAGAGAAATTAAAGAGGTACTTTATGTTTACTAGCATCTTTTAGAAATATATCTTTTCAAGGTATTGGTAACTTTATCTAGAGAAAAACGAATTCTAGTTTATGTTGCATTTTAAGTATTTTTTTAAATAAATTGCAGATTAGATTCTGACACGAATCCTCTTCAACTTCCTCTCCCCCTTCTTTTATTGTGCAATACAAATACGATGACGAAGTAGTATATAGTGTTACGCCAAGAGTTCATAAGATAAAAACTATTCTATGCTGTATCATAAACATACTGTGATGAATTTTTCTTATTATAATTTTTAACAAAGGTACATTGCACATTGTGAGGTAAACTTTTATATCGGTTTACCTCGTCTTCTATATCTCTCACATCAAGGAATGATTAATCTTTCGAAGGGCGACTAAGCAACGTGTAAGCAATCCCAATATTTTCAAAAACTATTTTTGATATAATAAAAACACCCAACTCAGAACTTAACTTGAACGCCATTGACCAGTAAGTCCCAGATGCTTGCCACTGATTGGCCCATTAATTTAAGAAACAAAAACAGATGGCACAATGCTTTCATAGTCTTCTCTTCGTTATTTTAAATCCACATTCCATAATTCCATTACACAGGAACACGTAAGATACATTCAATAGGAATTATAAGATAAATAATTACCAATATTTTACATTTTGTCCTTGATGGAAATGCCAGCGAAAGGTGAAATAAGTCACAACTTCATTAGACTACAACAGCAGTCAATAAGTTACAAGAATGCAATATACCGAGTAATAACGATTATTATTCAAAAGAATATAGTTTAAAAATAATGTATCATTTTATTCTTAGTTTGAACAGAAATTACAAGAGGTTATTTAATGCAATAGCTACAAATTTTACTTTAAAATAAATTTTGACTGTCTCAAACGTGAAATTTTTTTAATAATGTCGCGTTTAACTTTATAGAGCTTATTCTAATGAATTATGAACGAATGGTTATCAATTTTTCTCTTTTTATATAATATACTTCAGCATTTGGACACTAAAATAAAACAATTATTTCAAAAGTCATTCACATAAGCATTTTTCTTTGTATCTAAAACAAATTATTTTTAAAATAAAATGTTTAATCAAGAATTAATTTAGCAAATAATCCACGTTTTAATACGCAGCAGGAGCATCTTTTGAATTTTTATTCAGAAAGCATGACATTTTAACCTTTTGTAACGCGAGGTCATCACGCCCATCATTAATTCTTCGTCTTTTATTAAGAATTATTTAATGACACTGCATCCTACATTAATTTACCAGCACATCCACCCTCTACATAAACTCTACCCACAATTTCTTAAAGGACATGCAAGCAAAATGAAACAATTGCAAAAGATATTTTCACATAAATAAAGGGTGTTTTTTTTTAAAGGTATAGAACTTTAAATTGCAATAAAACAACGATGTATGGAGTGAAGCTAATCCACAAGTGTATGTCGAAACACCGTTACATCCAGAAAAACTGACTGTTTGGTGCGCTTTATGGGCTGGTGGAATCATTGGTCCGTACTACTTCAAAAACGATGAAGGCCACAAAGTTATAGTCAATGGTGATCTGTATAGAGCCATGATTACTAACTTTTTCATTCCTGAATTGAACAATCATGATGTCCAGAAGCTGTGGTTCCAACAAGACGGCGCAACGTGTCACACAGCTCGTGCCACAATCGATTTATTGAAAGACACGTTTGGTGACCGCCTAATTTCACGTTTTGGACCTGTGAATTGGCCTCCAAGATCTTGTGATTTAACACCGCTAGACTATTTTCTGTGGGGCTATGTAAAGTCATTGGTCTATGCGGATAAGCCACAAACGCTTGACCATTTGGAAGACAACATTCGCTGTGTTATTGCCGATATACGGCCACAAATGTTGGAAAGAGTCATCGAAAATTGGACGTCCAGATTGGACTACATCCGAGCCAGTCGTGGCAGTCATATGCCAAAAATCATATTTAAAATGTAATGCCACAAGATTATCTTTCGAATAAAAAAAAATTCATGTCAATCGAATAATACATCGTTGTTTTATTGCAATTTAAAGTTCGATACCTCTAAAAAAAACACCCTATAGACTTTTCACGACAACAAAACCATTCTTCTTTATGATTCCACAAACACCTATTATAGTGTCTGTTATTAAAATTGTTAAAGACTTCTAAATAATCTGCAAAAACATATCTTTGTCGGAAACCATTTCAGGTGAACTCGATATAATTAAAACTTTTACGCATTCTTAAATATTGTAATTTTCTTTGTGAGGGAAAGTAAAATCACTAAAATCCGGGTATTAAATCACGAGAGGCTTATTTGCAGTACTGTTCCATTTGTGATGCATTTTATTAGCGATACTAATTAGTATATGCTTATCAGTGGCGTAACGTACACCCACGCATCGCGGGGGGGGGGCAGAATTCTAGGGGATCCAAAGCCTATGTTATGTTATGGTTTTGCAATCCTTCGTAAGATCCGGCCTAGGGCCCTATCAAAACATTACTTTGCAGGAAGCCCTAATATTTCCCCTTCCATCACTAATGCATATAATAGCGTTAATACTGGATTTACAGAATGAATTATTAACTATGATCGCGGCAGCCAAATGATCTTGGCATCTAACTCCCGGTCTGCTATGTTACAGTCGAACCCATGAGGTCTTGTATCCAATAAAAATTCATTATGCAGAGACAGTGATGCAAGTTACAATGTGCGAGGACTCTTAAGCTGAATTCACACCAAGGCTGTCGGCGTTGAGCGTCTAGCCAATCAGATACTTCATTTCGCCCGAGATGAAGTCTCTGATTGGCTAGAAGCTCAACGCTGACAGCCTTGGTGTGAATGCAGCTTTAAGGTATCCGACTACTTGCGACAACTTTTTTTTGAAGAAAAAGAGATATGGGGATTTTTTTTTGTGATTTTTAGATTTATTTAGTATATTTTAAGGAAAAATCGTAAAATTGAAAACAGAAAAAAAAATTATTACTTTTAAAAGGGAAAAAAATTGGTAAAAATGCACAAAAAATTACATAAACAGGGCCCGCACTCTACAAAAAAATTTTTGAACAAATTCTCAATTTTTCAATTTTAAAGTGTTACTTTGTTATTCGTGTTTGAAATGACCTTCAGGATAGTAGATATTTTAATTTTTACAAAAACAAGAACACTCCATCTTAGTGACTGTATGGAAATACTTAAAAAACGGGGATTATATTCACATGAAGGACTGTTTGAGTTTTTCGAAAAAAACACATTTCGGTAAGACGCATTTTAAGTTTGACATTTTGTGTAAAGTTATGGCATCTTCTTTTATTAAAGCCCTTGTAGCTTTTGTTCTAGTGAATGGAAAATAAAAAGCTTAGCATTTTTATTAAGCTAATAAGATGGTCTATAAAGTAAAATCATAATAAATTTTTGTCAATTTTTGAAAAAAAAATCATGATTTTAGGGAAGTTGGATACATTAAGTCCTAGCAAATTCTATAGATTTGGATAGCCAGCTCAAGTGTCAATCTGTGATCTGACCATAGTTCAAAATTATTGAGTGTATTATCTATGCTATGGCAGAGAAATGTTAATTTTCGTTTTTTTTTTTTTTAAAAAAAGTTACTTCCAATTTGTAATACTCAAATAAATTACAGTAATACCTCGACTCATGCGAACCCTGATTTATGCGATTTTCAAATCTCCTCAATTTGTCCCCCCTCATCATTGAAACTCAGGTGGAATCAATGCCAGAGCTTGATGAAATTGATAATGTGTTCGAAGAAGTTGTTGATCTTGCCAAGAAAATAATTTTAAAAGTGGATAATGATGACTTAAAAACTGCTGGATTTCCCCAATCAGGAGCTGACAAGTGATGAGCTAGAAGAAATGTATGAGCAACAGCAAAACTTGAATCTTTAGACCCAATTCAATCAAAAGATCGAATGATGGTTGTTGGAAATTCGACGGTTGTTGGAACATTATTACTATGCTACAAGAAAATTTTCAGGGAGAAAAAAATCTTTGAGCTGGCAGACTACTTTTTGTTAGATTTTATGAAAACATCTACATCAAAGTAATTTCGGTTTACGATTTTTTTTTTATATAAGGTTCCAGTTCCTTTTTCTAAGATGTTATTTTCTTTCGTCTTCGGCTCCAACTAAAAATAACTTACATGTAATTATATATTAAATTATACCCCAACCTACGCGGTTATCACTCAGACACACCTATCGCGTAAGTTCGGGGTATTACAGTATTTATTTAGAATTATGAAAAAATATTTATCATCATATATCATACCATCACATCATACATCTTATTTTGTGTTCGTCACACTAACATTATGATTAAGATCCTTTATACATGAATTAATTAATAACAAATAGTTAATGAATATTAAAAAGTTTATACTTCCTCATAAAAAGGTAAAAAAAAAAAAACCGCTTAAATTTTATGTCGCTTTGCATGTGTGGAATTGGATTTTTATAAGGTGTAATTACCCTGAAAATTTTTTTGCAATTTCCCACTTTGCACTTGAAAGGAGGGGGGGGGGGAGTGCGAAGGGATGAAAAGGAAAAGAAAACAAATCATACTAGAAGCTCAAAATCTTTAATTTTCTTATTAATCAAAGATTCTTGGTATTTAGCATTTAATACTAAATATTGACCCGTAATCCAAATAATTCCACACGGAAAACATTACGAGCCAACATACTCTTTAAGTCGTACTTTTATTTTGACATCCAATGTACAAAAAGTATATTAAAGAAAAAAGGATCGTACATCAAAGAATAATCAATCTTCTTCAAGTTTAAGAACTTTCAAATATCGAATCTTTCGTCAGACAGACATGACGACGACTCCCTTTAACTATCTTCCATTTTTAAAATTATGTTACCCCTCTTAGCTTTCCTTTCATCTAATACATAAACTCGTATCCACAAAAATCTTCTTGTCGCTAATCTACTTTAAAAAAAAAAAAAGAAAGAACATCTCGGCAGCACATCACCAAAATGGATGTAGCTTTCCTCTTCAAAGCGTGATATATATATATATATATACATATCGATTCAACGCAAAACTGCATCGAGCCAAAGACACTATCGATAATCTCTAACTCTCTGCATTGATTTCAATCCACTACATCACTTTCTACTTTTTTTCTTTTATGTTGCAAAACGTGAGAGACGGAAAGTTATCTGAGGACTTTTTTGCCTTCCCCACCTCAGTCAAAGAACCCAATGCACTAGCAAACTTTGACCTGTTCCGGAGAAAAAGTTCCCGTCAGAAGAATGATGGGGACACATCGAATCAGGTTGTTGGAGATGAAAAACAAGAAAGATATTTGTAAATTGTAAGTCGAGTCACGTCGGAAGGGTTTCGAGAAATTTTCATCATGAGGGTCCCCATACACACACAGTAGTGGAACGAAAGTTTGAGTTCAATGACATAGCGGTTTTTTCAAGTATATTGTTTACGCTTTCCAGGTAATGATTTCGCACCAAAACAAATTGCTTTCACACCCATATATCGGCCTTTTTCTCTCTGATATTTCAACTAGAGGTCAAAGGGAATAATACTAAAACAAAACGTGTTTGAAAAAACTCTTCAGTTTTATTTTATTTTATCTATTTATTTTTATAATATACTAAACATCGGGCAATTATGTCAATGGAGCCTCATACAAGATAAAAAAAAACCTAGCCTTATTATTCTAAATGCTAAGAGCCTAAATTGCTCTACAGCCTTATTGGCTACGGTTTAATCAACAGTGCATTTTGCTCTAATTTTGTAAAATCAATGAACCGCCAATACACACAATATACCAATACATGGATACAATAAGCTATCCATAACAGACATAATCTTGGAAGCCAGTTGGGAAGCAATGACAGCTCTTTATTTCATATTTCATTGTCTAAATGCTATGCTACGATTGAAAATTAACAAACAGTTGTCTCTATCGATCTACAAGACAGTCTTTGGCGAAAATAAATCTAGAATAATATCATATTTAATGTGAAAAATCCGTTTACAGTTCCACAATTTTGTTACACGGTGAAATGAAGATGAAAACACAAAAACCACCTTTCTGCCATCTTTCAAACTTACGAGCTGAGATCTGCATTCACACTCACAATCACGATTTTGTAAATTAAATAAAATGCTTGTTTATATATATATTGCATTATTAATGAAATAATTAACTTTCATTCAAACAAATCTTTATCCCCTCCCAATTTTTAAAAAAAAGTTTTTAAGGTTAGTTTGTAATCTGATCTTTATTTAACTATTATAAATATTACCTTGCTTCATATCTATAAAGAACAGGTCAGATATATAAGACAGAGCTCTCTCATCCGCTTATTTCTCTCCGATATGAAGCAAAACTAGACTGGTATGAAAATGAACGGATTTGAATAATACTCTGATTAAAATAAATAATGTCATGAGTTAATAAATAAACAAACAAAACACATAATGCATTAATCTCACAATAAATTTAAAATTGAAGAATCTTTTACACTTTAAACAATTAGACATATAATTTTAAAAGATTGCAGGAAAAAAAAGGGGATATGAAAAATTGGGGTTGAGTCGATGAATATTCGGAAACAAGACAAACTGAAACTCGAATACGGATATGACACTATTTTTTTGCCTTGCTATGATCAAAACTATCAAATAATTAAAAATATATCGAGCAGAAATTTAAACTATCTTATATCAACACTATTTCACGCGAAATAAAGCACCAGTTAACTAACGGACTAAAATGCTCTATGAACATATGCAACTAAAATTTATTACAGCATAAAATTTATACACACTAAAACAAAACTAAACGCAACTGCACCGTCAACTTTTAAAAGTAGTCTTAAGTGCATACTCTTTTAAAACTACAAATTAAAACAGACCACACATAAAAAGATTTGAATAATTAAGATTAGAAAAGGGGGTGGGAGAGAGGGCTAGTCCACGCGAATGTTTAAAATGTGGGAAACGATCTAAAGCTGCTGTCTACACAAATAGGCAATTTTACAAGGGAAGAAAATATTTTTTAAAAAAACTATTCACACACACACACACACAAGCGCCATAACGTTGGGATTATTCTAAAGCGCAGCAGCAAAGAAATAAAAAGTTTCCATATCCCGGGCGATACATTACATTTTTTTTCCCCTCGAACAATGGTTCACTTTTCAGGGGCAGCGGTTTTTGTTAATTAGATTAACTTTGTGATGGAAGGAGAAAAGAAAGAATGATGTAGACTAGCAAAAGGTGCTTAAAGAAAAGGTAGGATAGCTGAAGAAAAGAGGTTTTATGGAGCAGCTAAATATGTAGATGATGTTAATTAAATTTGTTTTAAACCCTCGCAAACAATAAAAGAAGGTAATAAAAGCATCTTGTAAAGATTTTTTTCTTCCCCTTCTTTTTGGAAGGGGTGCTGACTTTATGGTTTTACAAAGAGATATTGAAATAATGCCAGAGTAAAACATTGTTCCTTATTCATCATTTCACTCTTAATGTTTTTAGTCTTCATTTGTCTTTTCATAATAAAACTTTTAGGATTAATTCGGCTAGGAAGAGAGTAAATCTGAAACACAAATTTTATATTAAGTTTTAATCAGGAGCGAAGTGTCAAAGAAATTTCCTATTAAAATTTTTTATATATTTCTAATTTATCTTCGTTAGTCATCATTTTTTTATGCTAGTCATCATTTTATTCATTACATGTAAAATATTTTTTTCCCTTCATAATTTCACAGAATTAAAATAAAAGTTTATTGCTGGCATATAGCATAACTAATTAAAACCAAAAGTAAACAAATGCAACATTCAAAATCGTTTTATTCAAATACCCAAATTTGAATACATAAAAAAAAATATTTCTTATATAATTTATATAATTATATTACTCTTTTCTATATTATTTTTTACAAGCAAACAAAAAAAGGTTACAGCATATATATCGTACTTTCCAATGTATAAATAAGAAGCACCTTTTTATTTAGAAAAATGTCCTTTTGGGGGGTGCGGGAGGTGATCCTGGTCACGGACTCTCCTCGGCATATCATGAGTTCGAACCTAGTGTCAATGAAGACCCGCAGTGTAGAGAGGTTGATGCACGTTAAATTTGCCGAGGCTCGATTGAGTTATTGATTGATTGATTGAATATTAACGTTGCACTGTTCAGCTACACGAGGGCTTTTAACGACGGACCACGTAATTTTGAACCATGGTCAAGTGACGTGGACGACACCTGAGCTGGCACCCCAACTCCTAACTACCACACCACACCAACGGGAGGACGTTTCAGCTCTCGACAGATTTATGCCGAGGCTCGAAGTTCTCCCGTTGGCGTGTTAAGTAAGTTGGGAATCGGGGAGTTCCAGCTCAGGTGTCATACTCGTTACTTGATCATGGCTCAAAATTTCGAAGTCCGTGACGAATAGCCCTCGTGTTGCTTTTTTTGCGAGGGCTTACACAATCACTCACTCACGTAAAATAAGTGTCTTATGTAACAAGTGCATACAGTTCCCTGCACTTATTATTTATCATAAGCACTGTGTTTTAGATGCTTTTTTAGTGAGTGAGTGAATATTAATGTCGCACTATTCAGCTACTCGAGGGCTTTTGGCGACGGACCTCGTAATTTTGAACCATGGATTAGCACTTTTCCCTCTACTAACTTCAACACCACTCCAACGGCAGGACGTTTGAGCTTCGACATATTTAACATGTAACTGTACCCTACACGGTGGGTTTTCAAATGTGCTAGGCTCAAACTCATGACACGCCAGTCACGAGTTATTTGACCACTTGGCCAATAGGCACGTTCTGTTACCTTAACCACTAGACTACCACGGTCTCACAGAAGCTTTTTTAAAACCTTTATTAAATTTGGGGTGGGTCTTGTGCATTGGTAAATACAGTACAGTAGAACATCGATTATCCGAATCAATTGGGACCGGACACTGTTCGGATACGCGATGGACCGAATGTGATCCACGCAGTTATGAAACCGGACACTATACGAATATTGAAAATCATCACATGCGGGAAACGTGCTTGAAGAAAATGCAAAATATTGCAATTTTACCTTTATTGTGGAAAAATAATCACTTATTTTTCGCTGTACCATCATACACCTTCGTTTTTTCGCTGCAAGGTCTCTGATTCTCTTGAGCAGTAGTAGTTGAGTAGGACAGCACTCTGATTGTTGTTCAACTACTCCATAGTTGTCTCTAACACAGAAAACGCGTTAGTATTTGATGGACTCTTGGTACTTTCGTTGCTGTTGTTGTCCTCGTCTTCATCCGTTTCATCGTCGACAGGGTCGGATTCTACTTGCACGGAAGTCACAATCTCGTCATCATTTCGCATTTGAAATCCATAGCCTTCTGCATTGCATGCAATCCAAGGTGTTTTTAGTGGCCGCGGTAGCCGAGTGGTATAGGTATCGGACCGTGGCTTGCTTTGTCACGAGTTCGAGCCCAGTACCACTAAAGACCCGCCGTGTAGGGCAGCGATGCACGTTAAATCTGTCGAGAGCTGAAACGTCCTCCCGTTGGTGTGGTGTGGTAGTTAGGAGAGGGGGTGCCAGCTCAGGTGTCGTCCACATCACTTGACCATGGTTCAAAATTACGTGGTCCGTCGCCAAAAGCCCTCGTGTAGCTGAACAGTGCGACGTTAATATCAATCAATCAATCAATCAATCAACCAAGGTGTTTTTAAATATTCATCGCATTCTTGAAATCCTCGGATTGATTGGACAAAGTCGGTATTTTTCTTCCTGAGCTCGTCATTAAAGTCTTTTTCTCCTTCTAAATCTGGCCACAGCTTATTTCATGCATTTTCATTTACAGTACATGTAGTTGGCAAAAAAAAAAATGGTCAGGATATTTGACGCTCAGGATAATAAACGTTCGGATAAACGACGTTATACTGTATATAAATAATATTTATTTATATATATATATATATATATATATATATATATATAATCACATTCGCGGAACAGTTATATACATCTAATCTTATTTCGTCTGTAGAAATTCCCATAATAAAAGAGGAAAAAATAATTCACTCTGTCTATGATGTATGAATAAGCATCCTTTGAGAGATAAGAAATTCCAGACATAAAACAAAAAGTCAATACATGATTTCACTCTTTGTAAAAGATGGAAAGAAACTTTCAGACATAAATTTCATTTCTTCACATAACCAGAAACTTGCGTCTGCTACAATATTTTATATGATACATAAAAAGTCTATGTATGTCGAGAAGAGTAAAAAAGCAACGCATTGAAGATTATTGGTGCAAAATATCTAAAAAAAAAATCTTAAATCATTTTCGCAGCTCATAAAATTAACTAAGATTTATTCTACTACGAAACTAAGGCAATGATATTGCTATTTTAATAACAAGCCATATTCTTCTTGGTGCTCTACTTTTAAAAACGGAGAATTGAAAAAAACAAAATGATAACTTTTAAGCTGCAATAAAAAGATTCAAATGGGCTGGTTTCCAGATGCCATCACGTGTTCGACATTGAATTCACTATGGTATCAGACATTAAGTTTGTATATAATTGTAAAATTTAAATCCAATACCAAATTTGATGATTCTGTAAAATATGTTTAAAAATTGAAACTCTTCCAAAATTTACCAAAATTTAAAAAAAACACATTATACAAGTACCTACATTTAAATAAAGCTCATTTAATTTACCTATTTCCCTTATTATTGTCGACAAAATGTATTTTTTAAAGAAAGTTTCCAAAAAAGATTGGCCGTGTAAAAGGGCCTATGTACATTAAACATTTGTCGAAGCTCGAAATCCTCCAGTTGGAGTGGTGAGGTAGTTTGAAGAGGTGGATGCCAGGCTCAGATGTCTTTCTCGTATCCTAATGGTGATTAAAAATTACAAGTGCCAGCTCAGATGTCTTTCTCGTATCCTAATGGTGATTAAAAATTACAAGGACCGTGGCCATTAGCCCTCACTTTCGTTCTTAGAAAGACGCTATACGCAACCATAATCAATTAAAATATCTTTAAGGTATCCGACTACGTTCGGAACCGCGATTTTGCAAAAGCGTATAAATGGATAATATTTATGATATTTAGCGTCACTTAGATAAAAAAAATGTATATAAAATTGATTTAAGACGAGTATTACAATAAAAAAAATTAAGTACAATATTTTGACAAAAAATGAACATAGAATAGCCCATTTTCAAAATATACTCCTTTTGTGAAAAATGCATCTACAATAATAATCTTTTACCTGTATATAGCTCAGACCTCTCTACAGAGGTTCAACTAGAATTTTTGAGATATATAACTTAGAAGTGGGTTTATATCCATGTTTTATGACAACAGAGGGGAGCAATTTTAAGAAAAAAACGCCGATAATTATTTCAATTGGTGGTAACTTTGAAAATAATGTGAATTTTTTTTCTTCAAAATCCTAGTTCAGACTCTCTGAAGAAGTTTTTACTTTATATAAGCGAAATATTTTTTTTATTATTATTTTAGAAGCATTTTTTATAAAAGGAAACCGTTTTGAATAAAAGTTATTCTAAGTTAATTTTTTGCCAAAATATTGTAGTTAAGTAACTTTTTTTTTTGTCAAAATGTCCTAAAAACAATTTTATACATATATTCTAATCTAAGTGACACTAAATATTATGAAAATTATCAATTTTTGCGCTTTTTTAAAATCACGGTTCCGAACGTAGTCGGATACCTTAATCAATGGAACGTTTTTTTTAAATTTCTTATTTAATAAATATACGAATACTATCATTATATAACTATGTTTTACCGTAGATATATCATAATCCTCTCCCTACTAGATATCGCAGTAGCCTAGTGGTCATTGTCACAGACTAATGGGCGGCTCACGAGCTCACGCAGTGACGTTCGAGAAAATTAATGGTAGCGTGAGAGTTAAGAAACTAAATATAATTTATTTATTTTCGTCCACAGGCGATTAAACTCAACATTTAAATATATGTAGAAATTATTCATACTAATGATTATTTCAATAAATCGGAATATGTTATTGGTGAGGAAGGAGGCAACACAACCGTTCTCTTTTGGTGTTTTCAACGGAATCCCTTTTGACTTCCGGTCTAGGGATGGGTTCGGTTTCTTTCTTGACACCTCGAATTACACTCGCGAGTTTCTGGCTCGCAAGGGTGGAATCCAGCCGTTGGGTTTCTGACGGCCATCGGTTTCGGGGCAATATCAGATGAAAGGTCATCGCAATATGTAGGGGGTGTACGTGTGCATAGCAACGGTGTTAGGCAATCCACAAAAAACAAATCGATGTTACATCTCTGTGTCGCGAAAACGTTCCAACAACCTAGTGCAACCGAAAACCTGTCGTGCAGAGGGGACTGATGCACGTTAAATCTGTCAAGGTTCAGTCTTCCTGGTGGCGCGTGATGTGGAAGTGCCAGCTCAGATGTCGTTTTTGCCAGTGATCCCCGGGTTTGCTTTATAGTGCTAAGTTAATAAACAAACATCAATGCATACTAGTGAACAAACTTGCTTTTGAAGCTCCAATATCGCGAGGAATTTCAGCAGGCATTTCTAAAGACAATTCACACGCAGCGGAACTTCGACCATTTAATCCATTTGACCGAATCATTCACTTCCAAATCAATTCTCCGGTCCTTAATATCGCAAGCGTTAATCCTGTTTGCTATGCAAAGGAGACTCGTAACACACTTTAAACGAAGTTAAGAAGATAGAACTTGTTGACCCGGAAACTGAAGAATAATTCAAGAGCTTCAAGCAGATTCACCATTCAGAGGAAGCGGACATTTAAATCGCACGCGGGGAAACTGCGAAGTGTTAATTGCATTCTTCTCAACTCGCTGCGTTTAAATCTTAATCATATTAACATCGGGAAGGAGTACAGAAGAGGGAAGACAAGGGGTTTCGGAGGGATCAGAAATTCTGGGATTGGCGGGCTTTCGAGGAATGTTTTAACGTTTGTTTGAAGCATTAATGGAAAACATTCCGCTCTGCAGTAATCAGATGTTGGATAATTGTTAACTGCCCGGTTTATTTTTAAGATGGTGAGAAAGTCTTTTGCTTGTTGCAAGAGTTTGATGGATTGTTTATTAACTTCACCTTTTATAACAACAGAATGACTGTCGTAATCTGGTGGTTGCAGGTGTAAGAGGGTTCGTTGAAGAAGCAGACATGATTTTAAAAATAGTTACTTTTATTATAGATCTACACTTAACGAACAATATTACAACTTATTCCTCACTTTCGGGAGCAATCACAAATGCAAACTCTTAAGATATCCGACTACATTCGAAACCGTGATTTTAAAATAGCTCATAAATGAATAATTTTCATGATATTTAGTGTCACTTATATTAGAATACATTTATAAAATTGTTTCAAGGACATTATGGCAAAATTTTTTATTTAAATACAATATTTTGGCAAAAAATTAACTTAGAATAACTTTTATTCAAAACGGTTTCCTTTTATAAAAAATGCTTCTATAATAATAATATTTTGCTTATATAAAGTAACGACTTCTCCATAGAATATGAACTAGGATTTTTGAAAAATTCACATTTTCAAAGTTACTTACTACCAATTGAAATTATTATTGACGTTTTTTTTTCTTAAAATTTCCCTCTCTGTTGTAGTAAAATATGGATAAATCCACTTCTGAGTTATACATTTCAAAATTTCTAGTTCAGCCTCTGTACAGAAGTCTGATCTATATACAGGCAAAATATTATTATAATAGAAGCATTTTTCACAAAAGGAGAACATTTTGAAAATTGGTCATCCTATGTTCATTTTTTGTCAAAATATTGTACTTAAATAGTTTTTTTATTGTAATAATATTCTTAAAACAATTTTATATACGTGTTCTAATCTATAAATGTCACTAAATATCATAAATATTATCCAATTATACGCTTTTGCAAAATCACGGTTTCGAACGTAGCCGGATACTTTAAACTATTTAATGTGATCATACAAAAAGACTTAGCAATAATATAAAAAGACTTATCTTTGCTCGTAGTTTCTTAGATAACTTCTTTTCGAACAACGACAGCTTGGTGCAGTGAGTGAGTGAATATTTTCGTCGCGATATTCAACTACACGAGAGCTTTTGGCGACGGACCTCATAATTTTGAACCATGGTTAAGTGACGAGGATGACAACAGAGCTAGCACCCCCTCTCTTATCTTCCACACTACACCAAAGGAAAGACGCTTGAGCCCCGACAGATTTAACAAGCATCTGCCTCTCTACAAGGCGAGCCTTCAGTGGCTCAGGTTCGAACTCATGTTATGCCGGCCACAAGTCCGTTACCTTGACCACTAGTCTACCGCGGCCGACAGCTTGGTGCAAATGCACCACTACTTCCTCCTACTACTTCAGGTGAATGCTAATATAGATAAAAACTTCAGGCCACACGGCTCTCTAGTCACAAATCACTTTCTACTATTACGAGATTTTACGAATTACCTCATACACCCCAATGCCAGGGTTTAAATAGCATTTACATTAGCACGGTTTTAAAACTAAAATCACAGTTAAAGAATAGTTTCCCCAAGAGGATTAGTTGAAGTTCCGCGGATAGAAAAGCCTAAAACGGTATTAGATCCTAACAGAATTTAATAAAAAATATCAAAAAATTGGACAAACCTCCTCCAGAATTTATTTTCTACCATATTTAAAAGTTATCGATAACATTTTTTAAAAAAATAACATACTAATATTGAAAAGAAACTTCAAGCGGAACTCAATAAAACCTTTTGCTTCCAACATCGATAGAAAACTGAAATTAATTACACTCGGGGAAATACAAGAGTTATTCCGAATTGATTTTCCTATATCCTGAATTATTCATTTCCAACAGAAGGTAGTATTTTCTTTAGACGAACACAAAGTGCAGAAGTATTTTTGCTTTGAAAGCATTTCAATAATATCAAAGGCGTAGAAACTTACCCTATTTCCGTGCTTTCAGATAAGCAGACGATCGCACCTTCATTCTTGATTAAATTTCTTTCATCCTGAAAGAAGAAATAAATATTTATTATAAAGACTTTGAAAAAATATATATCAGAGACCGTGCAGAAAAATAAACAAAAAAATAAGAAAAACAGCATCGAGAACACATACATGAGAGAAAAGGGTAAAAAAAAAAAAATTTAATCTGAAGAATGAGCCAATAAAATTTCACAAACGGAAATCGGAAAGAAAAAATAGAAAAGAACATTTTGAATACGGTATAGAAAGGGGGAGAGAGAAATTATTTCCTGGAAGTTGACGACAGGTAGTAATTTAAAGAATTTGAGCACGCTATGTTCGAAAACAGAAGAAAATATTATTGGTTCTCCGAGGAACGGTAAGAAGTGTGTGAGAGGAGTCAGTAAAGGGTCATATTCATTAAAATAGTAAATTGTATGATGATACAGATTTTATTTGAAGAAAAATTGGAATTGAACGCGTGAATTTTCAATTAAAAAAACCAGGTGAGGTGGGCAGGGTTATCCCCTCCCTAGTAGTCGCTAATCGCGAATCAACCCCCAGCGTACAAATTATGCAACTGTTCATACTCATTGCTCAAACTGTAAAACTGTAAGCATCAGCAAAAACATTTTTTTACATACAGAAGCATATTTTGTTTAATTAATGATTTATCTTCTGGTATAATTAATATTTTGTCTTCTTGTATAATCAATGCTTTATCTTCTTCTATAATTAATTCATATCTTGATGTTTAAATATTTTTATGTTGTGTTTATTTTATGATAAATATTGTAATATTCGTAAGCAACGCCGTCCCTTACATTATAATGGCGTTTCAATGGAAACTTGGAGAAATATTGGCGATGCAGATAAGTTGGCATCATTTGTGCAACTTGTCGACCATATGGATGCTTCTAGAAATTAATAGAGAAATCTATAACTTCACGATATATGACGAAAGAGCTGGAACCTCAAGGCAAATCTTTCTTTTGGCGCTCTTTTTCAATTAAATTTAACTTTTTATGACTCATTTTTGCTAATGATACCTTTTGTAAAAATAAATTTACTACAGCATCACGAAAAACTTTTTAATATACAGAGAGAGAGAAAAAAAACTCGCATTTAACATATATTTCGCGGTGTTAAGTTAAAAAAAAAACTATATTTAAACAGTTGCAAGTTTGAAGTTGAAATATGTATATATATAAATACAAGAAAAATGAAACTAATTCTCTCGACTTTGAAAACGTACAAATATCTTTAAAATTGGCATTATTCAAGCGAGTGAATGTTATTCACAGCGCTGGCTATTGGTGACAAACCTCAAAAGTTTGAGCCATGGACAAGTGATGCAGACACATCTGAGAACCGCTGCAAAAGCTACGACTAACGACAGACGTAATCTAGCCCCTTGCCATGGTGAATTTCGTGGCCTAGATCTAACATGGTCAATCCGGTGATATTAAAAACAGCAACAGAATATAATACAGATTTTAATTCTATTATGATATTAAAAATGAAATAATCTATAATTCCCCTTCCCACATTACAACACTGTAACAAACAATATAAACATTATTTGTCATTTGTTCTACTTCAAGGAAACTGCTTAATAAAGACTTACGGAATTTTCGTTTGAATATATCGACAAAAATAATATCAAAAATAGTTACATTTTAAAATAATAGATTACACATCTCAAGAAACAGCTGTTTAAAATGTATTAACAATTGAATTGTTTATCAATGATTAATTTTTGGCGAGTTTTTATAAAGTATGATAAAAGAAAAAAAGGAAACACACAGAAAAGAAATTAATGATTTCGAATCTGTTGCAGCCTGTTTTCATAAGGCGCCATATCATCCGTGTAACGAACCATGACATAAATGGTCGTTCGAGACGAGTACATTTGCGAAATGGAATATTATGTATAATTAATGATACAATAATTATATGTTTAGAAAAAGAACAAAAAGAAATATGTACACAAAAATAAATCGATTTCCAAAATAACGAGAATTAATTAAAAAAGAACGAATGACGATAACTGAAAATAACCCAAACGATAAACTTCAGATTCACGGATTTCTTCCACAAAACTAGTACGAATAACTTTCACTTCAAAAAAACAAAATCGAATGAAATAAGACCAAGAGTAGCGGAATACGGACAACTAAACTTACGCCTAAAATTAGGAAAGCAAATAGTACAAATGAAAACGGTTTGCGAAAAACTTCTTCGGATCGTTATTTTGTTTGCCGAAATAATGGCTGAGCTCGTAAATTTCGCAACATTCCGCCGAGTGTAACTATTTTTGAAAAGCATTTCTTCCGCAGCGATAAATTTAATTTACGTTTCAATTAAGGGAACTTTGTCTTCGAAAGAGAGCGTGAAATTTTAAAATATTTTCCGAGGTAGAATCGCTAATTGGTTCGCAAATTCGAATGAATGGATTAAATAGGAATTCGTGAAAAATGTGTTTATTATGGCGGAAGAGAAAAAGGAGTTATACCTTGAATTAGCACTATAAAAAGAATATTCTGATATATCTTTGACTTTACTGATTAAAACTAAAGAGTCTTTGCAATGAATAAATTAGAAGCTGATAATTTATAAAACTCTCATTTATATTTTATATAGGCAGAATGATTTAGTAATTAATATTAAGTTTAAAAATAATCATTTTTAATATTCACATTTTTATTGAATGAAGTACACTTTTAATTTATGATTCGTAATTCATAAAGGCACTGTGGACTTTTATCTTTCACTCAATATTATGTGAAATTTGCTTTTTAATGAAAATCAAAATTGAACATTTTTTTTCTTCCAATTTAATGCAAAATAGAAGTTTGTGAAAGTGTATAACAGATAATTGTTTTATACATCACGAGAATTCATATTATAAAAGCCACGTGACAAAGAAACTACGAGCTTCTGCTAAACAGAACCATTACTTATACGTCCAATGCAAATATTAACATTTATTTTTTAACACTGCGTTCAGTTCGATTATACTGATTTGATATAAATAAGTTTAACTCTTAGGCTGGGGTGTCGTAACTCGTGGACTGGTCAATATATTGACAAACAATAATATAAAAAGTATCAAAATTTCTCCCAAAATAGGAAAGATGGTAGAAAAGAAGAGATGTCAAGTGTCAAGATGTACATATTAAATTTTTCTTGTTCTTTTATATGTGTTCATTATAATGTAATATTCGAGATAAACCTACGTTTCCATGAATTTTGAATTTCTTTGCGGCCCACCTTAAGTTAAACCTTGTTTATTTGGTCCAAATCAGCCTTTGAGTTTGACACCCTTGGTTTTAAGGGATACATTATTTTAAAAATGACCAAAATAGCGAATTTATTTTACTACCTTGTGCGATTTTCTTAATATGTGAACAAAATTTCCTAACTCTAACAGCATTAGTTAGCCAGTTATTTGGCTTTTTTTAACATTAACAGTATGTCGAAGAGAAAACCGAAATTAGAACACGTGACTTTTACATTTAGCTCTTTCTCATTTATTTTACTGGATGGCTTTTTCTCAAGGATTTAATTTTCTAGATAACCGTGTACTTAAAAGCTGCTTACATTCAATCTAAAAGTTTGAAACTTTTTCTGCGATGGTTTGAATAGATTTGATAATCCGGTGGTAAAAAAAAAGGATTTGTAAATAAGTTACTATTTTAAAAATCATCAAAGAGAGATAAATCAATTTTTTTTACCGTTTTTAATGTGTAGTCAAGAAAAAAATTTTAAAAATAAAATTATTGCCCGTAATGTTAATTACATTCACAAAACTGTGAGGAACACTTTCAAAAATATTGCAAAATAGTTTTAAAAAATTAAATTTTGTAAAAGCAATAGGAAATTTTAAAAATATGTATATGTTTTTAAAGAATTTTAAACAACTATTTGCTTAAAAAATGGTGTTTTTCTTCTGAAATGTACATTTCATGTGTGTTCAAATAAGGTACACAAACAAGTAAATATTTTCATATAAATAACAAAATTGTGTACATGGTACCGTGTCCCATTAAGAACTGTGGTTCCATAACAATAATTTTCGATAAAATTGTTTAAATTTATAAAAATACTTTGTACCAGGTGTATGCATATCAAATGAGACGATTGCTAACATATGTCTCCACGCATATATGCAAAATATACGAAACCGTGAAACGTGATTTTTTTTATAGTTTGACCTTTAATTCTCATGTTTAGTTTACATTTGGACGAGTTTCAGCGTGCACTGTATTTTTTTCTACTGTGTTGAAAATGTCGAATTTTATGCCTTCCGACCACGATTTGCGGACAGCATTAATTTTTTGTTACCATCTGAAGAAAAATGCTGCCGAATCGCATCAAATGCTTGTAGAAGCATACGGTGGCAAAGCTCTGAGTCGTGCGCAGTGCTACAGGTGGTTTGAAAAGTTTCAAAATGGTGATTTCGATGTGAGAAACGAGAAGCGTGGCAGACCAGCAAAAAAATTTAAAGATGCTGAATTGCAAGCATTACTCGATGAGGATGATGGCTAAACACAAGAACATCTTGCAGAACAACTGAATGTTGACCAGAGCACTGTTTTCCGTCATCTCAAAGCAATGGGCAAGATAATAAAGGTCAGTAGATGGGTACCACACGAGATAACGGACCGTCAACAGGAAAACCGAAAACTCGTGTGCGAAATGTTGCTTGTCCGTTACAAACGCAAACCGTATCTCCATCGTATTGTGACTGGCGATGAAAAATGGATTTATTTTGAGAATCCCAAGCGTAATCGATCATATGTTGACCCCGGACAGCCGTCCAAATCGACCGCAAGAGAATTTCTGTGTATTTTCTGGGATCAGGAGGGACCAATCTATTATATGAGCTTCTCAAACCCGGCGAAACCGTTAATACTGATCGGTACAAGCAATAATTACTTAATTTGAACGATGCTATACTCGAAAAAACGCGAGCAATACAAGAAACGGCAGCACAAAGTGATTTTCCTTGACGACAACGCACCTAACCACCGTGCTAAACGGACCAAGGATGTCGTTAAGACCTTAGCGCGTGCGGCTTGTTCGCCAGACTTGACTCCTTCCGATTACCACCTATTTGCATCATTGGGACATGCATTGACTAATCAGCGCTTCACTTCTTACGAAAATGTCAAATCTTGGCTTGATGACTGGCTGGCCACATAAGACCGATAATTTTTTTGGCGTGGTATTCCGAAAGATGGGGAAAATGTGTAGCTATCAATGGGCATTGTTTCGAATAATGAAATACTAACAGTTTCCGCAAATTTATCGTATTTTTTTTTAAAACAATCGTCTCATTTTTGCATACACCTGGTATACTAGAACTAGTCATTCTTTATGAGAGTCACAACTACACAAATAGAAAATTGAATCATAAAAAGGTTTTACTAAAATTTTTAGAGATTAACATCAAAAATAAGTGTTAAACGATGAAGCGTAGATATCAGACGAAAAAAAAAAGCACAACAAGTGAAAAATTTTTTTACATAAATAAAACTTATTCCTATTTGAAAGATGAATTTCCTTAAAAAAATCATCCCAGTAAGTATTTTTTAAAACTATCAAATGACTCAGATCCATTAACCTTTTTAGAGGCTTTCACGGTTAAAAAAAGTGTATAAAAGCCTTTTATAACTTAATTAATAGCATAAAAGTGCTTCTAGAAATTTCTTCCTAAGTTTGTTTTTAAAACTAAAAGAACTAAAAGGAAGATGAAACAGAAGCATGTTTTAGGCCGTAATTTAATTTAACTTTTAATCCTAAATATAGCATGTGATGAAATTAGTTTATGAAGTTATTTTAGGTAGTTTTATACTACCTCGGTTGAAAAATAGGGAAAAGCATACTTTACATCATAGGAGTAAATCATTAATAATTTTTTAAAATAAATTAATAAGCCATAAGTTACTGCCTGTAAAATTATTGAATTCACAGATGGCGCACAACACTAGCTTTTACAAAAATATTCTTAGTGTTACTTCTAAAATTTTAGTATTTATCTTATAGTTTATAATTATTTTAGTCAAAATAATTTCATACTTATTGCTATGCTACAATACGGACAGATACAATACCTTGAATCTGAAAATGGATCCCGAATCCGGTAAAACTGTTTATCACATTCACTTATTCCTCGTGATCTAATCATTTTTGAATGCATCTTTAAGTAAGAACTTTTTCTCTTAAAATGGATTTGGAATTTTTATCATTTAAAAAATAGGATTTCATTCAGAATTATAAACAGAAAAGGGGAAGGTTTACCAGTTACAAAATTGTAGTCACCCCCTTTTATATAAAATTAAAAACTATCTTTAGTCAGCAAAGTTTGGAATACTGTAGCATCCATATTTTATTTCCATTTCCGATATTTGACTCTTCTACTCTTTAGTGCTCAAGACATTTGTCTATCTAGTAGAGTTTATTAAAAACTATATTCATACTCATAGCTCATATTGTAAAAATGTAATTCACATGTATTACGCATATCTTTTTCCAATATATTGTTAACAGGAAGAAAAGCAAATTTTGTTTTCGTTTCCGCACCTTAATTTGTACTTCAATTTAGTGCCTTTTCAAAAACAATGTTCTTAATCACCTTTTCCTCTAAATTGTCATTAATTTTTATTCCGTCTTGGATTCTGCACCTTGACAGAGTCACATTGTACATTAAATGTAAAATAAATAGAGAGAGATGGCGCTGCAAGTCACCTGAGAGTTATACTTTTAGCTTGTAGAATCAGTTAAGTCATGTCCTTTGTGCTGTATGCATGTCGTCTTATGTGTCGTCTAATAAATCAAAATGTCTAAAAGGATGAGCTGAACTACTGGATGGAGATAAAAATATAACAGATATGATTGTCTATCTGACCTATGAAATTAAGGCTTTAGGAATTATAACAAGTCATATACTGCTGTCCATATTGTTCCCCTTGATTATGTTACACATAATCTGACTATTTCAAAAATCTGCCCCTGTGATTTAGTAATATATATAGTCATGGCAAACGCCAATCTTACAGGCAATTGCGTACGTTTCTATATGAATTGCATATGCAAGTCCCCTTGAGTGTTCAGTGTGATCCTTGGCATGCATATAATTTCACCTTTCTGATCTTCTGATAAAATTTGACACGGCATTATATTCTTCGGAATATTTTCGATTATCAATCTGGCACCAATACAAATCCATCAGTAATTTATAAATTTCTTAATAGCAGGACGATACCACCTAATTTCGAATTCAGTTTAGCGGGTGGCATTCCTGATGGAGTTTTTGCTAAAAAAAGTAGCCAAATAAAACTTATTACAGCATCACGAAAAACTTTTTTTATGAAAAGAAAGTTAAGTATAGAAAAGTCTGTTTGATCACAAAAACTAATTAAAATATAATTAGAATGAAAAGATGCGGTTTAATCACCTTTATAAAGCACATCATCTCAAAAAAGAAATAAAAAGTTTGAAAGGACATTTTTTTCAAAAGACCGATAAGAAATCCATCCCACCCCGAAGACCTTAATTTAGAGATATAAAGAGAAAAAGAAAAGCCAAAAGAAAGATCGCTGAAAGAAGAAAATACTAGATTTCCTTCAATCTTACCCCTTGCCTTTATTCTAGGGGAATTAAATCGGCAGGTTTTTCAGATACTAAAATTAAATGGAGAAAGGAAAAAAGAAGGGGGATTATAGATACAAAAAGCAGAAGGATCACAAAACATCCAGGAAGAAGGGAAAAAACCAATCTTCGTTCCATTGATATGAAAGCCAAAATATAACATCCAATTCGAATCGAGAATATCATGCCGTAAAAAATTTGAAAAGTAAAAAGTATATACAATTTTTCCTCGATTATTGGAAGGGGGTGACAGTTCTACCCTAAATCATGTTTTTATACGTAGAAAGGATAATTATAAACGCTTGGATAGTTATCTGCAATAGTTACTTATAAAAATGTGTGTGTGTGTGTGTGTATATATATATATATATCGCAACTCAGTGGTTTCTTAATGCCTTTCGTTTTTTCCCGCTTAGTATGTTTTGAGTTAGATGGATGGGGGCTAAAAATCCAGCGAAACGATATGATTATCTTAGATCCTCTATTTCACAATAAAAAAATTCCCCCAATCTACTCCCCCACCAATAAAAAACTTCCCTGCATCTCCCCCTTTTATTATTTAACGAAAAATTCTTAAAGTGCCTTTGCATTTTAAAATAAAAGAAGAGATAAAAAGTTTTCCGACAGAAAAATGTTCACACAAAAACATATTTGCATAAATAAATAATAGTTTAAGAAAAAGAATTCACGATTTGCGAAAATGGAAGATGAAATATACGTTTTTATTTTAATTCATTTATTTTTTTTAACTTTCAGATTTCTTACATATTTACAAAGGGAGATGAGGATCAAAATTTTTTCCCGCACCTCTGTATGAAACAAAACAATGCATTCGAAAAACTGCCTTTGTTTAAGAAACATACAAAAAAGTAAATAATAATCATTGTCAGTAAAAATATTAAACTCTATTATTCATCGAATGAAAGATTGCTAGAGAAGTAAAAACAAAGTTTTAAAGTTGACTAAAAACTAAGCAAAAAAATACGAATAAAAAGTTTTTTGAATAACTACAGATATAAAAAAAGAAAAAGAAAATTGTAAAAATAAAACACAAGAGATAAATTAAAAAAAGAAATAATAATTTATATCGGAAAAAATTTTAAAGAAAAGAACTAAGCATATATATATATATATATATATATATATATATATATATATATATATTCCTTTATTTACAGAGTAGCTAAAACAAATAGTTTCAAAGGACAATACTTCGAATAATAAGATCTTGTAAAATATAAGAACGATACCATTTGATACATTTCGAAAATACGCCTAGATAATTTATCTAAAAGAGGCAGCACTGAAATACATACATAAAATTATGCATATAATGTTATTACAATATACATGAAATTATATAATACCTAACTATATAACCAATCATAATCATGTAACAATTACTTAACCAGTCTCTCTCTCTCTCTCTCTCTCATATATAAGCATATAACAATTACTTAAGGTATCCGACTACGTTCGGAACCGTGATTTTCAAAAGCGCATAAATGGATAGTTTTCATGATATTTAGTGTCACTTAAATTAGAATATATGCATAAAATTGTTTTAAGGACATTTTGACAAAAAAAAAAAAAAACTTATTTAAATACAATATTTTGGCAAAAAATTAAAACTTAGAATAATATTTTAACCAAATATCTTCCTTTTGTGAAAAAAGCTTCTATTATAATAATATTTTGCCTCTGTATAGCTCAAACCTCTGTTCAGATGCTCAACTAGAATTTTTGAAATATATAACTTAGGAGTGGGTTTATATTCATATTTTACGACAACAGAGGGGAGTAATTTTAAGAAAAAAACGCGAATAATTATTTCAATTGGTGGTAACTATAAAAATAATGTCAATTTTTCAAAAATTCTAGTTGAGCCTCTGTAGAGAGGTCTGAGCTATATACAGGCAAAATATTATTATAATAGAACCATTTTTCACAAAAGGAGAAGATTTGGTTAAAAGATTATTCTAAGTTAATTTTTTGCCAAAATATTGCATTTAAATAAATTTTTTTTGTCAAAATGTCCTTAAAACAATTTTATGCATATATTCTAATCGAAGTGACACTAAATATCATGAAAATTATCCATTTATGCGCTTTTTTAAAATCACGGTTTCGAACGTAGTCGGATACCTTAACCAATCATAATCCTGTTACAATTACTTAACCAATCATATATAATCATGTAACAATTACTTAACTAATCATAAGTACATAACAATTACTTAACAAGTGATAATTCTGTAATAATAACTGTCGGTTAAAAAATAATAAAACTGTAATAAAAAATAGATGACTGAAAAAGGAGAAGATAAGCATCTTTCCCCAACTTTAAGCAATAAATATACTCTGAAGTGATATTTTTAGGGTAAAACATTCGACAAAATAAACATCCCTAAATGTCATGAAGCGTAGCTAGAACATCAGTTGCAATGCGCACATAATAAAGGCACAGACTTTTAAAATAATATATAAAATTAATGTAAAAAAATCTAATATTATATCACTGGCGTAGCTAGTCTTGAGTGGGCCCTGTATCTAAATTTCTTGGGGGTCCTTTTTAGGGGCCCCTTAACATTTAACCTTTTTTTCTTACGCATTTTGGGGCCCCTAAAGTTTGGGGCCTCGTATCATTGATGCGGCGGCAGCTACGCCGCTGTATTATATATACGAGGAACGTTCCGGCGGATGTGGTACCGTAGTGGTAAAAAAAAAAAAAAAAAAATCACGAACTCATGCTGTGGTGTCGTCTCGTTTACTTGTCCAAGAATCAAAATTACGAGGTTTGGCGACAACAAACCTCTATAAAACTTCTCACGAGTAAATAAATGAAATAATAAAATGATTTAAAATGTTTGCCAAAACCTCCAAACATGATTTTAACGAGATGAGAAAGAATATTTGTTAAATCAAACATAGTAACAATATGTCAAGACAAGTAATTGAATATAGGTAGATTGTTATTATAAAAATATTAGACAATAAACTTAACATATGCCCTTCACGAGTTTTTTGATGCTAATTAAAACAAAGCCTGATATTATTGTCGAAGATAAGTGACAAGTATTAAATAGGAGAGATGTATAAAAAAGCCGTTTATTCCACATCAGTTAACATAAACCTTTTTTTATTTATGTTTGATGCTACTTTGTATCCTCTAGTAAAGCGTAACTATACCTTAAAGCAAGGGTGTCAAACTCAAAGGCTAACTTGGGCCAAACAACGAAAGTTTAAGTGGGCCACAAAAAAGAAAAAAAATGAATATTTGTAGAAACGTAGGTTTTTAATCTGAATAATACATTATAATAAACATATATAAAAGAAAAACAAAAATTTAATGTTTGCTTGACATATCATCTCTACTACTATTTTTCCAATTTCGGGAGAAGTTCTGTTCGCAGTGCTTACTTTCAAAACTAGTCATCAATCTATCTGAGATTTGGCCTGCCCTTTCTTCGTGTGCCAATTGGTTGAGTATTAAAGACTTTTTTAGTGGTGCGGTCTTCGTCCATTCTGGCAACGTGACCTGCCCATTTAATTCGTTGTATTTTGATAACAATGTCAAATTCTTTATATGATTGATAGTGCTCGAAGTTAGATCTTTTTCACCACTTTCCATTTTCCTGAATTCGTCCAAAAATAAATCTTAAATCTTCCTTTCGTAGATACTTATGTTCTCATGTGTTCGAAACGCGGACCAAGTGTCACATGCATAAGCTAATACTGATCTTAGAAGACTTTTATACAATAAAATCTTTTGTTTTTCTTTTGATTAAATTTGATTTAATATATTTTCGATATATTAACCGGGCCACAAAAATGGCCGTTGTGGGCCACATGCGACCTGCAGGCCGAGAGTTTGATACTCCTGATTTGAGGTAGAGTTTCCAATTAACTTTCCTGGAAAATAAATAGAACCATTTGGTGAAAAATGTTTGTAAAAATAGGGTTCATCGATACTTTTTGGTAATAATTGAAGAAATACGACCGGAATCTACGATATGAGGAACTTCTGGTTGTAATCCAGTTTCGTGAAACTTTCAGTTACTTTAAACCAGTGGTCTTCAAATTGTGTTCGACGGAACCCTAGGGTTCCACAAAGCCTACCCAGAGGTTCCACGAGCCAAAATATAAACAAAAATCGAAAAGAAAATTATAAATGTGTAAGCAATGTGTCACATATTGAGAATGTGTCACATTTTCAATAGAGTTTATGACTTATACACGAGTATCTAAAGCAGCTGCCAAACGCTGGGTGAGTGAGTGAACATTAACGTCGCACAGTTCAGCAACACGAGGGCTTTTGGGGACGTACCACTTAATTTTGAACCATGGTCAAGTTACGTGGACGACAGTTGAGCGGGCACTCCCTCTCTCCTAACTACCACACCACACCAACGGGAGGACTTTTCAGCTCTCGACAGATTTAACGTGCATCGCAACTCTACACGGCGGGTCTTTAATGGTACTGGGCTTGAACTCGTGACAAAGCCAGCCACGATCCGATACCTATACCACTCGGCTTGCGCGGCCACTGCGAAACGCTGGAAACACTGATTTAGATACTCGTTCAACTTAGATTCTACTTGAAATATTATATTGAGATATATATTCTTCTAAAAGAGTGTGTGTACTTGTGTGGAATGAGGTTTCCCAAAACACCTTAAAGTTATAACGGTTCCATGAGTCGAAAAAGTTTGAAGGCCATTGTTTTAAACAATAAAATATATACAAATTGACAACACATTAATTAATAACGCGGTGATTTTCATTAATCTTGAATCACCTAACCGCATTCAAGAAAATGGCAGCACTATTTAATTGTCAAAGATGAGTAACATGACTGCTAAGAATACGAAACAAAGCACACAGAATAAATTAAAACATTGTTTCGATAGATGCATTACTAAAATATACAAGAAATAACTCTCATTATATATGTACCCCTTAAAAGCACTCGTGTGTATTATTCAAGGACCCCCTAAAAGCATTTCGTATTCACTGGGATTTATTCGCATTCTCAAATTTCAGAAATGTACCAAGAAATTTACATTTTTGAATTGAACTACATAAAGCTAATCGAATTCAAAATGGAACTTTTTTTGCCCATCGAACTCATCTTCTTACCCAAGACAAGTTTCTTAGATATCAGAACTCCTCCTACATATATAAATTTCATAATTAAGGTTGAAATCTTACAATTATAAATTTTTTTTAGCATTTTGTGGTTAATCTGTTTACTCATATCACTATTTCCTGTATTGAATTCAAAATAGGGTATTAAAATTATTTGCATTACTTGAATGAAGAACAAGTTATGAAAATTTTTATGTTTTGATTATGAAACGAAAATTATTTTCCGTAATGTCACTTCTATCACTGAACTCACATCATACGACAGTGATTGATTATTTATCAACGTCACATTTGAAGCAGCATGATAACCATTGGAGGTCTTGTAATTTGGAGCCACAGTGTAAAGTGATGAGACTGACCCCCACTCTCCCAGCTTCCCCAACGAGAGGATTTAAAGTCTGTATAGATTTAATGTACACCAGGACATTTAGACGACGGGTCTTTAGTGGCATCAGGACTAGAACCAACAACAAGAGGGAAACAACGCTGGCCACTAGTTCACGACTATGATCATTCGACTACCGTGGGCACTACGTTACAAAAGAATAGCAGAGTAAGAACAATGCAATAAAAATCTGAAACTTTTACAGACAAGCATTAAGAACAATTATATATTGGAACAGAATATTTCAGTAGCAACCAGCGATGGCCGGACAAAACCAACAGTAGCCGAGATCAGACATCGCATTCGTGCTTTGTTTTTTGTGGCGCGTGTTTCTCACGGTTTTTACTGAAAATCAGTGGCGCACACAAGGTGCACTGGGGGTCTGGACCCCCCCAAAGCCCCTGATTTTTTTTCTGATTGATTATAATTCTAAGTTTATAGTACGTAAAATTTAATTAAGTATTTGTTAATTTGTTATTAATGATTAATTTTATTAATTAATGTTAATTATTTACTCAATAATTAGTTTTTTACTGGGTTTTTTCCCGAAAATCGACAAAATCAAAAGGAGCATGATACAAGAATGGAGAACTTTCGACCCCGGACCCCCCACCTGAAAAATTTCTGGGTGCGCTACTGCTGAAAATATATTATATACAGGGGTTGATGCACGTTAAACCTGTCGGGAATCCAATTCCTCAGTCTTGGATGAATGTTCATTAATGTTGCCCTTTAAAGCAACACGAGGGCAACTGGGGACGGAATTTTCACCATGGTCAGGTGAAGAGGACCCCAGAGCTGGCAACCTTCTTCCCGAATTTTCACACCACGGCAATGGGAGGACTGAGCCTCGACAGATTTAACGTGCATCAGCTCTATACACGTGGTATTACCCACGAATTCATGACCATGACCACTAGGTTATGTGACGAACAGAGTTCCACCTAAGAAATCGATCTCGTCATTTGATTGCGGTTAAAAATTACGAAACACTTACAGTTAGTAAATCACGAGTCGGGCACACATCAGTAGTTGGCAAACGCTTCATAAACGAATAGTTCATACTGTAATGTAGAAGAAAAGTTGTACAACGGCGTCCCATTTAAAATGAAATGCATCCCCTCCTTTTGCAAAAAAAAAGAACAAGAATATTTACCTACGGCAAAATACTAAGATATATTGATTATTTCAAGTTTCTATTTTTAATAGAGAAATCATAAGAAAACGCGAATTCGAACCATTACCACAACATGGTGGTGAAATTGTCTACCGAAGTAGAAAAATTTAACAGCACAAGATAACGATAGCCATTAATCTTACAAGGGACGTGGGAGATTCACACAGGAGATTAACAGATCATCTATAATCTCGCCAACCCGGGACAATGTCGATAACAAAGCTAGGCCAAGGCGCAGAGATTATTTAAACAATAACTTTCATTTGACAAGCACAGCTGGCGATATATATATATTTCTTGGCAGTTCCGACTTAACACTCCACCCCAAAGCACTTACTTGGGATAGTTAACGCCCAAAATCTGGCCAAAAACGTCACACTCACATAGGGAAATGTATGGATTTCAGTTTTAAATTAAAAGCGGTGTTTGCTCAAGCTTGGCAGGCGGTCAAATCTTCATCGAGAAGGATTAAGTGTGTAATTAAATTCAGCGCAGGAGAGGAATAGTTACAACGTGGATAAAATATTAAATCGAAGACTCTTAGCTGTGAAAATGAAGTCTGGAAAAAGCGATGCTGTTAAATGAAAGATTTTGATATGGATGTTATTTAAAATGCCAATGCAGTGCTTCAAAGTCAATAAAACGCTTCAATGCACAAAAATACGAAATATTAAGCTTACCAATGATTTAGCAAAAGATAGGTTTTCGTAAGTCTTGCAATAGTTAATATTTATAAAAAGCTAACTTCTGAGGTTTTCTTCTAAAATTAACTTGGGGTTTATCTTTGAAGAGTTACATTTACATGTGTATACATATATTATGAACGTTACTTATGATGCAATCATAAGTAAAGATCATGTGCGGGGCTAATGATGTTAAATCTGTTGAGGATCTTTGTCTTCACATCGACGTGTTTGGAAATTTCGAAGAGGGGTGTCAGCTTATATGTCATTCTCGTCTTCAGACTATTGTCCAAAATTATGAAGTCCAACGCCAATAGCCCCGATGTTGCTTCTAAATGTGATGCTCACAAACTATCAATCATAAAGAGGGTTAAGTACAGAGTTCCCTGAATTAAAAAGTCGTAGTGTTATAAATGAGTAACACTGACAGTGTGTGTGTGTCAAAGATGACAGTATAAATCAACCGTACTAAAGATAAACGAAACGCAAAATTCACATTAAAATCCTTACATAAAAAAAAGGGGAAAATGAGAAAAACGACAACGAAATTAGAATAAATATTTCATACCTGGGTTACAGTTTTATTAATTGAACATTTCATATAAAAAAAATTTGTATGATGCACAATATATTAAATGCTATTTTTCAAAAGTATTTAAAGGTCACAAGCTCTGGCTGTTCGGTTAAGGATTGTAGAACATAAGGAGGGGGGGAGTATGAAACGTTACATTTCACTTATTTATTAATACTAGAGGAAAATTTTATTCGAACTTTGATCTTTAAATATGCATCTGATTTTTGCAGAAAAAAAATATCTCGTCGTATATGTTGATAAAAATTTGATTTGAAAATGCGCAATTTGTGTGTGAGCAATGAATTAAAAAAATCAGTCTTATATATAATGAGACTGGTACATTTTTATGGTTTCGCATCGTATGTATTTTCAAGCGTTGAAAGCTTTAAAAGATATTAATATTTTAAAACGATGTTAAAATTAAATGTGAATTCTTTCAGTACATCACATAGACATTGAAGAAATGAAATTTGTCTTTTAGATTTGATTTTCGAAAAACAGTTTGATTCTGAAAACATCCCCTTCCCCTTGCCCTCAGCTAATTTTAAAGAATGTAAGCAAAAAGAAGAAAAGAAAAGAAAAAGAAAGAAAGGAAATGCTTAGAGAGATTTGATAAACCAAAAAAATTTAATTCTTTTCAGTTTCAAGCATTTACACTGTATACATTTTTAATATGTATAAAAGTTTTCCCATCTGAAAATAATACCTTTAATAATATTAACAATACCGTTAGGAATGATATTACCGTAGAAACAATTGCTACATAAATAATACAATCGAATTCTGCAACACTTTATTGATACATTGTAATTTTTATTCATTGTCGCCTATGTATGCAGGTGTGTGAGCGAGATAGTAAAAAAGACAAACTGAAACTGCGTAACACATATACACACTGATAGTCGACTTATAATGTAAAAGCTATCACATGAAGCAAATTTTCATTTTAATTGAATTAAAATAATTAGCACAAAGAACATTATAAGTAAACCTTTAGCAAGAGAGAAATTCGTGTAATGTACTTTGGTTGACTTCAATAACGGTGAATTTGTCTTCATTTTATTACCTACACTATCCTGATTTATTATTATTCTAAAAAGATTATAAATTGTTATAAGAGATCTTAATTCAAGTAAAAAAAAAAAGAATTAACACTTTTAGCAAAATGCATTAAAAAATAAAACCAGAGAAAAATTAAAAATATATTTAATAACTTATATTATTAAAATTTTTTTTTAACATTTTAAAAACACTGCCGATAGTATTATTAAATGATTAGTATCATAATATCAGTAATAATTTAAAAACTCTAAAGATATTTTATTAAAAGATAAATGATATATATATAGATATAAAGCCTGTCCTTTTCACAGCAGAAATCTGAAATTTAATACAGCAGAGACGCATTCGGTGAGATCTATTCTCAATTGACTGTTCAAGACGAGATGTATCGCATATGGCTTTCGTGCAGCACAGACAATCATTCATTCAAACTAAATGCGGTTTTAGGCACCCACAGTAAAAGAGCTTGTGAAGTAGAATACTTGGCTTCAGAAAACAGGCTTCAAATGGCTGGAGTATGCGGCTTCAAAAGGAAGACGCGACGAATTGGTAGGTTCGAAGTATGAGTAGCGTGAAGTTCCTTACCACTCGAGTGTAAAACAGCGAAAATAATATTTATTTTAAACGAATTCCAGAAATACTGTTGATTTACTGGTTGATTTAATGATAGTACTCTTTACAATATGAAGTTTAAGCATAGATATTTTTATCAGAGTATATCAGCACTATTATCCCATCTTCGAAAATAGCATCATCGCTCTTAAAATTCAATTTCAATGTTTCTTTAGACATGCATTCATGTTTTGCGAATCTTTTGTTTACACATTCAATTCAATATTTTATTAAAAAAAAATAATTGTCATACAGTTCTTAAAATTTATTTCTAAAATTGTACAGAAACAATTTCTGAAAACCACTTAGTTTTTAATTTAGATTACTAGTCCTTTCAAAATCAAGTGTTTTATTTTTTTTAAATAAAAATAAAGTGCGTTATTAGGATCTCATACAAGAGAGAATGCTACTTTTTAAATATTAAAAAATTTTAGTAAATTATACTTAAACTACACGTATTTAATACTTCATGGATGCATTAAAGATGAACAATAATTTCTTTAACCAAATTTATAACTGATTTCCTAACTTATGTTTCTTTCCCAGTTTAATATAATTTTAAGACGATGAATTAATAAAACCAAATGTGTTAAAAATTACACAAACATCAAACTCACTACTAATTGAAAGTTCATTAATTTGAACCGAAAATATCTCAAGTATTTAAAACTTATTTAAGATTTCTACTGCCTGACTCAATAACCACCGAAACCGTATCAATGCAAATCCACTAACTACACATCCAATTTCTCTAAGCACGTGTCATAAGTTTATCGACATCGATCCAACAACAATCTCGAAGCAACACACATACACACTACTAAGTCGAAAGGGTGGCTATTTCTTGGGAAGGGTTGGGGGAGGTTTAATCCCCCTTCCTACACACAAAACCCTCCAAGATTAGCTCTACCCTTGCGATAACTGGATAGCAGATCGAATACACGCAATCTTGGAGCGAATTTACATAGCTCAAATACACACTCCAGGTCCGCAGTCAACAAGCCATTAGTCCGACCTAGTGGATATTTGGCAAAGATGGGGATGCAGATACCGAAATAATTTGCGTTCGCTATCTCGGGAATCGAACGGTTCCACCTTAAATGGGTTCGCATTTAGAATGTTTGGCCTTGGCATCGTAAATTACTGTGAGATGGTGATTGAAACTAGATTTGTGGGCCCATACATAAGATAGGAAGACGGTTTGATTGCCGCGGACAAACCACATGGAACTGTATACTATTGGAACAATGTTATGGATAATACACGCAATATATGCTGCTTTAATTACAAGACGAGACTCCAATACACTTGCGTCCTTCGGCAGTAAGGAATATTTTGTGAAGCATAACGTTTTATATGTAGTATGATATAGTCTTTAAAACGTTTTATTTTTAATAAACTACAGTGACTATAGGCTGCTAGGCTGCTACGAAATTCCTCGTATGTTCTTTCACCTAAACTTAGATGTTATGGACTAATATAATTTGAAATTTTTTTTCATATTTATAAAATAAATGCCAAAATTGAAAGGATCAAGTCATCCAAATGTTTGGAAAAGCTTAATCGCAGTAACACAATACAAAACTCGGTAATTTTCTTAACTTTCTAAAACAGAGTTCCATACATTGGATCCCATAGTCTCCCTTAGTGTCGATGGAAAGATTTCAAAGACAAAAATGGATTATTTGATTTTTTCGCACAAGGACCATGTTTGCCAACGCAGCACCGAACGCTTTTTAATTTATTAGCACTTAAGTCTGTTATGCAAATGTATACCAGCGAACTATACATAATGCGAGGAAAAAAGTTCTGGCTAAAGAAGGGGGGGTTGGAAAATAGCTAAGGCGTTCAGGGTGCATGGTTAATATTTACTAAAGAACAATAAACTCCATGCGGAAAAGGAAAAATACCCCCTTTGAGATGAAAGGAAACTTTGATCTCACACACATTAATTTAAAACGGTTTTTAACAACAAATAAATATATTTTAATTTTCTTCATTTGAAAATATGTGACGTAATTCAAAATAACATTAACTGCAAAAATATTTTATTATTACATTTTAGCAATGTTATTCACTTCGATATGTTCTATTAAAAGTGAGTGTTAGTGTGCATACGCTCTGAGTGAATATTTGCACCTAAATTTTATGACAAGAGATGATGATATCCACAAGCCATGAATACATAACTTGCTAATCGAATAAAAAATTACAGAAATTATCCTGATCAAATATTCACGAAATACAAGCAATATATGCAACTTCGAGAAAATGCCTTTGGCATTACGATGAATTTGAATTACCTTTCATCTTAGAACATATTGTAACCTTCGCTTATCGAAGATATGTAACATTTTGCTTACATTTTCCATTTATTATTATTATTATTTAAGACTGCATATGCTAAACAATACACTTTTTTCTTAACACTTTCAAACATTTCTTCCTAGTAGACTTTCATATATTTCTTCTAATACACATTCATACCTTACTTCTAATACGCGCCTTCATGCATTTCTTCTAATACGCCTTTATACCTTTCTTCTAATACGCCTCCTACTTTCTTCTAATACACATTCGCACTTTCTTCAAAAATACTTTCATCTCGTGCACTTTCTTCTAACAATCGTATTTCAACCGTATAAAGCGAGAAGTATTATTAGGATTATATCTGGATCATGAATATATATGGTACAGAAAACAAATATCCACCACAAAAATAAATCAAAATTATCTGAAACTCAGTGAATAGAAAATTAATATACTCGAAAGGTGGGGGAGAAGGGGGGACAATCACCTCGTAAAATATAGAATGTCACCAGGAATTTCCACGATAACAGCCCTTCGTGAAATAGTAAGTTTTTATAGAAGTATCAATATGAAACCGTCCTTAACGATGTAAAATTAGACACTGAATTCCACCAATTCCAATCTAATCTAGTCCCGGATGTCCTCAGGAATCGCCTGTAGCCCATCAGATGAAATGTCACACGAGCACAATATGTAATCACACACATTTCCAGCCTTCCCCTTTATTGTTACATTATATCAAGTCCATTAATATATACATTGGAAATCAATGATGGCTTTAGCAGTGAACAAAGTGAAATTTAATTCTAATCAACTATGTTGGCCGGAAACAAATAGTGGAGGAGTTAATATTTGGGTCCTATTCTATGACTATATATATGAATGTTGTAATGAAGTGAACGTGTAACGCGTATTATTTTATATAAACGAAGATGTTATATTTTTTTATATGCGCAGTTTAACACCTGTTGAATTCCAAAAAAACAGAGTAATTAAATTAATCCTCACTTATATCTCATAAATTTTCAACTAATATCGCACTGGAGTTATGCAAGAGAGCTTTCGCTGACAAATCTCGTGACAGAGCCCCATTTATGTGTTAAAGAAAATTTCTGACTTGTAACCTTATTCTTCTGACTTCAACTGCACGACAATCGGATTATAAATCTGCTTGAACAAATGAATCTCGGTTTCAATGCATCATGAGACGTACGTTTCTGTTCAAAGTGTTGAAGATCTAAATGATTTAGAACAGTGCTCCGCAACCTTTTTATCGCTGCGGACCGGCCAACGTTTGATAATTTTACCGCGGCCCGCTGAGAGCGGGACACGTTGATTGTTTATATTTTAGATTGTTTTGATTTAACAATTTTAATTTAGTTACATTTAAATATGCCTTCCGAATAAAATATACTTACACCTAAAATGAATAAAAGTGACTTAACGTGGAATATAAAGTGATTTCTGTGGAAAGTTGCGCAAATCCGAGAGAAATGCACCACTTTAAATAAAATGGCAATAGTTTAATGTTCTTTAGATGGCCCGGCACCACTTGATCCACGGACCGGGGGTTGCGGATCACTAATTTAGAACAGTGATTCTTAAACTTTCGATCGCCGCGGCCCTCCCTTTATGTATCAGGGTGACATCGCGGACCCCGAAGATCCTCCCTCGACATCCCTCCCGACTTAATATTCTTGATCCAACTACAAGTTCTAGTACAGTTTCTTCATTGGGGACTATTAAGTAATCTAGTCTAGTATGGCACGTCTTTCAATTTTTCCACGAGGTCTTTCAGATGAAAATCACAACATTACGAGAGAATCCGTGGCCTTCTAGAGAGGCACTGCGGACCCCCAGGGATCCACGGACCGCTGGTTTAGAACAATATGCATGGACAACAGTTATCTGAAGCGATTTCTAACGTCCAAATTTGAAATCCTCTACTGCGTTTAAGTAAATAGCTGATGATCTCAAATATTTGTATCAGAATTCATGGCACGACTAAGTACAAAAAGAAAGAATACAAATATGCCTTATAAAGTATTAACAGAAATGATATAAAAACAAAGACAAGTTAGATGTAGAAGAGGATGCAAGACATCTAATATGAAACACCATAAAGGTTTCTTCGCTTCAACGGGAATAATTTAGCAAATTATTTTGTAATACCGTTATAGATGCATAAGAATTAATTAACAAAATATTTTGTAATACCGTTATAGATGCATAAGAGTTAATTAACAAAGTCAAATTAGTTTAGAATTTTTCCAAAGATACTCAGATTTGCATTGATCGTCATGTCTCGGAAAGCAAATTTTCCGAAACTAATCAACGGTAAACAATCCACAAAGGTAGAAAAACAACAAACAAACCTGGCGTAGAAATAATAAGGTAATACGATCAATTTAAGAAATTTTCCCGAAAACCAGAACAGATGTTCTAGGGTCAATCAATAAACCGGCGAGAAATATATCTCCGAAAAGATACATCGTCGTTACAACTTAAACATTTCTCGACGAAAACTAACACAAAAACTTACTGTATTAATTTCTGCGAAAATATTAAAGTAATTTCCAGAAAAATGATACACCTAGCCCCCCTCACCCAAACAAAACTTTTTGAAAGGTCGGAAGTAATTATTAATCCAATTATAACATGGAATTAGCGGAGAAACTAATCATTTTTTTTCATTCTTTCTCCACAGCAGATATTTCCTTGTCAAAACAGTAAAATGTTTTCAATTCAATTGAGTGTTTTCGGCGTCAATGGAAATAGTCAAAGACAATCCCGAAAAGGAGGCATTTGTGGTTAACTGATAATAATTTGTCATTATTAAAGACCCCTTTACACATTAATAATAATGCGCATTCGACCGATTGTATGTGGCAGATGATTAGATTACCCCGTAACAAACGGTCGGAAATTTCTTTATTTTTAACAAAGCGCCACGACAGTTATTTATATTTCATTATGCGTAATGTATTGCTGTTTCGGATGTAGCGCTAATCACTTTCGTCCAAATTAGAAACGGAAATCGTTGGGATTCGGTAATCATTTAGGGAAACAGGACTAATAAATCATGTTATTTTTAATGAAAATGGTCATTAACGAATAAGTCCCATTGGGTAGTCGACAAGGTGGACTTGGAAAAATTTGAAGTTTCTCGAAGATCTTACGGGTGACGAAAATAATAACATGTTTTAGTCCAATGAGTGAATGACTCGTGAAAGATAATTTTGAAATGATATGCGCGCATTAAGATACAATTCAGTAAGAATCTGTTAAATCTGCAAACTGAGATTCGTTGTAGGGGGTACTTTAAATTGTGTCTAACACTTCCCAAGAATTTCTCTGAAGTTGAGTACGCTTGAAAGCACACAAATTAAATGACGAACTATTAGAAACGTAATATAAATAAGCCAAAAGAAAAGAATTATTTCAAATCACAAGGAAGAAAAAAATCAGCATAAATAGTTCATTAGGAACACAGTAAATTTTAACGTAGAGAGAATTTTTAAGACATGGGCTTTTTAGTTGAAATAAATAGCTACGAAAAATCCAACAAGAATGTAAGGCTCTGTTGCCCCCTCCAAAAAATCATAACTTTAAAAATAGATGTTAATTATTCAAATAATACTTGTGAATACATATATTAGAATCACAAAATAAGTTCAGACAATTATTCACAGGTATTTAACAGAAAAATAAATAACAGGGGAAAAAAGCAGGTAGAATTTCAATCTAAAATCAATTTAAATTAAGCCAAACCAAATTTTCAGACTTAATACCTAGATCACACACCCTAAAGATAATTTGTAATGAATATATTATTAATTATAGTCTATAAAATTTATAAAAATTATATAATTCATAACAGAAGAAAGTTCCTAATAAGGTAAGGCAGACCCCCTCCACCACGCATAAAAACTGAAAAACATCCTGAAATAAATTGAATAAAAGAAAGTAAAAATGCCACAAAAAAGGGGTGGGGTGGGAAAGCTTTTGATAAGCACCAACTCAAGCTTGCATGACATTGAATAAATGACTTATTATAAAATCAGTCAATTAACTACTGAATTTCAATCAATGAATTACTGTTAAAATTTAATGAAAGGACTATCAACATAATGTAAAATTTACATCCTGAAGTAACTTGTAAATGCTAATAAAATAAGAAGTTAAAAAAAATCAAAGAGTTTCACTCCCATCTCTTCAAAATCATTGATGGAATCCTTAGTGACGCCATTAAGATCTATACAGACGGCAGCAGACCGAGTGATCGAGCAGGTAGTGGCATTTACATTGAGAAACGTGGAGAGGTTTTTTTGCCACCGTAACCCCGACTTTTCCTCCGTCTTTAAAAGTGAACTTATTCCAGAAGAGCACGGCCATCAGGCAATTCTTAATGAACAAGACTTCAGAGACTTCTGGGTCCTCTCTGATAGTCGCAGTTCTCTCCAACATTTTTATAACTGTATAAAAGTCGGAGACAAAGCTGGCGTCTCCATACTTCAAAAACTTACACAAATATCAGAGTCTCCTGATGTTCATTTCCAGTGGATTCTATCCCATGTTAACATCTTTGGAAACGAACAAGCAGATCTCCTGGCTAAAGATGGTTGTAATGCTTCTCCACCTATCTCTTCAACCCTCACCTACTCTGAACATCAATCTAGGGTTAAATCTGAAATTTTAAAGGAGTGGAGGACCCCGCCCAACCATCACTGGTATGAAAGCAAAATTCCAGGATCCTCATTCCTACTTAAATGTGGCAGAGCCTCTGAGACTGCAATGTCTAGATTGAAAAGTGGTCACATAAAGTCTTTCCTTTTGTGGAGGCAGGAAGACTTTGCTCTTTGCACAAACTGCAAGCCTCTCCAGATCACATGGACTGCCTGGGACTTTCGAGGGAGGACCTTTTTTCCACTCTCCTCCTGGTATTGGACTTCTTAAGGGTCAATGGTTTTTTGGGTCTTGTCTGATTCCGTCAGACAGACTGAGGATTAGCCACAACAAAATCATTAATACATATAATATAATTTGCAAAAAAAATTTACCCTTTCTTCACAGTACTACGCAATTATCATTAATAATTAAAATATCATTGTAATTAATAACCAGAAACACCTAACATAAAATCACAGAAAATGTAGGTGTCATTCAAAAATTTTGTTAAATTTACTGATTTTTTAACGATAGAAAACTTGAATTTTTATCAATAGCTTCTAGTATGTAGAAAAACGTTAATTAAAATCAAACTGTTGTTAGCTCATTTTTATTATGTTCAAAGTTAATATGATGACATTCAATTATATTTACAGTGAATGTAAATCAGCTGTTTGCAAAACAATAATTGCCACACATTATTCATGCCTACATTATTCACATTATTATGCCTACATTATTCATATTATTATTCCTACAATATTCTCATTATTATGCCTACATTATTCACATTATTATTCCTATAATATTCTCATTATTATGTCTACATTATTCACATTATTATGTCTACACATTGAACTATTAATCCAAGAACTATTCCCTTAGTACAAAAATTTGAAAACCCTAATTTTATAAATAATAAAATGCTACACAGGTATAAAAACAATATTTTACATGTTAGCCTACAAATCTACTCAGAAAAAAAAATTAAGGAGGAAGAAACACAGAAATATATATATATATATATATATATATATATATATTATGCATCATACATCGCAACACTCGCTTTTTACCAAATCCTTTACCTGACTCGAATAAAGCGGTCCCAGAACACACTTTCTGAGAGAAAAAAGAAAGGGGGAGAGCTGAGAAACACAAATAAAAGCATTTTCAAAAGGACTCTTGTATCAAAAAGTTCAGAACGCTTTAGCCCCAAGGCTCGAAATGTCAGCCCAACAAAGACTTCACCTGAGTCCAATATAGATCAGATGTGACAAATCCTGCCGAAATTTTTTTTTCATAATGACGCCCATGAGGACATTTTGATAGAATACAAAAAGCAACCTCTAGGAGAGAAGGGAATCCCTAAGGACCTGATTCCCTATTTCCAAGATGCAATGCATTACATAAGAAAGGCATCGGAGAACAGAGATGGATGGATTGATGCAAAGACATTATTGAAATGACCTTCTTTGATGCTTTTATTGAAGAAGATTTTCAGAAAGGAATTGTCGCGTCTGACACTGTAATATTATTTTTGATACGATTGGTACATATTTATATAACTTTATTTCGTAAGTTGCGTCATTGAAGAGAGCCTGATTATATCCTCTTCCCTTTCTACAACAACAACAACAGATCCCTTGAAAGTTCGCGGAAGCTTCCAATTGAGTTTAAAGTTAAACTTATATTAAGAAACAAATTTTATCAAAAAAAAAAATCTACCTACAATATTTTTTTAAAAAAATTATTTAATATGTAATGGAAAAAGAATAATGCAAAATAGTTTTGTCGCAAATAAAAAATATATAAACAAAGAAAAAGATGTATATTTTTAGGACTGAAACAAAAATTGAAAGTTTTGAATTCAATAGAAAATGCTTCGGAATTTGACGAGTGTTATATTAAAAATCCCTTTCAGATTATGAAAACAGTTAATTGATGACAATTTATTGAAGAATTTCAAAACAGTTAAACACCCCCAATGGAATCTTAAGAAAATAAATTGTGATCAATATAAATCGGAAAACTCACATAAGAAAACAATTTAGTGTAATGTTGTATTTTAGAAACAAATATAAAAAAAAAAAAGACTTTTCAAAGCAAACTTTATACGGCAATATTTTATCAAATATTAAAAGAGAAGCACTTAATCAATATGAGAAAACCAAACGAAGGAATAATCGAAAATGTTGTTTAAAAAATGGTTTTTACAAGATGTTAGATGACTTTCCCAAATAATATTCATTTAGATACAGCATTTTCGAACACTTTACACTACAAACTTCAATTGAAAAAAAAAAGCTTTATTTCCATGATAAGAAAATGAAGCATCCATTTAAAAAAATGGACAGGAAACAAACTAGGAACTAAATAAGTTTATCAAAATCAAGTAAAATTAAAATTCTTAATCCGGGAGCGATCGCGCGAGACACACAGTCGCGCGAAATCTTTCATTCTGGGAAAACTTGTCAGTATCCTCCTATATGACAGTCTTCATTTGAACTAAAATGTATTTCTCACATCCCCACTTTTTTGGGAGTGACAAACGGTTTTTTTTTAAATAAAAATAATAATCTTAAGACACTTTGTTTTGACTGAGTTTCCAGCGTGACCAACTTTTGTTTCCAAATATTTCCTATGAACAGGCTACATTTTTGCGATGTGAGCGACTTAGTGGTTTTGATTGCTGTGTTTTACGACCCATTACGGTTTATAAATGTAAATGAAAAGAATATAAAAAAAGAAATGGGCATCTGCGATCTCTATTGGATGAAGTTGAAACTGATCAAGTAAGGGAAGAACCTTGCTTGGATGGAATTGTATCTTTCTATTTTTCAAACTGTATTTCATATATGCTATACTTAATTTCTATTCAATTATTATTTTGTGCAAGTTCTATTTTATATGCATTTTGTGTGAAACATTTAATTTTACTGTATGTCAAATTACAACGTCTACATCTACTGTATTTATCTTTTGTGCGATGGCACCAAGTTGTTTTCTTCAACTTGTTTTTTAATATAATCTGTGTGAAACGTTCAGCACTTGTTCTGTACCTCGCTTGGAGAGGATATCGCCGGCCGAAGCTGCTGGCATTTGTATAAATCTTTATACGCAAAATTAAAGTTGTTAAATTTTAAAAGCAAGAGTTATATTTATTAGCCCCGCGCGGCGAACAAGCCTGAGGAATTAATGGATATTAATCATGATGACGAAAATACATTTTAGAAAAGCAAAGAACTTGAAACTTTTGAATTGAAAGGAAAATTTTCAAATGCTACCAAAGAACTCCATCAAGATAGATACGAAGCCACAAGTGTACCACAAGACACACTGCGTCCTGTCAAAAAGATGCAAGCAAGAAAACGTTGAACAAACAATTTGTCGATCATAAAATGACAATAAAACTACAATAACTTGAACAAAATATGAGAGTTTTGCCTGCAAATACCATTCTTGTATTATTAGCGAAAAGTGTCTGTGTGATTTATGTCCTGTATAAAAGTCAAGCACATCTGAAACATTTTAGTTCAGTTTCATTAGATTTTTTTCTCAAATTATCAAAGAAAAATTGAAAAGTCTTTAAAAGAAGTTAAGTACACTTTTTCTAAATTAAATTATTTTCTGGAATTACGATTGTTATCGTGTAAAATAAAAATTGTTATAATAAAGGATTGGGATGACTCAGTCCCCCAGCGTGACCACTAACCTTAAGGCCGTATCATACGTACACGTTTCGAGCAATTTTTCGTCCAATTCGTGCAATTTTTACTCAGTTGCCACAGCAACGGTTTTCGAACAACTTTTTACTAGTGAGCTCAAAAAGTTGTTTCAAATAAAAGTTGCTTGAAATTCCAGCCAATGGGGTTCTTCAGAGCCCTACGTCATAAACAAGATGATGGCTTCGATTTCGTCTAACGCATCAAATATGGCATATAATATTTTAATAGTGTATAATATTTTAACGGCGTATAATGTTTTAAATAGAATGGTGCTCCATTTCTGTTTACGCCCATCAACAAAAGCGCGAGCGAAATAAAAGAAAAAATTTGGGATGTTCGTTTGCTGAAGCAAAAAAATCAGCGAGTAATGTTACAATTTGGAAAAGGAACGCGGCTGACGTCAGAACATGTTGTTTTGTTTACTGCAATCTTTCACCTTCAGATAGGACGAAAAATTGGTCGAAAAAATTGCACCAAAAATGTACGAGTGATACGGTTTTTAGTATTTAATGCGCGACTTCTCCCGGGTTAAAATATTATTTCTATAAAATCATTTTTACATTTTAGTGATGAGATTATCTATAACTTGCTCTTAACAATTCTATAAAGTGATTACTTCAATAAATGATAAACTACCTAATGAAATGACTCTCTTCGAAACACAATAAAAGATCACGTAAATTTCTTACTTCAAGTAGTTTTTAAATTACTGATTTTCCATTTAAAATGACGGGTCATTTACGATGCTGTAATTCTGTAACTGATGTTTGCAAATCCCTTACGTATATTTCATTTACTTAACTTTATCACAGAAACAAAATCAAGAAACATTTCTCTATTCCAACAGCACAATAATAAAATAAGTAATATCTAAAATCTCATTTACATTTGCCTTTCACATAGAAGTAAGTATTCCTGTAAGACTTTATACGTATAAAAGAGGGCAGGCCTTTACATATATATTTCTTGCATAAATGACTTCTTCGTTACCATTCATTCATTCAAAAACTACCGATGAAGGCACAAAACGGGACTTCTCGCCACTAACTCGGGGGCTTCATCAGTCAGGCAAAGAGACTAATGTCTTATTCTGTAATACTCATTTCGGCGAAGGGTGCATCAGCCGAGAATTCCAAGACAAATGATGCGGAAAGAGTCGAGAGAAATCGAGAAAAAAATTTCAAGACATTCAAAAGAAATGGAAGGAGAAAGGAACTGATGATATAATGTTACTTTTACCCCGCGCAACTTTTTCCCGCTTTTTTTTCCCTACGATTCGAAAAAAAAATCCCATTTTTAATTCTTTCAAAATTGTCAAGAGATGAAGGTTTGAAAAGAATGAATGATACGGAGACCGAAAAAGATACCAGGAAAAAGAGCAAGGATACAATGTTACAAATGAAGAGAAAGTACCGTCTTATTTAAAACAAGCGCTGTGATATATTCTCGGTACGGCTTTTGTAGTTCGTGGAAATTAGGCTTTATGAGATAACCAGAAAAAATTAGAATGTGTCATCATTTCTTTTTCTGTTTTAAAAAATGAGAATCGCTCACACATATTATCCGAAAAATTTGAGAAGATAAAAAATATTCCACTATTCCTTTAGGAACCGAAAATATAGAAGTTCATCGTTCAAAATGAAATTTCTTGTCGACTTTTTTTATACTACATAATCAATATTAATAATAAATAAAGGTCAAAGAGCAATTATACTCAATTTAGAACGCCCACTTACGAATCAGTCAATGATGACTAAAAATCCACACTGTATCATCGTTAATATTTTCAATTACTATAAAATGCAGCTGAAGAAAATTGTGACAGGTTCTACCCAACTAATCCTCTTGGGAAACTATTCTTCAACTGTGATTTAAGTTTAAAAACCGCTTTCCGTAGAGATCCCTTATTTCATGCCAATATAAATGCTTATTAAACCCTGGCAATGGGTGTGCTAGATTAATCGTAGAAAGTTAATCATTGAACGTGAATTGTAATCAGTGAGTTATTCATACTGAAGTTAATATTCAACTGTAACATCCAGTCAAAGCAATGGAAGAAATACAGGAGTTGATTTGAACAAGGCTGTTGCAGTTCAAGGAGTTGTCAAGTGATCTACATCTTTTATTATAGTCACATAATTGCTATTAAAGTTACTTCAAATGAAATTTATTTTAAAAATGATTAAAATGTACTGATAATTTAAAGAATTAGGGTTTAGAAAGAGAAATCACGCTGTATGAGAGAGAGAGAGAGTAGGCATATCTATATACTTCTGCTGGCGTAGTGAAATAAGATGTTTGCCTTCTGATTGGACGAGCGATTAAGAAGAATTGAAATTAATTCTGCTTCAAGACCGAGTACAAACGTTAATTACAGTAATTTTAAAATTAACTTCAATAATTAAAAATTAAATCTTTACGAAACGAAATTAAATAGAATAATTACTATTTTGGAGTCAAATCAATGCTTTCAGACAGTAACTTCTGCAAATATAAAAATACAATCCCTTTTAAATAAGTAACTAAACTGGGGGGTATTCAAGTAAGCAGGAAGCCAAACACAATTTAATAATTCACCAATATCTTCTAAGAAATTCTTATCTCCACCTCTAAAATGTCGAAGGATTTGAATAAGGGATTTTCATGGGTGTTTCTTACTTTGACACAGTTAGATCGGCTACTAGAAGATTCTATAACAAAATACTTAGGATATGATGAAGAGCTATTCAGAAAACTTAGCATTTAACGTGAGAGAATATAAATTTTTTGTCTAATATCTAGAACGATTTTACTTTGAATATACTACAAGTATTTACAACTTCAGTACTTGAGAAAAAGTTGCATCTCAGCAGAAAGAATGGACGAAGTCCTCCACACCAGATAAAAGCGTCAAAATTTATTACAGAACAGAAGTATGCAACAGAAACTTGTGTGGTTCATAGTTACTAAAAAACTACATTGGTAAACAAATGAAACGTGTAATCTATTATCTTTGTAAACAAAGTATCCAAGCGTGAGAATGAGTGAGTGTTTATTAACGTCGCACTATAAAACAACACGAGGGCTATTGACGAGGGACCTTGTAATTTTGAACAATGATCAAGCGCCGAAGACGACACCTGAACTGTTATCCCCCGCTCCTGACTTAAACACCACACCAAAGAAAAGACAGTACTTACGTATCATGGCAACAATGCCAACGTTCAAAATAACTCGCCACGTTGGCAAACCCCGATTTCGCATATGTCGTAAGCGCTGAATTGGCAATTATGTGCTTGGTTTCGTGTAATGTCGACAATAGGTTGCGATAATATGTAAGTACCGAAAAGACATTGAGCTACCATAGATTTAACGTGCATCGGCTCCTCTACACGGTGGCTCTTCAATGGCACAGAGGCTCGAACTTAAAACATGCTAGCTATAAATCCGTAACCATGACCAATAGGCAACTGCGGCCACTAAGTGTGGGAAAGGGCAGGGAACAAAATCAATTTTGCATTTATAAGTAACACTGCCTATATGATGAGCTGTAAGCCACAACCATATATTTTACTTCCTTTATGCAAGGGACGGACCGCCAAAAATGAGAACATTTAAGACTATACAACGCCATTTCATAAATAAGTCACTTCAAAATCATTTTTAAATACTTAGAAAATACGAGGACAACAGAGACTTATTTATCATAATTGCCAGATTACTTTAATTTATCAGATTATTAATACGAACAAAGCCTTTCAGTACAACGTAACAATTCATCAACAAACAATACAAATTACATAAACTACATACAGCTAGATTCTTATCAAAGCACACCATAACAAAACAGCCTACACATGCCACTCCCAGAGCACAAAACCAAATTATGTTATCCGCCAAATACTCTTATTACTGTAAAACTAATTTAACGGCTTTTAATTAGAAACAAACGCAAGCCTAATTAACTTTAATTCACAAACAAACGACAAGACCAGCCTAAGTTAACTTTAGCTCTCACTAAAATAAACTCAGGGCAAACCTTAATAAAATTTAAGGGAAGCAGTTCTTGGCAAACAGGTCGAATACAATGAGGTGCCAGCAAAATAAAGTTAAATTTTTTAGAATTAAATTTCAGAAACTCAAGATATCCGCTACTAAAGTAAATATCAAGGCTTCTTAAAATGAAAGAGTTAAATAGATTTGTTAACGCAAGGAATACAAACACCGAGCTCTCACTGAAGTTAAAATAAACGAAATCAAGAATAGATTACATCCATTCATTTAAAAAATATGCTTTTCAATTTCCTTTTCATCCCTAAAGACGATTATAAAAAATAATGCTGAAATTATTAAATTCAAAAACTCGATAAAAGCCTTTTCAATTACGAGGTCCCGTCGCCAAAAAGGAAGACATTTTTCTTCCACAGAAACAACAAACCAAGGTCCACATGAAATTCAAACTAGATTTTTAAGGTCTTAGATTTGATACCATAGGTGAGGTTCCACCCCAATGAGAGTGCGATATAAAGAATGCGAATACAAAAAAATCAATACTAAAACTGGTCATCAAACGCTTCATGTTGGGCATATCGTTCACCACGCAGCGTACCACGCGTGAATAGAAAAAAAAATGTCTAAAAATAGAGTAAAAGTTTTCAAAGATTTTTTAAATTTTAAAAAAGGTTTATAGGTTTTAAAGATTTAAAAAAACGGTTATTATACAGTTAGGCAACACTCGGACATGACTTCACTCCGTCGTACCCAAAGGGCCAGGGGAAACTGGAAACTCAAGATCCGTCATTCCAGGACGATACTGAAAAGAAACTATAAAAAAAAACAATGGCAAGAAACAAGATAACGAGAGAAATTTTTTTTCAGGTATCATGTAAAAAGAGCTTTTGCTAACACAACTCCCAAAAATAGATTTACAAATCACATTAATATGCTAGAAAATTAATATCCGTACAAGTTTTTAACACAAATAATACTTAAAAAAATATTAAAATATTACCAAAAATGAATAAAATAAAATATTTAGCAAAGCATATTTAGAAGCAAAGTTTTAATCCAGAAATTATGGTACTGAAAAACTACATATATAAATTGGCATTAATCTTATCTATTTAAGCAGGCAACCTGAATAAACATTACTTTTACGCTTAAAAACCTTCAGCCAGTTAAAAGGTTTAAACGTTTCAATTCTCTTTCTTTTTCTTCCAATTTCTATGTAGAATGAAAGCAAGAAAAATCCTTTTCAATCCCAAAAAAGCGACAAAAAGCAAAATTGTCCATAAAATATCCACGCGAGTTCCAATCCTGCTTTCAATCTTTAACAATACCTGTTATGAGATCGCGACAACATTATTGCAATAAATTCGGAAATACATTCTACGGGGCTGACCCCGCCTATTACTATACAAATTCTATTTTTAAATACACAAGTAAAGCAACCTCTCTCTTGCTTTCATACCATTCATTTGTTTTTCGAAAATTTTATGCAACCAAATCTCCGTTTTTCAATGAAGTCTCAGGACTTTTCACTTCTTGGCTGCAAAAGATCTGTTGAATTAATTCCTTCTTCCTTTGAAAAAATCAATTAATCCTTCAAAATGAGGAACAGAAATGTCGTTAACCAAATTTTTAAATAAGGTCATTCAATTCCAGGAATCCTTTACTTCACCCATTTATGCTCCCCAAAAACGTTACAGAACGACCCTCTATTATCAATGCTTTTGTTCGTTGGTCTTACCACGGGCATCTGGGCACCTGTGTCCATGACAGCCGCCATTTCTTGCTCACCCTTGACCTTGACGTAAACAACCCCATTCCATTTTCTTCTTTGATCTGGTATCTTTCAGCCATCAACACAGCAGGAGATGTTCCCTCATATGTTCCCGGCCCTCCCGATACAATTCGGTAATTTGAAGATGTATTCTTACGATCTTCGCACAACTCGTCCGCTTAACATTCGACCAATACTTTCGATCTGTAACCGCAGTTCTCTGATTCATGTGCCTGGCGATTTTTTCCTTTGTTTCCCTTTCAGCGCGTTCTTCTAAAATAACGGATAACTGAGCTCTAACGAACTCCTCTTCGTAATCTTTGCTACCGATTATGATATTCGTTAAATTAATCGTCATTTTATCACTCCAACAAAACTAAACAGCTTTCCCCAAAGAAAACATTTGAAAAAATTTTTCTCATATACTCAAACTAACCAATAATAGGACGAAAATAACACTAAAAGGAATTGCAAAAATTATAAATACCACACATATATCTTTCATTAAAACACCTACAAACAACGTCCGCTAGTGCTAACTCAATAGGATGAACTGGGAAGAAACAAAATAATAGTCATGTGTTTAGATTTTAATACTCTATAAATGAACTTAATATATTACTGATTATTCAATAATCTTAAAATATTATTGATACACAATAATCACCCACACAATAATCACTTAAAATATTACTAATACACAAGAATCACTTGAAATATACTGATACACACGAATCACTTAATATATTGCCGATATTTAATAATCACCTAAAATATTACTGACACACAATAATTTAAAAATATTACTGACACACAATAATCACTTAAAATATTATTGGCACACAATAATCTCCTAACCTATTTCTGATATACACAATATAATCACTTAAAATATAACCGACATGCACCACTTAATCTATTCCTGGCTGGAATAATAGAACACTACAAAATATATTCGGTAGTTTTCTCCAATTTAACTGATAATATATATATACATTAATCGAAAAATACTATGCAATAAGCACAAAAATAATTTCATTGACATGAGATAAGTATTATTCTTTAACATTAATTTTTTAAACAAACTCCAATTGCTACACTGACGTGAATTTATTACTGGTACATTACAAAATAAATAAATATCATAAAGGAAAAAACAACATACAATCTTTCCTTAATTCATAGAACTGATGTTCTAAAACTTACTTTTCCATTGATATGGAACAAGAAATAATAAAAAAATATACTGATATATAATTGAAATTTGAACTGGCGTTCAAATTTTATAACTGCATGGATATGCAAATAATATACTGAGAATTAATGATTTTGAAGATTTTCCTTAATTCATAGAACTGATGTTCTAAAACTTACTTTCCATTGAATGGAACAAGAAATAATAAAAAAAAATATACTGATATATATTACGAAATTTGAACTGGCGTTCAAAATTTATAAATAACTGCATGGAAATGCACAAAATAATATACTGAGAGAATTAATGATTTTGAAGTTTTGCCTTAATTCATAGAACTGATGTTCTACATTGATATGGAACAAGAAATTAAAAAAAAAATACTGGAAATTTGAACTGGCGCAAATTTTTATAACGCATGGATATGCCAATATACTGAGAATTAATGATTTTGAAGTTTTCTTAATTCATAGCTGATGTTCATATTTTCCATCAAACCATTTCTGAGAAATTTTGAACTGGCGTTCAAAATTTTTGCATGGATATGCAATAAAATAATATACTGAGAGAATTAATGAAGCTTCTTAATTTTTTAGAACGGATGTTCTAAAACTCTACTTTCCATTGATATGGAACAAGAATAATAAAATATATATACTGATGTATATAATTAATTCAAAATTGAACTGGCGTTCAACAGTTACAACTGACATGGATATGCAGAGCAAAAAAAACATTACACTGACGTAATACAAAAAATAAAATCAAAATTCTCTCTTAATAAATGGATATTAAACAGTATAATTTATAAATTTCTCTCGTCTTACATTACAGGAGTTGCAGCAAAAACTCTTACCCGTTCATTTCACGCGGGAATCCAGAAAACTCGAAATTTCTGGAACGTTCTTCCTGTGGGGTTTTCCACTAAGACTCGATCATTAACGGCTCAAAAGTTTGTTTCTAATCAATGGGCAAAACAATTAAGTGGCATTTAAATTTTAAAATTAAGGTTTATAAAAAAAAAAAAAAAGATTTAAAGAAAACGGTTATTATACAGTTAGCAACACTCGGACATGACTTCACTCCGTCACCCAAAAAGACCGAATCCCTGCCACTTGCCATTCCACACAAGGGAAACTACCCATTCCCCTTAGCTGGTGTCAATGGGCCTTCCCCACTCCTACAAATAGGTAAAGGAGATTGTCACTGAACAATTGAACAAAGTAGGGAGATCGAAGAATCCCGTTTTGTTTTATTCCAGTGATAGTCGTTGTAAGAAAAGAAGTGGCTAATCTGAATCTGTCCAAAGAGCAGTACAGAAACGGTAAGAATTGTTTTGAAGGTCGATTAGTGGAGAGAATGAACCTTTTATGGAGGTGTCCAATCGCATAAAACAAATTGACATTGTTACACCACGAGGTGTTTCCAGATTTTCTATTTCTAAAAGACGAAAAGAGCAAATTATGGATCCATAGTTTCAAGAAAACTGTATTGTTAAATGAGATGAAAATTCTACAAAATTCGTTTAATTAACATAAAATCGATGTTCCCTCTATACCATGGTCTGCAAATTCTCTCTATTGAAGAAATTTGGGACATGTTGAAAGGTAGTATGAAATGGAAATAAACACATCAAGTTTGCCTTCATTGCAGGATCAATTAATTATGAAGCAAATTAAACTTAATGTGGATGTGAGCTTAAATTACATTAATAGACTGTTGCAGAAAATTTAAGAAGTCATCAAAATGGAGGGAGGGTGATTTAACAGGATATATGAATAAATGAAAAATTGCATTTCATATTTTTTGCCCAAAGTATTTACGATACTTGAATATTAATTCAAAATTATTAAAGGAATTATAACAAATGCGTAAAAAAGCACGCTAGCGATAATGTATATCGTCGGTCTAACTATCAGGCTGCGTAACTCCATCTGGGGTGCTAATTTGATACAGTAAGGCTAGGCGCCAAGTTGTTGTTTATGTTCGCCAAGATAGGCGATAATATTATAATATGGTTTACTAAGATATTTTTATCTTGCGATGCGGTTGCCAAGGGGATAACGTATATTACTGTTAGTTTTCTGTTTTGTTTTTTTCCGCGGGATCTCTGCTGAGCAAAAGTAACACATTTTTACAAATTTTGTGTAATGAACGCTTAAAATAGTGTAAATAATTTATATCTGGAAGTGTAATACATTAATATTACTTTCTGTTGAGTTTATTTTATGTTAAAATCTTGCCACCACCTCTCCCTTCGAAATCTAGTTTTATTATGAAATAAAAAAAAGTAGTGATTATATATACTGATCAAGGAATAAATTAAAAGCGGAGCGCGCACTGTGGCATGGCGTAGACAAAACAAAAGGATTAAGGAATCGCGCCAAAAAGCGCTTGGCGTGTTGCACTCCTTTATCAAATCAGTAACGCCGGCGGAGTTACGCAGTCTGATAATTAGGCCGACGATATGCTTTTTTACGCAATTAGTTCTGCTACATTGCAAAAAAAAAAGATTTTGCAGATGTTTTGATAATGAATAATTTTATAGTCGGAATACTTTAAATTCCTAAATTTAAGAAAAACATTAAAAATACAGCACTGGACTTGTTTAGAAAAATATCGTTGGAACTTAACCCAATTGAATGCTTTCTTCTAATAAACGATTCATTTTATACACGCGGTGGTAAGAGGGTGATTCAGAGAAACTATACTACCTCTTTCTGCAAACGAGCTTCTACAATAAATAGAAAACCCCAACTAATTTAAGTAACTTTCTAATGTCATCTTGGGATTTTAAAATCACCTTAAAGGCTTTGTAACACTAATTGTTCCCATGGTATAATAAAAGAAAAGAAATGTTTATGTTTCTAACTAAGAGGTCTCACTTGTTTAATAATTTATCCAATAGATGCTGCGGAACAAAAACAAATAACAAGAACTTAAGTGAATATTTTTCTTAAAAAAAATCCATTTTAAAAAGCATTGAAATAAAAAAAAAGTTTCTCTAAAAAGATAATTTCCTTAAAAGAAAGCATCCTTCCATTTAAACAAAGATTCACTTACAAAAGAAATGACCAAGAGACATTTACAGATGCAGCATTCTAAGTTCGTCTCTAATGATGTTGGGTAATGCCTATAAATACGCATTAGGCAGAGAAGCATTCAAGATTTTAAAAGAGCACACTGCGGGGAGATGGGGCTTAAGAAAATCCATTACTTTCATCTTACCGTCCCGTTTAATACCTCCCCCCCCCCTTTTTCTCCCATCAAAGTTTAGAAAAGCTATTAAAACGAAAGTAAGCGTGAATGAAATTTGATCGAAAATAAAGAACTAACAGACTCGGAGAGAAGAAAGGACCTTCATCTAGTTCGATTCAAAATTATTCACTTTTGTGAAATAACTTAATTCAGGTGATGTTTAGTGTTTGAAAAATATAGAACATAGAGTAGAACGTCGTTTATCCGAACGTTTATTATCCGGAGCGTCAAATATCCGAACCAGATTTTTTTTTTGTCAAATGCATGAATACGTTTTTGAACAGTGCAGGGACTCGCTCGAAAAACAGAGCCTGAAAAATGCATGGAATAACCTGTGGCCAGATTTAGAATGCGAAAAAGACTTCGATGACGACCACAGGGAGGAGATAACCGACATTGTCCAATCGATTCCAGGATTTCAAAAATGCGATGAAGATGTAGAAACTTGGATGGCATGCGATGCAGAAGACTGTGGATTTAAAATGCTAAATGATGACAAGAATGTGACTTCCGTGCAAGAAGAATCCGAGCCCGCCGACGATGAAATGGATGAAGACGAGGACAACAACAGCAACGAAAGTAGCAAGGGTCCATCAAATGCTGAGGCGTTTTCTGCGTTAGAGACAGCCAAGGAGTGGTACGAACAACAATCGGAGTGCTGTCCTACTCAACTACTACTGCTCAAGAGAATCATATACCTTGCAGCGAAGAAACGAAGGTTACAATGGTACAACAAAAAAATAAGTGATTATTTTCCACAATAAAGGTAAAATATCGACATTTTGCACCTATTTTGATTTTCTTCAAGCACATTTCCCGCATATGATGATTTTCAATATTTGTAAATTGCATGGATCGCATTCGGTTTTCGGTTATCCGAACAATCGCGTATCCGGATGGTTTCCGGTCCCAATTGATTCGGATAAACAACGTTCTACTGTATGCTCATTTCCTCTATTTTTTTACGATAGGGTATGCTATAAAAGCGCCAAAAACCGTAAAGAACAATAATTTAGTATTTTAGAATTTAGAAATTTAGTGCAGGGAAATTTACAAAACTTAGCACAACAGACTTACACACGAACACCTAGAAACTTGCATCTACTGGAAACAGCAAAACTGAACTGATTTGAATTCAAGAAAATACATAACTGCTGCGACATGCATTTGAGGATAAATTAAATACATAATAATAAGAAGATAAATCCAATCATAATTTAAAATATTAGTACGTCTCCATCAATTGTCAGTGCTCTTTGAGTTCAGCGAAACATATCTACAAATCAACGAGAGCTTAAGATCGTAGGTACAACATGCAAGTGAATTCTTGAAACTGAAACAATTAATGTTACATAAAAAAAACGAGAAATCTCTAAACTCTTCTATTCTTAAATACGAAAGGACTTAAACCAGCGGTTCTTTAACTGTGGTCCACGGACTCCTGTTGGTTCCCAGTGCCTTTATAGGGGGTTCACGGAGATTTTTCTGTTTTCCTTAAAGGAAAAAAAAGAATTTGTTAAAAAGTCCGTCTTGTGAGATTACTTAGGAACCTTTAAATCACTCAATCACGTGCTGATAGTCAGAGAAGGGTATTCAAAACCTTGGGAATCCACGATGTCAATCACCGGGGTTGCGGCAATCAAAAGTTTAAGAATCGCTGGCTTACACGGTGAATTGAGATAACGTAGACATGTGACTTAGAAACTTTTTATGCATTGAATTTATACTGATGTATGAAACAATTGGTGTAGGGGATAAAGTGAATATTAAAGAATTTTGCAGGTTATACGGCTATGAACAAGTCCAATACCACATAAGAGATTTTCGAAAAGATGTGACATATGAATATAGACTTGTAAATTGTATCAATATGAACGTTGCAACTAAGTCATTGACGCAATTTTTAACGGATTATTTAAGTCTATCTACTGCGAGAATGATATTTGTACCATATATTTGTAAACGGTCTGCTTTTTTCTCTCTATTATTAATAAAGAATCAATGTGGACAAATAAAAGTTTATTTTCTTCTTCGGTATATAGAACTACTGCCTAAACTTCCATGGGAGTACTAGTTGTCTTGCTTTACGTCGAGAGTTCTGAACTCCCCCTGTTGTTAAACGCTTGAGATTTACCTTAACCCAATGTCTACCGACGGTACTTATAAGTACCACACACTTTAAAATTACATAAAAAGACATTTTTACGAATATTCTGACAATACTTAGCAGGAATATTCTTTGAAACCCACTCTTTCAAGATATATGGCAGCACGGATTATATGATGAGTATTTTAGCGGGGAAGGCGAATAGTTTTATAGCAGAAATTGCGTTTTCAGCGGATTTACAAAGATTGACATTTTTGTCCCGAAAAATTGTTTATGTCAAAATTTAAGGTCTTATTTTTTGTATGTTAATGAGGACCTTAGAAAACGATTTGACTCTTTATTTTACGTGAACAGTGTATATAATTAACCTTAACCCACCTTCCTCAAATCAAAAAATTAAATTCACCTTTTTAAAGAAAATTTTACATTCTGAGCAACATTAGAATATAAAATATTTAGCAAATTATTAACAAATTTTGAAGAAAAATAAACATTAATAGAAGTATTACTTTTAAATAAAGACTTTTGAGAATTCTTTCACAAAGAATGGAGGGGGAAAACTTATTTTCCACAAAAAGAAATGCAGCTATAAAAAAATAAGAATAATGGAAAAGTTATTAACAAGATGCAATGACTTGTGTGTATAGAATATCTTCAAAATCAGTTTTTTTATTTATATTCTAAACAATATCAAATGCAAGAATATCAATATGGTAAATGGTGGCAAAGGAATAGAAGCTACGTAAAAATTAATAGTTCTCTGTAATGGTCGGACAGAAGAGTTATGTTTGATGCCAGGTGGTAAATATGGTGGGATCGTTTCAGAGGAGAGGTGTGCTGATCAGTATGGTGTGGAGCATCCAACAATAAAGATAAAACTCCCTCTATTTGCATTGTCGTTGGATAAAACTATTCCCTTGATGCTCTTATATTTTGCAAAGTTTTCTTAGTGTCCTATAAGGCCTGTATCCCAGATATTAAATTGACTTACAAGTTTTGGCCTAGAATGGCAAATAAATGTACTATATTAGAATATCTGTATATAACCACTGATTCCAGTAACATCTCTGGGCAAAATCATGAAAACTAAAAAATAACATATTCTTCTACAGATTATTTAACTCAGGATATATTTTAGGGAGAAAAAAAAAGTACTAATTAAGCAGAATCACAGTAAAATGTTCTGGATTCTAAAAATTTACTTTAAAAAACAAAATATTTCCTTTTTCAAAAATAAATGCTTTTTTGATATTTGTTAGAAATGTTGCGAACATTTTTAATTGAAAAAAAGAGGAATATAAAAAAAAATTAAGTCAATTCCTCCCCTTATATCAACAAAGAAAAATTTTATTTTAGCTACTTTTTCTTTAAGAATTACAATTAATATATAAATATGTATATACATATGACAGAATCACAACATTAAGTAGTAATTAATTTTTATTAATTATCATTAAAGTATCGTATTGTCATCCAAAACAATCATGTACATAAAATTTCAGTTTAACTGAATGCTTTAAAACGTGAGAAAAAAACATTTTCACGTTTGGCAAAGGTCACCAACGTGGCTGTATTTGTAATTCTTTAAATAATTAGTTTTAATCAATTATTTTTTAATTATAATTAAATTATTATACTGTCATTCAAAATAATCATGTATATAAAATTTCAGCTCAATTGAGCGCTTTAAAATATATATTATTCACGATTGAAAATTCCACCAAGATAAATAAATAAATAGAGAGTGTGAGCTATAATAGTAGCAATTCAATAAGCATTGCCCTTCTATGTCGTTAATAAGTCTTTGTATAACACTTAAAATGTTGGCTTCATGAAAAAAAAAAAAAAAGGGGAAAAAAAAACAACCTTAGACGGACTTTCCTAAAATTTATCATTGTTTGAACGACACGTTCGCCAATAAGAATTTTATAAATAATTGGCGACTATTATTTCATACCTTTAAGAACTAAAAAAAAACATTTTGAAAATAATGGTAACCTTAAAGATGATATTTTATAAGGGCGTTGCTTTTTTACTGACACCATCCTTCTGATTTGATTCTAAAAACAAACTTTAACCGCGTCGAGAAAATTTCCAACAGAAATGTGTTTTTCTTTGACAAACTGTACCGACTGCACAAACAGAAACTTCAAACATTATTACAAAAATTCAACATTAAACTTTTAAAGGAAACATTTTAATCCACTGGAGTAACAGGGATATTTAAAACATAGAAAAAATATGTTTGCATTGCAGTGCGTGAAGAAAATATATGTACCGTAAAATACTTACATTAGTAATTATAAAAATAGAGTTTATGTAACCCATCAAAAACATTTGGGTTCATAAAGTGATTTACTGATTTTATATAAAATATATTCCTTTTACATACATTTACAGAAAGAGACATTTGTAATAAAATCCTATAAGGTAAGAAGTCCTTACAAAATCATTAAACGCTAAATATTTTAAATTTATTTCTCAACAAATCAAATATCATTATTACTATAACATCATTTTACAGTAAGTATGTGTGAAAAACCAAGTTATAGGATATTAATGGTCATAATGAGCTGAAATTCACACACACACATACATAGACGAGTAAACCCACAGGATGGCAAAATAAGGCTTTAAAAAAGACAAACGAAAATTTTTGATAGGAATTCATTCAATTAAAAAAAACTAAGTTCCTACCCCTCTCCTTTTGCAAGTACGCTAATCACAGTCTGCATTTTTACATTGACACTAGAACTTCCTCTTCAAGTGACCGCAGTAGCCTAGACGTGATGGTCACGAGCTCGTGTCTAGCGTCTAGTCTCGATGTCACTGAAGACGCACCGTGTAGAGGCCTGGAGCACGTTAAATCTGTCGTGGTTCAAAGTTCACACTTTAGCGTATTGTGCAAATTAGAAAGGTAGGGTGCCGGCTTCGGCATCGTTCTCATCACTTGACCATGGTTTAAAATTACAATGTCCATTGCCAATAAAGTTCCCATTGCTTTACTGCCCTATTCATCACCAACTGAACTTTAAGTTACACTGCTGCACCCACCAGGCTTTCACCAAAACCATGTCGTCACCCCTTTGCTTACTCCTGCCAGCCAGTCAAAATGCCTCTACCCAACAAACAATCAGGAAGTTCAATTCTTCCACCCAGGACAATCCAAAGAATTCAGGCATCATTCTACTCCGTTCGATAGGGGATGGAGGATCGTAAGCGATCCATATACCTGTGACTTTAAGCGTAACGTTAAGTAACCACCCTGAGTTAAGTAAGCAAAGTCAAGTGAAAGCAAACCGCCATGTAATACTTCGGTTCGCCACTATTTTTGTAACACTGGTTACTCACTCAACTGCGAGTTTCCAACCCCACTGGTCAAGATAGACCCAGTGACTGCGCAAGCGCGGTTAAATCTAACCAAGGTTTGAGCCCAGTCAGAATTTTCTAACTGAATGTGCGACGGGTTAAACTAGTTTAGGGCGAAAAACTGTTTTCTTCTTTTCGCCACCAGTCCAGCCAGTGGTAAATACTGCGGTTAGAGAGAGACGAAACATTTATTCATTCCCTCTACCAATTACAACAGCTGACCAGGGACGTCTTAAGAACTCTTGAAACCCTAGGCTCCTCCAAAAAAGTAAGCCACACTAGGACCATTGAAAGTGTACATAACACACGTTGTCAAATGCTCGTACTATCAATAACCCGTTAATGTGCATGACTTACAATCCCACAAATCGGCTCGACCGACTGCCGCCATTTGACTGAACGAGCAATGACGGTGTATGCTGGTAGGCCTAGATCTGTACGTGAAGGATGATCAGTACGTGTAGCCAGTTGACATATCGTTCGAAATGCCCAGTTTATATGAGAATACAACCGAAACAACTTTTGACCTTTGAAACTATTCGAATTATGATCTTATTAAGGTTGAGTCGAGAACGAGACGAGGCCCCTATTGCGACCGAGGTATTGGGCCCAGGCGGTCTATGCTTTAAGACGTCCCTGCAGATGACATTCGAAAGCATGCATTCGGTACAAAGTACTGCCAGAAGAATGTCACTTTTGAACCTTAAAAATGCACATTTGGAATACTAATATACTGAAATGATACATAAAGTAGGGAAATATTTATTATTCATACTTGGTAAAGGACACGTATCTGAAGAAAAACGATTTAACTGCAATAGCTTGACAAGCAATTTCATAAATTCCTTTGTTGTCAAATAGTGTTTTAACTTTCGAGCACACAATCTTACATTATCATACACACAATACTCAAATTACAAAATGCAAGCAGTGTAGAAGAAAGTCTATTGCGTTAAAAAGAGGGGACATGATATCATGCCTAAAGCACAAATCATCTCAACATCGGTTAAGCTCTCACGATAACGCTGTCACAAAGTAAGAACATAAATTTCTGTTCTCACAATCTAACTCGTACTATAACCCTTGATAAAAATCCCCCATTGCTCCAGAAATACATAATGGCTCTTTTTTCTCTCAAATCTCACCAATAGAAAATACTCCAGGGGTTAGTTTCCAAAAGGCTGTCGTTGAACCTAGCGATTATTTATGACCAAAATATTACATTATCAGAGCCAAGGCATGGTTACGACATGCCGTGGCACGCGCGAGTCGAGTCGAGTTGAGTTGTAATGCGAAAAAGCGAATAGAGCGAGAAAAATATTCGATCATTTGAGATTGCCATAACACCATTTTTATCTAGCGGAAAATAGTCGAGGTTTTTTCCCAGATACCATGGATTCCTGGTGGATAATTTATGTGCTATAATGAATCTGCCATACACGTCTGGGGTGATATAGAGTAATGATAGCGATATGTGGTGATACATCAATATTAATACATAAAAAGCCAGCTTTATGTGAGGTTAAATAGAATGATGTTCTATTACTATTATTGGAGACCCTAGATACCTCTGCATTTTTGAGGAGATAAGAAATTAACGGAGCACATCCTAAGAGGAGAAGAGTATCGAAAGAGCATAAAAATGAGCGGTGAATTTTATAACCATTAAAATGCATCGGTTACTTTTGAAGGTACTTTATTTCCGAAGTCGAGCGCGTTTTTTAAAAAGATATGAATAATAAATATCTTGGATATATTTGGCACAGAGTTAAATTACTGGCTACCGATTATGGTTTAGAAAAGCGGCAGATTTTATGGAGATGGATTTTAATTTTATGAGTTACTTCAGAAGCGTTTTTCTTAATACCAGAGGATCCTTAAACCTAATAATGATATTTAAAGCTCATTTAGCGTAAAATTAATGCACTAAATTATTACTGTATGTAAAAAATGAACTCAGAATTATAGTCTAGTCGTGTTTGCTTTATCTAGATAAAGAATAATCGGTCAAACACGAGATGTAATATGAAATATATCCCGGAAACTCCCATACATTCGAATTAACAACTAATGTTTACTTTATATTTAAGTATTGTTCCAGCATGAAAGAGTTGCTTTAATTTGATCTTGAAACAACCACATATTTTAAAAGAAATGCAATGGAAAATTAAGTTAAGAAATTAATACTTTAGTCTACAGGGAGTCATTTATTTACTCATTATAAACACTGAAACTTAAAAAACTTACATTTAGCGCAGAATTATTAAAAGATTGCAAATATAAAGATTGCTGGAATTAAAAATCCGGAGGAATAAATCCGATTTTTGTACAATGTTTCAAAATAAAAAATCAAAGAGAAAGACCCATGTATACTATGAAACTAGGCCATGTTGCTTCTTCGCAGGGACGCCGCAGAATTTTCTTAAGTTTATCTCTTACTTGTGCTGGCATCTAAAGGGAAAAAAAGAAATTTACATTGGGATAAAGTTATACTTTTGGAAAATGCCTGTGCAACGCCGGGCTAAATGGAGGGAGACAGACCCGTCCGACAGGACAAAAACGTGAAAAGAATTTCAAAAAAAGGGAATTTTAATGACAAAATATAGAAATTACACACAAACCAGGAAGTAATGATATCGAGAGGGGAAGAGAATATTTCCATTGGCTAAAAGTTATGCACTCGGGAAAAGCCCGTGTTACGCCAAGCCGTGCAGTTAGTATTTAGTTATAATTTGACTCGGGTAGAGCGAATTGGGAAAAAATTTAGTTTAAAATGGGTGCCACGAGTTAAAAATTTTGTGAATCACTGGTTCAATCAGTCAGACATTACTTTGTCACCAACATTATCACATGAAATTATGTCTTGTAGAGCAGTGCTCCTCAGCCTTTTCATCGCTGCAGACCGGTCAACGTTTGATAATTTTACCGCTGCCTGCTGAGGGTGGGACACGTTGATTGTTTGTATTTTAGATTGTTTTCATTTAACAGTTTTAATTTAGTTACATTTGAATACGCCTTCAGAATAAAATATAGTTACACCAAAAAAGAATAAAAGTGATTTAACGTGCAATATAAAGTGATTTTTCTGTGGAAAGGTGCTCAAATCCGAGAGAAATGCACCACTTTAAATAAAATGGCGGCCCGGCACCATTTTATCCACGGACCGGTGGTTGCGGAACACTGTTGTTGAGTATTTAAGATTGTGTATGCACTGTTTCACGCGAACTCTTCAAAATCATACAAATCCTCATCACTTTCCTTTATATTTTGAGCCGCGATTTTTTAAAGTTAACAATCTAATTGATTTCCAAGTAGAAACAATGTCGTAAATAGTCTTCAGTACTGTCGGATTCTTCATCAATTCAAGCGTTACAGGTTTATTTAGGGAAAAATTTGTCTTTATTTCATGCAAATTCATAGATTTGTGTGTTTCGGTTTAAAAACAATAATTTTAAAATTTAATTTGATGATGGTTTCCACCAAACTGTAGAGTCCACTGCAATATGGCTGTTTTCACCATATGCATAAGAGCGGGAACTAAACGCGGATCACATTTCCGGACAGAAAAAATGCCTCAATTTTTATAAAAATTTGTGACATTGTAAGTCATGTATTTGTTTTATAATGAAGTGTTTTTAAAATTTCAAAATATTTCATAAATAATCAGTTTTTCCTTTTAACATGTGAAGGGATAGCTCATTTAGCATTACGGTTTAGGAGAAAAAAATCCGAAACACATTTTATAAAAGAAAATATGTACCGACAAAGATAAAAATGAGTAGTATGATAAAATAAGTGATTATCTACAGCAGGGGTGTCCAACCCAAATGACCTTACGGGCCACTTCTGAAAAAAATTATAATCTCGCGGGCCGCACATAAAAATATATATCTTTATATCAGTTTTGGAAACATAAAACATTTATTGGAGAAAATTTAAAACAAAATGAATTATTATTATTGTTTTCATTATTTTTCATGTATTCAAACATAGATAATATAATAATGTTTATATAATATAATAATAAAATGATCAAATAATGTTTAAAATATTACAGTTCTCATTTTCTTGAAAATCACGGTGTTCCTTTTGAATTGATTTTTCTTTACTCATTGTTGAAATTTGTGATTGTGCTGTCATTCGCAAACGATTAAGTATACATTGCCCTTTATCTTAGCCACCCTGAATACTTTTTTAAACTTTAAAAACATCTTTGACGGCCTCTTACTTTTGGGGCACTCCAAACAGAAAAGAATGAGTAGAAATGAAAGTCGCACACACACTGAGAATCATGTACCATCCATACAGTAAAGGACATTTCTATTAGCAAAAAAGGATTTATTTTAAAACATGAACAGGTAACAGGCAAAAATACATTGTGTATATATATTTCCCCTCAAATAAATTTCAAAATGAAAAAACTTTAAAAAACGGTTATTTAAATTTTTTTAAAAAAGAGTCGGCGGGCCGCAACTTATGTACTGGCGGGCCACATGCGACTCGCGTGTTGGACACCCATGATCTACAGGATAGTGAAGCCAGAATATAATATTAATGTTTGAGTACTTTTATATATGAAAAAATATTCCGAATTTGGTCCAATTCTTTAACATTAGCCGAAAACAGGTTTATAGAGCAACAAAAAAAAATAATATGATTCCAAAAGAGTTTTAAGCAGTTTCAAGAAAAAGCTATACCTATTCTAGTTTGAAATTAAATATATATAAATAGTAGTTTATATATTTAATACATAATAGTTATATGTAAATTAGTTCCTTTTATTGTATTTTACTACAAATTATAATTGCAATTAATACATTTATTACAGAAGTATTATTATTTAAAGTTTTTATATCATATAAGCAGTATCCATCTACGCCAGTAGGTAAAACAATGGCTCCTAACTGTAACCGGGATTTCGGTACACATGTTGGACGAAGCGCGAAACGATGCAACAGGGGAATGGACTTTTTCGGGGTTAAATCTATAACTGATGTTAAGGGCAACTACTGCCCACTTAATCGTTTTATTTTCGCAATTGTTTGCGTTGTGCCGTCACTTTTTTAACCAATTAAATGTGCAAAAATGCGAACTGTGGCTACGTCTTCTATTTCCAACCCGAAGTGAGGTGTGAACCCTCACCTCACATATAATACTTCGCTTTTACCTTCCAAATTTTAAACAGAACTTCATTAAAATTCAATTGAAAAGCGTGTATTTAATTACCACATATGTTTATTAATCTTTGCCTTTGAACATTTAACAAACTTAAATTCGCAGATTAAATGTTTTAAAATGTCTTCCTAGAACAAAATTACGTGTAAAATACGTGATGACCTAATTCAAATCAAATGACCTTCGAATTTGACGTGTAAAAGATACACATCACAACTTTCGTCAACAAAGTCCCGACAGAATAAAAAAGTTTTAAGCAAATCAAGAACAAAATTCTCCCTACAAACAAAGCTAATCACCAGCACGCTAGGTAAAGGTTCAAAAGCCATATCAATGATCTCTTCACCTGTTGCCAGCAGCAGTCAACAAGTGCATTCCAAAGTTATGGTCCAATCAAATAGCTCCATTTGTTCGATGTAGTCACGGTCCATAACGCAGAATGAAAGGGGATGGGCAGCATGCTGAAATATTTATTTTTTCTTTTTTTTTTCAATACCAATCGGTTTGACATTAAATAAACGGCAGTAAAAGGGATGCGAGACAAAGTTGACTTTGAAACGTGCTTGTCATGCTAAAAGCACAAGAGAACGGTTCGTATCATCAACATTTGGTTACAATCGATTGAAACTTGATATATTTTAAGTATCATTATGGTGAAAGAAATCAGCTCCGAAACATAATTTCAATTGTTTTTGTTGGTAATTTGTAGAAAAATATAATGTTTTTCCATCGGAAATCGAATGCATTCAAGATGATTGACCATTGTGTTCATAGGGTAAAATGATCTCTGGTCTGAAAAATTTCAGTTTTTCTTTCTTTTTTTCCCTCCCACCTTATCGAAATTAGGGTGATTTAGTTGTTTTGAAGGACACAAAAAAATTACCTAGAAAATAATCTTTATACATCTGACTGAAGAAAATTACTGAAAATGGACAATAGATGTATAGATGTATGTGTAGACAATGACAGTATTAAAAGTATATTAACCAACTGCAGAATAACCAAATTATACTTTAAATGTGACTTTTTTTTTAAAAAAAAAAAAGAAAAGAAAGCTATATTTTATATGGTGCATTTGAAAATAAAAAAAAATTGATTTATTCTACTATAGCATATTTCTTCGTGTATAATCCGATAATTTTTAGAACTTTTTAAAGTTTAAGTAGGCTTGATTATAAATCCGCTAATCTCGGAGAAAGCAGTGTTTAGGGTAAATGATTTTTTAAACATTTTCCGTTAGCCATGTCAAGCGATTTTAATCTTTAATTTTTGGGGGTGTTTTGAATGGAACTTTTATTCTAAAAGAGGGAGGGTGTCCTAGAGGTCCCCCCGGACCCCTCCTCCCCAATGCCCTTGATTTTTTTTTCCGATTGATTATAATTTTAAGTACATAGTACATAAACTTTAAATTAAGTATTTGTTATTAATGAGATTAATTTTATTAATTATTGCTAATTATTTATTCAATAACTAGTTTTTTATTGTTTTTGGTTCCCGAAAATCGACAAAATCAAAAGACAAAGAAGAAAGAAAAGAATGGTGGACTTTCGATACTGGACTCACCCCCTTGAAAAATCCAGTGTGCGCTACTGGGGAGGAGGGGGAGTCACTTAAACCCTTCAAAATCAGTGACAGAATTTAAATTTCATAAAACTCACATCTCCTTGGGATGCCTGAATGCAAAACAGCGAGTTTATCTTTGATCCATTTGCACATATATTGTACAAGATAACAGATGGATAAAAAAAATGTATTAGTTTCAAATTGAGCAACCAGAAAAAAAATAATTTAAATTTTACTGCTTTTACCTTTTTTAGCAGCTTTTTGATATGTTAGAAAGTTTTAGGAATTTTTTTTCAAACTGCCTTAGACAATGTGATTCGTTAAGGCCTCTTAGATTGAAATTTTTTCAATTTTTTGAAAAAAATTTATGTTACAGACTCACAATATTTCTGAGCATTTTGGTACCAAAATTGTGTTGATACTATGAAAACTTTCAACGTTATTGAGAAAAAAAGTAGTAAAACTTAAACGAAAACCCTATCTCTTTCTTATCTTTAACTTCCTTTTTCTCAAAACAAAACATTTTAGTTTCCACGCAGGATTTCTCAGAAACTATTTATGATATCAATTCGAAATTTTACACAAGTGTGCAAAATAAGGCCCTTCAAAAATTATACATCAATTTTTAAAAAAATGGATTTTTTTTTTAAATTTTAATTATTTTTTTTTCGTAAAATTTTAAAATTTTCGTCATAATTGTTTAAAAAAAATTTTTTTTTCTCTAAATTTCTTAAAAGTTTGTATAACTTTAAAAGTAAACATTTTATGCCAAGTAAAGTTAATTCTGTAAACTTTTTATCAATTTTGTACTTCAAAACCACACTAATTTCCACACTTTTGAAAAATTGTCCAATTTGTATATATTTATAACTTTTTTAATTTCTTTTCAAACTATCTGAAATTTTGAGAAATATGGTGTATATAAAGGGTGTTTTTTTAGAGGTATAGAACTTTAAATTGCAATAAAACAACGATGTATTATTCGATTGACATGAATTTTTTTTATTCGAAAGATAATCTTGTGGCATTACATTTTAAATATGATTTCTGGCATAGGACTGCCACGGCTAACTCGGATGTAGTCCAATCTGGACGTCCAATTTTCGATGACTTTTTCCAACATTTGTGGCCGTATATAGGCAATAACATGGCAAATGTAGTCTTCCAAACGGTCAAGCGTTTGTGACTTATCCGCATAGACCCATGACTTTACATAGCCCCACAGAAAATAGTCTAGCGGTGTTAAATCGCAAGATCTTGGAGGCCAATTCACAGGTCCAAAACGTGAAATTAGGCGGTCACCAAACGTGTCTTTCAATCAATCGATTGTGGCACGAGCTGTGTGACATGTTGCGCCGTCTTGTTGGAACCACAGCTCCAGGACATCATGATTGTTCAATTCAGGAATGAAAAAGTTAGTAATCATGGCTCTATACCGATCACCATTAACTGTAACGTTGTGGCCTTCATCGTTTTTGAAGAAGTACGGACCAATGATTCCACCAGACCATAAAGCGCACCAAACAGTCAGTTTTTCTGGATGTAACGGTGTTTCGACATACACTTGTGGATTAGCTTCCCTCCGAATGCGGCAGTTTTGTTTGCTGACGTAGCCATTCAACCAGAAGTGCGCTTCATCGCTAAACAAAATTCGCTTATGAAAATCGGGAACAACGGCAATCTCATTTTTGGCCCATTCGACGAATCTACGCCTTGCTTGATGATCGTTTTGATGAATTGCCAAACCAAACTGAGAATAAATCACTTGACAGCTGTTGAATCGGTCGCCATCTTGGAAAGTAATGCCAACTTAAACTTCTATAGCTGGAAAAAAAAACTCTTTATATGGTTATCATGTGGTAAAAATTTCCAATAATTGTTTCGTTTTATTACTAAGTTACATTGGTTTGAAGAAGGATGTTCTCTTTGAAATCACAGAGAGATATCCGTCAAGAATCCTGTGAGCCCTTAACAGACCGACAACATTACAGCGTGCGTAAAGACTCGGAATCTCATAGGAATGCAAGGTCTCAAATGCCGTAGTTGCGAGCTATGGTGCAAAGAAGAGAAAAAGAACTGAAACAGCAACACATTAACGCGACAGAAAGGTTATTGACGGTTTATTTGAAGGTTTACTGTAACAGGTATTCGAAATTACGACTAGAAGTCGTCTCGTAGGCCTGACATCGGCGCTGAACGGAATTCCTCAGGTTCTGGAAGATTCCTCCCGGCAGAGTTTAGGTAGATGACGCTGAACAGAAGGCTTTGTGAACCCAGATTCTGCAAGAAGTCGTCATTTGCGACTACTGGCCATACCAGACTTCCGGCCGCTATTTCGATTACCAGAAAGAACCTTTCAATAAAATATTTCCAGTCCCATTAAATGTGTTGCTGTTTCAGTTACTTTTCTCTTCTTCTTTGCACCATAGTTCGCAACAACGAAATTTGAGACCTTGCATTCCTAGATGATTCCGAGTCGTCTCTGTACCCTATACACACCCTGCAAGTTTATCGGTCTGCTAGCGAATCGTCCAGTTTACACAGTTTCGAATTGTTGATAAAGTTTTGAAGATAAAAAAAAAACGCGATCGTGGTTTATACTCTGATTGACTCATATTTGAAAACGCACTGAAATTATATTCACTATGACAACAAAATCTTTCCGACTGACTCCGAGTAAACTCAGCGCATATGAATTCTAATCCAAAATAAGTATACGTTGTTACAAGCTAGTGCTATATTACAGTTCTAAAAGGAAACTCACAGTAATATTAAAATTATATCATTAATCATTTTAAGTAATACATTTATTCGAAAATCATTGACTGTAAGCTATGCATACAGTGGCGTAACGTGTACGCTCGCATCGCGGGGGAGAGGGCAGGTGTTCTAGAGGGCCCAAAACCTGACTGACACCAAGTACGTATTTGGGCTTATGGCCCAAAACCTGACTTTGCAGGGGGGCTAGTATTCTTCGTTACGCCACTGTATACATAGCACACACACATATATTTCAACAACTTCTAATGACTGTTACCAAGCAAACTAAATATGAAAAATAATTTTAGATATAAATTACAAATTTTTTGAGAATACTATAAATCAATATTTAATTCTATGAATCAATTAATAATTTAATGATTCCAGGTATTACAAAAATTTAACTTTAATTATTTTCAGTGCATATATAATAAAACAAAATATTTAAGTCTTATGAAAAAAGAAAAAATGAATTATTTATAAAAAATACTGCAGCTAAATTGACAGAAAAAGGGGAAATTTTCTTATTTTAATACAAAAAATATATCTTTTATAAAAAGGGGACAAGGGAAAGAACAAAAATGAAACATCCAATATTTGACATCAACATATATGTATAGATAAATATAAAAAAAATTGACATCCAATTTTTTGAATAATTTCACTTCCACACACACACACACAAGAAATATAAATATAAATATTTCTTCAGACTTCAAATTAAAAAAAAATACCGAATTCAAAAACAATAATAACAACAGAACTACTGTCATAAATACCAAAAAAAGACTGAGTGTTTTCCATACTTCTCATTCCTGTTTAAATAAAATAATAATAATAATAAAAGAGTTCCCAGAACAAGTATTTGAGTTTAAGGTTATACTTAACTCCGAGACAGAGGAATTCTCAGAATCAAATAGAAACTCTTAAATTTTGCCAGGCGATAGGAGGGGGGCGAGAACCCGCTACGTTTACCGCAAAAGAAAGAATAAAAGGGAAAGATAAAGCAAGCAAAAAAGAAAGGCAGGAAAGAAGTACCACTATAATAAAAGGGGTGAACAATTTTCGTTCGAAAGATTAAAGGTAATACGAAAAAGGTCGCATCTATATATATACGGTATTATGATGGAGAAACTGTCATAGCATTGCAAAAGCACCTAGAATTACAGAAGGATCAGAATTCAATTGCATACATGATATCCCGAAAAGAGTAAATGTGGCCAAAGGTTATTCACGATGCAGGGGAATAGTAAAAATTGCAGAAATATTAAGAGTTCCTCATTTGAGATACTGCTTACTTTTTTTTTTACCTTATACGTCTATATTATTTGTATTAAGGTATCCGACTACTTGCGACAACTCTTTATTGAAAAAAAGGAGATAAGGAGATCTTTTTGTGATTTTTATATTTATTTTTGGTATATTTTAAGGAAAAAATTCTAAAATTGGTAAAGGAAAAAAAATTATTATTATTAAAATGGGAAAAAACTAGTAAAAATGTACGAAAAATTACATAAACGGGGCCCGCTCTGTACAAAGATTTTATGAACAAATTCTCAATTTTTTTCAATTTTGATGTGTTACTTTGTTGTTCCTGTTTCAAGTGACCTTCACGATAAGAGATACTTTAATTTTTACAAAAACTAGAGCCCTTTATCTAAGTTATTATACGAAATTGCTTAAAAAAACATTGACTATATTCACATCAAGAACTGCAAATTTTGAAATAAAACAGTTATTGATACATCTGAAGATCAAAACACTTCTACTGTTATGCAGAACATAAGCAAAAAATTTCAGCTAATTATTTTCAAAACTTTTTGAGCAATCGCGGTCCCCGTTTAAGTTTTTCGAAAAAAACACATTTCGAGTAAAACGCATTTTAAAGTTTGACATCTTGTGTAAAGTTATGGCATTTGCTTTTACTAAAACGCTTGTAGTTTTTGTTCTAATGGAGGGAAAATAAAGTACTTGGTATTGTTATTAAGTTAATAAAATGGTCTATAAAATAAAGTCATAAAAAATTTGCCAATTTTTGAAAAAAATCATTGTTTTAGGGGGTAGTCGGATACCTTAAGTATACCTTTAAGGTATGCGACTACGTTCGGAACCGTGATTTTAAAAAAGTGCATAAATGGATAATTTTCATGATATTTAGTGTCACTTAGATTAGAATACATGTATAAAATTGTTTTAAGGACATTTTGACAAAAAAAAAATTATTTAAATACAATTTTTTGGCAAAAAATTAACTTGGAATAACCTTTTTTCAAAATGTTCTCCTTTTGTGAAAAATGCTTCGATTATAATAATATTTTGCCTGTATATAGCTCAGACTTCTGTACAAAGGCTCATCCATTAGTTTTGAAAAATTCACATTATTCTCAGAGTTACAACCCATTGAAATAATTATCGGCGTTTTTTTCTTAAAATTTCTAAGCTCTGTTGTCGTAAAACATGGATAAACCCACTTCTAAGTTATATATTTCAAAAATTCTAGTTGAACCTATGTACAGAAAGTCTGAGATATATACAGGCAAAATATTATTATAATAGAAGCATTTTTCCCAAAAGGAGAATAGTTTGAAAATTGGTCATTCTATGTTTTTTTTTTGTCAAAATATTGTACTTAAATAATTTTTTTTTATTGTAATACTGTTCTTAAAACAATTTTACATGCATTTTCTAATCTAAGTGACACTAAATATCATAAATATTATCCATTTATACGCTTTTGCAAAATTACGGTTCCGAACGTATAGTCGGATACCTTAAAAATATAATTATTACAAGATAAGAAAGAATAAAAGACAATGCGATGCATTGCCCTAATGGATTGTTAAGCCACGTCTGGCTCGGATGTAGTCCAATCTGGACGTCCAATTTTCGATGACTTTTTCCAACATTTGTGGCCGTATATCGGCAATAACACGGCGAATGTTGTCTTTCAAATGGTCAAGCGTTTGTGGCTTACCCGCACAGACCAATGACTTTACATAGCCCCACAGAAAATAGTCTAGCGGTGTCAAATCACAAGATCTTGGAGGCCAATTCACAGGTCCAAAACGTGAAATTAAGCGGTCACCAAACGTGTCTTTCAATAAATCGATTGTGGCACGAGCTGTGTGACATGTTGCGCTGTCTTGTTGGAACCACAGCTCCTGGACATCATGATTGTTCAATTCAGGAATGAAAAAGTTAGTAATCATGGCTCTATACCGATCACCATTGACTGCAACGTTGTGGCCTTCATCGTTTTTGAAGAAGTACGGACCAATGATTCCACCAGCCCATAAAGCGCACCAAACAGTCAGTTTTTCTGGATGTAACGGTGTTTCGACATACACTTGTGGATTAGCTTCACTCCAAATGCGGCAGTTTTGTTTGCTGACGTAGCCATTCAACCAGAAGTGCGCTTCATCGCTAAACAAAATTCGCTTATGAAAATCGGGAACAACGGCAATCTCGTTTTGGGCCCGTTCGACGAATCTACGCCTTGCTTGATGATCGTTTTGATGAATTGCCAAACCAAACTGATAATAAATCACTTGACAGCTGTTAAATCGGTCGCCATCTAGGAAAGTAATGCCAACTTAAACTTCTATACCCGGGAAAAAAACACTCTGTATAAACAACAAAAAGTTTTTTTAAACTTTAGAAAGTGAAACGAAACGCGCGCCTCAATCAGCGAGCGTCAAAAGGAAAAATGAAATGTGTGCGTCGTGACGGCTAGAAATCGGGGATATAGGGCGATACTAGAAAGCCCAGTCTGGTACGAGATGGGTTAATTATTCTAATAGATCGATGTAAAAATTAGCAAATATTCAAGTAAATTGAACCTTATTGTACTTTTTATACGTATAACCATCACATAGTGGATGATACTGGTTACATTTAAGAAAACTTAAAACAAAACTATATTAACTATAATAACAATAGTTCAAATACCCCCCAAAACGATAATTATCTTAATTCAATCAGAGAATAAAATATGATAATGCAAAAATAGTACTTGAAAATTTGCAGAGGGGAAAAAAATAAAAATCTTGCATACTACTTACATAAGTAATTTGAAAACAATTCATGCAGTAAAATTTGAAGTCATTTGTAATCACATATTATTCTCTAAAACTTTTTAAAAGTATATTTGATCTTGGCATCTAAAAACAAATCATAATAACGACAGTTTCAGAGAAATAAATTAAAGAAATTTATTACTACAACAAATTTTCTCAGAAATTTTCGAGCCATTATACGTAAGAGAGAAATATATAGTATATACGAAAAAGAAGATATGAAGTACCATCAAAATGAATATAGAAGGGGGAAAAATAACAAATCTCAAGAGAGAGGGAAAAAAAGCAGCAAATAAAATGAGAGGCGAAAATTTTTCCGTTAAAATATCATCATAAGATGATTAAAATGTTTCAATCAATTCGACTATTTTAAGAAATCAGTGGGGAAAAAGAGGAGAAACTAATAAGCAAGTTTAAGAAAAATAAAAGCTTTTGAATGAAAGTAAAAAGTGGTCTACAATATAATGATTTAAATAAACAGCATGCATAAAAAAACCCCGAAACATTTTATTTCTGATTAAAGTCCTCTAAAAGTAAAGAGGAAACAGAAAAATGGTTTGTGATTTATAAAAATCCACAAATTAGAACCTCAATTATCTTTAAGATAGGTATAAAAGATATTTATAACACAAAACAAAACAAAATTTATGTATGTTATATGTTAATTGTGATGTATGACATATGTTAACTGAAACATAAAACATATATTCAAATCTGTCGGAACAATTAAATATTTGAAGGAGGAAAGCGTGAAAACCAAAAATAAAACTGCTTTTTTTTTAAAAAAATAATTTAAATTTCTCAAATCTTCAAATTTATTTCAGTAACCAAACAAACACATTGTAGTAATCCTTATTAAAGTGTCTTTCACATCTCAATTAGTTCCTTCAGAGCTAAAACCAGAGTTTCTAACCAGGGGAGGCCAACCCAAATGACCTTGCGGCCACTTCGGGAAAACATTATAACACGGGTCGCATATAAAATTATATATCTTTATGTTCGATTAAAACCCATTGCAAACATTTATTGGAGTGAATATTTAAAACTGAATGAATTGTTATTACTGTTTTCATTATCTTTCATGTACACAAACATAGATAATTTAATGGTAATAATGCGATGATCAAATATGCCTAGCTCTAGCAACAGCGCGATAAAGTTGTAGGAATCAAGTGTAATGCTGCGGGGAGGGGGAGTCGCTGCAATGCAATATTGCTCACTTTTAAGTACGCATAAAAACAGAAGCAAGCTAATAAAATAGGAAGAGTTATTGGATGTATTTGAAATGAAACACTACACTAAAAACAAAAATATTGGACAAAATAATCGTACTTCATTAAGTTGTAATGAATCCGCGGGCCACAAAATTATGCAAGGCTGGCGGAGGGTTGGCCACATCTGTTCTAAACATTTATTCGCATCAATTGTAACTCTTTTATAAAGAGAGAGAAATCATTGTTACATAAATAAAGCAATTATCCTTCTCCCGCAGAGGTGCACACAAGAATTTTTCAAAAGGGGGTATCCAGGGGGTCGGAAGAACTCCCTTCTCGTATCAGGCTCCAATGCTCCACCCAACACATTTTTTTGATTATGTCGATTTTCAGAAACAAAAAACAGTAACAAATTAATTATTGAATAAATAATTAGCAATAATTAATAAAATTAATTATTAATAACAAATTTTAATTATTTAGGTACTATATACATGAGTTGATAATCAGTTGAAAAAAAATCAACGGCTTGGGGGCTCTGGACCCGAAGACTCCTCCCCTTGTGTGCGCTATTGCTCTCCTGAGTTCGCTCTATAGTTGAGTGAAATTGAGCTTTATACGAAATAAACTCTGTTTCACCATTCCAATATTAAAACATTCCATTTTATTTATTTTATAAAACAACCAACACAAACATTCTCTCAGTCCATTTATTTCACAGTCTCCAAAACTTTTTAACGGAAAACCTTACCATACGAAATCCCTCGGACAACAAAAATTCACTCTAAGCCCATCACCAGAAAGATCTCCAGCAATCCCATCGAAGAGAAGGAAGATGGAAGAAACCGGGAAGAATTCCAGAATCAATAAAAAAGGCAGACAGAAGGAATCGGAACTTTTTTCCCCCACCCTTCCGTCCCTTCATCTTGTCAGAACTCTTCTGACAAAGCAAGAAACCCCTGTCAGGACGTAACTCTTCCTTTCAAAATCAGCGACCACGGTCCGTCGCCAGAAAAGAAAAAAAAACAAAAGAGAAGAGAGACCATCTTTAGCGGACGGAACGAGAAAAAAAAAGAACGCGAATATATAAGGGCTTGTGGGCCAGGTGTCAATAAATAACGGAGAACGAGACAGATTTCCCTTTGGCCTTGCCGTTCCAGTTCGTGGACCCCACATTCACCCATTCATCTTCCCATTGAAACGAGAAGAGCACAAAAATGTTTTATTTGTTGCGTAAGACAATGGAAGAATCTGCGGTTGCACCCGTTCGTGCACTGGTGCGATAATGGGAAAAATGAATGGCCAGTAGCACCTTTCCCAGCAGAATACGCGATTTAGGTAAGGGGTGGAATGGTTGGGTGAATGGTAGATTTGTTTCTTGTTGTACATGTAAATATAGTTTCTCGCAGAGTATTTTTGTGTTATCAAACTTATGTATATATATATATATATATATATATATATATATATATATATATATATATATATATATCGCTTTTTGTTATCATTTCAGAACCGTAATTTTTCTTTAATCAATCAAAAATAAAATACTAATGATCACTTAATTTTCAGAGTTGTTCCCCTTTTTAGCGGGCGAAACAGCGGACTGAACTCTTAACTGCAACTTTCACGAAAATGAATTGTGTCTTAAAGTGGCGCGTACAGGAACTTTTTAGGGGGATGGGGGGTGCGATATGGTCGGAAGTCCATCATTCTCAGATCATGTTCCAATACGCCGCCCAACATATTGTTTTGATTTTGTTGATTTTCAGGAACAAAAAACAGTAAAAAATTTTTTCAATAAATAATTAGCATCAATTAATAAAATTAATTATTAATAACAAATATTACGTACTATATACATAAGATTATAATTAATCGGAAAAAAAAATTAAGGGGGTCCGGACCCGGGGATTCCCCCTTGTGTGCCCCACTGGTGAGTTTACTTTTCCCATCCAGATTGTAAATCGAACACCACGAACAACCGCTCCCTAACGAATATTTTCCGTAGTTATTTAATTGTAACTTTAAGTAATCCCTATGCTTTGATATAATCATAACTTATAACTAAACTTTGAATTTCTATTAAATGTTATACAGTTATAATAGAGAATAATTATTGCTACGAAATTACGTTTATGCTTATGCTTTGCTGAATTAAAGAAAAAAAAGTTTGCTCGGACCCGATCGAAGTTAGCTGCGAAGAAAAGGTAAGCTTTTACCACAACGTTTAGTTGGATTAAGGGCTTTGTATAGCTAGATATAATATTAATACATTCTTTTTTTAATATACCTGCCACTCCCAATAAAATAATTGTGTCCATTTATTCGTAGGAAGCGTAATACCAGGAAGTAAATCTCATGTTATCTCCGCAATTAATTATTAACTTTTTATTACTTATCAATTAGGCTTCTATGTTATATATTCCCCATAAATGCACACTTTTTTACATCAACTTTAAACGGTAAAAAAGGGGGAAAACACTTTTATATAAAATTGTTGGAGAGATAAAAAAAAATCCAAGCATTTTTCATTTATTGCTTTAGAATACAAAATTTTTTGAGTTAAATTAATACTTTTTAGGTTAGTTTTTCCCTCCGACCACAACTATTGTATTCTGGTGGCGAAACTCCTTTGAATTGTAATTAGTAACTTTTAAATTACAAAGCAGATATTTATCCTGTAACAGGATTTGGTAGGATTAACCAATTAATTGCGCCGATGAAATTTGAGTTGTATATCGTCAACCAGTAGCGCACACAGGAATTTTTCAGGGGGGAGGGGTACGGGGTCAAAGTTCACCATTCTTGTATCATGCTCCTTTTGATTTTGTCGATTTTGGGGAACAAAACACAGTAAAAAACTAATTATTGAATAAATAATTAGCATTAATTAATAAAATTAATCATTAATAACAATTAATTAAATTTTACGTACTATATACTTAAAATTATAGTCAATCGAAAAAAATCAAGAATTTTTTAGGGAGGGTTCGGACCCCCTTGTGTGCGCCACTGTCGTCAACCAATTTCGCTAAATGCTGCCATTGTATGCGTGCGAATAAAATTATTATGTTTATAGATGCGAGGCAACAATTTTCTACTTTTGACTGCACTTCACGGCATTTGGCGACATATTTTCATTGAACAAATTCGTCAAAAGTATAATACATAGGTACCGAGTCGATTTATCTCCTTAAGACTTTTTTCTAATGCGGCCTTTAAGAATAACTTTAAAATATATGGAAGTTGCGGAGTTGTCGAAGGATAAGAACTGAGCAATCTTGAACGAGAACCCCTCCTGGGTTGCTGGAGCTCCTAGAAAAGCTGCTGTAGCTCATTTTAGACTTTCGACAGGCCATTGACTGTCGCATCTCTACAGAATTGGTATCGCCAACTCACCGGATTGTACTCTGTGTGACTCTGGTCAGTCTATGACCGCTGAACATTTGGTCGTGTGCCCAGCACTAAGTAGCCTTAATTCAATTGTCGAAAAATATTGGCGAGTACGTGCACTAATAGCATAAGTGTTATTGTAGTGTGTGGCATTTGTAAAATAAAATCTATAACAAAGCTTACTGCTAAGATACGACTTTCCTGTTAGTAACCTAGTAGGCAACTAACTACCTTAGTTGAATAACCTCAGTTAACTACTAAGTTGCTATTTTTTATTAATCAGATCTTATAAGAACTTAAGTTAAATTCCCACATGTAATCTATTTTCCCATTTATGAATTTATGATAATTATTCATAAAATAATAACATAAGTAATCTATTATCTCACTTTCAGAAGGATATTTCGTTTATCAATTAAACAACCAACGTTCACATTTTTATAATCCATTTCACTATTTTAATCAAAATTTCAAAAACCTTAGAAAACAGAAATGCTTACTCAAGAGCTACTTCATTAGGCTAAATGCCAAAACTAGGAATCATTAAGAAAGGAAAGATTTGGGAAGAACAGGATAAAAAAAAAAGGCTCTCATTGACTAAGTAAAATATGGAGCAAGACAAAACTTTGAGACAACATGGGAAAAAATGAAAGGAAAAGAAATTACTGTTTGATGACTACCCCGAAAAAAAATTCAAAACAATCTATTCGAAATAAAAAGTAGAATCAGTATGAAAAAATTTTTATTTATTTATATACTCTTACTGCTTTCTGTTTTGTGCTTTAAACCAGCGGTTCCCCAACCCCCGGGCCGTGGACCGGTACCATTCCGTGGATAAAATAGTATCAGGCAGCACAAGGACATCCAATTATTTCCATTTTATTTACTGTGGTGTATTTCTCACGGGTTTTACGACTTTTTATGGAAATCACTTCATATTCAATGTTAAATTACTTTATATTCCATGCAAAATCACTTTAATTTGATTTTTTTGGTGTAAATGTATTTCACTCTGAAGGCATATTTAAATATAATTAAATTTAAATTATTAAATCACAGTAATCTAAAATATAAACAATCCACGTCCCTCCCTCAATGGGCCGTGGTAAAATTATCAAACATTGACCAGTCCGCGGTGATAAAAAGGTTGGGAAGCACTGCTCTAAAGCATACATCTGAAGAAAAGCACTTCCAACGCATGAATAAAAATAGTAATTGAATTAGTTTCCAGACCTCAAAATGAATTCAAAACATGATCAATTTGAGAATGACTCTCAAGTCCTTCCCTCCGAGTCTAAGGAAATCTCAGTTTGACTCCGAAACTTCTGAAATAATATTCGAAATTATATAATTTTTGCTAGCTCGTTATGCACCAAATTCTTTATAATGTTACATTGTAGATAGTCTTTCAAATGCAGAAAAAGATACAAGTAAATAAAAGCCGCATTGTTTCCGAGTTAATCGCCATTTATTCCAATGCTAATCAAGGACGTCTTACAGCAAGGTCCAAGTGGGCCTAGGGTTAAGGCCTCGTAATCGATGGGTGCCTCGTTTCGTTAACGACTCACTCTCAAAAAGATCCTGATACGGATAATTTTCATGGTCAACTATTATATTCCCGTACATATTTTCCGAAGAATAAGGAATTTCAAACTGCATGTAAGCTGGCAAAAGAGGCCAGATTATATTATTAATAGATGACCTATGTCTAGGCCTAGATTTAATACCATAAAAAATCATTCAATTCATTTAGTCGAAATCCAGCCATCGATCGAGCTGGTTTGTGCCTAGGTTTGTAAGATTGTGGGTCGTAACTCTACATGTAAAAACTCTTAGAATCAGATATTACATTGAACTGCTACACTCAACAGTAAAGAAAGGGGTCCATTGGTGCTTGTTCCATTTCTGTTGTTCTTTGAAGCAATATCTTTTAGCTGTGAAGACTGCAAGGATCTAACACTCGTGTAGGCAACGGTTGAAAGTGGCACCCCCAACCTGGCAACAGTAATTTTAGCTGGAAAAAGACAGGCAGAAAAGGGATAGAAAAGAAGGCGGAAAAGTCGAAAATGTGGTGAATGGAAAAGGCTAAAAGGGATGTTCGACGTAGAACGATGATCTAAATTTGTTTTTGTTTGTATTTGTTTTGTGTTGTGTCCCTTTAACAAATCAATAAATACATAGAATAAAATAAACGGAGTTCATCTTTTACTTCTGAAAATAATGAAAAACCAAATCAAGTTACATCTCCAATAGGGTAAAAAAGCATGATCTTTTATAAAGTTTTACAAAGATAATAAAACATGTGCTCTTGTTTCGACATAAAGAACAGTTTTACAACCCTTTGTATACAGTGTACTAATGATGCAACAGTTCCAGTGGCGGCTGTAAACTAAGAACTTTACAGCCAGGCAGCAAACTTCCTGCTACAAAGGACAGTTTGTAAGGACTTCCCCCTCGGGTGCCCTTCTCCTAGAGTATCAGCGTGAGCTAGAGGTGTAGGAATAAATGAAGAACTAGAAGCTACCATGATCTTAGTATGACTTTATTAAGATCTTAACTTAAATCTTTAACAGATTAGAAAATAATATGATATATGAGAGAATCTACGGTGGCTAAACACACAATATATAATACAGAAATAACGTAACTCGGACCACTATCAATAACTAACTCGCCTAAGCTTAGTTCCTATGCGATCACAGATCCGAATATTTAAATAGTCACTCCTACCCTTATTGTCCAACGAAGTATCAATCTATCTAATCCTAGTTGAAGCTGCGTTTCAGTGGCGTGCAATGGTATGCCCCTTGACCTAAGGGCTCTCTGTCACGGATAACTTCTATTAGCTGTCACTTAACCTCTCAAAACCTCTTCACACTTGAAATACGTACTATCATAACATTCCCCAAATGCCACACGGCTTACTCTAAATTTTTTTATATTTAAAAGCTTCCTAATTTGCATCTTTACTTCACGCCTTACTTCTTGGGTTGGTTGGAAAAGAGTTGCCATTCATTCTGGCCCCAAAGAACCCAAAAGGATATGTTAATGAAAAGACGCGTAAGCCCGTCACAAGTTATTGCCATATATTGATCATAAGAAAGCAGTTCTTATATACTTACAACCTTGCCTAAGCTTCCTTACAACAATTTCAGAGTTCAGATATTACTGCCTTAGCTTACAGACTATCATGAAATATTCACACAGTCCATTGCTTTCATGGTTGCATTTGCCTGACTTGCTTCTAAGCGACCAATAATTCACCACTTCACAGATTCGCCCTAATGGTACTTCGGGGCCATTACAAATCGTTTTGAGTATTTACACACTGAAATCAAATGCTGTGCAGTGTAGAAATTCCCTCAAACATTCACTATATATAAAGCACTTGATACACAGTTGAATGACGTAATGTCATGATTTGCATAACTGTAAGCGTTTGATAATTTTTGATGAGATAATGCATTCACGTTTGTCTTTCTGATATTCCGTGGAAAAATGGATTGGATCCCGCGCGCAAAACAACGGTAGTGGATAATTTTTTTTTTTTGCATGTGTAAAGAAAGCTTAATAACATATTCCACCAGGTTATGAACTCGCGGCCGGCGTTGTCGAGTCGTTGGTGTCCGAAACGGAATGTCACTGAAAATCCAAAGTGTAGAGGGACTGATAAACGTAAAATTTTTGTCGCAGCTCAAAGTCCTCAAGAGGTGTGATGAGGAAGTTTGAAGAGGGGGTGCCAACTAAGGTGTCGTCCCCGTAACTTGACCGTAGTTCAAAAGTAAGAGGTATGTTGCTAGTAATCCTCGTGTTGCTTCACAATGCGAAGTAACGCAAAATATATCAAGTAAGCATATTCCACCAACAGAAGTTGCAGTTACGGTTTAATTATATATGCGAATGCATATTGCATATGGCTAAGCAAAATTTTTCGCCAAGATTCTTGGATATCGTTTTCTACAAATAAATTTTTACAGTAAATGCATTCTTTAGAGTCTATTCCGTCAAATTTCAATATTTGTTAGAAGCCCCCGCCCCTCACTAAAATTTTTTTCCCCACACATCCCTAAAAGAAAGCGCAAGAAAACCATTTTATAATAGAATATACTACAATTTAAGAAAATTTCTCTTACAATTAATACAAAATAAAACGAACCCCACACATGTACCTTTGTGCTCTCCGAAACTAATATGATTCAGAAAAAAGAAGTCCAGAATGAACTGGCTAATAGACATACATTCAAGCTGCAAAAATATATATATATATCCTAACTATAAAACAATTTTCTCCCTTTCACTTTCTATTTTTCCATAATCATGGTGATGAAAAAAATCAGATGTTTATAATATTCACACACACACATTTTACTGAATTTTACTTTTGACTTTAAGGAAATAAAAGCTAATTAAATACTTTAAAACGAAATAAATAATTCTTATAACTATTCAGTTCATATTATTCTAAAATGAATAATCGTTAGAGGGGAAAAAAATAGCTCAAAAAATAAAAATTAAAAACAAAAAATGTTGATAAAGTTTTTTGAGCTTTTTTTAAAAACTCTAAGTATCTATAATGAAGATGAATTAATTTAAAAATAAAAACACATGACTGATTTAAGACCAGATATTGGAGAGAAAAAATGACAAGGGGGAAAAAAGGGAAATACAAGGGAGCGCCGAAAGAGGTTGATAATTCTTTATGCTAATCTCATTAACTTGGGGGCTAATTTTCTACTGACAGTTTTTAAACAAATAAAGGTATAATTCGAAAATAATTAACTTTTTTTTAATTCGAAACAAATCGATCATTTCTTAAAAGAGTTTTCTGAAATGAAAAAAAAAAAAAAAAGGAACCTTAAACAGGAGGTATTTTAATTAACACCTTTCGAATACGAAGGGAAAAATAGTGTTATTTTGAATGCTCCCTGAAATAAAATAAAAAGATATGCAAGTTTTGATGATGATAAAAAATTTTTGCCCCCTGAGGTTACGGACTAGGTGCAGAACCGTGATTTTGAAAAATTGTATAAATGAATACATTTTTTGATATTTTTATTGTAAGTTGAATTAGAGAGAGAAAGATATTATACATATATAAAAAATTTTTAAGTATATTAATGCAAGAAAAACTTTACGTATTTATTCGAATCTAAATAAAATCGAGCAAATTCTTAACAAGCTTTTGTGAAAAAGGAAAAATAGTGCAAAATGGTTTATCGAGATATCCAATTTTACGAAAATAAAATAAATTTAAAATGAGAGCTCTAGTAAAAAGGGAATAATTAATTAGTGTACCAGAATTACAAACTTTTAAATACACACATCAACCTGTAATTGTTGTAATTGGTCCATTCAACGAATATTTTTTTAATTTGATTCTAAGCCGCTCCCGATTTTCAGTAGGGTTAACATTGGAAAAGAAGTGCGGCTCAGATTCGAATAAATACAGTATTCAGTTGCAACTTTTTGGTAAAAATGAAAAAAAATTATATATTTTAAAAACATTCTCCTGTTATGGAAAATGCTTCTGCAATAATAATATTTTGCCTATTTATAGCTATAAGACTTCTGTTGTGAGTCTGAATTAGGGTTTTTAAAAAAATTATCATTATTTTCAGTTCAATTGAAAGAAAAACTAGTGTTTTTTTTTTTTTTTTTTTTTTGGTTAAAATTGCTATACTGAGGTGCCCTAAAATATGAATAAATTCTATCGTAAATTATACATTTTATGTGTACAGAAGTTTTAGTTATAAGTAGGCAAAATATTGTAGAAGCAAATTTCCTAAAAGAATGTTTTGAAAATATGTCATTTTTTTTCTTTATTTTTTGTCATAAAATTGAATTTTAAATAATTTTTTACTCTAATAATATTCTTAAAACAATTTCATATACATATTCTAAATCAAATGACATTATATACATAAGAAATTATTTATTTATAAGATATTGCAAAATCACAATTCCGAACGCAGTCAATATAATAAACCTTAATAATAATTTTAAAAAAAATTATACTTAACGGGATCATGTATGAAATGCTTGTAAAAATATTTTTTCTCGGGAGATTTGAGTATAAAAAAAAAGTTTTAATTCGTTAAAAGAAAATCGCAAAGAAAATATATTTTTAGATACGATTGCCCAATTACACTGCAATTTATATCTTTTTACCGAGACAGAAATATGGTGCTGCAAATTAAATTCTTTTCATGTTAGATGCAATCTCCTAGCAGCAATTTAGTTGCAGAAAAAATGCGATGCTTTTATTAGTACTTGATTTTTTTTTTTAATATCGTTTTTCCTTAATTGAAGAGAGCTTAAATCATACCAGTACAAATTCGATACGAAGATAAAAAAGACTAAAGAATAACTAACTATCAGATGTAATTTCTGAAACATTCGTTTTCGTAACTCGTTAAAGTAAAACCCAATCTCAATGCACCAGTGACTCTGGTAAGATTGCGGAAATTTGACATCATTAAATCAAGTGAAAGAAAAGACAGAATGTATAAATCAATTCCCCTTAACTTAATTATTTTAACTGGTAATCAAATTACATACCTATGCTCGAATCAGTTTCTGTTCGAAATCATTAACTCTCTTATACGAAATCATTCAGTAAAGAACAAAGAACACAAAGAAGGATGGCGGGGAAAAAAACGAATTCGGAAGAGTTTGGATGGAACAAACCAAAAAGATTACAATTCAAATGTCTAATCGGGAATTCTTCGTGCAAGTTTTGGCTAAAATTATCGAGTAAAATAATCCTATTATAAGAACTTAATAATGGTTGATAAGTAAAAGAAGAAAGAATATTAAAGTGGCGGGAAAACAAAAGAAAAGTAGTCCATCAAAACAGAACATTCGAATGTTGTTATTCGAATTCTTCACACAAAAAGTCCAAAGACTTATATATATGATGTTAAATAATCTTATTAACGTAAGCAAAAGTATCCTAAAAAAGTGTTGGCCATTATGAAAATATATATGATAAAACGCAGAAATTAAAAACAAACGATTTCTACTACAAAGAAAGGATAAAATAAAATAATTCCTATAAATACAAAAGAAAAGACGGCAGATTGCTAAAATGCTCGATATTTCTTTCAACCTTCCATTATTCTTTTATTTTCTTTCTTTTAAGGTAGACAGATGCGTCCTTAAGAGAAATTTATGAGCAAGGTACAAGAAGGGGGGAAAGTTAATTTTTGACGAATACATGATTGGAATATGAAATTCGAGGAAGAATTTCGGAAGGGGGGAGGCGTGGCTTAGAACAAAACAGTTACTTGTTTTGGATTACCATATTTCTTCAAAAATGATAGAGAAATAAAAAGAACATTTTTTTGATTATTAATAAATATTAAGATTAAAGTTGAAGATAAATTACAGCAATTTGTCATTAAAATTCATGGCATGCAGAGTTCTAACATAAAAAAGGTGATTTATTATACTTGTGGATGGCATTTAATGCCTACAAACAGCAACGAGATTATGTAAGACACCATGATTATAATTCATTGCTTCCACAGAATTCATGCAATGGTAATTTTACTAGGGGTAAAAAAAAATTAAGATAAAGTATTAAGATATTCTATAAGATAATTCAGTTGCTTATTATATATATATATATATATATATATATATATATATATATATATATATATATATATATTCTAGGAATATGTTTAATATTTATTCATTGATAAGCAATACCCTGCAAATGGCAAAAGCATTGATTGTTTTTCTTCTTGTCGCCTATATTATTGAGAAGCTTGTCGCCAAATTCCAGATCTGATAGCCAATTAGGTTTCAAGGTTCTGAGTTAGTTTTCTGAGCTTAAGTTTTGGTTTCAGTTTCATTTTAAAGCACTTTTTCGTTCTTAAATTGAAAAAATTAAAAATATTTTTGAACACAATCAATTCTTTCAGAGTGAAATGGTTATTAATTTTACTTTTCCTTAATAAGTTCGCCTATATTTTGAGTCTTTTAAATTCTCATAAGCAAGACTGATTTCAAGACCAATCTTTACTTTTACAAATAGTTTATATAACATAGAAGCCTTTTCATTAACTTTTCATTTTGACACAATGCCGCCACGGCCAAAACGATCTCAGGTTGCTGTGAGAATCTATATTTGAAAGGGATAGAATAATACTGAAAATGATGTATCGAAAAAAGCAGCTCTAAGCTGACACTGCAATTAAACTTCTGAATACAAGTATTTCAGATAAAACTGAACATTCCTATGATATACCAAGCTAATTACAGTAAACATACTGTAGTACTATGTTGTAGTATTTCTAAGTCACGCAACAAAAACTTAACTTGCTTAACTGCCCCAATTTAAAACTAAAAAAAAATTCAATTTTATGTACAAACCTGGTGACTTTTAGTTTAAATCAGTATTATTATTTTGTACTAAAATGTTTTGTGTTTCAAAACTTTTGTGAAAGCATTGCATTAAGATTAGGCTGATTTACGTGTTCTCGTAACAAATGTTCTAATGATTATGAAAAAATATGTTTTGATTTAAAAAATATTTTCAGTTATATTTAATTAAAGTACTGTTTTAATTTAGTACACCAGTTGTGGAAAATAACATAGTAAAAAATTAGAGCTTATTAGATTTTGCTTTGTGCCTTTACAAACTTTAAACGTGTTTTTCTCAGACTTCAAGATATAAGTGTTTTCTAATTCTTAAGACTTTTTTCAAGATAGTCTTGAAAAATTTTTGTAGATACTCCCAAATACATGTTACATAAAAATTAACATGGATTTATATATAGCCCTGATATCTCTATTTATTTTTCATAAAAAATGCCAAGGCTAACATTTTAAAAATTTAGCTTTAGGTCCAGGTTTAGCTATAAAAATAATTATTAAAAATCAACAAAGAAACAGATTTTCAAACCTATACGAACTTTAGTTACCAATAATCTGAATGGCAAAAATGGCATTTTTCTTTTACTCCTTAAATTATCACACGAACAAATTCGGACTTTTCCTTAGAAACTGTACCGTAGAAGATATATTGTGCAATACATATGAATACATAATTAAGCTTACAATGAAGAAAATTAAATGTGATCTAAATTACTTTTCCTACCTTCAATTAACTATAAATGTTAATTGAAGGCATGTACGAGCAGACATTCATTTCATATTATTGGTGAGAAATAGTTAAGAAAAGAATTTTTGTTCTTAATTACAAAAAAAAAGCTTTTACGGTTAAAATTGTAAAATTCGGAAAATTTATACTTCTAAGAAATTTTGAATTTACAGACCTGATTAGAATGAATCTTTCATCATGTTTTACCTTTTAAACTTCAAATGATTCCTGCAAAATTGAAGGGGGAAAATTAGTTTAAGACAATAGAAATAAAACACTGTAGAACATAAAACGTACATAAATCTTTAAAAGAAAAGTTATGACAACAAATACTCTGAAAAAATCAAGCAGGAATTTTTTAACGAAACAATTTTTACTTAAAGATTTGATATTAAGACACCAGGAAGAATATCAGCTAAGCTTAAAAGACAAACATTATATCGATGCGCTAGTTCATGAAATATGTAAAATAGAAATACTGAAAACAAAATTAGCGGTATGTACATGATTTCTTTAAATGGATTTAAAAGATATATATACCCTTCTTAAAAAAATAATTTTTTATCCAAGTAGCAACACACATCCTTAACTTATGTTTAAAATATCGTGCAAAGTGTCTTTTACTTGCTAAAAGTCTTTTTTTTTCAAAATTCTTTTTTTTATAGGAGAAAACATACTTTTATGTATTTTTGATAACGTTACATACCGCCTTGGGAGAAAAATGAACATCGGCATTTATATTCACGAGCCTTTTTTATTTATTCAAAGCAAAGCACTACAATGTTTCCCTCACCCACCTCTAAAATAGAACTGTAATGCAAAGACTTATAAAAAGAATTCAGTAAAAGAAATATACATTCTAAAATATGATTTCCAATTCGACTTTCTCAATGCCACCAACGTAAAATAAGGATACGGTTTTTTGCTTGTTCAGTAACCCATATGTGTAAAAAAGACTGTCCAAATTCTGCTCTTTTTTTTAACAAATAAATCCTGCGTTCCGTTCCCCTCTTCCTCACATTGTCCGTGTTTTCTACGGCCCACCCCCTCGATATTCGATTTCCATGCAGTCAGTCCCTCTCTTATACGCTCCAGTCAGAAATATATATATATATTCTTTTGGCACTTTTTCAGGAACTTTTTCGAACGGACATCCTAACTGCAAGGATGCAGGATAAAGCTAAAGAGAGAAGGAAGGAGAGAAAAAAAATAAGAGGTAGTAAAAAAAATAGAATAAGTAAGAAGGGAAGGCTGAGAGAGAGGGAAAAAATTCAGGGCATCACACTGTGAATGAAGGGAAAAAATGTTAAGGGGTAAAAAAGGAGGAAGAAATAATAATAAATAAAAAATAAAACCTTCCAGACCAGAATTCATTCTGATGCCTAGCGCAGCATTCCATTTTATCACAGCTAAGAAAAGACAGAGAGAGAAATAACAATAATAATAAAAAAAAGGAATCGAAAAATCTATTTTCTTGAAAATTTCGGTGGCGATAACTCATGTCGATTGTACTCGAGAGCTTACGCTAAAACCAACACTAGATGGCGCTGTTCTCACCCTCGATATGGTATTCAGCCAGATATTCTTTTTTACATGTCTATTTGCAAAAGATTTATAGTACCGAAATGCGAAAAGAAAAGCCTTTTTCCCGTTTAACCGTGTTGGATCGTTTGGAAAGTTTTGGCAACCCAGCTAGCTACCCCGTTGGAATTTTCTTGGTTTTCCCCCGAAATCTTCGGAGGAAGGTATGAATTGTTAGACGCTAAATTCGTTTAAGCCCGTCAGATTTATGGTACTCCCATACGTGATGAATGTTGCGTGACAGAACCATAAGTCCTTTTCCGGTGTCAGTTGATCAACTCTGAGCATCCATCTTGGGGAAAAATTGTTTAAAGGTAAAGTTTGGGAGAAATGTGAAGGGAAAATTTATAAAATATGAAGAACTGCTCCCCATTTAAACCGAAATTAGTTACAGCTTAGTATCCAATTTCTTCATAAGTATTTAAAATAACGCAGATCATAAAAGGTTTTCAGAAAAGTTGTGGTGAGAGGTGTAATTCTAATTCAGTTAAATTTATCCCTACACACATTAATATTTATGATGCATCATATTTTTAACTATTTAAGTGTAAAACCGGAAAAAGAGGGAGGGGAAGACACAAAAAAGTCTCTCTCTCTCTATATATATATACCTTTTCAATCATATATACAGCTCGGCGATCGCCAACCATGAAATATTTTTGATGGTCCGCAGAAAAATTGGGACATTATTTATATTTTCATAAAGATTTAGTCTCGAAAATGACAAGTAACAAAACGTATTATGGAATACGGGTTATACATTTTTTTAAAAAAAATTTAGCGACGACTTTTAGTGAAATTCCTTCTGAGTTCAGCTACTTCGCAGGTGTATCTAACGGCATTTGGTAACCATGTTAAATTTATGGCATAAATTTCAGTTTGTTGATGTTTGCTTTCCGCTGCCGATTCGTTCTTGCTTTTCGTGGAAATCTTTTCCAGTGATGAGTGAGCGAATATTACCGTCGCACTACTCAACTACTCGAGGGCTTATGGTGACGGACCTCGTAATTTTGAACCATGGTCACGTGACGAGGACGACACTTGAGTTCGCACCCCCTCTCCTAACTTCCTCGTCACACCAACGGAAGGGCGTTTGAGCTCTTGACAGATTTAACGTGCATCTCCCCCCTTCACGGCAGGTCTTCAGCGGCATATAAAGTTTTCCCGTTGCACAGCTAAAAAGTCGGCTTCTTTTTGTGGATAGGATAACCACGTACCTATGCACACGTGCACCCTTTAAATATTGCGAGGTTTTGTCATTCCCTCGGCAACCTTTGACACTGTGAGAATCCCCTACTCCGCCAACGAACCGGATGTCGCTCCAGGATAAAGAAGCCAACCGCTACCATCCCGAAACATTACAGAGAGCGGATAGGAATCCGTCGGAAACCTTCGAACAGGACAGATGTAATCTCTTCCCTCACAAACAATAGAATTTGGACTATAATGAACTAACCAACCTTTTAATAACTGAAATGTATATACTGTAATTAATAGCTGTGACGCAAATAAACCAATTATTTAAATTAATAAATATTACGCTACCATTATTTTTCTATAACGTCACAGGTACTAGGCTCGAACTCCCTTTCCAGTGATATGAAAATGTAAATAGAGACGTAAAACAAATTGATACGATAATTATAGTGGTTCGCCATATAGTTGTTAATCATATTAGTGGTCGTCTTACATTGGTCAATTCTATTAGAGATACACCAAAAACATAAAATTATACACTCAAGAACATTGAAAATAGCGACCCAAGAAGAAAGCATTGGATTGAAATGAAATTTAATACACATAATGACACAGATGAGAGATTCACTTGATCTCAAAAACAAGACAATTAAACGAATATAGGGTGTGCAACGACACAAATACTGGGCAACTTCAATAGCGCGTTGGACCACCTCCAGCCGCAATACATGCCGACACACGGTCCGGCATTGAGTTGATTAGACACCTTATGTTGTCCTGAGGCAGATGGGCCCACAAATTTTGAACAGCCAACTCTAAATCATGTACAGAGTGACACGATGGCATCTGCCATTTTAGCTGATCCGACATGTGCTCTACAGGGGACAAATCGAAGGAGCGGGCCGGCCATGGAAGAGTCTGAAAATGACGTAGGAAGTCTTGAGCAACTCTTGCTGTATGCGGACGAGCATTATCTTGCTGGAAAATTGCCCCTGGGAGACCATTTAGGAAAGGTCTTACATGGGGTCGAAGAATATCATCAACGTTACATTGGCCCGTTAAGGTTCCACGCATCACAATTAAAGTGGACCGGCTATCATAGGCTATGCCCCCCAGACCATTACACCAGCTGTGCGGGCAGTGTGACGTAGAACAGTGTGGGGTAATTGTACCGCTCACCAGGGCGCCTCCACACCCGTACACGATTATCATCTGTCCCCAAAACAAACCGGGATTCATCACTAAACACAACCTTTTGTCAATCTGTGACATTCCACATTGATCTGGCTTGGCACCACTGTAGACGCAGTTGCCGATGTTCCGGTGTTAAAAGGAGTGCATGAAAAGGGCGCTTGGATTTAAGATTTGCTTCTACAAGGTGTCTGTAAATTGTTTGTGGAACAATTGCTACACCTACGTCTGCTCGTATCGTTGAACGAGTCATTGTGGGGTCCACAAGTGCTTGCCGCACGATCCTTCGATCCTCTGTCCTCGTGGTCTTCCTGGTCGCTCCAGACCCGGTTTTACGCGCGTGGTTAACTTCTCGTGTCCACTGCTCCCAACAATTTCTAACGGCACACTCCGAACGATCCACCTGGCGAGCAACACGGCGCGTCAACCATCCTGCAGTTTTCATCCCGATGATCAGGCCTCTCTTAAACTCGCTTAACTGTAAGAAATGTCTTCCAGCACGTTTACCTGGCATGTTTCGCTTACCAAAGTCTTCCTACAACCGGCGGGTATTCGTCACGCTTATGAATCTACTAAACTACTAAAATTATATGATCGCGGGCGCCTATTCCCAGAAGGATGGGAGAAAAAGATAAACCATGATGTGAAGTTGGATCTAATCAAGAAGATCCCCATAAAAAATGGGGAGGGAGGACGTACCCCAAAGCACGAAACGCTCTATCGAAGCAGAGCGCCGGCGGGGCGAGGGGAGGAACGCAGGAAGGAAAGCGGGACGGCCGAAGGCAGTGAATCAAGGCGGTGAGAAATTACCCAAGAACCCAGAGTAAAAGACGCAGACAGTGCAGCTAAATCGTGTTGTTAAGAGTGTGAAAAGAGTGTTTTTTGTTGAGTCATGGGGGCGAAGCGGGTTTCTCCTCCTCCTGTGTGTTGTGTGGTCACTCCTGTGACAAGTGTAATTTGGAATGCTAACCCTGTCCGCAGGACGAAGATGTGTTTCTTGTATCCCGATTACGTCGGGGTCATAATCCATAATACATTCTTTTAATTCTTCTAAGTTATTTTTAATCCATTAGCATTCCAGCTAAAAAAACCTGAGAGAGTGATCCCTATTACTACAGTTGAATTTTAAATTTTAGAGTTTAGTTTGTAATAAGGACAGCATTTGTCCCCACTGGGACATCATCTGGGCCATAACTTCTTTGGCATCCAGTGAGTTGTTTTTTGTGCCTTTAACTGCTTCCGCGAAGGAAGGTGTTGGCTGTTTTTTATTCTCCTTGCGCGCAGCCGCTCGCTCCTGCCAGACGTTCTTCGTTGTTTTTTCTTGTTGGGTTTTGTGTTGATGGGATTCTTGGGGCATCCCGAGAAGTTTGCAGGGTGCAAAGTATTTCCCATTATTCGAACTCGGATCCATCCGCATTGAAGTCAGACGACTTGCCAACCGAGCCACTGGGCCGGTGCTTATGAATCTTCGAATTTGCGCTGGCTTATAAAGCACCCTCTTCCTGATTGTAGCGCCACCTCGGCGTGCGTATTGGCACAAAACTTGGATCATTTGCATATCACATTACCCTGTACTTATTTGCAAAGTTTCGCGATTGTACTTAGCTTCCTTCTTGGGTCGCTATTTTCAATGTTCCTGAGTGCATATTTAATTGTCTATAAAGTTTTAAATGTTGGCGATCACTGATATAGACAATTCTGAGAGCGAAGCAATATTACCTCAAAATTCCAAACTTTATAATCAGCAGGCAATAAATTCGAATTCCGATTCCAATAAAGGCAGTTAAATATAATTATGGAAAAGGATTGCTCTCATAATTTAAATGTGATGAGATGTAGAAGCACACATTAATATCAGTTGTGTTTTATCTTCATCATTTGATGATACTTCAACTTTGTGAATTCTGCCAATATTCTGGCTCGTATTTTCAGTACAACGCTAACTCAACAATTAAATGCATATTTACACTTATTATTTCGACGAATAAAAACTCTCTTAAAATTGCTACTTTCATTAAAAAAAAAATTATAGACATTTTAAAGCATGTTTACAAATACAATTTTCTAGTACGGAACAAGAAAATTATTGCATTACTGTTATTTAAATCAAGAAAAAAAAAAATCAGTGCAGCAATATAAAGAAAATAAAGCTTTTTAATAAAAATTCAAAACGCTAATATTCATTCCAGACACGTAAAAATAAAGTTGTCAAATAATATAAACCGATTAGTGAATTTTGGAAAACAAACGTGATTTTTCTCTCCACCTGTAAAAATTTAAAAAAATCAACAAATCCATAGGGAGCAACAACAACGCATTCCAAATAAAACGCATGAAAAACTCAAGTTGCTATTTTAAATCTTTTCGCTTTCAAAATCCCAATCGTCTTGAAAAATAATCTGGAAAACAACACGTGGATCGCATTCATAAAGCAAATAAATCTAAGCAACATTAAAATTCAGCATACCAGCATAAAAATATACATCAGATAATTTAAAACAAACAAACGTGGAAAATCAAATTTGCTTCCAAAAAAAAAAAATAATCCATTGTTCATATTTTCACATTATTTTTATTATTTTTTTTCCTAATTAAAATTAATCGTCTGCCGTTCTTCCCGGCGATTATTTTAAATTGTTGATTTTATTTCGGTAAGATTACGATTTGAAGTCCAAAGAATTATTAATTTTTTTCAAGGAAAAATGGGAAAGAAAATCAACTTTTTTCCCCTTTATTATATTTAATTCTTGAAAATTGCTTTTGATGCCAAGTGATTTTAAGTTTTATTCCATTTCACTCAGATAGATATTTACGCGATTCTGTTGCATTACACGCCAGTTGATTTTTATTTCACAATTAATAAATCATCTGCTCAGTATTTGACGAATATTTGGGGCCTAGAATTTTTTCCTGTAAATTGCAATATGACACTTCGAATGATGTGCGGGTGTGGGGGGAGCGCGGAAGCAAACGACTCTTTGCTGGAAAAATTAAACTTAATTCTCATCGAGGCTAAGAGGGAAAATGTTTAATTGCTAATGTTCAATATTACTACATTTAAACAGGTTACATAATTCAAAAAAATAATCATTTTAAATAACAACAAGCTACATGGCTCGGCGTTGCACGGGCTTTCTCGAGTTTATAAATTTTCCCTATGAAAATTTTCCCTTCCCCTCTCAATATTAGCACTTCAAGGGTGGGTGTGATTTCTGTATTAATATCCAGTAAAATATTTGTTTTCGAAACTTTTTTGACTTCTTTGCCCGTCGTACGGATTTCTTTCCCCTCCGTTTAGCCTGGCGTTGCACGGGCTTTTACCCATTGTATAACTTAATCCCACATGAAAATTTTCTCTTTCAACTCATGACGCCAGCACTTCTATGCGGGGGTGCGAGTGCGCGCGATGTGTGAGTGATTTCTATAATTATGTTATTAAAGTTCCATTTTTTGTTGTCAAATGGATTTCTCTCCGTTTAGCCCGATGTTGCGCGGACATTTTCGAATGCATAACATACTGCAATTGAAATTCCACTTCCCCTTTCGGTGTCAGTCAGCACTTAATGGTGTATATGCGTGTTATTTCTATATTAACGTCATTACAATTCCTTATTACGAAATTTCTTCTCTTCATTGCCAACCAGGTTTCTTTCTTTAGCCCAGCGTAACACGGGCGCTTTTTTTTTTGTGAGTATAAAACTATTTTCCCCTCTTTTTCTCCCCCAGAGAAAAGATTTTTCTTCAAATTTCGATGAATAGCTTACAAAAAACAATACCGCTTTAGTTGAAAAAAATTATCAATTATAAAAGCAATAAAAAGAAAATTATTCTATTGGCGATTATCGACACATGTAGCCAAATTCATTTAGCCGAAGAACTTATTCCAATTCGAGCTCCCGTCGGATGCTAAATATTGCCACTATTTAATTTTGCCAAAATTGATACTTAAGGAATCTTTTACATGGAATTTACTCATATGACCTACAATTTTCGCATCAAGAAAAACAATTGACTCCAGCCGGGATCAAACCCACTGCCTCTAAGCCACCGAGCCGATACATAGCATCAAGTAGAAATGCTCAACATTTTCTAGTTAGCGAGGCATAGAAGTTTGCAAGTAGGATATCAGCTAAGATATCGACTTCGTATCTTGATCGTTGTTAAAAATTACTACGAGGTGGTTCACCAAGTAAGTTGAACTTCACAGGAGACTGGATCGATGACTCAATCTTCCGCTCCCTATCTTGAAACTACGATATTGCTGGTGTTGTTAGCTTAGTTTGAAGGAGGAGTAGCTTTATTAAGGCAAGGATCAATGGGGTAGCTGGTTCCGGCTATTGGGATTGAGCAGGTGGGTCACCAAAGTCTTCGTATCTCTTATAAAGTGATGACATTAATAAAACATTCAATTAATAATTCAACACAAATAAGCTTGATCCCCCCCCCCCGGAACTGTTAAATACCAAAATATGGACAAGAAAGAAAATAATTTAAAAAAATAAAATTTAATTATTTCCTAGTTCAATAAAAATGTAACAAGAATTTAAGATATATAAAGCAAATGAAACCTTAAATTATGAGAAATTCCAATTACAAATGTACAATAAATTCACACAAATAGAAATACATTTTATTTTTATTTTAACGCCGTTCGTACGAATAGTTTTGATTTTTAAGAATATATTTGGACTAGAAATATAAATTCAATTTGATTTTAACTTACGTCGCACTTCGAAATAATACGAGGCCTATATGCAACGGACGTTGTACGTTTGAACAATGGTCAAGTGACGAGGACCACACCTGAGTTGGCACCACTTCTTTTAACTTCCATATCATGACAAAGAGAGGACTTTGATTCAGAAAAGATTTAACGTGCATCACACACACATACACGCACAGACACAGACCTAGACTTAGACGGTGGGTTCAGTGGCTAATAAGTAAGCAATACAGATGCATGCACATAAAAAAACGTAAATTTCCAAAAATATGTTTATTTCGTTGAACAGAACAACCACACGAAATTATTTCAATATAACCTACTTAAAAATATAAAATGATCATTAATGATGGTTTTTTTCCCCCTTATGCGCAGCGCACATATACTGTAAAATCCTACGTATAACGGGCACCTATACTTTAAAGCTGAATTTTTCGATCTTTAGATATATTCGCCGTTTAACACGCACCCGCTTTTTTTATGAAGAAACCAGAAATGTAGATGTGGAATGCTTTTATGTTTTGAAATAATTTATTCCAGGTATTACCCCAGGTTTTTGAAAAAGTAGCATATACTTCTAGAGCTACAACCCTTTAAGTTTATATGGTATGTCATTTCTTTTAAATAAACAGTATTACGATAAATGTGGATGTCTAATTTCACCCCCCCTTAAGCTCATCTGTGCGAGTGTGCGTTTTAAGCTATCATTTTTATATCCAGCGTATAACGAGCACCTGTAAATTTCGATTGAATTTCTGTGTTAAAAGTGCACGTTATTCACCGGATTATATATATACGATAATTCCCCTCCATTCATACTCTTTATATAAACTTCTATCGTTTTTCAATTTTCTTTTTTACATTCGGGTTCGCCATTTACTCGCAAACGCCAAATTCCAGTTTCCCTTCACGAATTTCTTTTTATTAAAATCAAAGTTATTTTACCTTAAAAGAAATACTCCAAACAACAAATTTGAAATCGGATCCAATCGCAGACATGGATGACAAACAACATTAAAAAAAATCATACACAACACCAGAAATATTTAATGAACTAATCAACAAAATGGATAACACCCTACTTTCTCGGGACATAACCTATCTTCCAATCCATTTCAAAAGAGAACGTAGAATTCAAACGCCATCATCAAACTCTTCAAGAAGTTGATAAAACTAAAAATAAAGCTAAAAGAAGAAGAAAAAGGCCCTTCTTTTCCACGATACAAACCTTTTCTTTTTCTTCTAATACGATTTCACTTGGATTCTTTTTTTCTTTGTTAAAAGCTTAGGGAAAAGCTGTAAGTGAATCGATAAAGGTAACGAGTGAAAACACGGGCCCGGTTGATTCCCATTCTTACACTCGCACGAACAATTTGCCCTCCCGAGATTTCGTGAATCAAATAATGGGAAGGGCAATTCGCAATCTCGTGTAAAAACTTTAGCTTTTCAGCAAGGTCTGTGAAGAAGTATAGGATCTATACGACGATAAATATAGTCGATTTTTTTTCTCCTTAAAAAGGATATTTCAGCCGATATTACCATGTAAGTATATTTGTGAAAATTCACCAGTTTTTCGGAGATGTCTAAATTTTGATAAACTAGTGGAATTCTAACAAATATAACTTGGTTGGATTTTTGTGTGAAGATTAAATGAAATCAAGAATAGGAAGCAATGTTAATAATGGCATTTAATACATGGTCCTGAAATCGAATTTAATCAAAAGAAAAAAAAAGGTTCTATTGTATAAAAGTCTTTTAAGATCATTATTAACTTATGCATGTGAAACTTGGTTCATGTCTCGAGCATATGAGAACATAAGTTTTTACGAAAGGAAGATTTTAAGATTTATTTTTGGAGGAATTCAGGAAAATGGAACGTGGCGAAGAAGATAAAATTCCGAGCTCTATCAATCATATAAAGAATCTGACATTATTAACTTCATCCAAAAGGAACGAATTAAATGGGCAGGCCACGTTGTCAAAATGTACGGAGACCGCACCACTGTAAGTCTTCAATGCCCAGTCAATTGACACACGAAGAAAGGACAGGTCAAATCTGAAATGGATTGATGGCCTAGAAAAAGACCTTCTAGTTTGAAAACTAAGAATTGGAGAACACTAGCAGGAAGTAGGCTGGCTGGGAAACGGCTTCTTGAGAAGGCCAAGGCCCACCTTGGGCAGTCGAGTCACTGAGGAAGGAATATATGGTCCTTGTGTGACAGTTCTAATTGTTCATTATTAACAATATCATCAAGTGACGATTATAACATAATGGTGCTGCGAGGGGATAATAGCATTTGTTGATCCATGTCCCAAAAAAACCTGCAACGATGTAACAAGTGTTAGAATTTTGTGTAATGAATGTTTTATAAATATTGTAAATAATTTATATATGGATGTGTAATATCGTTCTATGTAGTATTTATTTTATGTTAAAATTGTAATATTCGCAAGCAACGCCGTTCTTTACATTGTAATGACAGTTCAATGGAGACTTGGCAATAGAGCCAAGATGGCATCATTTTGGCAAACATTTTTGACGAGTTTGCGATCATATGGATTCTTCCGAAAATTAGTGGAGACTAAGAACGATGACGGAAGAAGATATTTCGAGAAAAATCCGTGAGGCTTGTAAATAGGGAGTCGCTCGCCGAAACTGAGTTAATATTGTTTCAATCATTCACGAGTCAACAAGCGTTTAGTTGCTGCTATCCAGCGAGTGCTTGCGAATAATCATAAACAATACGGTATTTGTATTTTTAGACACTGATATTTGTGTCTGAGCGCCATAGAAGGTGTGAAGGCCTTCTAAGACTTACTAAGCGAATTTGAGTAACGTATCTTGTATTTCAAGAATTGGTTCTCGAATGTAAATTTCCTTTGCTTCTGAAGAACTGTCTTCCTCTTTGTGACAGATTTGCAAAAAGATCCCGAGCCTCGATTTACGTAACAATATTTATCTGTTTGAACTTGATAAAAAAAAGGAGACAAGAGAAGAAAAAAACAAATAAAAAAAGTATGTGCGTGTGCGCACGTGTGTAATTGATAGAACTGATTAAATAATATAACCTTAACCAGTGTTAAATTTTGAAATATAACCATTAGTTAAAACGTAATACATTTTACACTTTTCCATAAAACTCTATTTTACGGCTTACAACTGAAATGAAATTTACACAATTTTGAATTGTAAGATTCTTCTCATCCTTTAAATACAAACTTTCATCATAGTATTTACAAAGTAAAAACAGGAGAAGGAAAAATTACTTACCAATATAATTATTAAAAAAATTGTTTAATTATAACCTCAATTATAACAATATTCTTCATTACCAATTAATCCTATTTGATATATAAGTATTATACCGTGGAACAATTTCATCAAATCAAAGGTATCGCCAAATGCCGCAAAATGCAGACAATAGTGGAAACTGCTCCCACGCACGTTAATACACAGTAATGACGATTACAGCATTTGGCAACATTTTTTTACTTGGCGACGTCACTTCAATTAGCGAAATTTGTTGACGATACAATACCACAAATCCTGCAAAAAAAATTAACTGACCCATAAAACAAAGATAGTTCCTTTAGTGTATATAAATTATATATGTTTAAATTTCATCCGTTCATATATATTCTTAAATTCTTAAGATATTTATGTTCACTTAATAAAAATTCTAAAAAAGAAAGAAGACTCATGAAAAAAAAAAACTTTCACATTTTAACTTCGCAAACACTTACCGATTTATCAAAGTAAAAAATGGAACAACAGAGTACTAAAAATGTAGCTTCAAATAATTTAAAAAGCACAAAATAATAAAAACCAATTATTTTGCAACTTGGGGGAGGAGGATCCAAAAATAAATTGTTTAAGAAACAAACTATTGAGCGCACACCCCATACACTGCAAATATATAAATGTCTCCCTAATTAAATCGACTAGTAATATAAACAGAATGAATGCCCATTTAAGTACACGAACACACTTTCGACTAACAGAATACAACCAAAATCACTAGACTAAGATTTTCACAGCAGAAATAACTACTCTAACAAGCGGAATTCTATGTTCTCAAATCGTACCTCTGTTAATTAGATAAAGAACTCTTAACAGATCAAGATCCTTGGAACAAGGTTTCGAACGTGAACCAGACACTTCGATCACAGCAGATGGTTTTGAACATAACTTTCCAAACCCCTGCGGAGGTGGTAGAATGTAATAAGTTGCTAGGTGCTGTGAATTGTTTTGTTCGCCCCTAGTCTTTTGGATGCTATACTCGTATTCGCTGATTAATTACCGGTGTTCATAAATATGGAAATCTGTTGGAAGCGGCTAACAACTCAAACTAATAAAAACAACTGACTTAAAATATTATATCCCTAATAATATCAAAGAAATACAGAACTTCTAATAAGAGAATACCATTTACACTTTTTTTGGAGTTATCTTAATGATTATATATAACAACACACATTTATTCTACGACATACCCAATCAATTTATTTTATTCTAGAGCTGCGCAATGAACCACTCTATATGTACATAATAATTTTGAATTAATTTCAGAACGAGATAAAGGATGACAACACATCTTATAAGACTATTATAAACTATATCATTCAGGGATTTCAGGAGAATTTATTGAGCATGAACTCTTATTTATAAATACGAAGCTCTTGCGTGTGTGAAACTATAATTCGGAAACAAAACTACAATTACAATCTTATTTTTCGAGGCTGTCTGTTCATAGTAGAAAGACTAAGAATGATTCCCATCGTAATGGAATAACATATTTTTAAGTAAGATAATTACGACCTTGAGATACTAGAATAAACTTTTACCAACTCTAAAAGTGTCTGAAATCTTTAATAAACACGGGTGACGTTCTACTGATATTTCTCTATTTTTTCGACTTATTTTATAATTCCAGTAATAAATAGAGACAATAAACACACATTGTGCCTTTCAACGAAGTGCTGATGTAACTGAGAATACATTTTCTCATCCTTTAAAATAGAGGTGTCCAACACGCGGCCCGCCGACTCCTTTTAAAAAAATTTTAAGTATCAGATTTGTAAAGTTTTTTTCATTTTGAAATTTATTTGAGAGGAAATTTATTATATATATATATATATATATATATGCACAATGTATTTGCTTGTTACCTGTTCTTCCTTTAAAATAAATCCTTTTTGATAATAGAAATGTCATTTTGATTAAAACAGATTTATATTTTATCAAACAGTTACATTTGATTTTACTATAGTAAATTACTTTTTTAATAAATTTCGTATTGCATTATGCATATCCAATACTATGGATGCTACATGATTCTCTGTGTGTGTGACTTTCGTTTCTCCTCCTCCTCCTTTTCTGTTTGGAGTGCCCAAAAAGCAAGAGGAAGTCACACACACACAGAGAGATGCTTTTTAAAGTTTTAAAAAATATTCAGAGCGGTAAAGATAAAGAACAATGTATACTTAATCGTTTGCGAATGACAGCACTAATCATTCCATGACTATTGCAGCATTATTTTTAATGAATTAATCGAAAAAAATATAAATTTTATGGGGATTCTAAACTTACATATCCTTCTCCATCTAACTTCAAAAATGAGAAGTATGTTTTTTATTCTTTTATAAATATATAAATAAATGTCCCTCGATTTACATTGCAGTGCAGAATATTTGTACACCCAATCAAGGCAATTGTTCACTCTATTGACTGCAATGTAATATGAACGTTGAAAACAACATAACCAGTGGCGCCTACAAGGGGGGGAGGGCCCAAAGCTCTTAATTTTTTTTTTCCGATTGATTATAATTCTATATATATAGTATGTAAAATTTAATTAATTACTTGTTATTAATGATTAATTTTAATCATTAATGCTAATTATTTATTCAAAAAGTGGTTTTTTACTGTGTTTTGTTCCCGAAAATCGACATAATCAAAAGGAGCATGATACAAGAATGGTGAACTTTCGACCCCGGACCCCCTTGAAAAATTCTTGTGTGCGCTACTGAACATAACTGATATATATTGAACAGCATGATATACTATATTTATTCATATTAATACTGAATTCAAAGTAGAAACGAACCTCCATCTCTCTTTTTCCCCTAATGAAACCCAAGAGAATAAAAAATGATAACTTTGAAATGGTCAATCACTGTTGATAACTAGTTAAATATATGATTGATAAATCCATTACACGTTCGTTTTCGGGAAATTTTTCGAAAACTAAATAAAAATATAACGAAGTTACCATTTAGAAGTTTTAAATAACGACATTATAATATAAGAAATAAAACCAATTTGTACTAAATTCGAAGGAAGGGTTTACCAACTGAAAAAAATTATTCAAGCACAGTAATACCTCGAGGTAACACGATAGGTGGAACTGTGCGTAATCACCGAAAAAGTCGAATTCGCGTAAGTCGGGATATAATTTCGCACAAATACATGTAAATTATTTTTAGTTGGGGTTGGAGACGAAAGAAAATAATAATTTAGGGGGGAAAATGTTTAATAAAACCTTATATATAGATAGCACAAATATAAAATCACAAACCTAAGTTATTTTGATGCGTGCGCGTCGAAGGTTTCATAAAATCTAACAAAGTAGCTTACAAGATCAAAAAGATTTTTTTTTTAGAATCCCGCTAAATTTACTTGTAACATGTTAATAATTATTTTTGTCCTTGTTTTGTTGAAAAAATACGCTTTTTCTTGGAGTCCACATATTTTAAAATTTATATATTACCCTTTTTCAATTAAACTGAGGCCTTCTGTCGAATTCCCGACACACCGTCATTCGATCTTCTGATTAGACTGGGTCTAAAGACTCAACTTCTTCAATGTCTTGCTTATGCATTGCTATGAGCTCATCAATTGTCAGCTTCTAAATGTGGGAATCCAGCAGTTCTTAAACGTAAACACTATCAACTTCTAAATTTATTTTATAAGCGGGAAATAAATAATCGAGAGTACCGCTCAAACAAAAGACGAATCAACGAGATTTGAAAATTGCGTAACTCCGAGTTCACGTAAGTTGAGGTATTACCGTATTTAATCTCATCAAATATCCTACAATTTTAATAGTAAGAATACTTAATGTTTGATTACTATAACATCAAATGAATCGCACAAATCATGAATTACTGATTATAAATTTTTATTTCGTTTGCATCTGGATAATTTTTAAGGGTTGAGCATGTTACGATAAAGGACAGATCAGAGGATAAAAAAATTGTCGTAAACAATTCTATAAAATAAACATCATAAAAACTTTACTATTTCATTTCAACGTCTAACTAAAAGATTACTATTCTTTACACCCACAAAATAAAAGGATTTCTTTCACAGAAAAAAAAATAAAACACAACATCTCTTTTTAAAAAAGGCGCTCATATTATACTAGAAAACTTTAAATAAATAAAAACTTTTTTTTATTTTTCACCTCCCTCCTTCTCTAAAGCAAAAGTTTTCGTTCCGGAATTTCCTGTTCTTATCAGCTCTAGTACAAGATAAATGTGAAAACGTAACATAAGCAAAGAGAGAGAAAGATTTCTTAGAAAGAACATCAACCAAATATAAAAAAATAGAGAGAGAACTCAAATAAAAGGCCATTAGATAACGGTGTTGCCGAATGCGAAATAAGAAATAATAGTAAAAAATAAAGAACCATTCACGCTTTTGTGCGGCTTCGAGACCTAAGTTTTTCTTTTAATGGCAATACACCCAGAATTCGGTTTCTGACGACTTCTGATTATGCTTCCAAGAAGTAGAAACGGAGCATAATGTTTCTGTAACTGCAAGAAATGGCATGTGGCTTAAGACATCACAAGGTGTTAATGATTAAGGGAATAAAATCCAAATGGCAAGACAAAAACTTTTGTTACATGTATAAAAAGATTCGTGCGTGATCTCTTTATTTGTTATCTTTCTACTTTTTCCAATACAAGAAAGTACCCTTGATTTCTCTCATAACCTATTTTCCGGTTTTGTTTGTAATTTCGTACACTCGTAATGAAGTGAAGTAAAATCTTATCTATGGTAATGCAGGTATAATCCGTTTTTGAAAACTATACCCGATTTGGTATTGCTACGATAAAGACTACATGTAAATATGCATTCATGTTTTGGAACTTTTTTTAAAAGAATTATTTTCAGTCAAGTCCCATTTGAGTTTAATAAAAAACGGATGATACCAAAAATGGATAAAGCGTACCATAAAGGAAATTTAATGCTGAACATGAGTTATACAATTGGTTAATACAGAATGAATGAATGAGTGAATATTAACGTCGCATTGTTCAGCTACAAGAGGGCTTTTGGCGACGGACCCCGCAATTTTGAACCATGGTCAAAAGACATGGACGACACATGAGCTGGCACCCCCTCTCCTAACTACCACACCACACCAATGGTTAATACAGAATACTCCTAACTTATATATAGAATAACGATCAAGAACTAACACCTTATCTATCTTACTTTCTAGGTGAAAGTTCAGAAACCTAATTCTGTTTAATGTGCAGAAACCATCATTATCTTTCACGATGTTCTTGGTAGATTCAAACACATGAACTCGCCGTAAACGTGAGTATAACATTATATTTTCGCCAAACCTTATAAATGCATAACAATTTATCATGAAAAATAAATCTCCACAATATTTGGTCAAGCAGAAATTATGCTGTAAAAGAATCAGTTAAATTTTCAATGCATCATAACTATAATATTACATAAATTTAAACAAAGATGCGAACAAAGTAAAGCACAAAGTCTTTCCTCTCTTCGACTTTTACTTAGGAAAAACCTTAAACATGTTTAGGTTTCTAAGTATGCCTAAGTCAGTCGATATGAGCAATAAGATTACAATCTATTACAACGGCACTTTGTGTAAAGCAACGAAGTTGACTTTACTGTCCTGAAAACAGTAAGATACACGCGAAAAAAAAGTCGATTACGAAATTGACAGTTTACAATGAAAACACACATTTGCGCACAATAATGCAAATAATAGAGCATATAAAATGCAAGATATTTTATTCGCAATTATGACAATAAATGAATGAAAAAAGGCTATTTAGCAACAAAACTTTCATTTTTGGTGTTGAATATGATCTCTGCAAGCTACAATCCACATTCCATCTTCTGTTTTGGTTTCCTGTTGCACATTTCGTAGCATATGAAGTGAAACGCTGGATCAGCAGTCACTTAAGGTACTGCAGTGTCAGCGGAAGGGTCGAACACCTACTGTTAAATCTTTTTTTGCGGTTCCGGTCGAACAGGTATGATGTTCCTTGCGTTTCTGCATAATATACGAATTTCATACGATTCACGTATCAAATACGGGTTGAGTTAAGCTGCTGTGTCTTGAAAGATGAGTATAATGAGAGATCCGCATGCAATATATATATAGCTCGGGTTTCAAATACATCTAATAAAAATATGCTGCAGTGATATTTGATCCATGCTTCTTTCGAAAGCGAATCCCACGCCTTGGCACTGAACGCCGCGAGACCTTATGATCGGAAAAACTTTTCCTGATTTCTCCACATATTTTAAAATCCCGACTTTGGGGATCTGCGAACAAATTATTTACCATTTTACGCGTTCTGTTTTCAGCCTTATTGGGCGCAAAATGTCTGTTCATACTAAATCCAGGACTCTCCACAGCCTTGTTATTGACTTTTTTTCTCTCGTATATTTTACAGATTTTGAGAAAAGAAACGTTAACTTCGCGGTTTGCCATCAGGTGGCCTTTTAGTCAATAGCACTATGTAGCACATAGCCTTTTTACTACACCAAGTTTAGGGAAAACACTCCCTTTTAAGTGCGAGAATGTATTTTGATCAATAATTTCTGATCACGCTTCTGTGAATTTAAATGACCATGGTAGCTTAATGGTTATGACCACGAACACGTGGTGCGTGTCATGAGTTCGAGCCTTTATACTACTGAAGACTCGAAGTGCAAAGTGTATGATGCACGTTAAATCTGTCGTGGCTTAAAGATGGCCCGTTGGCGTGGTGTGCTATTTTGAAAAAGGGGAGGGGGCAGCTTAGGTGTACTCGAGGTTCAAAACTACGAGATCCATCACAGGTAGCCCTCGAATTGCTTCTAGAGCCGTGGGTAGCTTAGTGGTTAGAGCATCGGACTCCAGACCGGAAGGCCAGGGTTCGATGCCCGATGCCACTAAATACCCTCAGAGTACACACGGAGTGCGTGCTCGTAAAATCAGTGGGTCCGGAAATCTTGTGGGCTGAATCCCAAATGCAGGGGACTGGAGAATATTTCTCTCCCCTTCAGTTCCATGCCTAAATTGTGCAGGTGGAGATAGGTGGTGGCGCCACCTATCATAATGATCTATCGCCCTTCCGGAATTTCTCCGAGCTAGATCGTACTGTCACCTGTATGGTGCTCAAGGCTAAGACCAACGACAGGAGTACATCTTGCCCCTTGCGACGATGAATTTCGTGGGCCTCGGTCTGACTACGTCAGACAGGTGGTATTAGAAACAACAACAACAACACTCCATTTTAAGTAATACTACTCTATATGAATTTTTCTATTAAATATCACACATAAAGAATAGTTTCATCAACAATCATGGGAATACAATTAGAAATAATTAACAAAAAGCATCCAATAATGTAAGACCATAAATCATCTCTAAAGGGAGCTTCAAATATTTATTATGGGTGTTAATATATAATAAATATAGAAGTTTAAAGTGCACTTTTAGAAAGATTAAATTGATTTTAGCGACTAGTCAACCATTCTCTTCTATTCACAGTTCAGAGAGAAATCTATAGGATAGAAGAATATACAAAATTTACATATATTGTTGAAATCAATAAATATAATATGCTATTTTCAAACCCTGCAATACAATATGCTTGAATATTCCTCCTGCATTTTACAATTTAAACAGGTTTCCAGAATTTGAAATTCAGTAAAAACGTACAATAAGGAGAAAATCTTAAGTATGTTAATTTTTAAAGGAGAAGAAAATGTGAGAGGGGAACAATAAATTATTAGTTGTTATCACTTAAATTGTGAAAAGAAAAAAAAACTTTATTTCCAATTATTTTATATTATTCTATCCATTTTAACAGCCAACACAAAACAACAAAAATCGCAAACAATTTGTTCTCACATCCTGTGAATTTAAAATTTTTTAGCGCATTTACCTTTAAATTATTATTTCTGCAGAGTAACCGAAACACAGTGGAAGGAGGTGGATATACAGTAAAAGTTACAAAAACAATGCAGTGCGCATTTTTTAAGATATTTAAAACACAGGATGCTCATTTTAAATGCAAAAGATACCAGATTTTTTTTATCTTCCCCTTTTTTTTTCTCTCTTCTAAGTACGAAGAAAATTCTCTCTCTCTCTCTTACACAGATTAAAATTCTTCTCACACTTCACCCAGGAGTGCAAAGAGAGTGAAAAAAAAATGAAGATTGGAAAGGGGGAGAGGGAGTGAACCTGGATAGTTATTCTGATACATTACGAAAAAGAACAAAAAATTTCTTTTGACATTCTTTTAGAAACCATAACACGAATTCTTATTTCAGAACAAAATAGGAGGAAAAAGAATCTGCACTTATACGAGAATTATTTTCTTTTTAAAACAACACAAGCAGAATTAAATTAGCAGTCGATGCAATTGCTCTGTGCGAACGAAATAACAAAAACCACTTGCAATGCTTTTGAAGTCATTTTTTTATTCATACAGAATATAAACGAAATTTTTAAATATTTTTTAAAAGATATCGAGAAAAGAAGGCTTCTTAATAAAAATACATTACATATACCATAAATAAAGCTACAAAAAAGTAGTTATCACATTTTTTTTAAAACCAGAGTTGAACGCATTGTTCCTTTTTTTTTTTAAAAAAAAGTTTTTATTCTCTAAATGTAAGATCCATTTCCTTAATAAAAACTAATGCTAAATATAGCAAAATTATTTTTAAGAATATATAATTAATATGAAATACAATACACTTAACATATGGTATAATACTTAAGTCAGTAAGTAGGCTTTGTTAACGCCATACTTTAGCAACAGGGGGGCAATTGGCGACGGACCTCATAATTTTGAACCTCTATCAAGTGATAGGGATGACACCTGAGCAGGCACCCCAAGCTATACCACATCATGACAGCGGGAGGACTTAGAGCTCAACACATGTATAATATTTTACATGATTACTTAATATTTTACACGACTGTATAGAAAACATTTTTCTTGACCCCCTCGATTCTTCAAATTCATTCATATATTAATAAGTCAACGAATTCGTTATTTACAATCTCATATATAAAAATAATTTATGGTTTGTATGTTTTCTGTATATATATATATATATATATATATATATATATATATATATATATATATATATACATATATATATATATATATAGAGAGAGAGAGAGAGAGAGAGAGATGAAAATTAATTACATTTTTTAATCGAAAAATTATACTCTAATTAACACACAGCATTTGGCTACAACCACTAATTTAACTAAAAATATTATCAAATTCATTAAAACTATGCTTTAATACAACAAATAATCCACACACACACAATCCAGGTTACATACAAACAAACAAATTACATACAAACAAGTAATCCAGACTACTGTTTCCCTACAACAAGTTCGGTCGATTAATAAGAGTAAAGTCTATTAACCGCACTTAGCTCTTTTCTAACTAAATTTGATTTCTTCATATCAAACAAACAAACAAAACGTCTAATCAGGAAAAGAAATTGTTCTTACTTGTTTACCAATCGGAATGATTAAAGCCAATGAGAACTCGAGTTAGAAAAGACTTAATGGATTGGTTACAATTCTCCAATCATAGTAATCTACCGAAACTCGGATAAAAGGACGCCAGATGAGAAAAAGAAACGTTATTTCACAGGACAATTCTCAATATCAAAGAAGAATTGTTATTGCTCCCAAGTCTCCGACCATAGAGGAACAATAGCACTCGAACACGAGCAGCCATAATAAAGTTTTTTGCAGAATTTTTTCTTATATATTTATTATTCACAGGGGAAAAGAATAAAAATAAATAAACTTAACAATAAAAAATTTATGTACAATACTCTAGATAGTACCTGTACTTATCTCGATAAATCAGATTTTTAAATGCAATGCATAGCATTTTTTAAATGATAAAACAATAAAAAACAAGAAGCAGAATTTAAAATTATTAAAAAAAAAAAGTTGATTAAGAACACTACGTTCGAAAATGTGATTTTGAAAAAGCGTTTAAATATATTTTTTTGATATTTAGTGTCAGGTAAATTAGAAAACATATGAAGGAAAGAAAGATTCGATCTAGGTACCTTCCGTTCCGAACGCGAGTACTTTATCGACCACACCAAAACGATCGTCTTCGCGTGATGTTTGGTACTAGTTTATATAGATATCACACCGCCACATACATATTAAATTGTTTTGCAAATATTATTGCAGTAAAAAGTGATTTAAATGAAATTTTTTGGCAAAAATGAAGAAAGAATGACATATTTTCAAAATATTCTCCTTTTATGAAAATTTCTTCTATAATAAAGAAACGTTTGAGAAAATTAATGGTAAAGTGAGAGTTAGGAAACTAAATACTTGGTTTATTTACGTCGCAACTATTAATTACAGTTTATACATTTACATTGCAGTTATTCATAATATTTATTATTTCATTAGAGTTCAGAATATGTTATTTGTGAGGGAGGAGGGAACACAGCCGTTCTCTTCGGTGTTTTCACGTAATCCCTCCACTCCATGGTCTTGGAATGGGTGCGGTTTCCTTCTGACATCTCGAATTACACTCAGAGTTTCCGGCTCGCAGGTATCCAGCTGTTGGGCTTACTCAAAAGTCGTAGGTTGCCGGTGCGATGTCAGATAACAAGACCCCGCAATATTTAGGGATGCACGTGTGCATATGAGCGATGCTATCCTATCCACAAAAAGAAGCCAATTTTTCAGCTGTGTGACGCAAAAACGTCACAAATTATAATATGTTTCCTCCTTATAACTAAAACTTCTGTAATGAAGTTGAACTAAATTTTTTGAAAATTTCGAAAAATTTTTAGAGTTACGATCAAGTTAAATAATAACCAGTGTTTTCTGTTAAAATTTCTCTTCTTTGATTTAATATATGAAGAAAACCACTTCTAAATTCTATATTGCAAAAATTTTAGTTCAACTTTGTAATAGTAGTCCTAGCTATGTATTACCAAAATATTACTGTTATAAAAGCATTTTTCATAGAAGGAGAATGTTTAGAAAAAATATGTCCTTCTCTTTCTTGTATTTAAATAATTTTTTATTGCAACAATTTCTTTAAAAAATAATATATACGTATGTTTTAAATCAACCGATACTAAATATATCAATAAACTACACATTTATACTCTTTTTCAAAATTCCGGTTTCAAACCTAGTCAGCCCAGAGGGGAAAAAATACATAAAAAAAGAGGTTTATTTCTTATAAATACACAAAAATAATTGAAAAAATGTTTGTTTGTTTTTTCTCTTTCAAATATTATCAGTGGGATGCTTTTATTATCATAATATAAAATTAATATTTTGGTACAAATAAGAAATTTGAAATTTAAAACACATTCCCCATGTTTAAATTAATACCATCTATTCATTTTTTAATAAGCTGCCGGAGAACTGATGAAAGGAAGTTTTATTTTTTGAAAACTTTTAATAAGCTGGGATATTTTTTTAAGCCAAATAATTCGTTGATGGAAATATTCATTAAGTAATGTAACTGGAATAAAAACCCCATTAATACGTTTATTGATTTATTTTCTTTGCATTATATATGATATTTTTCTTCTCATTTATGACCCTTTTGTTAGAAAAAAGTCGCCCTCCCGAAAGGTTTTTTTTTCCCCGCTTAAGTCAAGGATATTATATCACCCGTACAAATTATATTTACACAAAATGTATTTCAATTGAAATCTAGTCTAAGTAACAAATATAAATTTAAAAAAAAATCTGATGGAATGAATTAAATATAACTACTGAAAACTCCAAATAAGTTAAATGCTGTTAAGAAAAGATTTTTTTTGAAAATAATATTATTTTTACGATTGATTAAAGATAGTGCGTCATCAAGGGGGTAAATATTTGGAAGAGTTTCACTGAAAAAAAGAGACCAGTTTTAACAAACTCATTACCAGTAATTGGTAATGCTTTAGTTAGTCCCTTTATGGACGAGGGAAGTGAAAAAAAATTAGTCTGCATCGCACCTCCTCCCCCCCCTCAAATTATAAAGAAAAATGATAAATACTCTGAACCCAGCCCTGCACAATTAGAAGTACTTTTTTCCAATTCATATTGTTTTTAATTGAATTTTTTGATTGTTTGTCTCACCCACACATTTTGAATTTTTATTACAAAATTAACACTAAACGATTTTAATTTATGCTATTTAATTTACCTTTAATACCTCTATATGCTGATTTATAATTCTAAAAATAGTAAGTAAGAACTTATAAATAAATCTTAAAATAGAGTGGAAAACACTATTGCAATCAGTCTATCCTTCAAGTTTATTAATAACAGAATAATTGAGCTCATTGTAACATAAGAATTTAAGACATGTTTAGCTAAGATCAAATGAAATATCTTGACCTACAATTTTAAGAATATAAAGTAAGATAATCAAATATAACTTCACTTCTGTTTAATCAATGAAAAAAAAAATTCCATCAAACGATTAATGGTAGTATGGGGTCGTTAAATTGAATTTTAAAGGTGACAAATATAGTTTTAAGCTCAATCCAAATGTATTGATTTCTAATCTTAATAAATCTATTTTAAAATATTTGACTTATTAATACATAGTACTTGGAGAGGGAGGTGCTCTACCAATGAATCTGATGATCATTTGCTACAAGATTGATGCGAGATTAATCGCTGAAACAATGCAACGCTACTCTTGCTGGCTTCCATAGTGTGGGTTACGATAGCACTTTGAGACTAACGACACTTTCAGATTGACTTGAGACCACTTTTAAGATTAACGACACATGTCTTGGAGAGCTCGTTCAGCATGATTCAGTCACAAACAAGCACAGTGAAAAGGTGCTATGAAAGAGGTTGCACAGCACGTTTGAAAGGGTATACTGACGTCATTGTGGCATATAAGGCCTATCGTACTATTAATTTCATACTTTGCCTACATCGACCTTTCTTCCAGAGCCTTCAATCCGTTGATGAATTCCTTCCAGCAAGCACTGCTAGAAGAGACAAGAAGCAACTTTCGCTTGGTCTGACCAGCCTGTTTCATACAGCCCAACTATGTGATGAAATTCGAAATTCAACTGGCCATAAGGTCTTCGAAAACATCGCAATAACAAAATTGGTTGCGTCTCCAGCGAACAACAACGACATTTGGAAAAAATAAATTGTACGCAACTGTTACCTGTTTCAGACAAAGAGCGCTAAGACCGAAATTAACAGTTATTTTAGCCTTGAAAATTTAATAATTGTCATACCTGGTACAAAGGAATCATCTGCATGCGTAATTTCACAATAAAAGGATTAATATGTAAGACCACCTCTAACCACCCAAAAAAGATCAGATTAATTAACGTTATTTGAATTTGTTCAATTAGTATCACATTAAAGCAACACAATAACAATATATTTCATTCGTCATTTTGAATCAATTTGATTCGTACCTATGCTGCTACTTCATTCTCTGAACGTAGATTATACGACATGTAAGAGATCCCTATGGAAGTCCTAGGCAAAATTAAATCCTAGTACAGGTTCACATCGTCAGAGCTCAGGTGTCTCCCTCTAGGGAGGAAACTGGGCGTCAAAATTAAATGTGACGATTGGTATCCGAGAATATGGCGCCAAACTAAAAAAAAGGAGATACCAGCGTTCGGTGATGTACTAGGTAGATGGATGAACTCTGTTAATAACTATTCATAATCTGCCATTAGAAAAAAAAAAAAGATATTGCCCGAAACCCTTAACGCTGTGAATATTCTATTATCTAAAGGAAATGTACAATACTTATAAATTTTATGCACGTTAGTTAATTAAATTATTACAAATATTTCCAAGGCAAGCGTAAAAAGCGATTTGTTTAATTTATTTTAACCAAATTCCCACTGTTTTCAAATATCAATTTTGGCAACACGTTCCTTAGCAAATTTTATCATTTTTACAAAATACGCGAACAACGCGCTGTAGAACACCCAAATTTACATATTGCAAACGCCAAATCGTCAGCGGTCTTAAAACATTAGGACTTGCATTTTGCAACAAAATCAAGATAAATACAAGCTACCCTTAAAGATATAGATATTCCCATTTATAAAAGGGATAAACGGAAATAATGAATGAAACATTGGACGTAATGACGGCTATGATATCTCCAGAAGAAGTGTATTTTATGACGTTACAAACACATTAAGATAAAGATTTGGAGAACATCCAAATATTGCAGGTTATTGGCACAAAAGATGAAGATTAGTAGCCGCTTCTGTTGAACGAAACGGTCCTGGATGAAAATACACGGTATCTGATTCGTTCCATTATAGATCACTGCAATAATGGACGCTCGATTACCAAGCAGATGTTCCTTCATTTTAGTACAAAATGCGATAGAGGGTAAAGGTTTTGCCTTGGAAAGTCTAGAACTAATATGAGTCATATTAAAAGACATCGCTTATTTTTAAAATGAAAGAACATGAGGTAGATATTTAATATTGACTTGAGAGAGAAGTATTCATGACTAACCTTCAAGGATATGAAGTGAATGAGCACTTGATTTTATTACTTACCGAATAAGATATTTATTATTGCACTTTTCATTTTAATTTGAATTAATTTCTACCCCACCTCAATAATAAAATTCACTGTATATTTTCATCACCTTCATTGCAAAACGAAATAAAATTTCGAATTGCATGCTTAAAAATAGCTTACTGTCTTTAAAATGCTTCAAAATTTTAATTACATTCCGCGATAAACACATGTACACGCACTGTTTTAAACACTTGAACATTTTAAAATGATTTCTGAGTTTGGATCGAAATATTTGATATAAGGAAAAAACTTGGAATAGATTAAATATTAATGCCGCACACTTAGAAGCAAAACAATGACTGGACTTCGTAAATTTGAACATGATTGAAACCATAAGAGTGACAACAGAGCCAATATTTCATTTTTTCAATTCCGACACAACCCCAGTCGGAGGAAGTTGAGCCCTGTGTAACGTCGTTAGTAGATAACAAACAAAAATTTGACACAGCCTAATTTTAAAATAAAAGTATTATTTATTTCCTTCTCAGTGAAGCAATAAAGTCCAAGTTATACGCCAAGCCGGTGCATTCTGTCTGTATCACGGGAGATCAATCCTTAGTCCGAAAGCACAAATCTCTCTAAACCATGGATTCCAGTCCTCCAACGCCACCGGCGTTCATGGTCTCTGGTTCTCCAACGCCACCGGCGTTCAGTGTCTTTCGGCTCCAATCCCTATCCTCTGCCGTCCAAAAATCTTTTTCTCAGGGCTCTCCTCCCGTCTCCAAAACAAAACCCCCTTTAAACACCAGGGGCGGGTCCACACACGCCCCTCGTCTCTTCTCATTGGCAGGCCACTAAAGTCTCCTCTCGTCCTCGGACCTCATTAGTGTCCTATTTGTGCGGCACACACAAATACACTCCCGGTCCGTCTGGAAACTAAGGGCGGCATGATTCTTGTCCAACACTTGGACACGCTTGTCTATCACACCACCTTTGTTCTATAAACCCATTCTCTCGACACCTGTCGTGGCGACTGTGTTCTTTTCATACAGGCTTCGCCTATTGTCAATGGGTGCCGGTTCTCTTTTGACCATTATGACTACCAGTCTGGGTGTCGACGCTTGTCCGAGGTCAAACAACAACCAATGACCCCCATGGCCACGTGCACTAGTCACTTAACATCTGGTCTGAGGCATAAAACTTGGTGTGAATAGAAGGGTGGAGTTCGCACCAAGTGAAGTGGTTACACCTGATATACTCACGTGCATCTGAAAAAGCGTCGGCCATAAGATCATGACAGTGACGACTCAGGTAAGGTTTCATATAACTGATATAAGAAATACAATTCTACAAAAATGAGATTAGCGAAAGACGCTTTTTTTCACCCTGTCGTTTTTAAAAACATTGCTTTGCGTGTGCGTTCAGTTATTGACTCCGTTAAATTCCTCACGAAGAGCTGCAGGAATTAAAGAGGAAACATCTTATATTAAATAACAATCCACATTTATTTGGTTGAGTAGAAAAACATAAAAATAAAAGAAGTAGCAACACACAAAGCAATACATAGCAAGACAATAATACGCGCGGACGTTTACAAAAAAACAGATTTTTTTAATCCAGAAATCAAGTCTATTTATACTGATGGACAATCGGAAGCTCTTAAAATCATATTACTTCTAATAAAGGCTTTTCTGATTGGTCATGATAATCGGATAATGTAGATTACATAATTCTTAATTTAAAAACGCTGAACTTTTAGTTTTAAAAATATAAAGTTATGGTTATAACCGGTAAGGCGGGTAAATTAGAAATTAATTATTACGCTAAGTCCTGGAAGACTCTGGAGCACTATGAATTAAAAAACTTTAAAGAGAAAATTAAAGTGAATTATTCCACGCACAAACAAACACACACACGTGTGTTAACTTTTATTTCTCATTACATTATCAAGCATTAAATTAATCACCCAATTATTTCTTCGAAACAAATGGCCTAACCTCAATACACTTCTGATCCCAGATCATTATTTTTATAGTCCATATGTCAGCATTAACTTTTAAGTATAACCTATAATTAAGAAGGTATTTCATATCTGGGCTTAAGTGGTTAAAACACCTAGATTTCACTTTGGCTTCCTTTTTCTCTCATCGACAGATCATGCAGATAGCTCGCTGAATAGACTTTTTAAAAAAAATTAAGATTGGTTCTGACTTGAAATATGTCCTATATATATATATATATATATATATATATATATATATATATATATATATATATATATATATATATATATATATATATATATATATATATCACACAAGAATCACACAAATTATGAAATTTATAAAAATTTGGAGGCTGCCGTGTATCAAGACAATTATAAAACATATGCCACACTTTGTGTTTTAAACTTATTTCATCTTGGCTTCTCTTATACACTTCATCTACATAAAGTATACAAAACGATTGAAAAGCTACTGATCGACTCATTCTGAGTTCGAAATATAAAAAAAAATTAAGAAATATAAATGCTTTAATTTGGATTTTTCAATTAATTTCTAAAGATAAAGCCAAACCGATGTGCTCCTGTGTCTCACATATTCATTTGGCAAACTTTCACAAAGGAATTAATGCGCAAGAGAATTCAAATCCCTTCCTACAATCTGAACTCGCATATTTGCATAATTGCTACCAGCAACACCGCATTTTGGAAGACAATTGTAGCGTACTTGCCGAGTCCAAATCCCTATTCATGAACCTACTGAAAACTGAGACAAATCGGTGCGGCAAAATTCACGCACGTAGTGTGTTTTATGGTTAATCATTCAAAAACCAAATATGCGTTTAAAATCCGAATCATCTATTGTTATGATTTATAACCGCTTTCACAATATTCGAAACCAATTTTTAAACACAAAGCGATATCTTTTAAAAATCAAGTATTCCTTTGTTTGGAATATCGAATTGTTAAATTTTAGGAATAACTAGAAATGGAATGTCTAAGAATGCATTCGGATATTTGCATTAAAAGCGTAAAGGCAGAAATGTAAATAAAGATGAGAGTTTTGGGGGAGATTCGAGATTTAAAACAATAAACTTTCGGTTAAAACTTCGTAAACTTTAATAAAAGCGATAGTAGCAAATTTATTTCAGACATAAATTGTTTTAAATAAATATCCATAACTCTTTGTATACTAAACACTTTTCAAAATTTTCATAAAAATATAAACAGGATGTCGATAGATAAAAAAAGAGAACTATTTCAAGATTAACAACAATGTAAACCTGTCACAAGAAAATTGTGAAATTTTGTGTATATGACTTGGCAATTTCCTTCAGTGGAAAAGAATATTAACTCCAAATATTGTCATCAGTTGCCGTGCTAATTTGAAAAATTGTAGTACGACTGCAATGTTTTTCGACGAAGCGCAGAAGTTGTTATTAAGCCCAGAAATGTTCACGTATGTCTTATTTTTAATTAGGTTTGTCAAGAATATGTAGAAGCTCTTCATGGAAATTTTGAGCTTTCAAAGAAATTCTAAATCTAATCAATGTTAAAAAGCCCAGAAAAATTATAACGAAATCAGAAGAAACAAGCTCGCTGTTCATCCTCGAAGAGGAATTCGTTTCAAGAAACTATAAACGTTAGGGTGATAGAAGAAACTATGCTTCAAGTGGAAGAGGACAGACTTCTTAGCTTCCATGGTAACACAAGTGATCACAGTGTAGAAGAAGAATTGGATAGGTCTCATTCAGATCCTGGGCAATAATTTCTTTCGATATTACCCGTATTCACGCAGGAGTTACTTCCACGTGATATTGATGCTCCACTCCGGTTTTTACTTCAGTATCTTTTTTTCATTCAAATAGATTAAGAATGCCACCACACACAAAATCCGTGTAGCTTCTTGGACGTTGCTCTATAGCAGGGGTGGGCACACTTTTCAAGGGTACGGGCTACTCCTAATTTTCTCAAGGTGTTGCGGTCTAGCCAGGGGTTTAACGGAGAATATTAAGGCCCCTGTAAAGTCAGGTTTGGGGCCCCAAGCCTTAATTTGTACTTGGCGTCATGAAGCTTTGGGTACCTTAGAATTCCGGGACCCCCGCAATGCGGGCTTACGGGGATGTACATTGCGCCAATGGGTCCACCCAGTGGCGTAGGTGTAGTGAGCTAGCAGAAAGTCTACCATACAGTCGAACCTCCATTGTACGAACCTTTATATTGCGAATTTCTCTATTTAGCGAACTTTTCCCTAGAAGTAAGAAAATGTTACGACTTTCTTCGTAAAATAACCTCCAAATATGAAAGTACATTTTTCTATTTAAAAAATATTTTCTCTTCTGATTCGATCCCCCCCTTTAAAAAATATTTCTAGACCTTCGTATGAAGAAATTATTGTTAGGTCTAGACAAACGGAGTTCTCTCCAAAATGCCTTGGCGGTCCACCATGTGATCGCGATCGACTTAATGCCTACCCCGGCTCTGTAGTATTTATCAAAAAGGGCAATACGTTGTAGGTTTTCGGCATCTTTTATTGCACCAATTTTAAGCACCAATTTTTTCGTTAAGTTGACTACGACAGATCCAGTGACATGCATAATCACCTGGCCACAATTTGAATCACTATTAATGAACTAAATTGTTCTGGCTCTGCAAGTATGTTAATGCCTCGCACGCGTGATCTTCATGCATGATGGAGCTACCTCACGCATTGCACGGTGTGTTCATGATGTTCTTTAAAAAAACTTTTTACAGTAGAACGCATCTTCAGCATGTAGTTTTCTAATGTGTAAGAAGTCTAGAAACTTTTACCAGATGGCAAAGGCAGCATCTCACGATACATATTCAACATTTTTCAGCAAACACTTCTCTCAATAGTGAAATATGCCGTTTTGCGATTTCTTCGGGCAGCTGATAATGGTTATCGTATGAAATGCTTTGCCATCCTAAAAGTTGTACAACTACTGTAAAAATTATGCGAAATGTGTAATGTACTCATAATATGCCTCTGGTGGCAACACTTGCAACTAACATTTCTTTACTGAAAGAAATTTTAATCCCTTTATTAAGCCATCCATAAAATTTCTGGTAATTGGTTTCGGTTATAGGAAACTTCGAATAAAGAGCTTCTTAATGGGCTAAATTCATAACGGTCACGTGATAAATATAACTACGTGTTCTATATTGAATCCAAAACTAAGTGACATCAGACGCACTTGTTCTACCAGTAAAATTTAGATACAATTTCAGATGAGTAAATTAGGTAAAAATGTTCAAATGTTAAAATTCTTCATTTTTTTTTTCAAATTTCTTAAAAAACTCGTATACAACACGAGTATAAACTGCCTAGCTAGAAACACGTGATTGTATTTAATGTAGGACTATGACGTCACATGAATTAAGCTCCTTAATGGAAACATCGTATTTTAATTGATTCTCTTACGTTTAAAGTTAACACGTTTTCCTAAAAAATTTCTACTCCACTTAAAATAACTAAACAAAAAAAAAGGAAGATAAATCGAATATATTTTGAATTAAACTATTAAAAGTGATGAAAAAAAATTCAAAAAATTCATCTATTACGAAACAATTGAATTGATTTTAATAAGAATAAAAAAAAGTGTGATTTCTTTAAAAATCCTATTATAAAACTTCAAACGTTTCACATAAAAAGCTAATTAGAAAGGGCATGTTTTTAAACAGAACATCATTTCAAAAATTTCATTTAGGAAAAATTAATGTAAAAAACAGGCGAGCCATATATATTGAAAATTATTTAACCTTTAACACATTAGACACCTCATGAGGATGATAACATATAAACCCTATAATCGTCGATTTTGTTTTCTTTTTGTTAATGATAGATAACTACTCTTACATTCTTTTTAATATATTTTTCCAAACAATGTATATTCCTTTTTCCTAGGAAAGAATATTTATCGTATTTTTGAGAACAGAAACAAAACTAGAAAAGGATTAAAACAATTACGGAAATATTTATTGGATCCATCTGTATAATATAGCATACTAGAAACGGAGAGGACAAAAAATGCATTTATGTTACTGAGTATGTAGTTATTGTGTGTGTAGACAGATTACAAAGGATTATGTTTTCATCTTTTCTTCATGACGAAGACACACAAGTAAAAGGTTTCAGATAATAAGCTGTATTTGCCAACTTGAGTTCCTGAGGGTATTTGATGCAGTTATATTATACGACATGTCTATTAAATTATAAAAAAATATCAGTACTAAAAACTGGCATATTTACGGTAAGAAAAAAGAAATTTCAATCTAATATTAGTCGTTCTGAACTTATAGGAACTATTTTATAAAGTGATATTGAAATAGATGGCGAATTATTTAGTTAGAATGATGTGGGAAAAGTAAATGCAGTTGAAGATGATGTAAAAAAATATAACATAATGCTATTTCCATTTTACAAGTAGTAAACGAATTTATCACCTCATTATCACAAAACTACGAAATAATTTTATAAATTATACAAAAATTGAAAAACCTACTTATGTTATCTACCAAACAGTATTTATTTTAAATGGGACATTTAATCGAGTGTTTATTATGTATAACATCACACTACAAAGAGATGCACTAACAAAGCACTACTGATTCCCCTTCGAATTTGAAGTGTAACTCATGAACATATCTGATTATCTGCATGTTAAAACTACCTTTAATCTCCTAGTCTATAAATTATATACTCTGACCCCTATTTAACGATTTTCTCGATTTAACGTATTTTTCTTTTCCCTCTATTGAAATAAGCAGGAAACCCCCCATTTTTTTTTTCATTAGTTTGGATTACAAAAAAATTGGATTTCTTTTCAAATAATGTATTTTTCGGAACAGAAAAACTTCCTTGTAAGCAGCAAATTCTGACGAGAAAAGGTGCAGCCGATTATTAGACTTCAGAGGTGCACATGAATCACGAATATAACCTTTCGCGTGAGTTTTAAATATGACAGGAAATTCGTATCGTATCGCATCCCACACCGAAGGGGGTAATTTAAAACAGATTTTACCATAGCAAAGTGTAGCTTCTTAAGCAAAGTGAGGTTTACTATACGTACGGTTCTGCAGAAAATTTTGTCTTCGAAAATTTGTGACACACGACAGAAATTGATAATAAAACTCCAATCAAAACTGTTACATTTTCTAATGTTTGGGAAACTGTAAAACATACCTCATGCAGAATGTTTTCGAATCAGAAGAAATTACAAGAATTCTTTCGAGTCAGGAATCAAAAAAAAGATTGTAAAACATCTACAATCAGTATTTTAAAATTTTCAATCAACTGGTGTGCAATAGTTCACTAACAATACTTGTAGCTGCTGAACAAAAAAATATTTTCTAACCAGTGGTGCACACAAGGGTCCTAGAGGTCCGGCCCCCCAAAGGCCTTGATTTTTTCAATTGATTATATATGATTATATATATATATATATATATATAATTCTACTTAAAATTTAATAAAATATTTGTTATTAATGAAATTAATTTTATTAATTAATGCTAATTATTTATTCAATAATTAGTTTTTTACCGCTTTTTGTTCCTGAAAATCGACAAAATTAAAAGAAGCATGATTTAAAAATGGTGGACTTTCGACCCTGGACTCCCACCCCCCTTAAAAAATCCCTGTGTGCGCTACTGTTTCTAACTATGGATAATTTTTATGTAGTTGCTTATAATAGAATTTCTAAAAGGCAAGTGTTAATTTTTTTCTTTTCACCCTGATATAATGAATGTCCCCCATTTTACGAATGGAATATTCGGTCTAGCGGGCCACAACGAACATTTTTGTGGACCGGCCAGTATACCGGTACATAATAATATACAATAAAATACCAAAATTTCTTCCGAAATAGGAAAGTTAGTAGCAGAAAAGAGATGTCAAGTGTTCGGACGTAAACATTAAATTTTTCTTGTCCTTTTATTTATGTTTACTATAAGGTATCATTAAAAATAAACTTACGTTTCTGTGATTATTGATTTTTTTTTGCGGCCTACCTAAAGTTAAACCTTGTTTGTTTGGCCCAAATTAGTCTTCGAGTTTGACACCCATGGTCTACATGAATTCGTTAAATTGGTGTCCAACTGTATATTTTTAGCTACAAGCAGCAAAAAATCGCTTAAGTTGACGAAAGTAACATATTTCCCCATGAAAAGGAGTAATTTTGTTTGAATATGAAATTAAAAAAAAAAGAACACAACGTTAAATCGTTCTTCTTAAATAAAAGGAACTATCTTCCATTGTATAACACTTTTATTAAGTTCGAAACACCTAATCTTCAGCTCCCACGGTGCTCTCCTTTCTCTGCTTGCTACTTCCTCATAAGCGAAACATAACAAGCCACTATCTTCCAACTTCACGTACACCCTTTAACCACTCATTTATTTTAATGACACAATAAACTCGGAAGTAAAACGCACCCCCTTCATGGGACTGGGGACAAGAATTTCATAAATTTAAGCACTATCCCTCACATAGACATTCTCTTCCAACCTATGAACCCCGTGCAACTAGCTACTACAACGATATCTTGAAGTATACGCCTACAACACACCACCCATTGACCCTACTTAAGACTAATCCTCAACACGAAAATGACACTTAGGGTCGCTCCTTCGCAGGGCTAAATGCCCCCCGAAATTACGCTCTTATTAATTCAACAGACATTATACGGTTATCCAATCAGCTTCTTGAACGCGAAAGGCTATCCACACACGTGCTCTCTCTCCCTCTCTCTTGACTTGGAATGGGTGCACTCATTAGAATAAATGAGAGGCTTTCACTTTGTCTTAATTAGGAATTGTAAAACAGATTTTCGTTAAGATCTCTTCAAGGGGTCTTTACTTTTTATTATTATTTTTTTTTTTGTTCATTCGTTCTTCAAGGATGTTTGCTTAATATTGTTACGAAAGATTAAGTTTGATGGTACTTGAAATTGTGGATACAAAGTAAGAGAATGGTTAGGGTTATTAAATTTGAGCTTTTTTTAAAAAAGATACATATTATACATAATGTGAAACATGTTATTTTAAAGACCAAAAAGATAAAAGTATGCAATGATTTGTTGCAACGATATTCCGTAATGTAAGTTGACTTATAACATGGATTTTGCATTGAAGGGAAAAAAATGATTAATTAAAATTATATTTATACGTCAATGTATATTTTTTAATCTATTGCGCAATGAATTATCTTATATTTGAAAATGACACGAAAAAGGCAAACGGAACAATGTTATTTGTCTAGTGGCGCAACGTACACCCCCGCAACCATCGCATTGATGGGGTCAGGGTTCTAGGGGGCCCAAAGCCTATGTTATGGTTTTGCAATCTTTTGTAAGATCCAGCTAGGGGCCCAAGACTTGACTTTGCAGCGGGGGGTCAAATATTCTTCGTTACACCACTGCATTTGTTGCAAAACGCAGTAAAGACTAAGCATTTCATATTATGAAAAAAAATATACTATAATACTAATGCAATAATTAAAGCTGTAAATTATCTACTTCTTTAAAAAAAGTTTCCCAAAATATAAACGCAAATAAGCATATTTTAATAATTTATGCATCGCCGTTTTTGTACACAGAAGCCCAATGGTCACAATCTCAAACTTGTAGCTGGCATCGTTTCAAACGAGTTGTGGGTTTAAGCCCTGATATATATATAAACCTAACGTGCCTTAAATTTGTTGAGGCTCAAAGTTCTCACGTTGACACTGTGAAGAGATTAACAGAGTGAGGTACGAGCTCCGGTGTTATTTCTCACGCAGTTCAAAATTATGAGTTTCGTCGCCAATAACCGTTAAAATACTTTGAAGTATGCTGTCAATACACAACGAACAGGAGCGGATAGGTGTTTCTTTTAATTTCATACAACAGTACGAGGGCTATTGGCGAAGGGCCTGATAGTTTTGAACCATGGATTGGCACAAATCCCTTAACTGAAATTCCACCCCACGAAAACAGGAGTACTTTGAGCCTCGACAGATTTAACGTGCATCAATATCTCTACACGGCGGATCTTCAGTGGCATTCGGGCTCGTACTCATGACACGTCGAGCATAAGTCCGTGATCATGTCCAGTGGCGAAACGAAAAATATTATGGCCCCTCAGCAAAATCAGGTTTTGGGCCCCGGGCCCAAATACATATTTGACGTCAGTCAGGCATTAGGCCCCCTAGAATCCAGCCCCCCAACCCCGAGATGCGGGAAAGTACGTTACGCCACTGACCATGACAACTAGGCTACCACACACTAAACAACGAAAAAAAATCAATGCACATAAAAAAGTGTTTTTTTAAAAAAATTCTATATTAATTATCACAAATATTCGATATAAATTATAACAAATATACCATGTTTTTAAAAATATAATTTATTGAAATTTCTTTAAGCAAAAAGGGAGGGGCCACACATTTTCAAATGCATCTTCTTAACCCCTTAATGGTTTGCCCGTACGCCGTACGGGTTATCGAAAGTTGGCCACAACCGGATACGTTTGTACGGGCACTGATATTTTCTTCTTTCCATTTCTTTGATTTGTACATGTTTTTAATTCTTCTAGTGGGATAACTAGTTCTAGTGTTATTAAGGGATGCAGTTTGTCCACGGTACTGAAAAACTTCTCATATGGGATTTTCTTTGTGGTGAAGGCAAGGATTTTTCATTGAAAGCAAGAATTTAGACTCTTGAAAATATTCGATAAACAACGGGGATTGAATTGGCATTATTCAATTTGCTGCTTGAGAAAAATGAAAATGGAATGATAATCCAAAAAAACGGATATTATTTCTGTCCCCATTACAATGTAAGATTTAGTTTTACACCATGCTACAAACTGTGTGTGCATATTTATATGCAAACACGCATTCAAAATCCTCAACCATAGCAAAAAAAGTTACGATTTTTTTGTAATTATGAGAGAAATTTTTTTAAAAATGTATGAAACATTCTTCATAGCATGCACATTGAACTTATAACAAGCATACATTTAGGGTTTTTTGTATTCCACAAATATAAAATAAAAAAAAGTGTAAAAACTATAAAATTGAAAATTAAAATGAAATTCTTCCATTTTCACATTATATTAAGTATCATGCTTAGTTTCTATACATTAAAATAATGTGCCTTTTTTTAGAAAATTCTCGGCAAAAAAAAAAATTGACCGCTTATGGGGGGTTGGAAAGCTAAAATCTTATTTTTTTGACAATTTGAGATTTTTACATTTTTCAAACTGTATAGATTTTAACCTTTCTAAATATACCTTACTTTAACCTCTAGGGTATTTAGGAAGCCCTTAAAACGTATTTTTAAAAATCGTTGAATTTGGGCCACGCCCATTTTAATGGCGAAATTTGTAAACAAATTCTTTGTTTTTGCTTTAAAAGTGTAACGACTGATATAAACCAAAACATGTATTGTTTATTTTAAATTGAGCCTTTTATTTTTTTATTTCGATAGCCAATTAGAAGTCTCACTGTATACATTAAAATCAATTTATCTCAAAATGTAAATGTTAATGGAATGTATTTTCTGAAAAACTACTGTTCACAGGTATGTAAATTTATGAATTATTTTTAATGATGTCTAATATATACGTTAAAATGAGCTTTTGTAAAAACTCAAAAATTTTTTTTACAAATTTTTAAGTAAAAAATGGGTCAAATTTTGCAATGTTTGATAAAATATTTCATTATTTATTAAAAAATTCAAAATTAGCTAAAAGCTCATTTTAGTACAATGAGAGAGGTGTACTTTAATAGTATGAAAATTTTCAAGCATATACATAAAACAGATTTTGAGAAAAGGTACATAGAAAACAGCCAATTTAACATTGTCAGTATAGAGAAAGAGAGGTTTCCAACTCCCCTTAAGGGGTTAAAACATTGAAATCGAAAATTTCTACACCATCGTTTAAGACCTTTGTGTCGATAAGGGGAAATTCTTTCAATACTCACTTTTTTTTTGTTTTCAATTTTTATATGTTAAACATAAGTCTGCAAACTCTTTTATAAACCCTTGTTATAGTAATGCATTTTTCAAACAAAATCAAAAAGAAAGAAGTAAGCGGATTAAATTAATCCAATGTATTAACACACTAATTAGTTTTCAACAACAAAAAAAATCTACCAATTAGCACTAATTTTAATGTAATAAAAATTCTCCAAAATACTCATAATTTCACCAAGATGGATATTTTTTCTCATGAACTACCCATGAAAAAAAAATATATCTCACATGTCTTATCGTGAAACAAATTTATTAATAACATACATTAATCCTATTATATTTTTTAGAGAAATTTCTTAAAGCTTCTTTTCAGAAAGTCAAAACTAAAAATAAATAAATGAATTAGGCACTTTAAATATCGCTTATTTCTCCCTTTTATCTTTTTTGATAAAATTAAAATATTGCACGAAAAATATTCATTAGGGAGCATTGAATAAGAACACTTTTGAAAATATGTGGATAACATTTTTTTAATCAAATAAGAACTCATGAAAGCACTTTTAAGCCATAATTCGGAAAGCTGATTTAAAAACTAAAAAAAATAACAAGATTGAAAAAAATTAGTATATAAATATGTATAAAACCCATTTAAGATAACGCTTTTGACGAATTTAACTCTGTATAGGTTTTTCAGAGCTAATTAATATTAGACATTACAATACCTATTAAATTTTTTAAATTCAATTTTCCTATTTTATATTATTATTTCCCATAAAGATGTTGAAAGAAAATTCTCAATGCCATTAAAAAATCATATGAGGTCAAAAATTAAATATTAACATCTTCTTTTTGTAAAGTAAAGCAGATAATTGATTATGTTGAAGTTAGGGAAAGTTAAAAACATCAAGGAAAACATTTTTTTATATATAAATGGGAAAACTTATTTAATACCAAACTTGCTTTATATTATGAAAATTAATTAATAAGCAGATAGAGTTCACACTATCAAAACATATTAAAAAAAGGGCTAAATGAAAATTTAATATAGGCTGACTTCTTCATCTAAGTTAGGGGTGTCCAACATGCATCCCGCCAGTACGTAAGTTGCGGCCCGCTGACTTTTTAAAAAAAATTAAATTCAGGTTTTTAAAGTTTTTCATTTTGAAATTTATTTGAGGGGAAATTTATTTTTTATATATATCTACAATGTATTTGCCTGTTACCTGTTCTTGTTTTAAAATAAATCCTTTTTGATAATAGAAATGTCCTTTAGATTAAAATAGATTTATATTTTATCAAACAGTTACATATTTGATTTTACTATAAACTACTTTAATAAATTTCGAAATGCATTATGCATATCTTTTACTATGGATGCTACATGCTTCTCTGTGTGCGACTTTCGTTTCTCCTCCTCCTTTTATATTTGGAGTGCCCAAAAAACAAGAAGCAATCAGAGATGTTTTTTAAAGTTTTTTTAAAAAAAAAATTCAGGACGGTAAAGATAAAGGACAACGTATACTTAATCGTTTGCGAATGACAGCACTATTAAATTTAAATAATGAGTAACGAAAGATCAATTCTATAGGAACACCGTAATTTTTAAGAAAATGGCAGCTAGCTATTTTAAACATTATTTGATCATTGCATTATTATATCATATAAACATTATTATATTATCTATGTCTGTATATATGAAAAATAATGAAGACAATAATAATAATTCATTCTGTTTTAAATCTTCACTCCAATAAATGTTTTTTTTGTTTCCAAATCTGATATAAAGGTACATATTTTTATGTGCGGCCCGCGAGATTATAATGTTTTTCCGAAGTGGCCCGCAAGGTCATTTGGGTTGGACACCCCTGATCTAAGTAATTCATTTCTTATGGCTTAGTTAACAAGTTTACCGGGAAGAAAAAGTTTAAGATCTTTTCAGAAATGAAAACAAAAATTGTTTTTTATTTATTATAAAGAAACACACATTTGTACACTCTCCACCTTTTAAAGAATTTCTATCTTTAATTTCGCGGAATTCCTTTGTTGTTTTATTATTATTTGAATTATATAACGCGGCTCTTTATAACACAAATTTGACGGATCTCCGATTTTGACTCGGTTAAGTGGTTAGAATCTAAAAGCATATATATCTTTTTTTAATTCCTCATAGAGCTCGTAAGAATTTCCAGTCCCAGCTGCAGTTACACCACCAACGCTAAAGAATTTAAAAGTAGCGGGATGCAATGTTGAGATAAACTCTCTTGTTTTAATCTATTAAGAGTATAAAGCAAGATTTTAGTATGGCTCATCACTGAAAGTATAATAGAAAATAGTAGAAATGACCTAAAAAATATGATTGTCAATCTGTTTAGAATCGACTATTGTTTATTTAAGAAAAATATCATTTAGGTTTAATCTGTTAAGTTAATCCTGCTAGTTTTTACCGAAATGAATAAGAATTTCTTACATTTTATCTATTCTAAATTATAGCACGCCCCAGTACTTCACAAATGTGTCTTCGATTTTTATTATTTACATAAGCTGTTATAATATCTCTATTTCTAAAGGTAGTACAAGTGTCACTCCTGCAAGTCAAATTGTTCCGCAAACTATCTCGAAGTCGGTGACAGTAATCGTGAAATGGAACTGAATTTATATATAGCAGTTTCTATTATTTTACAAATTGAGATAACCCAAAATAAGATTTTTTTTTTGTTAACAAATTCTTTCAAGATTATTTCGTCATCCATTATTAAAAAACACAGAAAATAAGCTTAGAGTTTTCGATTCAAAGCAAAACAATGTAAAAAACGTTTAAAATTTTTTGGCAAGTGTCTAAACTAAATACTGTATATTCCGGAGTATCATGTGCTCGCAACTGTACTTTCAAGCTGCATTTTTTTAATTTTTAGGAATATTCGCCGTATAACGATCAATCTTTCTTTACAAAGAGACTTGAAATGTGCATGTGCAACGAATGCTCTTATCTTTTGAAGTCTAGATATAGTGTGAGAGTGGATAATCAAAGCATGAATGTGTAAATAAATGTGACATAATTAAAAGACATTTAAAAAAATGTAATATATTTAACAATCTACATGAAACGGAAGATGATTATTTACAGATCAGAGAGTAACAATGATGATGAAGGTGAAATAGAATTCGATGATGTACCCAAAGATATAATGGAAGAAGAATATGGCGACCTCATGTTATATCTAAAAATGAAAGCTAGTAAGGTATTTCATTTCTTTTACATAAACAGGGTTTAGATATATGCAGAAATCTACTCTTTTTTTTTCTATATTCCTCTTTTCTTTACTTTTAGAGCTATCATTTTTATATTCAGCGTATAACACGCACCCGTAAATTTAGATCTTATTTTTGGTGTTAAAAGTGCGAGTCATAGCTGGAGCATGCGGTAATTACAAACCATGCTTACTTTAGACACTAAAAACGTTTTTAGCGGTTAAAAAACAAAGAAACGCATTAACTCTGACATCTCAAAAAAAAAAAAAAAAAAAAAAACTAAATGGAGGCAGCTACTATGCTATCGACCGTTACCTAACCCTTTATTACCATCACTTACTCTCCAAAACGTCATCATGGCACAGTTGCTAGTGATCACTTCTTCCAGTTCCGTTACGACCTGAAAAATTATTCGGAATTCCCACCTCCATTATCGAGAATTATTCATATTCCGGTGCGGGACAGAAAGAGTTCAAAACCAGATGAGTCGAAATTGCCCCTCACAGCTGGGCTCAACAATTCCGCTAACTTCTTTTCGAAACTAAGGTTGATAAATGGTTTCTCACAGGAAGGTGTACCAGAAAAAGAAGATGGTAGGGGGGGGGGAGTAGTAGGAGGAAAAGAGGTACCACGATTTATTTTCCCCAAAGATCTTTTCCACTGTATAATCCTTGAAAAACCCCCTTACCACCTACTTGAGAAAGTTTTTCGTTTTATTTATTTTTTCAAAAAAAGTTTTTCCAAGATTTTCAAGTCGATCTTTCAATCGATTTTATGAAGAACTGACACGGTCACACTGCCCTACTATCTTCCATTTCGTCATTGATCTTGCTTATTCGCTTATTTATTTAAAACAGATCTCTTTTATCTCTTGCCTTTCATTTCCTTTTTTATTTCTTTTTCTCTTTCAGTCGCTGAATGAAAGTGCATTTCGAAGAGTTTTTAGCGATGTAAATTATCTTCTTTGGACGAAATTTCTTTCACGGCAATGCAATATATGTTACATAAAAAGATTGAAAAACGCGTAACATAAAAATGGAATTATCCGTATGGGATAAAACTGCGCATGCACTTACGAGTCCCTTACGATAAAATATCAAAATGATTGACTTTCGGCGATCAAATGAAGGAGTAGCTTGAGCTCCACGACGCTGCAATGAAGTATCTGAATGGTGAATAAAACAGAGGACATCCCAACAATGTTAAGTCATAACTTCCATGCCAACGCAGATCTATTAACCCACGTGAAATATATCAATGCTTTGCAGAAGGATTCGTGAACAGTATGAAGAGATAGCACAATTTGAAAGGACTAAAGGAAGTAAAAAACTTAAATCGCAAGAGATAGCTCAATATCTGAGTCTGAACAATGTTACCATTTGGAAAAATAAGAAGGAATGGGTGAATAATGCGGGAGAAAACATCAAGAAACTAGTTGTGAATTGAGATCGACATTAGACTACGACAACAGACGATCGTCCGATCGGCGTTCACAGCTACTGGTGCGTCCTTATCAACGATCCGGCGTGTAACAGGGACAATAATGACTACACTGATCATCAATAAACGATATAGCAAAACGGGTCTATAACACTGACAGAACCATAAAAACACGACCATAACAAGGAGTACTCTACACGGTTGGACACTGGTGCGTTTGCAATGGAGCCTGGCTCGTTCAACTTGGAATCTCACCGGCTATCATAGAATTGTTTTCAGCGATGAGTCCCACTTCGAACGGAGCCCCGATGGCCAGCGAAAATATGACTGAACACTTCCAGGACAGGGAATTGGAAGGATAATAATCAACTGACTATCATTCGCGACATATCACGACAACCAGAAGCTATAATATGAGGTGCCACATCATCTGAAAATCGGATTTCTTTGGCCCCTTTCCGTGACCCCCTTAAAGCAATGTGGTACGTCAACGAGATTCTCCAATCCATAATGTAGCCCTCCCTTAAACGGATCCCTGAGTATACATTTCAATAAATTAAGATCTTTTCTAATGCTTATCTTTGTGATTCCTGGAACAACTCTTCCCCAGCCCACGAAATTGCTCCATCTTGTCTAAATAGAGCACGTTTGTGATCTGATGGGCTGAAGTCTCCGACCGTCACTTGATCTCGCCCATCTAACTCGGTAATTAGAATGTGTAGAAAAAGAATGTGCATGACTATCTTGCAGAAGGACACCCACCAACTCTACTAGGAAATGCCCAGCCGAATAACAAGTTGAATCAGGGCCAAAGGCGGGCTAATATTATATTTTGACTCTCATATTATATACCAGAGGCTAAATACAGAACGTTGAATTGCCGTTCCCCCGGAATTCTTAAGGATCCACGTAAGTCTGCGTTTAATTTAAAAATCATCACTTCTATACAGACAATACAGAAAATCATTTGACTTAATTTAAAATTGTATTTTTGAAATGATGGCAAAGTTGCAATAAACACTTTCCCTTCAACGTTTTTCAATAAAATGCATCATCTTTTGTATATATACATTCAATACTTAATGTAGATGAATATCACTTAATTCAGTCTAAAATCCGACGAATCCGTGAAATCAGAAAGGATCCATAAAGAGGGCATTTAGAAAGGTAATATAAACTGTAGACCGAAAATATACAATAAAAAGAGTAATTAGTTATTCACTTCTTAAATAATTGAATTCACTTATGTGCATCAATTAATTATGGTTGGTTGATCACAAAGATAAAGATTACTTATTTTACTGCATGGTTGGTCGCGTTAAATTAACATTGCATGGGAACTGAACACCACTATTAAAAAAAAGAGTGAAATCGTCAGAAGAAAGGTTTTCCAAATTTCCCTATTGTGTGGAGCCCCACATTCTAATTTTAAGTATTTGGGCTCTCATAAACGCATTTGGAAAACAGATATTATTTGTGTATTATTTTTAACTTTAAGGTATCCGTGATTTTAAGGTGTTAAATGTTAGGGCCATTTGAAAAAATATATATATAAATATTGAGGACGAAGAAAAATATATATAAAACTAGAGAGTTTTCTAAGTTGTTTTTATAGCATTCACTTTATCTAAAAAGAATATTTTTATTGCGTTTTTTAAAGTATGGAATTTTCACGATAATTTGTGCACGAAAAACGGGTTATCTTCAAAACAATCCAATCAAATTCCAATGAAATTCATAACATATACGTGCGTTATGAGCTCGTCAGAGTATAACAAATTTCAGGTTTTAAGGTAGTTGCATTTAATCATATTTTACTGCACTTTTTAGCTTACAACATACACTAATTTTGACGAAAAACCATTAACATCAAACTTAAACGCTTATAAAAAATATATTTTTAGAAATGTTTTTTACCCCGCGGTTTGTAACACTTCAGATAGATCAAGAAGTATATCACGATTAAATTAAAATTGCATTATATTCAATGCATTTTTATTTATGGCGTTTTTCTTAACTTTGAAAATTTTGTTAAAATTTCATAAAAATATTTTTTTTTTCCAAAGCCAAAGGCTTTACATGTTATTCAATTACTAATTATGACTCTTTAAGCTTATATATGTGCTTTAAAACAGTAAAATTCTCCTAAAAATAAATTTTTGAAAAATTGGTCTCCGAACCTAGTAGGATACTTTAAACACGAATGCTATATACTGAAAAAGGAACAGTAAAATTAAATTAAAGTTTTAACTATATAAAAATTTCAAATAATGGATGGAAAATTAATTTTTTTCATTCATATTTTCTAGAGAAGTGCAAGTGTAGCGTTTCTCACCTCCCCCAGTATCCGTATTTCTTGAAGATAAATAAACATATTTCACTACGTTAAGACAAAATAACGTTAAATAACACGAAAAAAATACATCTCATCACAACAAAAGACATTACTCCCTGAAGAATTAAATGTGTATCTCTGAATGAACTTTTTTCTCGACTTTTTGCCATTATGATAATTATTTCTTTTTTAGAAACTATCCATGAAAGATTTTTTTATTATTTTTCTCACCCCCACTCCTCCCATTTCCATCAACTGAAGAAGGTTTCAGAAAATACAAGCATTTTCTAATTGTGAATTTCTAGAATTTTCTAAACAGTAGCTTATTTTATAATTCTTACATTATTTTATTGTGAACTCTTTATTCAAATTTTATGAGCGGCCAAAATAAAATTTTATACCTCGTGGTACCGTTCAAGTATTTATACCTGGGGTCCATAAATTCTTGAGGATAGAACACATTATCCAAAAATAAAATAAAATTTAGATTAATCCAATGTTTCATTAAAATTTTTCTACGTGGCAACAACATCAACCGTTTTCACATAAAGGGATCTATATAGACCCATACAGCTCATCAATAATGTACTGAATGAAGAAATTGAGAACCATTTTTCACGAATGAAAAATAACTTTCATAGTCGGGACGTTTCAATTTAAAAGCTCGAATATATTCCGTTCTAGCTCCGTTTTGATTTTTAAGTGACACGCAGAAACAAATGACTGCGCGTAGATATTCTCTTATATATATATATATATATATATATATATATATATATATATATATATATATATATATATATATATATATATAAAGACTATTTTAAATCTCGAACATTTCGCGACCATTTACAGCGAAAACTGTTACTACATAAACTTATTTTCCCTTAGCCAAAAATATTTTCTAGACTTAATACTTTATTTATACATGTGTGAGAGGATTTTCCAAAGGATTAAATTTGAATTCATTCAGGAAGCTGCAACGTACATAGTTATAAATCTTTTAAACGATGCACTATGTATTCTATTTGTGTGTCTGTGTACTTAAATATTCATGTTTTTACAGACCAATCCATATTTTATACAGATTTTTTTATTATTTTCAATATATATATATTAAAGATTTCACATCACACATATCGGAAAAATACGTTCATTGCGCGTAATCAATGCTTAATTGCAATAAGTTCATTTGAATAACTAAGTTCTAGAGCCTCGTTCTTAAATATTCTATTGTTGTTACTAATGCCACCTGATCGGCAAAAGCCAGATCGAGGCCCACAAAACTCATCATGGCAAGGGGTTAGTTGTACGCCTATCCTTAGCCGTAGATCTGAGCACCATACAGGGGATAGCATAATTTGGCTCGATTAAACCCCAATTTTGAGGAAGGACACCCTGGGGTGGGCAGGGGCCTCCCATCCATCTTCCCCTACTACCTCATGAAGACTTGCGGCTCGACGGCTGTTTAGAGCCGGGGTGTCCAACACGCAGCCCGAGGGCCGCACGTGGTCCACCAGTACGTAAGTTGCGGCCCGCTGACTCCTTTTAAAAATATTTAAATATCAGGTTTTTAAAGTTTTTTTTCATTTTGAAATTTATTTGAGGTATTTTATTGGGGCTTTATATATATATATATATATATATATATATATATATATATATATATATATATAAATCTACAATATATTTGCCTGTCACCTATTCTTTTTTTAAAATAAATCTTTTTTGACAGTAGAAATGTTCTTTAGATTAAAATAGATTTATATTCTATCAAACAGTTACGTTTGATTTTACTATAATAAATTACTTTTTAAAAAATTCTGAATTGCATTATGCATATCCTTTACCATGAATGGTACATGATCCTCTGTGTGTGCGACTTTCATTTATCCTTCTCCTTTTCTGTTTGCAGTGCCCAAAAAGCAAGAGGCAGTCAGAGATGTTTATTAAAGTTTAAAAAAATTATTCAGGATTGTTTAGATAAAAGCCAACGTATACTTAATTGTTTGAGAATGACATCACAATCTAATTTTAACAAAGAGTAACGAAAGATCAATTCAAAAGGAACTAAATAATTTTCAAGAAAATGACAACTGTAATATTTTAAACATTATTTGATCATTTTATTATTGTATTATACACACATTATTATATTATCTATGTCTGTATACATGAAAAATAATGAAAACAATAATAACAATACATTTTGTTTTAAATTTTCACTCCAATGAATGTTTTTTTGTTTCCAAATCTGATATAAATGTACATATTTTTATCTGTGGCCCGTGAAATTATAATGTTTTTCCGAAATGGCCCGCAAGGTCATTTGGGTTGGACACTCCTGATTTAAAGTATCCCCATGCCGTAAAGGCACTACACTCAGTTCTTCAGCGGGATTCGCGCGAACCCAGGCCCTACAGTACAACAGTCAGCGTCTCTAATCACTATGTCTGAGCAGCGATACATAGATTAAGCATGATCATGAAACAAAAAAAGTTCAAACTCACGGAGCTCATCAATGGCTAGTAATTGCACATAGAAAGTTGAAAACATTTATATGCGATTTTCGACGGGGGATTTCTATACACGTCGTTGTCAAATATTCGTCTTGTATTGCTTTCTATTAGGAAAACTGAAGTACCCAAAAGTGTTTTCTACAAAGAGATCATCTGTAGAGTTTAGAGAACAAGGTTACAAAATCTCAGGATTTTTGAAAAATTAGAGCCTAAATTCAATTTGCTCTGTTATCTCATTACCGTCGATATCGATACAGCACCTTAGGAACTGCACAGTTTGAACATATTAACTTGCAGTCAGGTCACAGTGTGGAGGAAATGTTTTATGCAATGACATTAATTGATTTTGCAAATCTTTGTCAGTTGAAAGATTTCCACGCATGAAGAAACTTTGTGAGAAATTGTTTTTTACATTTTAGTCGTCATATACTTGTGAGAAAAGTTTTTCTTGTATGAAGTACAAGAGTAAAAATAGATGCAAGTTGGCTGACTGAAATTGCAAGCTGTGATGAGAATTTCAACCTGCAATCTCACTCCTGATTTTTTAAAAAAAAATGGGATAAAATTGAGACAGGGTGCATTTTTCTCATTAAACTTATTCTAAAATTAAATGTGCTAGAAGCTATAGATCCAAGGAGGGCATTAAGTCGATCGCGATCGACCGGTGGTCCACCAAGACATTTTGGGGTGACCGCCTTCTCAAAAAACGTTAGACGCGAATACTAAAAGAAACACAGGTGTTTATCAAGAGAATGAAAACACCCGTGAATAAAAGAGACACGGCGAATAAAACTGCAACCCAAATTTGAGTGACGTTTTGAAGAATTTACTCGACTAGAATCAAAAGTTGCATTCATGGGTTACCCATTTGGCAATGTTGATGTGAAAAATATAACTAAAAATATGCTATCTTTATCTCTCGAGGAAAACGAAGCTTTTCTCCTTCAAAAGGACGTAATCTGTAAGGTATAAATTTTTTGGAATCTAATAGACGAAGTTAAAGTACCCCAATTTTAAAAAAGCTGCAATTCATTTAACATCGCTCTTTCGCTCTACCTATCTGGGTGGGAATCTACATTTTCAACGAAGGATAGATATATTTAAGACAACATATCACTCGTTTTACAGACGACCACATAGAATCCAGTGCAAGATTAGCAGTTAGTAATTATACATTCCGAGGTATTCAAGATTGGGGCGGATAATATGAAGACTAAGTCTTCTACTGAGACTATAGCTACTAGAACTAATTTTAAGTGAAAATTATTTATTTTTAATGTATTGTGAATTGTTTGAAAATGCATCATTTGATATTATTAAATTTATGGGTATAATTATATTATGTTTGTATTTTATGTTTTACTTAAAACGTAGTTTTAAAAGAGTAAGTTTTTCTACTGCAGTTATGTAGGTAAGTATACATATACTGTATTTATTATTGTTATAATACAAATATTGTTGAGCATTTTTTTCCTACACACCTACGTCACAAGGAGGACCGCGACACCTTGAAAAAATTAAAAGTAGACCATGCCATGTAAAAGTCTGCCCACCCCTGCAATAGATAATATGAAATTAGGAGAGTAATTAAATAGAATAAAATTTCCACAATTTTTTATTTAACTTACATTTGTTTATTTTTTTATAATGAATGCAACCATTTTAGTAATGTGTGGCCCTCTGATATCCTCCTCTCCCACGATGCGGTGGTTGCTGCCGGCGTGTCCTTCCCGAAGCTAGTTGTAAGTTGCCAGAGCCTGAGACAGGGTGGACTTCTGCACAATAGATGGAGACACCACCTATCTCCAACTCCACAATTTAGGCAGGGGCTGGAAAGGAGGGAAAATATTCTTCAGCACCCTGCACTCGTGGTTTCTGCTGCGACTCCCCACAAAACTTCCGAACCTACTTTTTTTACGAGCACGTATTCCGTGGCATCGGACATTGAACATAGGCTCTCCGGTGTGGAGTCCGATGTTCTAACCACTAGGATATCCACGGCCTTTCCACGATGTGGTTCGTGAGCCAAAACAAGTTGCCCACACTTGGTGTGCCACAAAGGATGCGATTTATGCCTGTGGATACATATATAGCCAATATTTCCTGTGCAAAATATCAGACACAAGACTGAAAAAAAAAGATAATTAAAATATTCCATTCATAAAATTGAATATATATTTTTTAATGGTGGGGAAAACTCTTTGATTGATTTATATTGGCGTAGCACACTGAGAGGAGCAACACGAAAGTTATAAAAGTAGCTCCTCATTGTTGAACTACATTTAAATATTGGCACAGCTAAAACAATTGTATAAAAATAAATACACATTGTCTAAACTAGTACACTTTTACAACGTCTCGGAGAAAACAACAGCTTTAAATGGTCCGACTCTTTAGTCAGATGATCTAATGAAAATGTCCGAGTGAATAAACGTATCCCCATTACAGGAACTTTAAATCGCCAAAAAGAAACAAGAGAATTGAGCCTCTTTTCCAAAATTACTGGAAAGAAGACGACGAGAGAGTCGTTAATATAATGATCCTAGCGAATTACTTGAGTATTTGTTCACCTGAGATTACGCAATGCACTTAGGAAACATTACCCAGGCCATTGCATAGAATGAAAAAAAAAATAATGTAATATATACTATGCGGGCTTCGAAGCATTATAAACATGGAGACGTGAATATATCAGAAACAATATATAACTGTATGTCGCAGATCTACGGAGCGTGTTTCCGAGGTAATATTTATTTTTAAATTTTCCTTCACGGGCATGGGTTAGAACAATACTCGTAGGTCATGCCTTGTGTAGAAGTCATTAAATGTCAAATATTTCAAATGTACGGTCAAATACGTCAATGTTTTCATAAAGTTGATGTGTACGATGGCATATTTTTAAGAGTAATATTTCAAAGCAGCTTTAAACTACAAGCTGTCATAAAATGTCAAGGTAACTTTAGCCTTTTCATGCCGTAAAGTTAAAATTGCTTTGAGAGTACTATGTTAAAAACAATATTCTTCAAGGTTGTAAAAGATGTACTTGTATTACGATTGAGTGGATGACAATAGGGTGAAAAGACTGTATTCGATTGAATATAACTAAAATTTCGGAAGTCACCTTTGTCCAAGTAAAAAGCTAAATTCCTCGAAAAATTTGTGCAGAGTTTTTATACTATTATCTCCATTATCTTTGACAAAAGAGATAAATAACAATTGCATATTAACAGAGAAGACAAAATTATAATTTTGCCACATGCTGACACAAAACATAACCAAATCAAATGCAAATGAAGGCATTAATAGATTTGGTATCATTTAACAATAAAAACAACATGTATTATAATTTACTATTCTTCATAACTGACTAGAGATAACTGACAGTAGAGTAAATTCGACTGTGAAGTCTACTAAAAATCCTTTCCTCAATTCCCGTCTGCGAATTTTGAATAAGTTTGTTAACATTAAATTATTCAAAACAGATATAATGTCAAGTAAAAATGAGCATTTTTCTGGCATATAAATAAATCTTAAAAATGCTTCGTCTTACAAAATCTACTCTAAAAAAAAAAAAAAAAAAAAAAACTAGGTAAAATAGCAGAAAACTAGCATTTTTTTTCCTATAGAGGGGAAGCTCTCCCCTCCCCATGCTTGGTAGAGGAGGTGGTACTCTTTATTAATACACATCATAATTTTTCATTTACAAATTAATAATTTCAAAACACAAGCGATGAAAAAAAATGTAGATATTTTTTTTTTCAAATAATTAACACATGAATAAAAAAAAAGCCAATTGGGCGATGGTTCAGGTTTAAAGAAAGTGACATTCCACACATTTTTTACTGAATATGAACAAAAAGATCTACATGCGAAGCCAGGGACAATTTCTTTCCATTCAAATTTAATAAAATTAAGTTCAAAATGGAAGTGTTTGTTAAGAGGACATGGTACGATTTAAGCAAAAAAATTTTAATTTAAGAATTTTTAAAAAAATTTTCGCTACCTCCGATGTGTGTATACTATGTAAACCAGATTTTGTGCTCAAAATTTCATAAAATGCTAGCCATATAATTTTTTAAGGAAAAAACTTGAAATTTGTTAAGTGAATTTGTACACGCATGAAATTTGATTTACAAGATCGTCAAACTATGTATAACAAAAGTTGGTGTGGGTTCTGCGATAACATGATTGGTATTCGTACAAAACCTTTTTTTATGAATGCTTATTGAAAATTCCTTAAAAAACGCATAAATTCCGAGTTCAATTATTTTTAAAAAAATAAGTATTACTTTGATTCAAAAATGCATACCAACTTTCGTTACGTGTACTATTGGTAATAGGTAAAAAAAAAAAAATCAAAGCATTAGGCACAATAGAAAAAAAGCCTTGGCATTTTAAATGAAGACAAACTAGATATTTTATCTTTCTGAGATAAGTAAGTTTAAAGTTTTGATTTGCAATAGGGGGATGTGAATGAAAATGAACGTAAAAACTATCATAATTCTGCGTTTTTTAAGTTTACAGCTTTCAAATTTCGTGAGGTTATAGAAAGCTATATAAAAATTATTTAGGCTAAAAAAATTAGATTTGATTTTTTGACCGATTTTGGTCAATTGAATCGTACTGTGTCCCCTTAACATTGCACTGAAAAGCAACATGAGAGCTACTGGCAGCAGATCTCACAATTTTGAACCTTGGTAAGGTTACCATAATCACTTGGATACCCCGATCACAAAAAAAGAGCGAAAGCTTGATCACAAGAAACATGAAAAAAACTTTGTACTTTAAAAAGAGTGAAACAAACTATAATATACAGAAACTAACTTATTTGAAGAAATTCGAAAGCATCAGTTGTAACAGTTATTACAATTCTTAAAAGGCATAGTATTATTTAAACACACGGAATAGAGTCTCCATTAAAATTCAGAAGTCCACTAATTTAAAAATGTTACAAGTATGAAAAATAACTGTTAAGTATGAATGTTAAGTAGTACTCAGTAGTAGTAGTAGTAGTAGTAGTAAAGTCTCTAGCCAAGATTGAGTCACACGACGGGATACAAGGCCACTTTGGAAATATATTAATTACCTTATTTCTCTTTCTTTCTATGCCGGAATCCTAAACTGTCTCTCGAGCATTCATTAGGACACTAACTACCTCTGTCATTAGGAAAACTATTAACGACTATGTTTACTATTTTAACACAAATCCACCTCGAAACACGTACGAAAAGCAGTTATCCTTTTTTTTTTTATAAATCATCAATTCTCTTCGGATGCAATAGCCCTCAAAACCACCCTCAAAACGAGCACTTTCTATTAACACAATGCAAGCCGAACATTAGTCATTGAAGAACGAGAAAGATAAATAAAAAGAGTCCATTCTGTCTGGTATAAGTACTCCAGACAGTTCAAAAGGCTGCAAATGACACTTCGCATTCATTTTGTATCTGCAAAAATATCACACCAATCCTTTCTTTCAGTGTCTGCGTCTCAAGATTGGGCGGTTTCGAAGGTCGTCGGAATGCCCTGCAAAAGTACGAGTCCGTCTGATGTGTATCCCACTTAACGCAGTTGACAAATTATTCAGACAATGATGGGTTTCGTACAATTCTAGACAAAGTTATTACTGACAGAGAGAAACACGCACAATGAATAAGCGACAAATAATTAATAGAAATAATGTGTTGTTGGCACATTTTTTAACTTTTTCTTTGCTCTGATCGATGGGTATAACTTAGGCTTGGGGGCCATATTGTGGAAGCGGAGGATATCGGAGGGATTTATAATGAAAGTTAAATAATGACTATATATATATATATAAAATTCATTATTTAACTTTGCATCTCAGATAAGTTATAAATTGTACCGTAAAAATCAATAAATAAAAGTTGAATAAATTAGTGGTAATTACATTTAATTTATTTACTGCGCTAATTTCATATAATATACAGCTAAAAGCACATTTAATTTTCGAATCAGTTTAGAGACAAATGTACCCTACCACACTTTTCTACAATTTTTTGAATCAGGAGCGAGTTTACTTGCTGAAATTCTCCTTACAGCATCCACGTTAATGTCAACCAACTGGCATCTATATTTATTCTTGGTTATCTTCATGGAAGAAAAACTGTGCTCAATATTTCGACCCAAATATTGAAAATATTTCCTTGATATTTGGTTTTCTGGCTGTCTTGGTGGAAAGCAAAAAAACTATTTGCGGCCCGCTATTTGCTCACCCCTGGTATGAAGGATACGGATAATGTTGCTTAAACTCTACGTAAGCACAATATTTTTTAGAAATTTTTAAAAAGAAATATGTTTTTGTGTGGATATATTGCTTTAAAAAGTAGTTCACGATTCTTAGTAACAGTGCACCACAATTCTAAGCTTTTGCTTTTAAAATTGAACCTCTCTTTAAAAATGCCTCAAATCAAAGTGCCTAGTGGTCATGGTATCGGATCGTGGCTGGCTTGTCACAAGTTCTAGCTCAGTACCACTAAATAACCGCCGTGTAGAGGAGTCATGCACGTTAAATTTGTCGAGAGGTCAAAAGTCCTCCCATTGGTGTGGTGTGGTAGTTAGGAGATAGGGGTGACAGCTCAGGTGCCGTCTTCGTCACTTGATCATGGTTCAAAATTACGAGGCTCTTCGCCAAAACCCCTCGTGTAGTTGAACCGTGCGACGGAAATATTCACTCATTCAACTCCAATCCAAGAGCAAATTCAAATGTGGAGTACATTGTAAAATAGAGAAACTAAACTCAGTGGCGCAACAACCAATGACTACTGTTCCCATCTCAGTATACCAGACCTAGGGCGCTGAGGTGCATGAGCAGATGTTTCGGTCAGGTGGTCAGTTTGACGCGAAATCCCCAGTGTTTAGTTCTCAGGCAAGCCTAGTACTCATTTATCGACCCACTGAAGGGATGAAAGGTTGAGTCGACCTTGCTCAGCCCGGGGTTTGAACCCCGGACCTGTGGCGTGAAAGCGTGATACACTACCACTCAGCCACTGGGCTTAAAATAGAGAAATGTCACATATTAAAAGTTTAAGTGAACTACACATGCATCTGCTTATTGCACTTTATCCTAAAAGACTACAAATATTTTGTTGATAAACGTATTTATAAAAAAGTTATGATCATTTAGCATTACAATGTTGGAGAAAAAATTTAGAGCACTTTTTATTTAGTATGATAAAAAAAAAAGATTTAAAGAAAGCGATTAAAAAAAATATAAGATGGAATAACTAGGATCCAACAAATTTTTGATGGAAATTCCCAATTGAGTAATCTTATAAGATTAATAACAGCCGACATTAAAATAAACAAAATACACGACCAACAACAAAAAGAAAACTCTGCCCATTCCCCCTACACCTTCTGCGAAATTAAAAGTGTATACGAAGAATATAAAATCTCATTTGGACCCATGCCCACCGGTTCAACACCCCAGAATAAGTATGTCCTCCCCTCCCCTAAAAAAACATACACCGCGTCAAGGATTTTCCTGCTAGACACCCTGTGTAATATATCCATCATCATAAGTTACTTTTCTACAAACACTTGTATTCATAAGTAAAACAAAGTCAAAACATTCATGTCTTGAACAGAGGGAGCCATCTATCAAATCGATTGCAGATAATTCTAGCTCTTATGTTCCCGTTCTGGCTGTACACTTAGTTTTTCAAGACAAAAGCCCCATCATTTTTGTTCACTTCCTACATGAAAAGCATTGTATGACGTTTTGTTTTGTTTCTGAGCATTATAAATTGTTTTGTGTCACGCGTTTTTTCCGTTCTTATCAACTTTCGTGACTATAACACTTACGAAAAGTTGCATATACACTGTTGCGAAACAAGAGTTAAAAGTTATTTTTCTTGGAATTACCAGTTCGAAACTGTCGGACATAAAATCATAATTTTGTTGTTCACTGGCTATTTGTACTCAACAAATACTTACAGACGTTGCATATAAGTTTAATTTTAACTACTTTTCTTTGAATGATGGGCACGGCATTAACTCCTAATTTACGAAGACATACTTTCAAACAAACAAAAAATGCACATATACAGTCGGACCTCTATATAACGAAGTCGCTTATTCCCGAAAAAAAGTTCGTTACATGGAAAATTTGTTATATGGATGTTCACCTTTTTCATACCTTATAAACCACATGAAACAAATATTTTAAGTTCATAAACACTATATATTAAAATATTTTTATTTGATGTTCAGGCACTTACGTTTTGACATTTTCGAGCTTCTAGAAACGAAGTTACCAGTACGGCTGATCAACACTACAAATGAATGGAGACTATTTCAAGGACACGAGACAACTCCACTGAGGGTGAAAGGGGATATCGAAGATGTTTGCAGTGAACTTGTGACGGGCTCATCGCACTTTCTACTAAAAACTCCTCTTGGGTTCTTTGGGGTCGAAAAGGCAAATTTTTTCCAACCAAATCCAGACGACAAGCATGTTTATGCAAATTAAGAACCTTTTAAATAGCAGAAGTTTAGCGTAAGCAGTGTGCCCTTTGGGAAGTGATTATGCTAGTCTGTGGTTAATAGTATTAAAGTGATAAGTTATCCGACATTCAATAGTTCAGCCATTCGTGCCAGTTCATTCAAGTGAAGGTGGATACCATTCCATGCAAGATAAAGAAAAGTCATTTAAGATTCGAGTACAAGAAACATATTGACTATCTTTCAGACAAATTCTGGGGTAGAATAGCGTTAGCTATCTCCCTAATTGGGAGAAACTCTCCTCTTTCCCTAGAAAATAAAGTGATACTTTACAAGCAAATTCTGCGCCCAACGATAACTTACGGGTCCCCCGTATGGGGGGCAGCGGCCCCGACCCATACAAAACGCATTCAAGTCATTCAAAATAAAATTCTTAGAATCATTACTAACGCACCTTGGTACGTTAGAAATAGTGTCATACATCACGATTTACACATGGAGCCGATTGATAATTACATCACTAGAACTTCTAGAAATGTTTTTACTTCTATCCAAAATCATGACAATCCAGTAATTAAAGCACAAACACTATTCACGTATCCTCACTCTAAACTAAACTTTGCTTACAAAACTACTAAATGGAATCTGCCCTTGAAACCACCGTAATCACAACATAAACACTTAATTGCTACACTTTACAATATTCAAACGCATTTGCCTCTCATCAGAACTGGGATCAGTGTTAAAGCTGGCTCCAGCTTCGTTCCACCTGCTGTGGCGTCTGTAAGTTTTTCCTTGCAAACTCTTTTCTTTTCATTCCGGCTGCAAAAAAAAAGCATTCTCCTTCCCACTGCGTTTTTGGTGCTCCTCGAACGCGTTTTGGGGCTGTTAAGCCCTCCCTTCCTCCGCTCTTCCCTTCTCGCCCTCGTGACGTCACTCCAGTTTCGTCCTCGTTCGGCCGCTCTCTTCCTCCAACCTCCCCCTACGGGGGGAGTGATATCAGATATCGGTCTTTATTATTCATCCTTTCTCCGCGATTCTGGGTATAAGCGATTTATTTCGCTGGCACCCGCTTCATCTAATTTTCGTTTCGATCGAAACGAGTTTGTTGCTGCTACCTAGGATATAGAGGTAGGACTCTTCTATTAAATACTAGGAACTGTGTATATACTGAGATTAGGATAAGGTGTTAAAGTTAAATATAGTGTTTAGGGTCACGCTTTTCTTTTTAATTAGGTAATACGTATTGTGCGTTTCTTCACCTCAGATCCGCTAAAATATAAATATTATCATTGTATAGTGTTTAAGTTAAAACCTTAATAAAGAGATATTAAGATTATGGCAACGCCAGGTTCTTCATTCACTCCCACACCTATAGGTCACGAGGAAAACGTAGGAGTAGGGCATCACCCATGGGCGAATGCCTTTCAAACTGGACAACGGGGGTCAAAGGTTGCACTTCTTGGATGAAACGAGCAGAATTCTATTGCTCTGGGCGAATTAGGCACCTAATAAAAACCATTTCAAAATTTATGACCAGTATAAAATCTGCTAAAAGAGAGAATAACTTGAAATGTCCAGAAATACTTTAAAAATAGGGATAAAAAATTGAATCACAAGGAAAAAAGTTCGTTATGTAGAAAATGCACTTCACTACAGAGAGGTTATTTTACGAAAAAAATCGTGAAATGTTCTTTGTTCCAGAAAAAGTTCGCTATATAGAAAAATTCGCAATATAGAGGTTCGACTGCATTTTATTATTGCGTGAGTGAGTGTTTATTAACGTGGTACTTAAAACAACACGAGCGCTATTGGCGACGGATCTCGTACTTTGAACTGTGACGAAGTGAAAAGAAAGACATCTAAGCCTACCCTTCAAGCTTCCAAACCACGCCAACTTTAGGACTATGAACCATAACAGAACCAACGTGCATCAGCCCTTCTACATGGCGGATCTTCAGGGATCAAGTCGGCAACGTCGGCCACGAGTCCATGACCATGACCACTAGCCTGCCAAGGTTTCATTTAATTATTGCAATTGGAATTCAAGAATCTAATATCATATTGGTATCTGTTGTGATATCTAGCTTCATAGTATTTAAGTCACTATCCAATATTCGCGGAAATGGTTGTCTGTCAGATTTCATACATAAAAGAATGTATTAGTTCCAATGATTCAAAAAAATTAATTTTTTTAAACAATTAGTAGAACTGATTCCAGTTGAATTAAAATATCCAGATAAAATACATTCAGCAAAAATAAAACTTGGTTTTTTAATTAAAAAAATTGAGTGAAAAAACCAAAATTTTGATTTCATTACGTTTTTAATGATTTAAGTTTATTTTTAAAAATCATATTCCCACAAATCATAATTTGATTGAGAAAATATTACTCCAGCTAACCAAACAACACTTACTAGAATACTTTTAACTTATTTGCTATGCTAAAGAGACGTCTAAAAGCTAGTTTATCTAGTAAGTATGATTTTCAAATTTCTAAGCATGTAAAATTTTGACTGCATCAGAATGAAGGAAGGAAGCCATACATCTCAAAACGCCATTTTTTTTATGTGATTCGAAAACATAGCAGCTAACTCCAGCTAAGCACTTTAATCAACTTGTGAAAATACAATACAATAAAGCTGCTTACTGAAATCGGTAGCGTTACTGAAATTCCGTCAATTAAAAAATAAAATGAATAAAGAGGCTTTATTTCCCGTTTTTTATTAATTCCAGTGGCGTGGTGTACACCCCGGTATCGAGGGAGGGGGTCTAAGATTCTAGGAGGCCCAAAGCCTGACTGACGCCAAGTACGTAGCCTTCGCTAGATCCCGCTTGGGGCTCACAACCTGACTTTGCAGAGGGAACCTTAATATTCTCCGTTAAGCCACCGATTAATTCTATTCATTTTTGTAGAAAATCTTTCTCCATATAAATGGTTCATAAAGAAATTCAAGGTATCCGAAAACGATTAGAGTAGTTTTTGACAAAATAACATATTTAAAAATTATACAAATGCTTTTTTGACTGAATGCCAATAAATATTAATATTTAACCAACAATATTTCAAATAAATTGCTTAAATTTCCCAAAAATCACAATTATAAGTGAAATTTTAGTAATATTTTTGTAAAATTCAAAGTGATTAGAGACAAAGTAATAAACTTATATTAGTAAAAGTATTACCAAAACAAATTAGATGCATTTATTTACAGAATGTACTTAAATTTTAATGTTATATTAAAATTTGAAAATTTTATAGCTGATTGAGTAAACATTATATGAAAAGTCACATTCTTTATGAGACCATTATTTAAAGAACAAGCCCTAACTTAAAAGTTTTCATACAATAAGAGATTTTTTAGTACGTTCTCTAGAAAATAGCATACATATCGGGTTCCATAAGTTTTATTGAAATATATTTGTAATATTTTGAGTTATCAGACTCACTATGATAGATTTTGAATAATTTAAATGCCCACTTCTGGTAAATCAAAGACCCACTTCCGGTTTTTCTAACTTTATAAAATGGTTTGTAGCTTCGTCTCTAGGTAGCGTAGAAACAAAACAAAGTATGTTTTGTAAAGCCCCCCCCCCCAAAAAAAAAGCTTTATTCAATGAAATAAAAAACAAAAATATATATCTAGACCGAATTTGGTCATTTTCAACGTGTTCGGATACCTTAATTATGTGTCTTTTTTTTTCAGTCTCAATTAAACATGTAACTTTAAAAATATATTTCTGAGCTCGACTTCTGTAGCACTCAGCTGTAAGACACCATTCTAAAATAGAACCGCAACGGAAATTATAAAGGAGCTACAAACACATTCCAGTTGAGGATGTTCGTACTTCACATCTTGACGAGTTACGGGTTCTCGTTGCTGTTGGTAATGCTGCTTCGTTACAATTCGCTGAATCCGAAGAAAAAATAATGACTTTAGACAATTTTGCCATCATTAGTGAAGATTTTTTCAGTATGTAGAGTTTAGTGTAGACGCGTATACTCAAACAGAAGATGCGAGAACGATGAAACCATGTGCATTTGTCACTGACAATTCCAAAATGTAAGCAAAACCGAAAATTGTAGAAGTAAGTATGCACTTTCTTTTCGGTACGGCTCTCTCTAACAAAAGATCATTGTGTGTGTCGTGTTGACAAAGGAGTTTTAGTATTGTACACTTAAAAGCGCAGAAAGAATGAAATTTTTGTAAGTTTACGAAAAGAAGACTAAAACTAGTCTAACAGTAGAATTGACATCTAATTGGTGGGTGGCAAGTGGGTTTTTGATGCAAGCCCAACAAAGATGTTAACGAATTAAGATCAAGAGGAGATCTTTCAATAAAATAAGAATAAAAAATATCCTCTTTATAATAAAGTATATCAGATTTGTAAATATTATGATGCTTTAAAAAAACATCAAGAATTACTGCGGCAAATCGTACAGATTTAAAACGTAAAAAAAGGAGCCTCAATCGTCCAAAAGAAAATATTCCATAACTTAAAATGCATTACTATTTGAGGATATACATTACTATTTGAGTTCACAATGCGTGTGATTTTCAAATGCCACACAAAAAGGAGCTCTAAGAGAAATAATTGATTATACAAGCAAATATTAAAGTGAAAAAAACGGAGAATATATTTCGATTCATTTTATAAAGGGCTTATATAATTATAATAACATTAACTCATAATAACCGAAATCATAAAATCAGGTTTTAAGTTTCTAAAAAAAATAAGATAGAACCAATAAAAAATAAAAAAAGAGTTATATATATCAGCGTACTATAAAATTAGAAACAGAAATCAAAAAGCATTACTTGGAAATAAAAAAATGACTAAATTTGCATCGTGAAATACAGACAAATTTTTTGAATACAGAAAGAAAAACTCTTATCACAAGATGAAAGATCGAAATTTATGTTAAAAAATACAGTAACGTTTTTTGCGCAACATTATATTTTACATTAGTAACAATCATAAAAATATTTTTTTTAATTCAGAATATGCGCGATTCAAAGTATAATTTCTTTCTGTAAAAAAATAATCTTTACATAAAATAATATAAAGGTGCATAAAATAAGCAATAAGTTACAAAAACCTACGCCTCAATTTACGAAAAATAAAATTTATTACGTCACCACCACCATTTAGAATATTTGGAAGCGGCTGTGTGAAGTAATATTGACATTTTTAGATTTTGAACGAGACATAAGTTATAATAAAATCCGTATCTCGAATAGTAATTTATTTCTAGAATATAGATTTTTCTATTATAGAGAAGAAAATATATGTAATATTAAATTCAACTTTGAATTTACGAGCGAAATCAAAGCTAATACTGATTCGGAGGATAACGTACACTCCTTCCAAAAGTTAAGCACGGAGAGAAAAATGCTTATTTTCGGAAGCCAATCAGAATTGAAGAGGATGTAATTCGCTGAGGAGGTAGATGGAAGTATGCAAATATGTTAGGTAACAGCCAATCGTACTTTTATATCAAGAAATATGCAAAAACGGCAGTCTTATAAGAAGTTAGCTTTATGAAGGGTTACAGAAGTTGATTGTAAGTGCTGATAAAAGGTGTTTAAAACTTTCGTACAATTTGTTTTCAAGACATACGTGTTTCTATGACTTCCTGAAAACGAATGGAAGATGCTGGCGTGCTGTGGGGCGCATTGAAGCAGGACAGTCGATCACAGATGTTGCTCTTTTCTTCGGCGTTCATCATTCTGTAACTTCACGTTTATGGAAACAATTCCAAACCACACAGACAGTTGTCCTAAGGCCCGTAGGCCGTCACTCAAGGGTTACTTACAACCCCTGCGGAAGATCGATATATTGCTATTGTAGTAGCCCACCGGAATCGCAGAGCGACCTCCACACGTGTGACATCTATGGTTACAGCGTCCATTGGTAAAGCTATATCTGCAGCTACTGTACGCCAAAGATTACATATGAATGGACTTTATACCCGGGTACCTCGAGTTTCTGTTCCTCTATATGTCCAATCAAGAGGGGCACGATTAAAGTGGTGCCAGGAACATGGCAATTGGACTGTGTTTGACTGGAGCAATGTCATGTTTATTGATGAATCAAGATTTGCTCTGGAGCCAGATGACAAGCGTATAAGGATATGGCGTAAACAAGGAACACGCAATAAGCTCCAAAACATCACGCATTCTGAGGCCCATTATGGTGTGGACAGGGATTTCATAAGGATACTGCACCGACCTGCACATCTTTAAACGGGGTTTTGTGACGGCGGTCCGGTATCGAGATGAAGTCCTAGAACCCATTGTGAGATTGTACGCTGCAGCAGTTGGCCCTACTTTTGTTTTAATGGACGATGACGCACATCCCCATAGAGCTGACATCGTCGATGACTACCTGGAGAGTGAAGGGATTGCACGTATGGCGTGGCCAGCATATTCCCCCGACCTTAATCCCATTGAAAATCTTTTGGATGCTCTCGGCCGTGCTGTATCTTCACGTTTCTCACCTCCAGCCACTCTTATTGAGCTGGAAATTGCTCAAGAAGAAGAATGGCGATTGCTTGATTCTGTGGTGGTTGACCACCTAATTCAAAGCATGGTCAGAAGGTGTAAACTTTGCATACAGATGAGGGGGGATCACATACCTTATTAATGTCCTTTTTTTTCATTTTATGCTGTTTATTTTCACTTTATACATAATTCTGTTTAAGTCTCCAGTATGACATTATCTGATAACGTACAAAAATTTAATATTCTTTTCATTTCTATATATAATTATTGATTTTGTTTTATACATAAATATATATGCTACTTTACTGCCAAATTTTGTGTCAATCAAAGCAGTATTTGTTGATTTCTTTGCATTTTACATCTTCGTGCTTAACTTTTGGAAGTGAGTGTATTTTATTTCCGTAATAATTTTCAGTACTGTATTTTAAAATGTATGAATTCATCAAACCAAAAGACTATTGTGCACAGCAATAAAACATTACAACTCTATTGTAGGAAACTTGTTTAAACCCGGATCATCAAACGCTTAGAATAATGCCTATAAAATGAGGCTTATTATTTAAAATAAATGATGTATTATGGAAACCGTTATGAATATTGACGGATAGGGTTGTTACATTTTGCAAAATTGAAGCAATGTGAGCCAAAAAGAAGTGCAAATGAACATTGAACCAGAATTATACAATAGGTTACTGGCCGCATTCCAAAATCAATCCCGTGAGAAAGATATGGGGAAATGAAAATTTGGGGAAGAGCATGAATCCTTTGAAGTCCTTTCAAGAGAAATTGTCCGACATTTGTAAAGTACGGAGCGAAAGCAGAAAATTTCAATACAGTCGGTCAAAGTAGATGTAATTCATACAGTACGAGAAAGTTCTTTGGTTACAAGTAATACAGTTAATAAATTAAGAGAGACATCATTAATAATTTGCATAATAAATTACAAAAATATCGATGCCCAAAAATTCTTATTTCGAGAATGGGAGGTCGTCAGAGAAACAATCGCCAAGCATGCCAATCGGTGCAAAACGGAAAAAACATATTTAAGTTCTGAGAGAATGTAAGTGAGTGTGTGAATATTAATGCGCGTCGCACTGTTCAGCTACACGAGGGCTTTTGGCGAAGGACTTCGTAATTTTGAACCATGATCAAGTGACGAGGACGACGCCTGAGCTGGAACCTCCCCTCTCCTAACTACCACACCACACCAACGAGAGGACATTTGAACTCTCGATGGATTTAATGGGCATCGCACCCCAACACGGCGGGTCTTTAGGGGTACTGGGCTCGAACTCGTGAGAATCCAGCCACGATCTGATACCTTGACCACCATGCTACCGCAGCCAAGTTCTGAGAGAAAACTACTAAAAAATATATAATAGTACATGCCCGTTTGAGAACATAATTGTGACAGAGAATTGAATACAGCGGCGAGTTATTTTATTAAAGTAGAACGTCGTTTATCCGAACGTCAATTATCCGGAGCGTCAAATATCCGAACCTACTGTTGCTCAAGAGAATCAGAGACCTTGCAGCGAAAAAACGAAGGTGTACATTGGTACAGTGTGGTAAATAAGTGATTATTTTCCCCAATAAAGGCAAAATTGCGACATTTTGCACCTATTTTGCTCTTTCTTCAAGCACGTTTCCCGCACACACATGTGATGATTTTCAATATTCATATAGTGTCCGGTTTCATATACTGCATGGATCGCATCCGGATTTCGGTTATCCGAACGGTGTCCGGTCCTAATTGATTCGGATAAACTGCGTTCTACTGTATATTCATAACAACAACAAAAAATTACAAAACGCAATTTAGTTTCTTGGCAAAAAACAATCACATAAAAATTATTTATATTTTAGTCCGAAAAATAGCGATTCATGCCACGCTGTTTGACAAGATTCACTGAAAACAGTGGCGTACTATTCTGGTTATTGGCTCTATTACGGCGAATCATATGGACAAGTGTCATTGATCAACTCCCTCTCCCAGAAAAAAATTGTGCATTTAAAAATACAAGTTGACGTTTCCATAATACTATTTTTTTTAACTAAGAAAAGAAAAAACCTGTTATAAGTAATGAACTTTGCAATTTGACGGGAACCATTAATTAAATCCCTACACATATTTGTAGATGTATAACATGGGAATTTGAAGACTGGTTGACTTAAATATGCCGTAGTTCCCCAAAGAGGAAGTAAGGTTGCTGGTGGTATAAAAACTGAAAACCAGAATTTTTCGGCCATGGATTTCGTGAATTTTAAACTTTTACGTTGGCGCGATACATTTCTTCCGAAAAATGAACATCTATTTCCCCTTTTCAAGGTGTAGTCAAGTGATAGTGATTATGAATAACGTTCACATTAGTTCCAACCCTGGTTTCAACAAAAATCATCGTGACAAGCTACAAATTTTCTAAATGTTAAATTCAGGCGTCCAAGTCATCGTGTAACATTATGCAGAAGTAAGAAGAGTGGAAGTATGGCGTTCATATCGTTTGTCCAAGGAACAAGTTTTTATAAATAAAAATTTTACACGCCTTAGTTAATATTTGATTTTTAAGTGAAGCGGTACAATGGGGGGGCACTAATTACTCATTCAGGATTATACCAATTATTATTCATACTAAATTGCTATTTAAGAGATATACAAGCTAATTGCTTCTCCAATACATTATAGGGTGTGCTGGGGGGGTCTTTGAGATGTGTTTTGACTTAAAATTAACTCAGTGGCGCAACAGCTCATGAGAACCAAGGCTAACTGTGCCTATCTCAGTTTACGTGAACTTGGGCACTGGGGTTCATGTGCAGATGTTTCAGTCAAATGGTCAGTCTGACGCAAAACCCCCAGTGTTCAGTTCCCACGCAAGCTTGGGATTCGTTTATCGACCCAATAAATAGATGAAAGGATGTGTCGACCTTGCCCAGTCCGGGATTTGAACCCAAACCTGTAGCGTGGAAGCGCAATACACTACCACTCAGTCACTGGGCTTCAAAATGATTTAAAATGGAGAAAGGTTTTTGTTGTAAAATTTGTTTTCACGGCGCCAGTAAATCATGAATTTATGATTTATGGGCCATGAAAAAGATAACCATCACAATGTAACTACGACAACATGGAAAATATCTGATTGAATACAGATCTAAATGCTGTTAAAATGTGTTGAAACTTGTATTGAAAATACTTCATATATATATATATATATATATATATATATATATATATATATATATATATATATATATATATATATATATATATATATATATATATAAGTGAGTGTTTGTCTAGATTTTAAAGAATTGGAATTTTTCGACAGGAAAAGGAGGAGACATTTTTTTCGTCTCTGATTTCTTAATCTATTCTTTTTCTTTCCTTTTCCATTATTTATCGTCTATTTTTAAAAAAAAACATCAAATCGACAGTTGTCCAATTACAGTGTCAAAGAGAGATAGTTTTGACCGAAACAAATAAATGAATAGTTTTATACCTGCAGTCCAGCACAGACATCATCAGTCTGATAGTTACTATTCAATTCGATTAAAAAACGTCACAATGCTCAGTACGTAAGGAGGGGACGAATTAATCAAGTATATACGATCAAAGCCCCTTTCACAATTTACTTTCCACACATCCTTTTATTGAACTTATAGACTCGCCTTGTAAGTGAAGTTGGAACTTAACAAGAGAAGGGTCCACCTCTTGAAGAAAGGGGAATCCGTGTCTTTTGTTGCGAGTCGGATGTTGTATTGGTGTGTTGACATTCATCCGAGGAGCTCTCGCCGTTTTTCTTGTGAGGAAGAAAATACAAAGAGAGACCTCTTTTCAATTCTACTTGTTTTCTTTCGAACAAGATCTACTCGTCTCTCTGGAAACGAAATTGGAAAGGTTTCGGAAACATGTCAGGGGTTGTAAACTAGGTAGTAGAAGTTTGGGGAAAATAGTTTATTGAAATGTATCAAGCATTGAATCGTCGGATCAAAAAATGTTGGAGAGTGGAAAAAGAATCCAAATATGTTGTATAAAGATTTCTAAAGCCCAAAAGAAATGCTGTTCATGGCAAAGTAAAGTTTTCGATTTTGGAATAAAAACAAGTCTCACAGAATCATTATATTAGATACTAGCTTTCCATCCCCACTATAAAGGAGCTTCTTTTATCATTAATTCCAAAAAACAATCTTAATTATAAGATTCCGTTCAATGATCTTTTTTTAAAACAAAAAATAAAATTTCAAAACGTTGGGGGATTTTGATAACCGGGAAATAAAACCGTAGTTTTCGCTGCCCTAGGATCGCGTATGTAGCCTTCAATCACTAAACTCAATCGAGTAGAATATTCCTTTTTTGCCAAGGTTTGTTTGATTATCGTTGTTTTTGCAGTAGAATAATGAAGTTTTTGTTCACCATTCGATATCATGCTAATGTGCCGTTGGGCGGGTTTTGATGGGTGTTTTTGTCGATGACAGAATTTTTCGGAAAGTTCACCAAATCACAGTAACAAAACTAATTATTGAATAAATAATTACAATTAATTAATAAAACTAATACTTAAAAACAAATGTTTAATTAAATTTTACGTACTATATACTTAGAATTATAATCAATCGAAAAAAAATCAAGGGCTTTGGGGGGGTCCGGACCCCCAGGACCCCCCTTGTGTGCGCCACTGGTGTTTGTAAATGTATAGTGTCTTCGCGGCATGGGGGTACTCTAAATAGCCATCGAGCCGCAAGTCTTCTCATGAGGTTGGTTGAAGGTGGAAGGCCCTGACCGTCCCCAGGGTGTTATCCATCAAAATTGGGATGGAAACGGGCCAAATCGTGCAGTCACCTACTTAATGCCCAATGCTACGGCTAACGAAAGGCGTTATTTAGCTCTTTGCCATGATGAATTTCGTGGGCCTCGATCTGGTCTTTGCCGATCAGGTGGCATTAGTAACAACATTCTAAACCCCAGTCAAATAAAAGCGACATCCAAGTTCGCTTCCGACTTCTCTCCTGGATTTTAAGCCATGCCTCTTAAGATTTTGAGCCCAAATTCTGTTACAACCGACTAGATTGCAGAACACGATATTTCTTGGAACCAGCACTCCAAAATACAGCCATAATAATACATTACTTGCGGCCAAAAGAAAAATCTCAACAATTAAGTTAATTTCGCCTTCTCTGTAGAGATCACGGATAAATTATTATTGTTAATTAAGAAAATTCAGAACCGAAAATCACGAAATATACTTATAAGAGAGTTTTTTTTTTCTTATTAATTTATTTCTCTGCAAAGAAAAACAAATTACTTCAATTTATAAACTTCACTGAAGGTGTTGCACAAAAGAAATTTATAATTCAAACGAGAATTTTCAATTAGCACACCACTGCAAACCTCTAAACATCGGGATTAAAGAGATTTTCTTTTTCGAGACAGATTTAATTTTTTTTAATGTACGATAAATCAAATTAATTTCGATTAAAATGGAATCTAACGTTATTTATATCTTAAAAATATTTTTTGTACAAATTTTCAATCTTAATAAAAAATTTTATTTTTACGAAAAACAAAGAATTGTTTTTGTATGTGTATTTCATAAATATTTCCCCAGAGAATTTTCAATTCATATACTATTCAAAGGAATTAAATAAGATTTTAAAAATGTCCATTAAGTAACAAAGAAAAGCTTTTAGTTGAAGATCATTAATTGAGGCAGTCAAAATCTAATAAATGTGAATTTAATTGCTTATTAAATATATATGGCTTTATTTTGTTGGCTTTAATTAGATTGAATAATATTGCCCCAAATTAATAACAGGACAGCTTCAACGAAGAAGGCCTTTACTAATCATATTAATAAGAATCAAATTACCATAAATGTTTATATATATATATGTATGTGTGTGTCTTTTAAACAAACAAACAAAAAAAAAACTTTCATCCGAGTGGGTAAAAAAAATCCGGAAAATCCCCCCAAAAATACTCTGAACAGTAATGGACTATTTTTAAACAAAATTTCTATGCTTTTAATAACGACATTTCAGTTTTAAAATCTCAAATTTACTCCTACCGGATACAAGGTCACATTTGAATTAATATTGCAAGGTTTCTAACGATGTGGAAATCATATTTTCGTTTCTTGATTTAGTAGAAAGGGCAGTGGCGCACACATGAATTTTTCGGAGGGGGGGTCCAGGGTCGAAAGTCCACCATTCTCGTATCATGCTCCAATACATATACCCTCAAATATTCTTCTGATTTTGTCAATTGTCGGGAACAAAAAACAGTAAAAAAATTAATTATTGAATAAATAATTAGCACTAATTAACAAAATTAATTAATGATTACCAATATTGAATTCAACTTTATGTACTATATACATAGCATTATAATCAATCGAAAAAAAATCAAGGGCTTTGGAAAGGAGGGTGTCTGGACCGAGGGACCTCCCCCCTTATGTGCTCAGTGCTAAGGGGTAACATTTGAGCTTGTACTACCCCCATCTAAATTCCAGGCCGTGGGTAGCCTAGTGGTTAGAGCATCGGACTCCAGACCGGAAGGCCTGGGTTCGATGCTCGATGTCACCAAATACCCTCCGAGTGTACACGGAGTACGTGCTCGTTAAATCAGTGGGTCCGTAGTCTTGTGGGCTTATTCACGAGCGCAGGAACTGGAGAATATTTCCCTCCCCTTCAGTTCACTTGCAGAAATTGTGGAGGTGAAGATAGAGGTCGTGTCGCCATCTATCGTCCCTTCGGGGAGTTTCACCGAGCTTAAATCGCACTGTCACCTGTATGGTGCTCAAGGCCAACGACAGGCGTACCTCTTGCCCATGCCACGATGAATTTCGTGGGCCTCGTTCTGACTACGTCAGACAGGTGGCATTAGCCACAACAACAACAACAACAAATTCCACACAACACCTCAGTTGAACATAAAAGCAATGGACCTATTTAACGTGTAATATCTCCCTCATTCCACTCGAAAGAAATTTAGAGGAACAAGGTTTCGAACTCGTAATTTAATTTGAATTCACCAGCCACACACCCACGATCAAGTGCATGAGTACGTGCCCCCAAATATGCGGAATCCCGTAGAGAAATTTCATTCAAGATATTTCTTTTGTACATCGTCTTCCCAATGCAAAATTTATTAGCGTTGATCAAATAGCATGTACGTTTGCCGGACCTTGTAGATCTCATAATCTCGAGACCAGAAGATATTCTTCGAGATTCTCGTTCCTTACTGAATAAGATAGAATAAAGTCAATATTAAGCAGTGATAAGATCTCTTGAACATTGAAGCAAGAATACTTAGCTTAAGGGCAGTATTACAAGAGGGGAAAATATTTTTATCACTCTTTCAAGCATAAGTATATTATAGAATATGTTTTTAAGTCATAGTTTAGCAATAAATTTGGAGATCGTTACATTAAAAACCTTTTAAAATGAAAATTTGAAGCAAAAAAGGAAAAAAATCCAACATGCACTTTATAATAAAGCTTCGTTAATATGAAACTGAAAACATTATTTTACTTAAATAAATTTAATTCAGACAAAAAAGATGCACTGAATAATATGAGACAATTTTCCCTCCTTTCCCCCCTTTTATAACAATGTTCCGTCTTCCCATATACATATATATTAAAAGATTTCGACTGAATTCAATTATAAAAATGCATTCTCCGAATTTCGCAAAGCAGAAAATCCGTAAAAATAATCCATTTCGATCCTAAATATAAGCAGGAGTAATGGTTTTATTTTTGAGAATCAGAAATTATCAGCACATATTAAATATACGAGAAATAAGCAAACAATACCTAGTTTTTCATAACAAATCGTTAATAAACTAAACTAACGTTCAAAAGGTAGCTGAATATGTTCTAAATAGAACTGAAAGGAAAGTGGATTAATTCTCCTTTAGCTATACACATATGAACGAGTATAAACGTTACTTTAGTGTAACGATGCCATTAAAAGTAAAAACCTAATTGCTAATAAAATAAAGTTACATGGTATTAAACGTGAGCGGGGAATGTTATATACTAAATATTAACATAGCATTGTTAAACAAAAATAATAAATTGTGCCGAAAACATCCTAAAAACTGTTATTAATATCAAAAGCATAATAATATGTTTCTTTTATGCTTAACTATCTAAAGAAAAATATACTGACATCAAACAAAAACCGCCATATTTGAGTAAATTTACTTCTGATAAAGAGACTTAGGTAAATAGAATCCAATAAAATGCTGTGTACAACGAGCAATTATACAAATTAGTGAAATATACAAAAAGTATTTTGAGAATTGCATAAGCATGAAAATCTAAAAATAAGAAAATTGAATACAAAGGCTGAGTCAAAGAACCCAGTATAAATATCAACTCAGGGAACAAAACAAATACTTTAATTTTTCTCGCAACCCACAGAAAGAGAGAATTTCGAATTTTTACTTCCAAATAAGGATTTTGTTTTGATATTTTTCATATAGTAACTGTACATTAAGTTAACATAAAAAAAATTAAATATTGTTTTTTACGAAGGAGAAAAGATTATTTATTTACATCAGAAAATGTTAAAAGTAAAATAAATATGTTTCATTTCTTTTCTACCAAAAGAAAAGGAATATAACTTGTATAAAAGTGGAGCGTCATTTGATTTTAAAAAAAAGAAAAGAAATATATAGAGAAAAAAAGAACCGCATGAAAACAACCGATTTTTTTAAATAATAGATACATGTTAAATACAGTAAAAAAAGTTATTTTTACGATTTCAAAACAAAAAAAAATATTTTCTTAAGTAAATAAACAAATTTTATGTAGGAATCTTATATCGTTTTAAATTTTTAAAACTATTTTCTAAAAGTCTTGGATTTTAATTTAAACTCAGTAACAAATCAACATACAATGAATAAAAAAAATAAAAATAAAAAAACAAAAAAAACTTCAAAAATCCCAGAAAGTTTTTTTAGAAGCAATATATTTAGAAAAACTATCCGCCCCTCCCTAAACAAAATAAATTATTATACTTTATATTACACAAAAAACATCAGAATTATACCATCAAGAATATTTAAAATTATTGTTACTTAAAAATTTAATTATTTAACTTGACTAACATCAATGGGTTTAAAAACTACATTTACGAAAGGCGAAATGTTTGATAATATAAAATAACTCCATAAACTATAGTCCGTCTTGAATATTTAATATAAAATTTTTAATTCATATATATATATATATATATATATATATATATATATATATATATATATATATATATATATATATATTTAAAAAAATACTGAAAAATCAAATTTTAGTATAATTCAAACAAAACTGCATAAAAAAATTAAAATCAAAATGGTAATAAAAACAAATAACTTACGGTAACGTAGATATCAAAAACCAAATGCTACTTTTCCATCAGTCCGAAAGGGGAAAACAAACCCAAACTTTTCCACACAATTCACACGCACTCCAATGTAAGAGAAAGAAGTAAAAGTGAAACTATCATCGGAAAGTTTTATCCATGTTGAACAAAGCGTCTCATTTTAAACAAGGCCGCAACGCGCTGACACAACTGCACTCGCTTCACACAACCGTCCCATAGGCAAGTTGAGAAGCGATCTAAACAGCCGATCCAAGGAGTCGTCTGTACTTCCACCCTCGGCAACCCCCTCGCTTCCGGAGAGGAGCATCATGGGAAGTTGGGGGGACAACAACGAACTTGGAAAAGAGAAAGCAGACGATTCTGCACAGCACGGAGAGTGCTTGGGGGTGGCGGTGACCTCCCGACCGAAGGGGTGCCCTAATTGAGAGGGAAGTGTTAAAAGTATTTAGGAAAGGGGGCTTTTGTTTGGCAAGCGGCCATACGTTGAGGGAATTTTTAAAGAGGATTGTGGAGGTGGGTCACACTTGTGAAAACTTTTTCCCGAAAAGAAAACGATTTTAAAGTTTGCAGGTATGCGAAGGGGTGATTGAAAGTGAAAGTTGTTCACAAGAGTACGAGGAGGAGAATGCGGTTCGTTCCCAGAAATTCTGCATGAGAATTTTGACCTTTCTTCGTTATATTAAGGCTGTTTTTCGGTCAATGTTAAAGGATAGGGATGAAACGGCAAAGACATTTGTGGGCAGGAAAAATTTCCAATAATAATAAAAATTTTTTATGGATATAAAGAAAATAATTGTTTAAAGGATAGTGTTTCTTGAATTTTTTGATTTTTGGAAAATTACACAGTTTTCAACATTTTTGCAAAATGAAATTTGACTTTTCTATGTTAAAGTATAGGAGGTGGAAACGCAAAAGACATTTTAACAGAAAATTTTTTTTTGTTAGAGTTGAATTAAATAGTATATAAGAAAGCAAGCTTCCCTCTTTTGGACTAGTGTAGCCAGAATTAGGTTTTATGTTTTTCTTAATTAACTTTTTTTAAAATTTTAAGTTCATTCTGAATTATTTTTGGCGTAGTTAGGACTATCTCAAACAGATGGCACCACCATCGTTTGAAAAGCGAATTTATTCTTGGCTACGAATACTTATTTTTTGGCGATATCTTTCTGAAATATAGTCGCCAGCTGAAATTATGGTAACTTGCAAATAGTGGACAATGGAAAAGGTTTATGATGTACAGAGATTTAACATCTCAAATCTGACGAACTTTCCGATTTAGGGAAAGTTTTAAATATTTTCTGCATGTGTGCTTTAAAAAAAATCGTTTATAATTATACTGCTTAGATTTTTCTTTTTTTTTTTTTTTTTTTGTCAGTGAAGGAATGTCTGTAAGAATATTTAAATTCTGCGAAATGACTTAACGAAGAATGAAAGTATACTTACTTTATACTTGATCGAAAGTTGTGAATTAACTCACAATAAGAACACAAGTTACTACTCCTTTACTCAAATTAAAATTTTAATCTAGTTATTGTAATGCAATTATTATTATTATATTATTATTTTCTTTTTAATTAACAAAAAAAAAATTTCCCATCGATTTTATATTTGACGTAAAACTTTACCATAAACCATTGGAACAATTATTAACACAAAATATTGTTTTCTAATTTAATTAACAGAAACTTATTTTTTCAATTAATTATGTTCAGATTCTAAGCCGCACCCAAATTCTCAGCACATTTTTGTGAAAAAAAAATAGTGTAAAAATATATTATCGATATATGATATATTTACGGAATGAAAAGTGGCTGCGATACCCTAGTGGTCAAGGTAACGTACTCGTGGCTGGCGTATCATGAGTTCGAGCCTAGTACCGCTGAAATTCTGTCGTGTAGGGAGCGATGAACGTTAAATCTGAGAGCTCAAACGTCCTCCTCATTGGTGTGGTAGTTAGGAGATGGGAGGTGCAAGCTCAGGTGTCGTCCTCGTCACTTGACTATGGTTCAAAGTTACGAGGTCCGTCACCAAAAGCCCTCGTTATCAATATGACGTTTATATTCAATCATTAACTAAACGAAATAAAAAAATAATAAAGGTGAATTAATAAAAGTGAATAATTAATTTACTTTACCAGCATTAAAAACTTTTTCAGTCTTCGAATCTAAGCTGCACCAGAATTTTTGTAGCCTAAGCATCGGGAAAAAAAGTGCGGCTTAGATTCGAATAAATATGGCAATATCGCGATTTTAAAGTCTCTCTATCTTTAAATTTTTGCCTTCTTTTCTATTAAAAAAATACTGTCTGGCATTTTCTGTCATTGAACATTTTCAATAACTTGATCAAGTTCTTGACTAAATTTTTAACATAATAGAAGTTGGGATTTTTCTTTGCGCATTACATTTTACACATATAAAATTTAGAATTAATGTTAATTCAAATTTTATCCATTTAGTTAAATGTATGATAAAAATTTTAAGTAGTAAAATTTTATTATGAATTCTTTATGGAAAAAGAAATATGTTGGGCATTACGATATGAACATATATTTATTGCTCATTGGAGTTTTTATTTTTATTACTATAATTAAAATATTGATTTTTATTACTAGTTCATTTTTGAATTAGAAAGTAAAGCATTCAGAAAAAGATATATCTGCTGAATAAACTTTTTAAAAACACTAATTTTTAAAAAAATTGAAACTTAATTTTCTAAATAATTAAACGGTGTTTTCATTTTTAAACCCAAATATTCATAATTTTTAATTTTGGAAGATTTTTAAAATGAATGATTTATTTTATAAATGAAGGAAAATATAACTGTTATAATTAATAATGTTTGCTTTTTTTTTTATCTCGTAATTGTGGATCAAATTGCTCGATTTTCAAATGTTAAAAAGTTTTACATTTCTTATTTTTCCATTCATTTTCTCAGGAAATATCATAATCAGTTAAGAGCAATTTATACCTTTTTCGGGGGAGATATTGAATCTATCCACTAGAAAACTTAAGTCAATCTAATTATTACAAAACTATTTTTACCATAAATTATTGTTTAAAAACAATCTGTTACTCAGTATAATCACTATATGATAAATTACTTTGCCGTTTTGTCAGCCACAATACCGTTTAGCGTCCTTTCAAAGGCATCTCGTCATGTCATGAGGTCAACATCTCATGGTATTTTCAAGCACTTAATGCATTCTTTTAATTTTAAATTTTTATTTCTATTACTGTCCTTAAAAAATTTTTACTTTTAAGTACTATTATTTAAAAAAATGTAAGAGTCATAACAATCGAAATCCTAATGGCGAGAGGTTATAGCTCGGAAGAGCTAAGTACTCTGGTCATCCACCCCACGATGTATAAAATATCTCGCTGGGAATTTCACTTCAGAGGGGACGGAAAACACTTGTTGGTCCGAAGTCTTTTAGGAAAGAAAAGTACAAAAAAGCAATAAAAGTTTCCAATTTCTTTCCTATGTACTAAAACAGAAAGAGAGGAAGAATAATTTATTTGATTCCCTACATAGAATGAAACTATTATTATTTTGTTACCAACATGCCCAAAATTAAACAATAATGCAATTTTCTTTGATTTAAATATAATGTTAACTTCAAATTGAAAAAAAATTGTTATTGACATATATTCATTAAATAAACATAAATTTCTTAGAAAAAATAAAAGGCAATGTTTATATATTATATGCTTGATTAATTGTGCTTGATAATTAATTGCCAGCCTATTTTCTCTCCTTATAATGATATTTTTAATCATTCTCTAAAGTTACAAAAGTAAATTTTAATTTCAAAATATCTTTCTTTCTTTCTTCCTTTTTTTTTTTTTTTTTTTTTTTTTGCTGAACATGAAATAATTTTGTAATGCTTATTTTCATTTACGTACCATTTCTTATAAAAATATTTTTTGAATTTGAAAAATATTTTTATATGTAAAATAATGGTCAAAACCATAATTAACCAGTTTTTAATGAAATAGCTGCATACTATCTTAGAAAAATATCAAAATTGATAACCTTTAACTTTTTTAACATTTTTATATATATATATATATATATATATATATATATATATATATATATATATATATATATATATATATATATATATATATATATATAACTACTTTTTAAAGAAAATTCTATTCAAAATTGTTTCCCTTAAACCTTTAATAATGTAATACAGGTGTAAAAGTGTATGCCTAAATTGGAAATTTCTGAAACATTTTTTTTTTTTGTACATAAGAATTTTATTTTTTTGTAATACTTTTAGAAACATTTATTATTCCATTATAAAAGAATATTAAATCGTTTTCTTTATATGTAGTGCCTACTAGATTGTGAACATTCCATTGTTTACTGTACCGGGACCAACAAAACAAATTTATTCGTTAATACATTGCTTTTGCACAACTAAATCGTTTTGTAATGGAAAATGAACTTTTTTTATTTGTGGATAAAAACACCTATAATCAAGGAGAGCGAACAACTTATTGACATTTTTAAAAGACATTTGACGGTAAAATCTATATTAAAAAACAAGAACAGCTCCTAAAATTTAGATTGCAAAATACATAGGATTTTTTCCATAGTTAGAAAATGAATAAAGCATTCATAACAAATTATCAGAATCCATGAGTCGAAAAAGTAAGAAAAGCCATTTTAGATCTCTCTCATGGTCAAGATTCAACACTATTTTACTCCCCCCGCCCCCCAAAAGAACAAGTATTTCGTTTCACAGTCGTAAAGACTGTGGCCCTCTTCCCCTTTGCAGAGAAAGGGGAGAGGATTCTATTGAAGGAAGTGCGCTACACACACAGAGAGAAATTTTTTTTTCTTGCCTTTTCGAAATCAACCAAAAGCGGAGAGCAGAGTGCACACGATCTTCTCTTTTCAAACAATCAAACCTCACCAGCAATGACATCCAATAATTCACAAAAAATAGCTATAAATTTATGTTTCGAGATATCTTTCCGATTTTTTCGAAATTTCGCAATTGTCCGTAATTCTGGAGATCTTCGTATAATAAGGACCATTATAAATTTATCATCTTCCATGCTCTCAATAATTGACACATTTGTTGAGTAATTCAGGGTACCACTGAGAATTGTACCTCTCGTGAAATAGGTTGCCAACCCCTGTTCTATTGTATAAAAGTAAAATTGTATCATACTGTTTGTTCATTAAAAACGTGAAATTTAATTTTTCATTGCTTTAAATCCACCTATTCTTCCTTTAAAAATCATTTGTTCAGGAAAAATTAAACAGTTTCGTTCTGTACATCATTTATCTAGAGAATTGATCGACAAACTGTGTTCCACGAGTCCCAATAAAAAAAAATGGGAAAGAAAATTACAAATATGTATGCAAAATGGATTTATGTTCTCATGAAATTCGGTTAGCCACAATTATCTAAAGATCTTTTTAACTTTTATTGTAATATAATAAATGAATTTTAAAACTTTATTTTATGCAGTAGATTGTGAATATACTATTATTTGCTATCCCGAGTTCCACGAAGTAATTTTATACTAGTTAGAGTACAATATTTTGAAACCTTTACATTTGTGGGGAAAAAAAACACCTATAATGAAGAAGATAAAAAAATGTATCGACATATGAACAGATTCGATGCTAAAATTTAAATTTAAGCTAGAAGACCTATATCTTAGGTTACCAATTCATGCCATATACGCAGAATTTCTCACACAGCTATGAACATTTTCATGCCATTCACAAAAATGTATTTAGAAAGTGAAAAATATTTTTAACGCGATAGGCAACAAAAAAAACAAAATCGAATTGAACACGGAATATGAAATGCTACTGCAGATAATTTCAAAAAGCTTATACGTCGATAGTTTGTGTAAAAAATTGTGAACACATATCTCAGTTACTAAGTATAATGCATGCGTAGGTGACATTTGGGTCACAAATTTATATTATCAATGAGTAAATAACATTAAAATTACATCATAAATTTTTTTAATAAAAAATATAATATTTTTTTTTAAAATTGTCTTTACATATAATATCAAAATATGTTTATCTATATACTTTAAATATTATTTTAAGATATATTCCCTTCAGCGAGGAAGGGGATTCCTCGAAAACATGTTACAGTTCTGGGATTCCAAGAGTTGAAAAAGTTTGACCATTGACCAATGTCCAGAAATGAAAAGTCTTTCATGGTCAAGATTCACTCTGCTGCTTTAACCCTCGCCCGAAAAGAAAAAAAAAAAGAGCTAACATTTATTTTACCAGTTTGACGACCGTCACCCTCCCTTAGCCCCCCGCGTGTTCCCTTTCGCTGAAGGGGAGAATTTCATTGAAAAAGGTTACCCGAGAGAGAAATTTATTTCCCATCTTGGGGAGTCTTGAGACAAATATTTGTGCCAAAAATTTCGCAATAGCCAACGCCATCTAGATGTCATGTAAGGTGTTAAACTAATGGCCCGCCATCACCTTGGACGAGAGGTAGCCTAAACATGGTACAGTACGGGGAGGTAAATGCTTTTTTTTTTTCGAACTTGTTAAATAAAAAATTAACGATGCGTGCTTTTATCAAATAATTTATCTGAGAAAAGTCTCTGAAAAATTTATCTATGTACTTTTCTCTCTCTTGGTAAAATTTTTATTTCAAGAAAAAAAGAAATTTTTTAAAAAAATGATGACACACTATATATAAAATATTCGCAACAGTGCATTATATTTCGAACAATTTGTTCAAGATATTTATAAAAAGATGTATAAATAGCTTTTAAAACAAGATATTTATTCGCATACGCACAGCATCAGTGGCGCACACAAGGGGGAGGGTGTCCTGGGGGTCCCCCCCCAAAGTCATTGATTTTTTTCCGAATGATTATAATTCTAAGTATATAGTACATAAAATTTAATTAAGATTTTTTATTAATGATTAATTTTATTAACTAATGCTAATTATTTATTCAATAATTAGTTTTTTACTGTGTTTTGTACCCGAAAACCGACAAAATCAAAAGGAGCATGATACAAGAATGGTGAACTTTCGACCCCGGACCCCCTCTCCCCTTGAAAATTCCTGTGGGCGCTACTGTACAGCATTATCCTACTTTTTGAATTACTTCCCTTTATTCTTTTCTCAAACTTTTCACAGAAATTGTTGCCAGTTTATTAATTTTTCACGTAATTCAAAATAATAAAGGGTGTTTTTTTTAGAGGTATAGAACTTTAAATTGCAATAAAACAACGATGTATTATTCGATTGACATGAATTATTTTTTATTCGAAACACAATCTTGTGGCATTACATTTTAAATATGATTTCTGGCATAGGACTGCCACGGCTGGCTCGGATGTAGTCCAATCTGGACGTCCAATTTTCGATGACTTTTTCCAACATTTGTGGCCATACATCGGCAATAACACGGCGAATGTTGTCTTCCAAATGGTCATGCGTTTGTGGATTATCCGCATAGACCAATGACTTTACATAGCCCCACAGAAAATAGTCTAGCGGTGTTAAATCACAAGATCTTGGAGGCCAATTCACAGGTCCAAAACGTGAAATTAGGCGGTCACCAAACGTGTCTTTCAATAAATCGATTGTGGCACGAGCTGTGTGACATGGTGCGCCGTCTTGTTGGAACCACAGCCCTGGACATCATGATTGTTCAATTCAGGAATGAAAAGTTAGTAATCATGGCTCTATACCGATCACCATTGACTGTAACGTTGTGGCCTTCATCGTTTTTGAAGAAGGATTCCACCAGCCCATAAAGCGCACCAAACAGTCAGTTTTTCTGGATGTAACGGTGTTTCGACATACACTTGTGGATTAGCTTGACTCCAAATGCGGCAGTTTTGTTTGTTGACGTAGCCATTCAACCAGAAGTGCGCTTCATCACTAAACAAAATTCGCTTATGAAAATCGGGAACAACGGTAATCTCGTTTTGGGCCAATTCGACGAATCTACGCCTTGCTTGATCATATTTAAAATGTAATGCCACAAGATTATCTTTCGAATAAAAAAAAATTCATGTCAATCGAATAATACATCGTTGTTTTATTGCAACTTAAAGTTCCATACCTCTAAAAAAACACTCTTTATAACAGGTCAAAACATTTAAGCTCTAACAATAATTTTTTTAAACATTCCACAATTAAACAATGTTTTGAAGAAAAAAAAAACAGTTTTCGTGACGATGTGTATGTATATATCACAAACAATAACATATATTTATCTTTTCCGGATTACACATGGTAACCAACTGCGGCTATATTTTCATCATAAGGTTTACAAGGTTTCACCATACTAAGTAAAGAGTTTTAGACGATCTCTCACTGTCTTAGGCAAATATTTTAAATGGGAAGAGGGGGCATTTGACTATCAAGAAGAAAAACACATCACGAAGAAATAATTCTCGAGATAAAATGAGTTTCAAAATGTAAAACTTAATAAAATTATCATTATTTCCTTAATTCTTTATAACATACAAGTTACTATATTACACATCGATGCTTCAATTTTAAAAAAAGATCAATTAATTTTGACGTAAGTTTTAGATTAGTTCATTACGAATTACAAGAGTAATTTTTATAATATATCCTTGAAGTTCAACATTGGTATGATTTATTCGTAGATGAATGAGAGAGTGTCTTTTTATGTAACACTATAAGACAACACCAAGGCTTTTTGGTGGCTGAACTCGTAATTTTGAGCCTCGGTCAAGTGACGAGGAAAACATCTGAACTGGCACCCCCCTCCAAACTACGCCAACGGGAGGAGACTTAACGTACATCAGCTTATAAACACGGTGGGTCTTCAATGGCACCAGCAGTCGAACTCATGACACGCCGACCATAATCACTAGGTTACCATGGTTACTGTTAGTAGATGAAAGAAAAACCACTTAATGGTTAAAAAAAACGTGTTTTTTTAAAAAAAATTGCAGATGTGCATCTCTGTTTATTATTTTTTTAGACACAGAATATTTTCAGAATTTTAAAGTAAATGTTATTCATTTTCCAAATGACCAAGGAAATAAATTGTTCTGAATTTATTCCTGAGACAAAAAGTATCTTCCCTCCATCTCTGTAAGTTATACCTCTAATCAAACGAAATTATACGCATGACTTAAGGCACTATTATTAATAAAAAAAAAAGATTCATTAAAACACTCTTATAATTACATACGCAACTAAATTCAAGAGATAAAATTGCTTTTACAAAGGAAGGAGAATTCTTGTACCTTCAATGTAAAACTCAAATATGATTTCATCCGAACAACAAATCATTCAACTCCATTGTCAGATCAAACAGGTAAACATTTCATGACAGAAAATGTAGCCTTTCATCGAATTTAGAGGTGAAATGCAGTGGCAGCTTTCTACAACATCTCCCAGAATGATTGTTCCAGAAGCACAGGCTATATGCAGAGAAATTTAAAATTAATGGACGTTTGACACGAACACAATCACAGTTAATGTGCAACAATTCACACAAGTTTTGAAATATTTGAATTTGGACACTTCCATCACATGCGTCACTCATTTTACTCCGATTTAATGAACAGTGATTAAAATATTTATGAATAATAGACTTCCAGTTTTGTAAGGATATAACATTTGAGGGACTCTTTTCGTACACATTCAATGACATCCCAATAGGAAATATACAATAAGTGAACTTCACAATAAAAGTGATTTAGAATCCAGCTAATTTTTAATATTGTTCATTGCACACAGTTAAAAAGTATAAAAAATTTTATTTAAAATATATATATATATACGAATTTCAACTTTAATTTGCAAAATATATGACGATGGATTTCAAATATTATAATTCAAAACCAACTAATTGGCAAATTGGAATACCATTTACGAAAGAAGAATTAATATAAAAACACACTTTAACACAGCGGTTAAAATCCTTCGAACCCGCTGAATCCTACACACAAATGGTTCAAATCGTATTGAATTCATTACGATAATGTCGGAGAGCGGAGAGATAAATGACAAAAAAAGAAATAAAAACAAGTACTTCTAACAAGTACTAACCACATTCTAACACCCCAATCGAATAATCATGCACATAAATTTTATTTTTTCTATTTATTTATTTTATTATTATTAATGTCGCGCTTTAAAGCTGTACGAGGGTTATTAACAGACAGAACCCATAATTTTCAATCTAATGTAGCCGCGACATATCTAACACATATTAGTTCCTATACACCACGGATGGCGAACCAGTGGCACGCGTGCCACTGATGGCACGTGACACAATATTTTTGGCACGTCAGCGATCAAAATGGTTTGCATTTTATTTTTCAAAATTTAAAATTTCACTATGATGTATTACGAACAAACGTGAGTGATCGGGGCTTGTGATCACTCGTTAGTATAATGTAAAGTTTATCTACGAACAGAACAGTGAATTTCATTCACACAACTGTATTTTAAAATTTACCTGAGTTATAAATGGTGTTTTTTAGAGGTATAGAACTTTAAATTGCAATAAAACAACGATGTATTATTCGATTGACATGAATTTTTTTTTATTCGAAAGATAATCTTGTGGCATTACATTTTAAATATGATTTCTGGCATAGGACTGCCACGGCTGGCTCCGATGTAGTCCAATCTAGACGTCCAATTTTCGATGACTTTTTCCAACATTTGTGGCCGTATATCGGCAATAATACGGCGAATGTTGTCTTCCAAATGGTCAAGCGTTTGTGGCTTATCCGCAAAGACCAATGACTTTACATAGCCCCACAGAAAATAGTCTAGCGGTGTTAAATCACAAGATCTTGGAGGCCAATTCACAGGTCCAAAACGTGAAGTTAGGCGGTCACCAAACGTGTCTTTCAATAAATCGATTGTGGCACGAGCTGTGTGACATGGTGCGCCGTCTTGTTGGAACCACAGCTCCTGGACATCATGATTGTTCAATTCAGGAATGAAAAAGTTAGTAACCATGGCTCTATACCGATCACCATTGACTGTAACGTTGTGGCCTTCATCGCTTTTGAAGAAGTACGGACCAATGATTCCGCCAGCCCATAAAGCGCACCAAACAGTCAGTTTTTCTGGATGTAACTGTGTTTCGACATACACTTGTGGATTAGCTTCACTCCAAAAGCGGCAGTTTTGTTTGTTGACGTAGCCATTCAACCAGAAGTGCGCTTCATCGCTAAACAAAATTCGCTTATGAAAATCGGGAACAACGGCAATCTCGTTTTGGGCCCATTCGACGAATCTATTGCCTTGCTTGATGATCGTTTTGATGAATTGCCAAACCAAACTGAGAATAAATTACTTGACAGCTGTTAAATCGGTCGCCATCTTGGAAAGTAATGCCAACTTAAACTTCTATACCTGGAAAAAAAAACACTCTTTATGTAAGATTTTTAACTGTTGTTTAACATGGCTAGTTCAGCAAAGAACCCAAAAATAGTTAGTTAGTGTAACACAGAATTTCAAATTTGGTGGACCGAGAAACATGGTATTATATTAGTAAATGCGACAAAGCGGTATGTGTTTTATGTGTTCTGGAATAGTGGTATGCAGAACATATATCTCATCTGTAAAACGCTATTTTAAAACAAATCACAAACCTTCATGTCAAAAAAAGTGAACCGCAGCAAAAATAATTAATTGCTACGAAACCGTTCGGCAGATGACTCAAATTCAGCATGTATTCTACAAAAAGTAACATCTTGCAATTCTAGTATAAGTTATTTGTCATCCTATCTGCAACTACTGAAGTCACACTTAATTTACTTTAATTTGAATTATACGAATAGCTAAAGCATTTATAACTATACAGCGCAAAAAGTATTTTTTCGTAGTAAATATTTGTATTATTCGTATTTAGTTTTATTATTTTCCCAATAATCACGTCAAAATTATTTGACGGCACGTCTATACATCATAAGACACTTCTTTGGAAAAAATGGCACGTTAATCCATAAAGGTTCACCATCCCTACTCTACACAGTGGGTCTTCAGTGCCATCAGGATTCGAACACTCAGCAAACGAGTTAGCACACATGGCAATTCAGTTACAAAGGACACATACTTAACTTCGAAATACATAATCAAATTTTATCCACCATGAGTAAATACGGGACTTACAAATTAGTCTACCTTAATTATTGAACACATTGATTAATCTCGACATGTAACACAATACATTACAAAAAAAAAGATCAAATTCCCTACGTGAATTATTATTAATTGAATACTTTTTTTTTTTTTTTTTTTTGCTCTTTAATTGCATGAGCGATGTTTCAAAAACATTTGAAATAAATTACGGAACATAGATTTATCCAATGCACGGATATACGTATCTAGAAAATGCAGGTGAAATGTTAAAAATGTAGTAAATGTCATGCACACGATAAAACCAGCAGAAAAATATAAATACGTTAATTTCAAATGAAATACGCGAGTTTTGGAATGATTGGTTATGCTTAATATTGTGAAATTCCTTGGAATCTGGAAAATCAAAACAGGAAAAACTTAATATCAGGACTCGGTAACTTGTTCCTCAGGACAAGTTTGGGTGATCCAACTTAATTAGGTTTTATTTTTATATAAAAGAGAAATAAAAAAAAATAACTACAAAAAGGAAAAAAACTAAGGAAGTCCAAATATACATATTTTAACATAATCCATTGCTTATAAAATTGCTAAAAGTACATTTGAAAAATCAGTTGATGTCAGTGGCGTACTCCAGGGGTGGGAGTCCTGAATCCGGACCTCCCATATAGCATTTGATTTTTTTTCGATTGATTATATAATCCTATGCAGTACATAGTACGTAAAACTTGATTAAGTCTTTTGTTATCAATAATTAATTTTATTAGAGTTTATGCTAATTTTTAATCTACAATTAATTTTTTACTGTGTTTCTGAAAATCGACAAAATCAAGAGTATGTTGAGTGAGTGAGTGAAGATTAACGTCGTACTGTTCAGCTACACGAGGGCTTTTGGCGACGGACCACGTAATTTTGAACCATGGTCAAGTGACGTGGACGAAGAGTATGTTGAGCGCCGCATGTTGGAGCATAATAAGAGAATGGTGGAGTTTCGACCTTGAACGCCCCCTTGAAAAATCCCTATATGCGCCACTGGTTGAAGTTCAGTTTAAGAAATACCAAAAAAAAAAGGCCTTGAAATTCTACAAATTTTCAATTCTTAAGAACAAAAATCTTTCCAATAAGTGGCTTTGTTTTTAAGGAGTTCCACAAATCGTTTATTCGAGATTTTAAATAATCTATTAATTTCCAACGACAATTTTATAAGATGGTGAAGAATTTCAGAACTTGCCAAACACTTGCGCAAAAATCCCCATTACAAATTCCCGATATTTAAAGCAGCCAAACCTCATGATCAATCATTTCTGCAACTGAATTTCAATCAATAGTTTCTAGAGAACATAGTTAATAATTTTTCACTCAGACTGAAATGATTCTTATGTTTTGATCAGATCAAAGCACATAAACAAGTTGATAAATGAAAGAATGAATTGTTCTGCGTATTTCAGAAATCTTTCACAAATCATCCTTTCAAAATGTGTGTGATCGTCGGTCTTCAATCACTTCGAAGGGACCATTAACGCAAATATAACAACGAAAACCATTTCAGTAATAAATGATACCCAAAAGAGGAAACATTTGTTCACGAGGAATCGAACATATATAATCAGATATCTAGATATTTGATTGATGACACCGAAGGGAATGAATGATTGATTTTTATTGAAATTTATGACACTATTTTACACTTTCCACTCATTAAGATAACCCCTATGTTACTTCAACAAAAACATCGCATTCAAATTACTACAGTATACATATTAATTTCCATAATATTACATGCCCATTTTGATGACTTTATTATTTTACTAAAATAATACATTTTGATCTGATTTAAAATAATAAAAGTACCGCATTTGAATCACATAATATAAATGAATGACAACAAATTAGGTTCATTCAAGCTCTCCCTCAAGTTTAATTGATCACACACAAAAACAAACTCTGATTCTTACGAGAACAAAACCCGAGTTTATAATTTTTACAACAAAATTCCATACCTCACTACACATATTGAACACGTGCAAAGAGATATGGAACCTGAGGTCAAAACTTAAAATGAGGTTAAATATGCCTCAAAGTTTAAGATATAACACCAATAAACAACATTATTTTTAGCTGCTAAAAACAACAGGTATGCATACATAATGCCAGTGGGTTGCACACAGTGGCGTACACAAGGGGGGAGGGTTCTGGGAGACCCCATACTCCCCAAAGCACTTCATTTTTTTTCCGATTGATTATAATTCTAAGCATATAAAAGTACGTCAAATTTAATTAAGTATTTGTTACTAATGATTAATTTTATTAATTAATACTAATTAGTTATTCAATAATTTGTTTTTAACTGTGTTTTGTTCCCGAAAATCGACTAAATGAAATGGAGCATGATACAAGAATGGTGAACTTTCGATCCCGGACCCTCCCCCTTGGAAAAATTCCTGTGTGCGCTACTGGTAGCACAAAGTGGCGCATACAAGGAGAGGAGCGGGTTCCACGGGACCGGACCTCCCCCAAAGCCCTTGATTTCTTTTCAATAGGATATAATCCTATGTATATAGTACATAAAATTTAATTAAGTATTAGCGATTAATAATTAATTTTTTACTGTTTTTTTGTTCCCGAAAATCGACAAAATCAAAAGAATAAATTGTGCGGCGTATAGGAGCATGATAGGAGAATGGTGGACTTTTGACCCTGGACCCCCGTCCCCTAAAAAAATTCCTGTGTGCGCCACTGGTTACACATAACAGTTGAAATACCACCTTCGCCGATCGCATAGGTGAGCAGCAGAAAGTGTTTTTTCAACAGCAGAAAGTCTTTTTTCCAACAGCAAAAGGACTTTCCTATCCAAGAAAGAGCGTGCAGCAATTCCTTTTTGCGAGAATCGATATTTGCAAAAAGTCTAAACATTCGTCCAATAGCGAATTCCTTATCAGCCTAGTTGGCTAAAGCCATTTGTCACAAAGATTACGTTTTGGAACTGACGGTACACAAATCAGTACTACAAAACACATGACTATATATATAAGCCAAAATCAACAGTTTCCACAGAAAATTATTCATTCTCTATAAACTTAGTTCACTATGTCAAATATAATTGTATCTCCCGTTACGTCCCGTTATTTTTCTAACCTAAAATGAACCTTGATTTCTTAATGGGAGAATACTTTTAAAATAAATTTTTTTTAATGTAAATTTTTGAGTAAAATATATTTTGATGTGAGTTATTACATGAGTTACTGAAGCAGTATTTTACCAAGCTTAGAAAATATTTGAAAGGGTTTAGTATAAAATTGGGGTAAAGGGGAATCATCAACATATCCTTAGTATGTTGTTATTATTATGCATCAATTTACATCACCGAAAAAAAACGAAAATTAATAAATTTAAAAGTTGTGTGGCATTTTTTTCCCTCGCGCGGAGATAAATAAAATTATATTTATGTTTCATTTTAACAATATGAGAAATCATCAAATATTAATAAATGCAATCATTAGTCGCATTGCTCATTTGGAAACAAAGAAATTGCAGACTAACAATTTGAATAATTAATGAGTAAGAAAGACAAATAACTAAAGTAATAAACTAATAGCGAGATAGGCAATTTATGCATGAATGTACCATTAATTTTTAATTGTTTTTATTTTTACAGAATTCTAGTTTTACTTTAAGGTAAGGGTTTTTTGAATTCTCTAAATTTTCCAGAGGATTTATTATTATTATTATTATTATTCTAGTTATTCTTCTGTATTATAGGAAGCGTTACAGAAAATCAAGTATAAATATTTTTTTAAGGATCCTTCTTTTTTTTTTTTTACTTTTTAAATAATTATTGACGAATAGTTTATTCAACATTTAAACAAAACAATAGTTTAGTTATAAAATAGAACGGTTTTATAGTAGCATGGAAAAGAAGAAAAATGAATAGTAAAAACCTTTCCTTACAAATAGGGTGTTATTTCTGAACGGAACTTTCAATTCAGTATAGAATAGAGCAAACAAGAATAATAAAAACCTTTCCTTGACATAAGGTGTTAATTCTGTATATGTTTAGACATAAAAAACATAAGTATTTCTTATTTGTCATGTGTTTTCCATTAACAGTGTTAAGAGTAAGTATAGAAAAATGATAAACTTAGATTTCTGTTAGGGTAGTGTTCTTAAATGTATTAATAATAATATGGATGTCATAAAAAACTTTGAACCACAGTTCAGATCTCTTTCAAGGACCATATTCGAAATACCATTTCACAATCCATTAACGTGCAGCGCTCTACATCAGAATTTACAGATCCAACTTACTTTAGTATACTTCCTCATTTCTGACAGAAATGAAATTCGGATTACTGCCCCTTCAATTGGTTGGTTTGAATTAACATCTCTAAAGTTACCTTAGGGATATATTGACGACGGACTTCGTCATATTAAACCACAATCAGAGAAGACGTATAACGCCTTTCTCTCCTAAATTTAATATAATGCCACACGAAGTACTTTGTAACTCAGTTGTAATTAACGTACAGCAAACCATGTTATTGGGGAAAATGGTGTGTGTGTTCAGTGAAACCAATCCTCAAGACAGCATTTCGATTAATGTATCATCGGCTAAAAAATTCGTGTTCTTAACCACTAATCCAACACGATTCCCAAAGATGTGGCAACTGGTGTCACAGATTCAACTGTTAAAAAACGATATCAATTATTTCGTTTGACACCATGGCAACATTAATTTTTGTATCGATTTATGTTTATTCAATCGATTGCTGATTTTATGTTTGGTATGCAAATAGTTGTTCTACATATTGCGTTATTTGGTTGAGAATAAAGGAAGAAAAAAATGAAAAATCTTTATTTGGAATTGTACAACACAAACCTCGGACTAGAGACTGAAAAGTCCGCAAACATTTGAAAATTCAATGATTCACGGAATGATGTTAAGAGTGAGCTGAAAATTCCCACACATGCTTAAAATAGCATGGGATTTTATTGAAACCAAATAAGTGTAAAAAAATGGCCAACAGGTGGCGCTTTATATAACAAAAACAATAAATATCATAACAATTGATTTTTAGCAATAAACAATGCTTTTTACAACAAATGTTCAACATCTCGGCCAGCATTCATCAACGATACTTGTATCGAGGCACGTTATTGAGAACAACATTGTATAACATATCAGTAAGTTGAGAAATTGCCGTCCGATGTTGTCTATTTATTAGCATCTCTGAAGAGGTAGGACATTCTCAGTAGACTTGACACTTCAAATAACTCCACAACCAATATTCAAACAGATTGAAGTCTGGGGACCAGGAAGGCTAAGAATGATGAAAGTGGCGGCTCAGCATACGTTCCTCGCCAAACGAGGGGCGCAAGAGATCTTTGACGTGCTTCTGACGGCGATAGGATCGTAAAGCTGCAATAACAGATTCTCCATTCTAATAATAGAGCTTTTAACAATGCCTTTTCTGATAAGTCAACATGCCAATATTGCTAGTGTATCTGTTTCTCTCTGACTAAAGCTCACCTTAAGCACGATTTTTGCTGTCCAGCGCCATCTGTTGACCATTTTATGCACTATTTTATTTCAATAAAGCCCCATGTCATTTCAAGCATGTGTGTCAATTTTTACCTCTCTACCTATGATATTCCATGAATTATTCAATTTTCTAATGCTAACGGACTTTTGGGACACCCGGTATATTACTAAATAAATTTGGTGACCCGGACGTGATTATTAGACGGAGCATTATTTATAAGTTGAAACCACTAAACACGTGCAACATTCGAGTTTAAAAAACAGCCATAAATGGAAGTATCGAGTAAATTAAATGTATGCAATAATTTACAGCAGAATTAATTCTGCGTATAAGATACATAAAAAAAAATGCAAATGTTTTCGTACGAGAGAAAATCGCTTTTTTTTAAGATGGGGGGTGCAAGTGTCCATATATATAAAAATATCTTACTAACAATTTTCTTTGAAAATCTGTCGTTTTCCTCTTTCTAATTATTTTATTCTCTTTCCCTTTTAAAATTAGCTATTTTTCCAGGAAAGACTATCTTAAATATTTAATGTTAGAAAACACACACACATAACAGCTTCCTACAAGGAAGAAAAAGGAAGAATCTTCGGTGCCAGGTCTTCAAAGCTAATGGCTACTTCTAGGTAAGAACTAATTAAACTTTTACACGGTTCGGAATGATACAGAATTTAAAATGACAAACACACATAGGCTATGCTTTCCAAAACGGAACAGAACAAATAGTGAAAGAACCTTAGTTTATTTTAGAAGAAACTAAAAGGTAAAGCTCTTATGTACTGTGTATATATCTTGTATAACTAAAATAGAAAAGAAAGAGAAAAAAATATATAAACTTTTCATTTTGGAGAAGAAAAGTATAAAAACTTTTGCTCCCCAAGGGGAAAAGTTAATACCTGGAAGCTATAAGGGGTGTTTTTCAGATTCAGTGTATTATTATTATTTGGAAAAAGCGAAGGAGAACAAATACTTAGCACGTCATTCATACAAGATTGCACTTGACTCTACTATAATTAGATTAGTTTTGTATTTAGTAGCTTTACAAAAAGAAATATGGCATAAAAGAAATAAATATTGCAGAGAAACCAAACTGCATGTATACTAATAAAAATAATGAAAGAAAATGTTACTTTTTTACATATTCAATATTCATTAATATTATGAAAATGATTCTTAACACGCTCACACACTCTCAAATTTCTACATCGCATCATTTTAAATCAAAATTAAATCGGATTTTAGATTCAAGATTCCATATTGATAGCTGAGTATGTTAGTATAGCGATAAAGACTGCGATCTACAATGTCAATAATTTACGAATAGAATTATGAATTATAATCCATTTACACAAACGAAGGTAACCACAATAATTGTATTTATTGCTGCCTGTTCATATTAAACTGATCTGCAAAGTCCTATCTGACGATAGGTTACATTTAGATGTGAATAAGTTGTGATTAACTTTTCACAACGGTGGATAGATTTAGGCTCCCTTCACATCAAACGATTCCGAGTCTGTAGCAATCTTTCCAATTCACAGCGATTCTGAATGAACGGAGATTTGTGCCTTCACACAGCCACGGGTCAATCATTCTTCCATCAGTTGCTGTCGAACATGGATGCTGTTTTTAATGTTTTAAGACGATTTACGTTTCAAGCTATTAATTTCACAACTGTATTTTTATTTATTTTGAAGTTAAAATACATAAAACAAAAAATATATATATAAGAACGGTTTTATTTATTTTTTATTTATATTTTGCCTGTGCTAGTATCAAATGTAATTATAGTGTGAAAAGTAGTAACAAATAATAACTATGTATTGTGTAACTAAATAAAAACGCAATTACTTTTACAAATAATATATCTAATGTTTTTAATGTTAATGTTTATATTCTTTAGCTTTTGTAGCATATAGCAACTAGTTTTTTGATTATGTATTTATAAAAATGGTTTTCTAATACATTAATGAATTAAAAAGTTTTACATGCCATTTACATTTTGCTGGTTTTATATAACAAAATTTGACATCTATGTAGTAATAAAATGGGATCTTTTTTAAAAATTAAAATTATCAACAATATTGGTGTTTTATATTTTAGCATTCTTATAAATATTTAATTTTTTTCTCTCCCAAAATTAAATAAATTCTTATCAAATTGATCTCTGAAGCTATTTCAAACATCCTTCAGAATATTCCCCTGCCCCACAACAAAAAAAAAAAAACATTTTGCTTTAAAGTATTATTAAGTAAAGAATTAAGTTTTCAAATTTCTAAATTTGAAAAAAGAATACATGCAAAATTAATTTTATTATTTGCACAAGATTATTAGGGATAAAATACAACCTACACACTCGGCGACAAGAACTAGAGTTAGTTGAAAAAGAATACTATGAATACCACACACAAAAATATAAACGCCATCTATTGGCACAAAAACAAACTCATGCTAACCCTAACAAGAACATTAAAATCTTTAAATATCTAAAATTAGCTTCTTTAATAGAAACTTTATGTGATATAATCACTAATGATATAAAAAACAATAAAAATTAACACTCTATTTGTTTAAATTCACTTTTTTTTAAGAAATAGCTCTCGGCTGCTGGTGAATCACGGAAGAAAATCTGACCTGCCGAATCACACGTAAGTCAGAATGACGGCGGATTCAACCGGTTTCGGTTGGTGTGAATGCGGGAAGCGAATCTTGCCTTATTTGAGCGGGAAATTACGAAGCGGAATCCTGGTCGATCAGACTAGTTTGATGATGAATGAATCGGAGTCGTTTGGTATGAAGGGAGTCTTACTGTGGGAAAAAAACTGGGAGATAAAAAATATTTTTCCCAGTTAAATGAATGAGAAGAAGAGAAAATTACAATGTGTTAAATCCTGCAATAGTAAAGAAACTAAGGTACATGCTTTTCTACCATTTGATATAACCGTAACTATGTGATGTAAAGATCCAAATAGTTTCTCAAACTATACATAAATAGACAAACTGTCAATACACGAATTTAACTCATCGTCGTAATCATTTCTAACTTGGGAGGCTGCACAAGAACTGATTGCAGACCAGCTAGAGATATTTTTTCTCACATCTGTAACGTTTGTCAATATTTAAGTGATAAAGAGAGTGTTACCTTATCCTTATCATTTGACTATGTGGTTTAAAGTTGCGAAATTCCTCGCCAACATCCTTCAGTTAGTTTGAAAAGAAAAATTGATTTCACTAAATACAATAAAGATAAAAACGAATTCACACATGAGAAGAAATTTACAATAATTTCATCGCCAACACAGGAGAGAGAATAGATTTTGATACAAAATCGAAGTAAGAGGAGTAAATACAAACGGACCCCGATTTAACGATTTCAGCAGGACCGAACCTTTTGTTCGTTAAATCGGGGTTATTCGTTATATCAGGCTCCAAACAAAATAAAAATTTTTTGCACTTATCTTTTAGAAATTCTATAATACGCAACCGCACAAAAATATCCATAGTTAGAAATTATGTATTTTTTATTGAAAAACTAAAAATACTGTTAATGAAAATTATTATGCATCAATAAATTTGAAATTTTAAAACACTGATTAATAAATGTTTGATAATCAATCTCTTTGTGATTCCTGACTCGAAAGAGTTCTTTTTCGACTTTCTGTAGAGAAGAAAATATTGCGCTATTTACACCCTGCTTCATGAGGTATGTTTTCACAGTTTCCAAACAATGAAAAGCATTAAAAAATGTAACAGGTTTGAGAAAAGTTTCATTATCGATTTCTGCATCAGAATCGCTATTCATCATTAATTTCTTCAACTTCAATTGCACGGATAGGCAGACTGTCATTGAATGTAACGTAATCGTTAAAATCTTAAGATAATCCCTCAGTTGTGGAGTGGGTTGATATAAGAAAGGGTTTTCCTGTACTATTCAAAATTCTCACGATAGATGACACTCATGACTCATCAGCACCCGTAAAGTCTAATAATTCTAACAGCACACTTTCACGTCGAAATTTGCTGCAAACAAGAAAAAAATGTCATTTGAAAAAAAAATCCAATTTTTTCTAATACCGAATTTAAAAAAAATTTCCAGCTGTTGAAATAATTCGTTAAATGGGGGTACCTTCTTTTACTCGGGGACAAAGAAAAATTCGCTAAATCGGGGTCTGACTGTATTTATAAGCAATTGATTCAAAAGTTACATGTACGATCTCGCAGATTATTTCATTCCATAATAAACCAATCTTCTATCCTTGAGGAAAATATGTTTTCAATCCACAAAAATGCTCAAATATATGCTTGCTTAATTCGAAGACATTGTTCTAACTTCAAAAACAAATAAAAGATGCCTCTACTTATTTATATAGTTTCCACAAACAAAACGTTTAAGATATTGTGTGTCCACGCTTAAATACAACCTATTCTACAAATAGCAGTGGAAAATAAATCGCACACTAAATCAAATAAGTTCACTGTTCTCTTCTTAAAAAATTCAACGAATTTTTCCACATGCATGGAAACATTTAAACATCGGCACTAAAATTAAGTATCCAGAGTGGAAAATAAAAGTTCAGTGGCACCATAACCATTCTTTTTTTCCATGTGGTATAAACAGGAAGCCAGAAATATTACGCTTTTCGCTTTTCCTCATAAAACACACACATGAAGAACGAGATGCAGAGGGAGAGAAAGAAATTGTAGAGTATGATGTCCCTAAGTCACGCAAGCATGATGCGAAAAAGAAACTGGGGACACATCCTTGTTATTTTAAAAGAATTCTTTTCCCCTTTTTTTCTAGTTTGTTGTTCAGTTGTAGGTGGCTATATTTACTTCCAACCGGATATAACGAAGTTATAAAGAGTTTCGGATTTAACGAGAATACCTGTTTGGAGAGGATTTAAAGTATGAAATTAGAAGTTTACTTTTTGATTCTAGTGTCCACTTTTGCAAAACTGAAATGTTTTTACCACTATTAAAATCGCCTCATGATTCTGAAAAAGCTTGATCAAACAATAAAATTGATGCTCTAAATGGCATTTCACTCACTAAGCTTTTGCAACATGCCACATTCGAGCTATAATTTTAAAAGCCGAATTTTTTCTACCCGTAAATATTCTAACGAATATGAGATCATTTGTTTCTTTATATCAGTACCGCATTCGAATGATTAGGAAAGATTTCGTAATTTTAATTATGGCACAAAAATTTGCGAGTTTCTGGACGACAAATGTGATGCTATTTTTTCAGTACGAGCTTCAATGTCAAGTTAAGGTCAAAGAAATAACTGTGACATTCATTCACTATGAAATAAATTAGTAACAAGGATGAATAATAGATTAATGTTTTCCCACTTTTATACTTTAAAATACACAGCCTTTAAAATCATTTTTAGAAAATAAAAGGTTTTTACAGTTTTTGGTTTAATGCACACATAAAAATTTTCTGTTAAAATTCACGAAAAATAAAACAGATTTTTGATAGCAGAAAACGTTAAAATATGAATAATTACGCTACACATGAACAAACTTTATGTTTTCAAAACATGACCTCACCTTTGCTTCAGTAAAGTGAATTTAAATTTGAAACTGAATTTTGCTTCAGTTGTTTAAAAACATCACAGAGCTGTAAAAGAAATATTTTTCAAACATAACTGAGATTTCATCTTTGATATATTTTCATGAAATAAGAAAATTACATATTAATACTCCCATTATAGTTTTCTTAAAATATGCGATAACAAAATGAGAAAAAAATCACATTTGGCGCCAGCCCTTATTAGAAATTTATGTAAGATGGTTTCCATAGCAACAAACTCTAGTAATATAAAGGGGAATAACTTGGTTATTCTGTTATGAGTAAATTATTTATTTGGCTAGACACTAACCAAAAAAGTGCATCATTTAAAAACGGTATTAATCATATTTAGTACAATTATAGTATAACATTTAACAAATACCACAATTTTTAAGTACTCTATTATATAATATATCATGTAAAAAGAACATGTAATTGTACAAGTGTGCGTGTGTGTGTGAGAGAGAAAAAATAACATATTTATTTAAAATTCTAATATTTTTATATACTTTTTCCCTAAATTATAATTCAGAAAAAATATCTTATTTCAAAGCGCGTCTCATTTCATCTCGCCTATATTTAAACCTATATTTGGTCCTAATATAGGATCTATAAACCTATATTTGACCTTGAAAAAAATATAGGTCCAAATATAAAACCTATATTTGGACAGATTTACTAGAAATTCTTTGTTGAAAATATTTAACCTTGAAATTTTGACTGATTTATTCGTGTTTAAAAGTAAAAGAATATCTAAATAGCTCACACGTACCTCACTAAGTGTGGTTGAAACTTTTACCTAAAAACACTTAACAAAAATTCTAAAAATAACTTATATTTCCCTTCACTTGTACATGTGGTTATATTTTTTCTTGTCTTTAAATTTACAAAAAAAAATAATTTCCCTCCCAAAATAAAAGATAACTTGATTAAAATCTAGAATTTTTGAATTGCTACGAATGCAAACACAAAATGAATACATCTTTACATGACATTATACATATTCCTTCTCACGAAGTTCCTTTTTAATAAAACGCTATTTCTTCTCAAAAGTAATAACTTAGTGCAGTGGTTCTTAAACTGTGGTCCATGGATCTCTGGGGGTCTGTATCGCGTTTCTAGGGGGTCTGAGAAAGTCTCCAGACTCTGAAAGGCCTCATGGAAAAATTGAAAAATGTCCATCTTAAGCTAGAACACTATATTGTTCCCAATGAAACTCTACAACATATGTATTTCGATCAAGAATATTAAATCAGGTAGTCCTCCCACCCCCATTGTTTGCAACAACATAACTATTATGACAGCGTAATATTTTCAAAAAAATGTAGAAACATCTGTTGCCAAAATTAAGAACTGGATGCATTAGCCTACCAATACGGTAACGATTGCATTTAAATCCCTCATCCATGTGTTGGGAGTCAGGGAAAGGTGTTCAAAGTCTTGGGGTCCACGACGTCAGGTTGATACATAAAGGAGGGTCGCGGCGATCTAAAGTCTGACTTAGTACATCAATATATTTTTTGTAAAGTGTATGCCCACAATGAACTTGGGAGTGGGAATTCTACACATTTAATAATAAATTTGAAAGATTACATTTAGACTATGAAGAACCTGTTTCTGAAATGCCAATTTCGACAAAAGGCAATTCAATTTACGAAGTTGTTTGCTTGTAACCGTAAAAAATAATGACAAAAATATAATTCATTTAATGTTCTGTCTTGTCACTTTGTATTTTTTACTGACAAGCTTTAGATTAAATAAACCTTTTTGTAAATTGTATAAACGTTTTAAATATTCTTTTAAGACTGCACCTAACTCAACTTAAATCTTTTTTGTTATTATTATTTTCTCTTTTAACCGCTATTTTTTTCTCGCTATTTTCTTTTAAAGGTTTAAAAACAGCAAGATAAAATACAAACATAACCAAAAAATATATGAAGATATTAATGCGGTAATTAAATGCTTAACTAAATACACTATCAAATATACAATTGAAAGAGAAAAACTTTTTGTTAACTTATTTTTTTAAATTAATTTGCAACGAATCATTTAAAAATAGTTTTGAAATTTTAATGAAAACATCTACACAGAAACACTGCCGAATGTATAGTGGAAGAAAAAAAAAGAAAAGATTTTCTTTCTTTCCAAACTAGAGGTCACATAATGACAATGCATGTCTGAAAACGCCAAAAGAGAGAGAGAACACTAAAATACTAAAAAGTTACATTTTATAAAATAAAAACAGTAAAAAAAAAATTTTAAAAAGAGTTCCAATCCCATTTGCTGAAAATTTCAAACCTTCCCCACATCCAAATACTCTGTTACGATTAAAAATATCAACGGCTCCTTTTTAACGAAACTCGTTAAAAGCTTTGAAATTTGCTGAAAAAAAGTTACGCTCGACGGTTTTTAGAAGTTGTATTATATGTAAACAAAATGGGAGAGATGGCAGGGGGGAGAGGACTGAAACGCATTCAGTAGAAATTTCGAATTAACGTATAGGTAAGCACAGAAGTGAATCTACCGTAAAAGTTGTCGAGCAAAAATACGAATTCTGTGGATAAAGATGGAATACCTAAACTGAGCTAAAGTAAGAAAAAAACTTTGATCCTAAAACGGTTCAAAGGGGATGGAGCTTGAAAAGAAAGTCGCGCTCAATTTTTTTTAATTCCTTTCCCCTCCCCCCTCATCTGCCGCTAGGGATGTTTTTTTAACCCCATACATCGAGTGGTAGGGAGAGGAAGAACACCCACTAAAGTTATGGAATTTCTGCAAACAACTTCTGGGCTTTCTTTTAAAAAAAAATAAAATTTCTTTCTTTTTTTCCCCCTTTTTTGGTGAAATCTTTAGTCGGCCATTTATACTTGGTCATACGGATGGTAAAAGTAAGATTTTCTGGAACTTTTTCCGTGTGTATCCCTTTTAAAAGGAACTGCATTTTAAAAAAAGGCAAAAAAAAGAGTAATAATTCCAATGAAAAAAATTCCTACGTAAGGTTATATTTTTTTATTTCACTTAAGTCGAGACTTTCTAAGCTTGCATTTTTCGAAGCTCAATAACTTCGTTTTTTAAAATATTGTTTATTCTATCGTTAATTTTCCATCACGAGGGGGGGAAATGAAAATATTCTTTAAAAGGAAAAAAAAGGCATATTTTTTGTGACAAGGAATTTAATTAAAATAAAAATGAATACAGAGAAATAAAAGCACACGCAGAAAAAGTAGGGGGGTGAAGAATTTTGTTTCCATTCGGGTATCAGTAGAAAATTATTTTTTCATCGTAAGTGCAGCGTGCTTTTCTTTTAAAAACATCTTGGGAAGTGCTTCTAATGCAGCATTGATAAAAGTCACCAACTAATGGATATTCTAAAATGTTTCAGCGTGTAGCATTTTCGAGAGTCGTGTTTTTTAAAAGATTATCAATCCCCAACAGCAAGTGAATTTTAAACATAAGATTTATGAATAAACATTTTGGGTAAAACTATTTTTTTAAAACAAAAAAGAGAAAGAAAAAGAGGGATTTTTTAAAAGATCCACTGAGAGAGAGACGAGGAAATTTCAGATTTCTACATCACAAATTAAACCGACTGCTATATAATAAATGCGCAAATGGAAAACGAAGTAAATATAACATAATAGAAAGCATTGTCAATCACAAATTTCATAATTTAAGTTTCTTCGATCGTTGGAAAATATATACAGTAATACCCCGAACATAAGCGATAGGTGGGATTGAGTGATAACCCCATAAGTCGAATTCGCGTAAGTCGGAGTAAAATCTCGCATATAAATATATATACAGTAAAATCCGGTGTGTAAAACGCACCTACACTTTCAAGATGCTTTTTTCAATTTCTACTATTAGCTCACACTCTCTATATATTTATTTATTTATCTTGGTGGAATTTTCAATCGTTAACAAAATAAATTTTAAAGCACTCAATTGATCTTAAATTTTATATAAATGATTATTTTGGATGACAATAATATAATTTAGTTATAATTAATAAAAATTAATTTTGATTAAAACTAATTATTTAAAGAATTACAAATACAGCCATGTTGGCATAATTTTTGGCGACTTAGCCACCATTTTGGCAACTTGTGTCAAACCTTGAAAAAGTTTTTTTCTCGCGTTTTAAAGCATTCAGTTGAACTGAAATTTTATATACACGATTGTTTTGGATGACAATACGATGAATAAAAATTAGTTACCACTTAATGTTGTGATTCTGTCCTATATATATACATATTTATATTAATTGTAACTATTTAATTAAAAGTAGCTAAAATAAAATTTTTCTTTGTTGATCTAAGTAGGAATTGACTTTAAAAAAAAATTTATATTACTTCTTTTTTTTTTTTAAATATACGTATGCAACGCTCTTTTGTTTTGAAGTCATTTTTTCAAGGTATTACCTCCGGTTTTTGAAAAAGTAGTATACTTCTAGAATTACAACTCTTGAAGTTCATTAGGTCTGTAATTTCTTTAAAATAAACAGCATTTCGACTACATAGAAGTCTAAATTTCTTTTTATATTGATCTCTTTTTTATTTTTAAAGCTATTTTTTATACCAGGCCTATAACATGCACCCGTATTTTTCGATCTTATTTTTTGTGCTAAAAGTGCGCGTTATACGACGGTATTACGGTAAATTATTTTTAGTTGGGGCCGGCGATAAAAGAAAGTAATAGCTCAGGGGGAAAAAATTTAATAAAACCTTAGATAACACAAACACAAAATAGTAAACCGAAATTATTTTGATGTTGAAGGTTTCATAAAATCTAGCAAAGTAGTCTGCAGGGTCAAAAAATTCTTTTTCTCCCGTAGAAAATAAAAAATTGCTTCAAAATGGGTACTATCTATTCATTTTCACTTACTAAACAAAATATTTTCATTTACCCAACAGCAGGAAACAATTTTTGCGCGCGTACAAATTATCAATAATATTAACATTGTTGCATATTTATGACTAACATAATTATACTAAAAGTTACACAAAGATCCAAAAAGAAGAACGGGAGAATCACAAAACCCTTCCCGAATTAACATTGAATATAACTATAATCAAATTTTATAAAGTAACGCATTTCTATTGTGAGAATTGCCCTTGCAAAAATACATTCGGCACTTTTATTTTTAAAAAAATCATTAACCACAATACCAAGGGGAACGCTCAATAAATTCAGATCTAAATTGCGCCTTCAGGCTGCCCAACGAACTATATATATAAAAATCAGCAAGCCGGTTAGTAGATGCGAGTGCAGCCGCTCAATTTAACAAGGGGCTGAAAAAGATAGAACGACCCGTTAATCCACTTAGAGTCGAAATGAAGAGGATCTAACTCAATTGAGATTTGGAATGTTACGTGGAGGGAGGGGGTGGAATAAAAAGAGCGCAAAAAAAATCCCAATCCCCTCCCCTGCAAGCAGTGAAGCGGCCAGCCCCACAAAAAGTCTTTTGGAATTCCACATCCCATTCATCATCGCATCGACCAGAAGATATCGTGGATGTCATAACGATTTTTTTTTCATGGAAGACCTTGTAGGAAAAAAAAAGCCCCAGTAGAGTCTAGTAAAGGAAAGAGGAAATATAATTTATTTGAGTTGTTGAGAATAGGGGGTGCACGCAACGTTAAATTGCTGCATCCGGACTAAACAACACAAAAAACTGGTGCCATTTAAATGTTATTACACCCTCGATGGAGAGAGGGGTGGTAACCCTCTCTGTCTCGTCGTCTGCAGAAACATGTTCGGAAATTTGATGGGTAATAACAGTAAAGAATGGATCTTAGGGTTAAAGCAGGGGGGTTTGTCCCATCATAACATTAAATGGGATTATTTGTAAGTGTTTTTGGTGAAATAATGGCAATAAATAAAAAGAGTAGAGTGCGCTGAAAGGTTCGATAAATGTGAGTGATTTGATATAAAATCTGAAATTTTTCCGAGAATGTGTTGTGTTTAAAATATATATATATATATATATATATATATATATATATATATATATATATATATATATATATAAATTTTGAGATGGGGGTCGAAGAACCGGAACATTTTGCTAAATTGCATTTGCAGCAGATGGGAGCTTTGGCAGCTGGTTTTAGAAATAGATCGTCGTTATTATTTATACCGACGTTAATTTTCCAATAGAAGAAGTTTTTTATTGAAGTAAATATCAAACAATTGCTACACAAAAAAAGTAGCATAACTTGAATGACTACGGTACCAGAACAGTGGTGGTCAGTATTTTAGATATCATGCTTGAGTCTGTTTCAAATAAGAGTTCACAGATGCGCTACACAAACGCTAATGTTAAAACAATTTCCTGGATTCCATGTCTACGCAACTTACTTAAGGAAACATACTTCGCTATCTGATTTCTTCCATTAGCTTAACCACAGACTCTTTTTGTAATTCAAATCCAAGAACCAGCTTTATTTTTCTTTCTATGCTATCTATTGTTTTATTTTGTAGTGTATTTAAATAGTGTAGTAATGATGCAGTGTTTTATAGCGTGTTATAAGATCATGCCTACTGTGTTATGTGAAAGAGTAAATTCACAATGTAAAGTAATTTGCCTGATGGAACTTCTATAAATTTTTTTCATTTTGTCACTGTACAGTTAATTCTTGCCTACTATCATTTTCTGAGCTTCTTATGCTCTTTTTCTTTCGAACTGTGAAGGATAACAGAAATATAAACAGAACACAAAAGAAGCGGGGTGAAAAAAACGAAGTACAAAAATAAAATTAAATTTAAAAAAAATCATAAAAAATGCATATATCTTACCACATAGATTATCAATTGTGAAGGAAACAAACAAGTTGTGCACCAGCGCTATTGCCAAATATACAGGCATGAAATTCGAGCCACAACTAGAATTTAACTGAGAGCGTTCTTGTATTGTACAAATGGATTTAGGTATGCTACTTCAAAAGTAAAAGTAATCGCAAGGATCCAATGTTCCGCCTAGTGGCGCACACAGGAATTTTTCAAATGGGGGGGGGGTCCGGAGTTGAAAGTTCACCATTCTTGTATCATGCTCCTTTTGATTTTGTCGATTTTCGGGAACAAAACACAATAAAAAACTAATTTTTGAATAAATAATTAGCGTTAATTAATAAAACTAATCATTAATAACAAGCAATTAATTAAATTTTACGTACTATACACTTAAAATTATAATCAATCTGAAAAAAAATCAAGGGCTTTGGGGGTCCGGACCCCCAGGACCCCCTTGTGTGCGCCACTGGTTCCACCTGTAATCAGTCAATCAACCAATTCTGCGCATGTGTCACGTGTAAGCCACTATTTAACTATAACATGATGGCAACTGGCGACGTATTTCGCGATTTTGAACCACGCTCAACCGTTGAAAATGAAGACACAACCAAATTCATCCCTCATCAAATACAATAACCTCAATCAATAAGAGAAATACAAAGAAACGTAAAGGTGACCAAGTCTATGTAACCATTATTTACCGAGTTAGAAGAAATAATCTATAAATGGATTGCTGACAAAAAAAAAGTTGCTTGAAGAGCTGATTTAACGCATTAATCTTTACTAGGGTGCCAAAAATAATCCCTAAATTTAAACTAAAATATAGGGATAGACTAGATATCCCCTAAAACTAAGCTTCATAGTTACTGTATATTGTTCCTCTACTGCAAGTTGAAAGTAACGTAATATCACTAAACATCCAGGTCTTTTAGTATTAATAGAGATCGGGAGACGAAGCGCGAGAAACGAGCAAAAAACGAGTGCCTCAAATAAGCAAAATCAGGAAGAATTCATATAGATTAATTACAAAATAACGCGAAGAAGTAGTAATAATTAAAATTTGAAATAGCAAGCAGAAATAAATCTCACAAGGAGAGGGCACGACTAAGGAAATTCATTTGGGGTGTCGAGACTTGGTGTAATAGTAGTACTCCCTTAGGGAGTTCAACCCTCAATGTAATTCCGCCGAATGGCCGGTCAATTCGGAGAAAAAAGCCTTCGAAATTCCTGCTTAGCTTTTACACAATTAAATTTCAATTTCTTTCAATGGTTTCGTAGCATGGTTGATATATCGTTTGCATACTATGCGCGAGGTCTGGGTTCAATTTATCGATCAATTTCTTTTTTCTTTATTTCATTTTTAATTATTTTTAAAATTAAACTTATTTATGAAAGGTTCATTAAATATTAAATGATATATTTTAAGTAATTATTTAACATTTTATAAAGTTAAAAAAATACTGTAATTATATAAATATTTATGTTAAATCTTATATAAATATATTTTTATATTAATAAATAATATTTATAATAAAATATATAATAAATATTAAATGATATTATACATAAAAATTAATTACAAAGTTTTATAATGTGAAATAAAATAAACTATTAATAAAATATATATATATAATATAAAATAATTTATATAAAGTATATTAATATTAAATTAATTATTTTATAATTAATGTAATAAAAATGTCTTTTTTATATACTATTAATTTAATTTTTAATAATTTTATAAAACATTTAATAAGTTCTTTTAAATAAATTTAAATAATTTTTAAAAATTAAAAAAATTTTTAATTAATAATTATTTTAAAAATAAATAATAAATTAAAAATAATTTTAATAATAAAATAATAAAAAATTTAATAATAAATTAATAATCATTTCAATAATAAATTAATAATCATTTCAAAAATAAATTAATAATCATTTCAAAAATAAATTAATAATCTACTTTAATAATAAATTAATACTTTAATAATAAAATAAATAATTTCAATAATAAATTAATAATTTTCATAATAAATTAATTTTCATAATAAATTAATAATTTTAATTATTAATAATTTTAATTAATAATTAGTTTAAATATTTTTATTAATAATAATTTTAAATAATAAATTTATTTAATTGCTTTTACTTTATAAAATACAAAATAATTACATAAAATATCATTTAATCTTAAATAAAATTTCAGAAAAAGTTTATTTAATTTTAAAAATAATTAAATGAAATGTGAAAAAAAAATTGCCCAATGAATCGAACCCAGACCTCGCGCATAGTATGCAGACGATATATCAACCACGCTACGAAATCGTTGGAGGAATTTGAAATTTAATAAAAAGCGCTAAGCATGAATTTCGAAGGCTTTTTTTTCCACCGAATTGACTGGTCCTTCGCAGGAATTACATTGAGGGTTGAACACCCTAAAGGAGTACTTACACCAAGTCTCGACCCCAAATGAATTTCCTTAGTCGTGCCCTCTCCTTGTCAGTAAAAATACAATCCGAAATATACTGTAAAAACTTTTTTGCAGCACATGTCCGTGTTTTTGTTCGTATTGAAAACTCTCTAACTATCTGGTATAAAGATGAAATATCAAAATGAAAAAAAGGGGGTGGGGGAGGATTTTTAGAATAAAACAGCAAATTTAAATTACTATTTACCATAGCTAACTCATTTGCAACCTGAGTTTACTGATGGTAAATAAGAAAATACACCTCCAACAGCTTAAATTATCAAAATATATCATTTTGTTGATAATGAACTAAAAAATGAAACTAGGAATAGGAAAATACTTTTATATTACATAATAAATAAGATAAAATGATTTAAACAGGAAAAATATACAAGGTTCATTTATTTCAAAAACTTTTTTTGCTAATCGAATATATATAACTTAATTGTGGTTCTGTTGAATTTTATCTTTTAGCATTTCTTATTTACTTACCTAACTCATAAAATAATTGTTTTTTGCTTTACCTTAATTTATGTCATGTAAAATAATCCTACACGTGAATTTTTATTTAAAAACATGCTCTAAACGTCAATTTTGGAATAAATTAAATGCTTACAAGAACATTTTTCTCTAAACTGCTCTTATCCACTAAGAATTTGAATTTCTTCAGAAAAATAAAACCCATAAAATGTTCATTTTTCTTTTTTTCCCCTTATTTGAAATACTTTTTTATGGATACTACACATTCTAGGATTCATGAAAAACGTATAGCACAGCATTTTAATTAAAACGTCTCCAGAAATAAAAGAACGCATCGAATACTGGGTTTCAAGACTAAAAAAAACTAAAAAACAAATACTTTTTTTACGTTTATAACTCATTCTAAGAGTATAAGAAAAAAGCGTAATATATAACATTTTAACTATAATGAATCCCCACAAACAAAGGAAAAAGAAACTGTTTACTGAGTACTGGGTTTCAAAACAATAAAATTTAAGGAAGGTTTAAGAAAAGCCTTATATGAGATATTATAATTTTTAAACTTTCATTACATCGAAAATTAAAACATCAACCTAACTATGCATGATAATAAAACAACAACTTTTTACACAAAATATAAATATTTTTCGATCCTCAACCCAAAGAAGAAAGTTGCAAAAAAATGAAAATATTTAAATGAACTGAAATTAATACATTGCAGTGAAAAAAAATTAGGCTGTATAGTTTTTTGAATAACAACTGATAATAACTTTTAATTTAAAAAAAAAAATATTTCTTATATTTTTCAAGAATTTATTTTTTAATTAATATCTAAGGTTCAAAAGAAGGGTGGTAACCAATTTTCTTTAAAAACATTCACACTGAATTTTTTTAAAAAAATAATTCAATTTTTATTACACATGCAAATAAAAACCCTTAAATCGCATTATTACAATTTTTTCAAAGGATAAAAATAAAGTACAGGACATCGATAGAAAACGAAAAGAAAAAAAAAACTTAATGAAATGACTATTTAATTACAAAACTTTTAAAAACAGAATGCCACATACTTCAGATACTGCAAATGATTTACACTTAATGAAACTACACCTGTTAATTTTTTTTATATAATAATTGACTATTATTAACATTATTGACTATTATATTAATTGACAACTCAAAAATTATTACAAGTGAGAAATAAAGCAAGAAAAACACAACACTAGAAAGCATACGCAATTGCTCTGCTTCTCTAATTCAGACTTAAAGAAAGTATAAAACACCTGCAAAATTAAAACAGTTCAGAATTAAGAAAGAAAAGAAAAAACAAATAAAAAAGCGGGGGCGTTCGTCATAATTTAGAAAGTTTCGAAAATAATAAAATATCCTTATCAGCAAATTCTCGTTCATGTTTTTTAAGGAACCTTTCTTACCGTCCATTTCTTTACGTATTTCTTGTAAAAAAGCAGGAAAACTTGTTATGATGCTTAAAAAAACTTAGAATTCAATAGCCCCCCCCCATTTGTCACGGATTTTTTTCCCCTTGTCGCAATTTGAACTTTCATCCTTAAGTGGCAAAGAGATTTGTGAACGAAACGCATATCAAAGAAAATGTGACAGCATCCTGTCAGATTTTCTTAACACCCCGAATCGCACTGCCACGAGAAATAAAAGAATAGAGTGCGTGTTAGCAATGCTAAAAGGATTTTCAGTACAATGTCAAGGGTTTATGTGGAGCTTTCAAAAGGGATTTTCTTTGATACAGCTTAATTCAAAATTCAAGAGAAAAACCTTTTCTCTATTTAAAAACCTAGTAAACATGCTTTACACAAACACGCGATGGAGGAATAAAGGTAATAAATAATAAAGCTTTCATCATTGGTTAATTTCAAAGAGTTTACAGGAAATTTTAAAACCCCAATATTTTGACTACAATGTTTTATATATATAATATAAGTCTATATATAATATATTTTTCCTTATTTTTAGTGAGTAGTTTTTCCACACGAGTCTACAAATGGTGATTTTGTAATTAGAAAGAATCATGTGAGTTTGAGACCTATGGACTTGATAGGTTCGTTAGAAATAATTTTCACAACTGTTAAAAAATATGTAAATGCGGAAAGTTTTTTTAATACAAAATAAAACTGTTTTTAATGTAATTACACTAGTGGTCGCAAAAAGCTTCAAAAAAATCGAACGGTAGAATTCAATACGCAATTTACGAAGAAAGGTAGAAATTCATACACCTCGATATAGAATTTAAATTAATTGTAGTGGATTTAGAAATCTTCATTTCTAAGCAATTACTCACGGCCCCAGAGAGTCTTTATTAACGTCTCAGTATAAAGTAACACGATTTCTATTGGCAACGGACCTCTTAATTTTGTACCCTGGTAAAAAAAAACGTTAACTGAACGAGCACTTCCTCCTTGAATAGGCGTTTTTCTTTGGGGCATCTGGACTGTAAAACAGTCCTCAATCTCATATCGTGAGAGTCTATGATGTTGGGCATGGCGAAAGTAGTGTTTTCCATTCTGCTGAGTGGCATGACGGTGATTGGTCGAACGATAGGATCCGGGAGGCGTGGTTATGGTGCTTCATCTCGGCGAAAAAGTTTAGAGATTTTTTTGGCTTGGTTGAGAGCTTAGAGGCTGCTCTCTGATTGGTTGCTGGGTACAGTGAACAGTGATTCCAATTGGCTGCCCTGGGGGCTGAGATTTAGCTCTCCGAAGTTCTACATCATACTAAAAGAAGAACTTTCAACCTCGATAGATTTAACGAGCATCAACCCTTCTACATGGCGAGTATTTAGAGGCACTACATGCCGACCATGAGTTCGTGACCAAACCACTAGATTACAGCGGCCACAAAGACATTCGGGAGAGTACAGAAAATAAAGTAAGGTCAAGGGTTCAAAGCTTAACTTTACTTAAAGCAACAATAAACGATATAGTCGCTACAATTTTAATTCAAACGGCACAAAGTCTTCCCAATACGTAGTGAGGAATTTGGGAGAATAAGATAGCATCGCAAATGTCATCCTCGTCTATGTTCGTCTCTCAATAGATCATGAATTAATTCTAGTAAAACGACGAAAATTGTTTTCTTAAATTTTAGAATTTAAAAGTAATTAATTATTCTACGCGTTCCATTTATCCTGAATTAATTTCATAAACAAATATTTCTTTAAATTGTATTATACACCCATTTATCTGGATAAATTAATTTTTTTAAATATTTATTACTATCTCATGGCGCAGGAGTTTTAAAAGTGATCGTGAATGCTTGCCTGCACTGGGACTTGAAACATACTAAATAAATAGAAAATGAGTCGATAAAAGATATCGAAATGAACGTGCACATAAATAAAATGAACAAATAAAACCCATTACATGGTACATGACACGAATAATGACTCCTCCTCTGGAATATATTCCAAGTACGCGTTCACGGTAACGAACACTTTGAGAAGTTAAAATTTTATTTCGGATGAGAGAAACATCTTAAAATTTACCAAACAAGAATATTTTAGGTGGAATATGAATGCTTATAACTTACGGGTATTTCTTCCTTTAATCAACATCCATGTTTATCAAGTTTCGAAATTGTGAAATGCAAATCGGGACGGGGGGAGTAAAAATATGTTTTTCTCTGAATTCATGTATATTGATAAATTAAATTTTTAAAAAAATTAATAAACCTTTAAAAAATAATTAAAGGCCTACTGCATTAAGTAGAAATTAAACTCAGCAAAATGCGGCAAAAAAAAAAAAAAAAATTTAAAAATACCAGGCCATTTCTCATTTTATAACGTTTATTTTTCATTATAAAAGATATATCCACCCCCCTCATTTTCTGTACCCGAAATATAACGAGTTAATATGCCTAATTAGACGCAAAGAATAGATAATATTTATTAACGTCACACTCTTTGTGGCAACACGAGCAACAGACCTCGCAACTTGACGAAGGCAACATCTGAGCAGACGTTTCGTTTCTGACATCTTGAATTACACTCGGGTTTCAGGCTTACGTGTCTCCAGTTGCTGGGTTCCTCGCAGCCATCGGATGACAAGTCGATGTCACATGAAAAGACCCAGCAATATTTAGGAGTGCACGTGTAGATGTGAGCTGTGCCATTGTATCTGTTTTAGAAAGTCGATTTTTCAGCTGTCAGGGCGGAAAACGTTACAACCCAAACGGAAAGACTTTCAGCCTCTACACCAGTGATTCCCAAAGTGATCTATATAGACCCCCAGGGGTCTATGACGACCAAAAAGAGGTCCACGCCAGCAAAAAAATAATTTGCGAGTCTATGATAGTGGTTCTTATTAAACCAGATCATGACTGCAATCTTAAAAAATATTTGATCCAGTAGGAACCACATTTTACCATTTAACAACTACTAAATGTAATGAGGTTAATTTGTGGTTACTAGGTGACAGCATAAATTTTATAAAGACAAGGACCATTTCAGCATTTTTTTTTTCCAAAATTAAGCTAAAGAAGTGTAATATTGGACTTTCTCAATCGAATTTTCTCAATTTGTCACAGACAGTCTGTCAGGACATTTGAACCTACGCTCAACATTTAAATGCCCTTACTCAAATTTTGAAACTAGGTTTGAGATTTCTTTTTTATAGTAATATAGTCGTAGACAAAGATTTCATATTATTCTCTTTAAAATATATATATATATATATATATATATATATATATATATATATATATATATATATATATATATATATATATATATGTCATATTACAATAGGAACTGATCAGAATGGGTCCTAACGAAGATATTAAAATAAAATTCAGAAACAGATGTCAGCAATTTTGGGTTTCTAAAGACATATCTGATATTTGTCTCATGGAATAGCGTGAGAAAGTTTTTAATTGCTTTTCCTTGTAAGAGGGAGTTTCACTGAGTTTGCCATTCTTAAATTAAAAAAGGGGGGAGAAAAGGGCCCTTGCTAAGAAAGGAGATTAAGGTTAAATCTGACTAGATTGATATTAAATGCTGAAAATATTTGTAATTGAAGCACAAGATGTATCCCTCTCATTAAAAGTATTTGTTTGTTGTTCAGTTATTTTATGTAATGTATGTTAACATGCGCTTCTTAAGGTTTAAACGCTATACTTCATTACAGTATGAAATTTAATTCTTTTAAAGTAGTAGCACCAACTATCAAAAAGATATTTAAGTTGATAGATTTTCAAAAATTTAATATTAGGTAAGCAGGGATCTACCCGAAACCGAAAAACATGGCAAAGGGTCTATGAGACAAAAAGTTTGGGAACTTCTGTTTTACACGGTGGCATTACACATGCAGGACAGAAGAAAGTGTGAGGAAGTTAAATACAGAAAAGAGAATTCCTCTCTCTTCTCTCAATATAAAGGGTGTTTTTTGAGAGGTATAGAACTTTAAATTGCAATAAAACAACGATGTATTATTCGATTGACATGAATTTTTTTTATTCGAAAGATAATCTTGTGGCATTACATTTTAAATATGATTTCTGGCATAGGACTACCACGGCTGGCTCCGATGTAGTCCAATCTAGACGTCCAATTTTCGATGACTTTTTCCAACATTTGTCGCCGTATATCGGCAATAACACGGCGAATGTTGTCTTCCAAATGGTCAAGCGTTTGTGGCTTATCCGCATAGACCAAGGACTTTACATAGCCCCACAGAAAATAGTCTAGCGGTGTTAAATCACAAGATCTTGGAGCCAATTCACAGGTCCAAATCGTGAAATTAGGCGGTCACCAAACGTGTCTTTCAATAAATCGATTGTGGCACGAGCCGTGTGACATGTAGCGCCGTCTTGTTGGAACCACAGCTCCTGGACATCATGATTGTTCAATTCAGGAATGAAAAAGTTAGTAATCATGGCTCTATACCGATCACCATTGACTGTAACGTTGTGGCCTTCATCGTTTTTGAAGAAGGATTCCACCAGCCCATAAAGCGCACCAAACAGTCAGTTTTTCTGGATGTAACGGTGTTTCAACATACACTTGTGGATTAGCTTCACTCCAAATGCGGCAGTTTTGTTTGTTGACGTAGCCATTCAACCAGAAGTGCGCTTCATCGCTAAACAAAATTCGCTTATGAAAATCGGGAACAACGGCAATCTCGTTTTGGGCCCATTCGACGAATCTACGCCTTGCTTGATGATCTTTTTGATGAACTGCCAAACCAAACTGAGAATAAATCACTTGACAGCTGTTAAATCGGTCACCATCTTGGAAAGTAATGCCAACTTAAACTTCTATACCAGGAAAAAAAACACTCTTTATATATAACGTTTTAGATGACAGTTGATTTTTCTGATTAACATCATTCTAATTTTGGATACTTTAGTTTACAGCAGGAGATTGAATTATTTTTAATGTAAAAGAAACAAAAGAGTAACGTAAGGTAAATGTGCAATTATTTATTACAGTGCATTTCGAATTATTTGGTGTGTTTGAAATTTACTAAAAGCAATGTACGTCATTTTTTAAAAGAAAAAAGATTTGTGTATGTTTCCCATTATTAACTTTTATCAACATAAATACGTATAAAAAATAAATTTTGTTTGCAATCGGAGTTTTAAAATCTTGATATACATATATTTTTTTAAAAAATCTTGTCAAAAAAAAAAGGTTCGAAAGAAATGCAACCAGACAACGTTTTACTCTAATTAACGGACAACCGCATCTCCGTTAAAGCATGACCCAAAGCCACTCATGCTTGAACCGATAACACAAGCATCCAAAGGCGGTGACACCACCACGCCTCTTCTTACAAAGACGTTCCAAGAGACGTTTTCCTAAAAAAAAGTGAAAGTAAAAACATAAACCGGACGCGCGCAGGGGTTGCAGACTTTCAAATACGTTTTATGTGGTTTTCGAGATAGGATTCCTAGAGCCCTTTACAGGTATGATCTCATGGAAATACAAGAAAACGCCAAACATTTCCGAGTAATTTCCGGAACGCGAATTTGTTCAACTAATGGATTTTTCCCCAGATGAAAATCTAGGTTGACATTTTGCCTTTGGGGCGTTTAAGATGAGATTGCGTGTCAGCTCCTCTTCTAGAGTGAAAGCTCATTTAATCATTTGAATAAAGTGGGCCTTGTAAGCTTTTAATGTTTCGAGTAGGTTATGTTGACATCCCTGCAGCACTATGTCACTTAACAAGTTGTTATTGTAATTTTTCAAGTACTCCATTACTGAATTCCATTTGAAATGAAAGATCAGTTATTTCTAACAAATACTTTCACTAAATGATATAAAGAACTTTATATGTATATATATATTCTATTCTGCATTATGTATTATTATAAGAGAACAGTCTTTTAAAAATAGGATTTCATATAACCACTAATGAATAATTACGTGTGTCAGGTTATAGAAGATCCCATCTTTATATATCGATCTATTATACATATATACATACATATATATATACACATATATATATATATATATATATATATATATATATATATATATATATATATATATATATATATATATATATATATATTTGTGATGAATCTTCAGCCTTTTATATGTCAATTGAGGTAAACTTCCTGCCCAGCACAACTCAAGCCACCTTCCACATAAGCACTTTGACTTTGGCTGACTAACTTCAAACTCGTGGACGAACGAACAGACTCTCGCATCCATCGACACTTGAAATAGGACTCAGCGCGAGTCATGGCTTGAGATACAAAATGATTTGATGAATCATTGGAATAAAGTTTCATATGGTAAACGACTCCACCTTTCACATTGTTCCTATCAATCTCAAACACCTCAACTTAGAAATACTCCAAGTCATGTTATACAGGGTGTTTCTTTTCCAGGTATAGAACTTTAAGTTGGCATTACTTTCCAAGATGGCGACCGATTTAACAGCTGTCAAGTGATTTATTCTCAGTTTGGTTTGGCAAATCATCAAAACGATCATCAAGCAAGGCGTAGATTCGTCGAATGGGCCCAAAACGAGATTGCCGTTGTTCCCGATTTTCATAAGCGAATTTTGTTTAGCGATGAAGCACACTTCTGGTTGAATGGCTACGTCAACAAACAAAACTGCCGCATTTGGAGTGAAGCTAATCCACCAGTGTATGTCGAAACACCGTTACATCCAGAAAAACTGACTGTTTGGTGCGCTTTATGGGCTGGTGGAATCCTTCTTCAAAAACGATGAAGGCCACAACGTTACAGTCAATGGTGATCGGTATAGAGCCATGATTACTAACTTTTTCATTCCTGAATTGAACAATAATGATGTCCAGGAGCTGTGGTTCCAACAAGACGGCGCAACATGTCACACAGCTCGTGCCACAATCGATTTATTGAAAGACACGTTTGGTGACCACCTAATTTCACGTTTTGGTCCTGTGAATTGGCCTCCAAGATCTTGTGATTTAACACCGCTAGACTATTTTCTGTGGGGCTATGTAAAGTCATTGGTCTATGCGGATAAGCCACAAACGCTTGACCATTTGGAAGGCAACATTCGCCGTGTTATTGCCGATATACGGCCACAAATGTTGGAAAAAGTCATCGAAAATTGGACTACATACGAGCCAGCCGTGGCAGTCCTATGCCAGAAATCATATTTAAAATGTAATGCCACAAAATTATCTTTCGAATAAAAAAAATTCATGTCAATCGAATAATACATCGTTGTTTTATTGCAATTTAAAGTTCTATACCTCTCAAAAAAACACCCTTTATATAGGAGAATATTTTACATCACAAGAAATCATTTTAGATTTCCACAAACATTCATAGTCAAAAAGGTAAGCGTGTCGGCGAAGTTGTGGTGGAAGAAGAGAGGATATAAGCGCACGAAAAGTTTTCATAGATTTGTATGCTCATAACATTTACCGAGTTTCTCGCAATTGTTGGGCAAATTTTTTACAGTATCGAGCAAAATTAGTAGCCACGATCGTATAAATGAAAGAATTAGATGCAGAATTGGCGAGAAATTGGAGACTGGCTAATCAAAAGCGTAGGTAGTTACCTAGTATGTACCATGTAACACCTAGTGTCATCTAAAATTTGTAGAAACAGTTTTAGGACACTGGATCGATATCGAAAATATCTGGACATAGTCGATTAAGTTCGAAGACGCTGAATGAGGATCGTTACTTACTTACACGAAAAATGACTGCTACTGTTTCATAACTCTCGCGTGAGTTGCATGCTGCCGAGTTTCACGGTCTACAGTTGCTGGTGGCTTTATGAGAAAGCGCTGCATTCTGAAAGATCCACTGCTTGCGTTCTGCTCACTACAGCACACAAGAGAGCACGTTTAGCATGGTGCAAGCAGCATGCGCATTAGACCAAATTTCAGTGGAGCACCGTGCCTTTGAGAAACGAATAGAGATTCAGCCCGGACACTGATTTTCAATGTATCTGCATTTCGAAAAAAATCTGGGATATGATATCATCCCTCCCTCATCAGAGAAAACGATCATTATGTGATAGAGGTGTAATAGATTGAGCAAGTATTGCGTTGAAGGGACATACACCTCTGCATGTATTTGATTAATACTTTCTGACTGTTTTGAGTATAAGGAGATCTTAGAACCCTGTTTCAATTTCTCAAGGGCGCGGTTGGAACTAGGTTCCTGTTAATGAATGGACGACAACGCTCGTACACATAAAGTTCCGATGGTCGACGGTAACATGAAAAGTGAGAACTTTTGCTGCATGAATAGGCCAGTCAGATCTCCTGATCTTAATCTTATACAACATGTCTGGGAAGCTCTCTATTCCTCCTCGAGAGCCATTTCGGAGATAGAAACTTCCTAGCACCAAAAGTGGAATCAACTGCCAGAGGGGCTTCTCTACTATCTCTAGTTTCTAATGCGGTCATGCGGCATGACCTGAGCGGCTATGAGAAGAGTGAGTAAAAATTGACGTCGCACTATTCAGCTACTCGAGGGCTTTTGGCGACGAGCCTTGTAATTTTGATCCATGGTCAAGCGAAGACGACGACACCTGATCCGTCACACACACACACCTCTCCTCACTTCGACACCTACGGGAGGACGCCTGAACCTCAAATTATTTAACATGCAACTGCTCCCTCTGCACGGAGGGTCTTCAGCGGTACGAGGCTCGAACTCATGACCAGCCACGAGTCAGTTACCTCAACTACTAGACTACCGAAGCCACGCTGTGAAAGGAGACCATACTCTATTTTTTTCCCCTTGTGTGCCGACAAGTATAACACAAGGCTTACAAACGTAAATCAACAATACTCAATCAATAGTGGAAGAAACTTTCAAGTAGAAGGATACAGGCACAAATGGGAATCAAAAGGGAAAAGAAACAAGAATGGATGTGCAAATACCCCATATTGGACACATTTTATAGTCTATAGCACAAAATAGATTTTTGGAGATTCCTGCACTATCAGATTTACTGATATTCATTCGTACATAAAATGAATTCTGAATAGAACGTCTCATTCTCTGTTACAAATGTATAACCAAGTTTCACTAAAATTTCTTCATCAGTTTTTCAGAAATTCGAGATAATGTAACGAATTCTCTTCATTTTGTACAAAAACGGATTAAAAATTTATTTCATATTAATTTTTAGCTCTATCATTTGTCAGTAAAAATCACAGTAACAGACAGACACAACAATAACTTTCAAAAATATAGAAATAAAATATAAGACGATGTGTGAAGTTCGCGTAGAACTTAGTCTATTCGTATGATAAAACTACATTTCTCAAGAAAATCAACTAAAGGGCAATTTCTGGGAAATCTACACATCTGCAAAATGAATTCTCCGAATGGAAAATGTTGTCATGAGAAATATATTGGCTGAGTCCACTTTCATAAATTATTAATTTGCATAGAAAAAATTTCAAAATTCTTTTTTTAAAACCGCAGAAAAAGGCAAATGAGGGAGGAGATAAAATGAAATACTGGGAAAAGCCTCAATGTTAATTATCATAATGGAAGTTAAGAGAAAATGTGGGTTTTCCAATTACTTTTTTCAATGAAAAAATATTTTTTTTTTACTAACACAAGAGTAAAACTATGGTTAATTTACAGTTAATTGATTTTATACACCTGTTAAACACAGTATTATACTGAAATAAAAATGCAGAATTATATTATTACCTTCCGTTAATATCACATATATCCAATTGCGTAAAGTTACATAGGATATGGGTCAAAAGGAGTCGCTTACTCACCTAGAAAGAGGGAAAAAACATTGTAGAATATAAACATTTAATGTAACTTAGTAAAAATTTTAAAATATCTTATATATGTGCTCTGATTTTCTTAGACGATAAATGTCCCCTCCCCAAAGATTATAAAAGTAGTAATCCTGAGAGGTAATGCAAGATAAAACTAAATAATAGAAGAAACTAAAAGAAATATAATAAATATAATATAATAATAATATAATATATATATATTATAATAATAAAAAAAAGAAAGGGTTTTTTAAAAAAATTATAAATTCACGAGTCATTTATTTTTAAAAATAGAAATAAATTGATTATTCTCTCTCTCTCTCTTTTTACAATATGAACTTGCAACAAATAACAAAATACATTTAAAAATGTATTTTTCAAAAAAAAAGGAAGAAAAAGAAGAAACCTCATCCTTAAAAATAGTTTTCTGAAAAATAAGAGAAAGTTGCGTAAGAAAAAAAAGATTAGGTTAAGATTTTTCACAAAATTATTATTAAATGCATTAACGGACGTACAGATGGGTGACAAAATAATACGAACACCCGTGAAAAAGGCATGGCCCATTTCAAAGACGCACAACGCGCACGTCAGTTAGCGTTGCAGTCCCCGCCTAGCGGATTCGAAAGGTAAAGTATCAGTCATTCAACAGCTGCGATAGGTGTTGCACGCATCAATTGTAATTTCTGAAAAACGCAATAATGACGGACCTGTCAGAGTTCGAAAAAGGTATGATTGTTGGAATGAGGTGCGCTGGTTGCTTGGTGACGGAAACAGCCATTTATATTAGGGACGTGCAAGGAGTACTGTATCTGCCATTATGACATCATACAAGAAATGCGAGAATGTGACGTCTGGAAAGCACAGCAGTGGACGGAAAAGAAAGCTTACCGACAGGGATAAATAGTCTTAACCCGCATAGTGGCCCGAAAGCGCAAGCAATCACTATCCCAGATAACGTCTGAGGTGAATAGTCATCTTCGTAACCTTATTTCAGCAAGAACCGTCCAAAGGAAACTTCATGCTTCGAACTTGCATGGAAGAGTTGGAATTCGTAAACCATTGGTAACAGCACGTCATGCTTTACAGCGACGCCAGTGGTGTAAAATACACAGACAGTGAACCCCACAACAGTGACAACAAGTCATCTCGTCGGATGAATCGACGTTCACCTTATTCCAAACCACCGGACGCGTTTATGTGTGGAGAACGCCCAAAGAAGCATTTGCTCCTGAATGCATCGTGCCGACTGTTAAGCATGGAGGTGGGTCCCTTATGGTATTGGGGGTGATATCTTGGCGGGATCTTGGGCCACTTGTTACTCTGCATGGCAAGGTTAAAGCTGCCCACTATGTCAATATCCTGGGGGATCAGGTGCATCCATTTGTCCAGACTTCATTTCCGGGAGAATGCCCACTTTATCAAGACGACAACGCTCCTATCCACACTGCTAAAATCGTGCAAGAATGGTTTGCAGAGCATGAGGGGGAAGTAGGTCATCTTGATTGGCCCCCTCAGTCACCTGATTTAAATATTATTAAACATTTGTGGGAATATTAGGAGTCAAAACTACGTGCTCGATTAACTCCACCATCTACGATTTCGGCATTGGAGACCGCTCTCCACGAAAAATAGCTTCATATTCCATTACAAGTTGTTCATGACCTCTATGCGTCCATCCCACGTCGCATACAGTCTGTATTTCAGTCAAAGGGGGTCCAACTCTCTATTAATAAAGCTATTCTCCTCTTTCACAGGTGATCGTATTATTTTGTCACCCATCTGTACATTTTAAATCTAGTATCCTAATAAACACTTTTACTGTTAAAACATACCATTTTATAATTTCCAATGAAATAATACTTTGTTCAAAAATAAATTCAGTTTAGAAACGTGTGCTGAAGCCTAAACTGGAAAAATATCGATATTTTTCTTACAATACCAATTCAGAAAATAATTCTTACATTTTTTATCACAGACAAAAAAATTAACCATTTAGCTCAAAATTTTTTCACCCCGAAAATGAGATGCATCACATCTTTAACTTTTCATTCCTAATTTTAAAAAAAGTGCATACACAGAACTAAAATAGGTTGTTGACAATCAAGAAACTGAAATTAGAGTACTGTTACTTACACAGAAAAACACAATAAATATGGCAACACCTTTAAATTTAACTATTTTGGCCCTACTTTTTTAGATCTAAGCCTTACTCTCATTCGATTTTGTCCCCTATGATAATTGAAGCAATCCATAACAAATACCATAATTATCAATTTTGTATTCCCCGATGTAAGAGAAAATTAGTTGAAATAAATTTGAATAGACACACACACGGGAAGTTAATTTTCCCAATTTCCTTTTACACCGGAAACTTCGGGGGGGGCCTAAAATACTTCAAAGAACTTAAATAATGGGAGGGGGGACTATCGTCTAAAGTCTTCTAACACCTTATGCAGACAAGAATATAAAAAAAAGAATGAAAAAAATATATTAGTAATTATAACCAGGTTATTTCGAATACAAAAAAGTAATCGAAAAAGAAAGACTTACTGTTAAATCTTTTTCAATACAAGATACAATATAAATGTTTTCTTTTCTAAAAAAATAAATTTTAAAAGAAAAATATCATACATATATAAAAGATTTTTCAAAACTTTGATATTATAGTAGTAATATAACGAATGTCGAGACATACGTAGGGGAAAATCCGGAAATTTTACGCATATGTTTGCGGAAAAATGGAGAGGGAGATTTCCTCGTCTGCCTTCAGGGATCTCAACTAGCACATCTGAATGCTTTTATTTTGCTTTTCTGTTTGTTAGAGTTTCCCTGTATTAATTATTTATTATAAAATGATATAAACATTCTGATTACTAAATAGGTTGAAATTGTTAATTAATTAATGAAGAATTATTATTTGCATATATATAAGTACGAAACTAGTTATTTTTCCCAAGTGTAGAGAGTTTGCTATTGAATAAGATTAAGCCCTTTTGCGAAAAAAAATGCTCACCCTCCAAACCTTCAGTACCCGTCCTTGTTCAGACGTAATAAAAAACTTATGATATATTGAAAAATGTACATTAGAAACTCTTATGCACAAAAATAAAAACAGTATTTTGCATTTATTTTCTGAAAAACGCGCACAAAATCAGGAAACGTATTCGAAACTAATATTCCGTATTTCCTAAACGAGAAGACGACAAGAAATAGAGAAAAAATTTTCTACACAATGCAATGAGTGTCGAAGAAAAAAAAGACATTTTTCTGATTTCTTCTTTATTTTCAAAATATGTAAACATTGTTGTTGTAGTTTCTTATGCCACTTGATCTCGACTGCGTCATATCTAGGCCCACGAATTTCATCATGGCAAGGGGCTAGATGTACGCCTGTCGTTGGCTGTAGCCTTGAGCACCAAGCGGGTGGTAGTACGATTTAGCTAGGTTCCACCCCAATTTTGAGGGAGAACACCAAAGGAGGTCAGGAGCCTCTATTTCCCTTCCACTAACCTCACGATAGGACTTATGGCGTATTAGAGTACACTCATGCCACAAAGGCACTATACGTTTACAAACATCCATGCCTTCTCCGGGATTCGAACCCAGGCCCTACGACACAGCAGTCAGCGTCGCTAACCGCTATACCAGATGGGCGACAAAATTAATATTTGTATCGGTGATAGTTTACAGTAATTTTTCAATTAAATGCAATTAATTTAATTTAAAAAAAATATTAAGCATATAACAAGGGGCTATACGCAATATCTATCCTCTCTATAACTTGGGTTTTTTCGATCTAGCTAAATGGGCACTCTGAGCAAGAACTCAACGCCACGAGTGAACATCACAGAGCTAAATAGTGTATAAGTAGCCAGTGAGATAGAGGACTGTTATTAGTGGAGTATGGAATTTTAATCGCTTATTCTTGAGTTGGAGTTCAGCACTGTAGCTGAATCTTCTTACGCCAGCGGTATCTTCCGGACAGGGGAGATCACTCTTGTCTAATGGCCATGTTACGCGGCTGCGGATCCGAGCATCGAGGGTTCTGTCCTCCGGATATACGTCACCACATTGGTGACCTTAGCTGAAAAGAAAAACGCATGCCTTCTGATCTGTCGTGGCACCCACAAGAACAGCAAGCAAAAGTCGTCAAACCCACTTGACGCAGCAACGAAAGTCGTCAGACTCACTTGATGTAGTAGCCCGAAGTCGTCAGACTCATTTGACATAACAGCAACTCATACGCTCGCCATAACAAATATTTCGTTCGTTAGCCTATCCATCGACTCACTGGTGGGGAAGTACTGTAACGTTATCTTAAGCCAGTAACCACCTTCGGACAGGGGTGATCACTTTAGTGCTGTGGTTATGTTATTGGGCTTCGGATCCAAGGGTGCGGTTTCTATCCTCCGGATATGCGCCACCACAGAGCTATAGATGCTCAGTCATTCAAAAACATGTTGGAAAATTTCTCGTAAGTGATTTCTGAAGCTGCATTTCACACAGTAAGAAAGATATTTCTTATCTCAATTAAGATAATCAAGATCTCATTAAAGATAAGTTTATTACTACCTAATTGTCTTATCTACATATCGCGTAATCAGGCTTGTCGTTTAATTAAAAAAAGTGATTTATTGTGAATAATTTGCTTTTCTTTCAAATCCGATTTAATGATATATTTATCACAATTGCTTTGTGTTCCCCTGGGAACATAAATGATCAGCGAGATCTCAACCTCAACCAATATGAGGAGGAGGTAACGCGACAAGCATTTTTGTAATTTTCTTTGGATTTGGTATCAAAATAATCATTTAAAAAAATGCATATAATTTTTATTCGATAAATTCAAAATAGTAAACTTAAAATATTGAGACATATCGAAGTCGTACATCCTAAGAACTAACCAAAACTCAAAATACAAAAAGCACGCATTAACCAAAACTCAAAATACAAAAAGCACGCATTAACCAAAACTCAAAATACAAAAAGCACGCATAAACGTAACAATGACAAAATATAACTTGCATCTAAAAAATTCTGTTTTCTTTTTCGAAAATTTAAAAATAAAAGGAAACGGATCAAGTTCCATCCAAAAAGAAACCAAACATGGGCATCGCATGACTTTTAAATAAATAAAAGAAAAAAAACTTTTAAGAAATAAAAGAAATGCATCTCAAAATAATTTTTTTCGAGGGATTTACTATTTAGATTTTATTAATATTAATGCCTTTGGAAAAAATTTTCTTCACTTTCTACCTTTCGTCAAGAGAGAAAAAAAATGATAAAACGATAAACGATGGGATTCAAATCACCGTGATTTATTCCGAAATATTCAGATGAAAGTCTGGCAACGTCTCTAACTTTGACAGAATAAGGACACCTGCACCTTGCCCTTCTGAGCTCAACTGGCTCAGGCAAAGAAGCATACGTTTATGAAGTCTTTTCAAAATGCTGCCAGTTTTAAATATTATAAGAAACAAGACACGCTTTAAAAGAGGGGCCCACGTCCCCAAAACTGAATTTATGGCATCGGCCGGTAGCAAATTACTCATTCGATCATTCCACACATTAAAAATTACATTCATAAAACTCTTATTCCCCCCCTTATGTGCTTAATTATATAAATTAAATAAGGATCAACTATAATAGTTGCCCAAATGAAAAATGCATAAGTTGAATATCTTTATTGGAAATTAACATTAATCACCATGGTCGTTGTAACACACACGTCTTATTGTTTCGGCATTAGGTCTATGCCTTGTAGAAAACTCGTGGTTGATTCTCGTGGAAGACTTGTATAACTAGCTTCCTTCACCTCATCGTCCGAATGGAAACTTAATGCTCTTTAATGCTGCTTGGTACCCTAAAAATCACAAACGTATCGTTTTTTTATTTTCATTTAATCTTATACTTTGCATTATTATCTTTCGATTGATATATCACTTGTGCATGTCGGAAAGTTAGAAGTTGAATAAAACTTCATTTAAAAACAAATTAGGCAATTCAGCCACACCCCCTTTTTAGAAAAAAAAGCTAAAAAATGCGTTATGATAAAAAAAAAATCTATTTTATAAATAGAAACAATAACTATTAAAAAGAATGTGTAGTATTAAAAGCAGAATACTTCCCAGGCAATACAATAATGTAATTTTTCTTCCTTGTGAAATGTGTGCATGTAAAAATTTTAAATTAAAGCATTTTATAATTTCAGTTCTTATTCCTGATATATTTTTCATACAAATGTAATACTTTAATATTATAAGAAGAAAAACAGTTAAAATTTCGGTCGTGACAGAAAAAAAAAATTTTAAGTTTTTCTTGAGTTTTCTTGTGCAATTAGTACTCTCTAAAAGTTGGTCATTTATAAAAATGTGTGGGCTGAAAACATATGAAAATGCAATTATTTTAAAGAAAAACGTATAAGTGTAATATCTTAAAGTGGTATTTTAAGTTTAATTAAGCTTATAATAATTATTTTTTCAGAATTATAAACTTTAAAGTGGTTTTTCTCAGTTTGTGTTTTTCGAAACCTTAGTGCATTCAAAATGCAACTCCTTCGGCAATTATTTACCAATCACTTCAATTTTTTTCCTGCGTGTTAAAAATAAAGCATGTTATAAAATTAGGGATCCGTTTTGCTATAAACTGAATACTTTTTTTTAAAAAAAATAAAATGTAATAGCCTGTATATCAACATTTTATTTTTTTTCTCGAAAACGAATGAAGTTATTCTAAAATCGATCCCTAAAGTTTTTAAGAACATCCATAAGAATATTATAAAAGAATTTCAGGTCAAAAAATTAATTTTTACATAAGGAGTAGGATTTTAAAATTTTCCCAATTTTCTTCAAAAAATTTTAATTTTTAAAATTGTGTGAATAATATATGAAAATTTTCATCTCGTAACATTTTCTTGAATAGAAACATTGTATAAAATGTTAAAATATAATTTTTAAATACGTAAATAAAGAAGTTTGCTCAAAGGGTGCCAAGTCCCCTTAAGTGGAAAAAGTGTTGAAGGTTTCAGGGAGACAAATCAGAACTGCACGGCGGGTGTTTCAACATTTTTCGACGGAATTTCTTTTAAAATTGTCTGGGTTTCATGGGAGACTTTTGGGTTGGCATTGTCATGGAGATCTAAAATGGTTTGCCGCGCTTCACAAAAACTTGTTCGAAATAAGCAGTGTTACCAACATTTGCTGATAGGTGCCCCTATCCAGCTCACCTTCCGCAATCCAAAACCATACTACCGCGCATTCACTATATGGACGTATCCTTGATTAGCACGATTTTATTTTCGATCCATTTCCTCTACTTCGAGCAAGTTTCATTATAGTACACTCATGGATAAAAAAAATAAGAGCACCAAGAAGTAGTCGTCAAAATGAAACGAAATTTTACATACATAATGACTATTTCAATATAAGTAAATGATTAGAAAATTTAAGAAAAAGGAACATTTATTTCAGAGAAAAAGGCAAAAAAACGGAAGATTTAATACACTGTTGAACCTCCTCTAGCACGAATGCACGATGCGATACGATCGGTCATTGAAACATACAAGTTATCAATGATGTCTTGAGACATTTCATTCCGTATTTGCTGTAACCTTGCCTCTAGTTCGTTCAAACTCGTGGGCTGCCCAACTCATCGTCCCAAATGATCCCAGACATGCTTGATTGGAGACAAATCTGGGGATCAGGCAGGCCAGGGAAGGGTAGTAACAGTGCGGAGAAAGTCTTGTGACACCCTTGCCGTGAGGCCGAGCATTGCCTTGTTGAGAAATGGCTCCTCAGACCCCTTGCATGAGTGGCAACACATGTGGTTGCAGGATGTAACGGACAAACCACTGGGCTGTCATGTGGTGCCACGGATCAATACTAGGGGTGACCGTGTATTGTAGGTAATGGCACCCCATACCATCACACAGCTGTGGGACAAGTATGTCGCGCAAAGGCAGGATTGAGGCGTTCACCACGGGGTCTCCACATGCGAACACGATTGTCATCACTGCTGAGATTGAATCTGGATTCGTCGCTAAAGACGACCTGGTTCCATTCCGCTGCAGTCCATCTTCGTACCCGGCACCTCTCCAAATGGAAGCGTCGATGGGTGGGCGTAAAGGGCAGCACACGTCATGGGCGCCGCGATCCCAAACGTCCTTCAGCCAGGCGACTTCATATGGTTCGAGAAAATAAAGGGACCCTAGTGAAGGTGCTACCAATGCCTGGATAGCAGCCGGAGAACCAGTTGGCTGTAAGCGTGCATTTCTTACGATGTGGCGGTCTTCTCGATAACTGGTCTGTCGAGGGCGTCCAGAGCCTGGTCTTCGCGCAAATGACGTCTCTCGGATCCACTGGTCCCAACATTTCCACACAACACAATCAGAGCTGCCTAATTGACGAGCTACTTGCCTAGCTGACCACCCAACTTCCATCATGCCGATGATTCTCCCCCTCTCAAATTGCGACAGCTGCTCATATTGTCTTCGAAAACGGCGTAATCGCATGTCTACCTTAGCTCTCTCTTTGTAAACGATTCAACACACTCAAACAAGCTTTGGTTACCGGTTTTATACTCCACGGAGAACGACGTAAAACGCCCACTTCCGGCTATACGTAATGCGCAATCACGCTGCATTTCTAATCATTTGCATATCTCCTCGACATGTACCTTCATGCCAAGTTTCGTTATGATTCCGCAATTATTTCTTTGTGCGCTAAATTTTTTGGTTCGTGAGTGTACGTCATATGCGACGTAAACCTCCTCCCTCGTTTAATATCCATGTTCGGTTGCGCTGCTGTAGCTGTAATCCTTCTAACACAATAGCACGTGTCCACATTTCATTTGGGTAATTTTTATGTTTTGAACAGGGTTAAATATTTGCATAATCCTTAACAACAGACAATCCAGATACAATGCTGAGTGCCACTTTTGCCAAAATGAGAGAAAACCTTGAATAATACTATTGTATTCCGGGGTCGAAAGTTCACCATTCTTATATCATGCTCCTTTTGATTTTGTCGATTTTCGGGAACAAAACACAGTAAAAAACTAATTATTGAATAAATAATTAGCATTATTAATAAAATTAATCATTAATAACCAAAACTTAATTACATTTTATGTACTACATACTTAGAATTATAATCAATCAGAAAAAAATCAAGGGCTTTGGGTGGGGGGTCCGGACCCCCAGGACCCCTTGTGTGCGCCACTGCAAAGGAATGCTACAGAGCCAGCCGCCTCACATAGTTCATCTATTTTAACCTTGCCTATTTTTTCCTCTAATAAGCTTCACGTTTTTAATATTTTTGCAATTTTTTTAAAACTTACTTTGAGGTCTGTGCCTTGTTACTTTAAAAAATTATATTTTGATATTTGTGGGAATAAAAAATCTAACCCTTGATTTGTTTTAAGTACTGAAAACAGAAAGAAAATGCACAAATGTTAGCAAAAATAAATCTAAAAGATATCTGAAATGTAAAGAAAAATAAATGTCCAAACATCGCTACTACAAATACGATGGTAACAAAATAAATAGCAGTGACTCTATACGACTGATGTGCCCCCGAAGTACTGATGTCTAAATTCCTTCAGTAGTAAATCTGTAACGCTTCAGTAAGCACAGCAACTGTAAATTGCCGTTGTAAAACAACAAATACAGAGAAGTTCCTTAAGAAAGTGAAAGAAGTGGTTTATACAAGAGGAAAAAAATAACAAGTTAACGACGTATTCTGAGAGAAGAAAAAGTAAAAAAATTGCTAAGGAACGAATTTTTATTGGAAAGATTATCTTCACTGAAGGTTAAAAAATGAAATATAAATTCAAAATACTTTATTTTTCAAATAGGAAAGATGCAGCAATATTAATGTGCTTATGTTTGTTTTTAATCCCTAAACGAGTGCGATCGATTTAATTCGACAGCGCTGAACTGGCCACTCTTTAATCGAGATAACTCGAGCGGAGCTGTAGCTAATACAGCTGTAATTTTCTAACTCGAATATAAGCGATCGTCGTCTACACTCGTGAGACTGACTGCGGTCCGTCGGTGTCATTTCGTAAATTTAGGTAAAGTTTATAATAAATTTAGATAAATATTATAAAAAAGTATTCTTTCATTTGTTAGACATCAGCAATCAGCATTTGAAACGTATACATTTTGTATTAAAACAAGTAATATAAAAAAAATTAAGTCAATTCCTATTTCGATCAACAAAGAAAAATTTTATTTTAGCTACTTTTTTATTAAATCGTTACAATTAATAAAAACATGTATATACATAGGACAGAATCCCAATATTAAGCGGTAAATAATTTTTATTAATTATCATTAAAGTATTGTATTGTCATCCAAAACAATCGTGTATATAAAATTTCAGTTCTACTGAATGCTTTAAAAAGTGAGAGAAAAAAATCTTTTAAAGTTTTGACCCAAGTCGCCAAAAGGGTCGCTATATCGCCAAAAATGATGCTAATGTGGCTGTATTTGTAATTCTTTGAATAATTAGTTAAAATCAATTAATTTTTATTAAATCACTGTATTGTCATCCAAAATAATCATGTATATAAAATTTTAGCTCAATTGAGCGCTTCAAAATGTATTTTATTAACGATCGAAAATTCCACCAAGATAAATCAATAAATAGCTAATAGTAGGAATTGGAAAAATTCAAGTGGACAAGAATTTTAATTTCGAGAGAAAGTAAATTAATATATAGAAAGACTTACACAAAGTTAACATAACGATATAAATATTTAAAAAAAAACGGGTACACACAAAAATCTTATGAAATTCTACAACTAACGTAACGTCATTTTCTCCGAGTTTTTTTTTTCACTAGCATAAAAAAAAAAAAAAAAAAGAAGTTTCCACAAGATACTGCGCTGTGTGTGCAAGGCTACAAGGGATACCAAAGGAAAAAGAAAAAGGAAGTCGCTCTATTTGTATAATTTGTGTGTAATTTGTCCTGCTGCATCTTGCTTCCAAATATATCAAACAAAAGAAAATTTTGAATATTTTTTTAATAAATGACATTATTGTTATTTCTGTTGGAAAAGTATATAAAAAAAGCATTTTTACTGATAAAACAGAAATGTTTTTTTTTTAAATAGCTATTTGAAAAGAAAGATAATAAAAGTCGATGTACGTGCAAGATTGCAATATTCATCTCTTAGCAGCAATGTGGAACAAAATCCTAAGTTGAAATAATTTTTTTTTGGACAAAACACGGCTGCAAAATGTGTTGTCTTGAATAGTATATATATATATATATATATATATATATATATATATATATATATATATATATATATATATATATATATATATATTAGCTGGATGGCCCGGCGTTGCACGGGCTTCTTCAAGTGTACAGTTTTATGTCTTGGAAGATTTCCCTTCCCTTTCAGTGTCAACACTTCTGTGATTTCTATATTAATGTCATTAAAATACTCTTTTTCGAAGTTTCTTCCACATCTTTGTCCTGTCGGCCGGGTCTGTTTTCTCGCAACTTAGATCGGCGTTGTAAGGGCTTTTCCCTTGGGTACAATTTTATTCCCATGGAAATTTTTCCTTTCTCTCTGGACACCAGCATTTCTGTGTGTGTGTGTGTTACTGAACGATGTGAGTGGTTTCTATTTTTTTGCCATTCAAATCCCCTTTTCAGAAATTTCTTCCACTTCTCTTTGTCACACACAGACAGATTTCTTTTCCCTACGTTTAGCCAAGCATTTTAAGGATTTTTTAAGTATAAAATCCCTTTTTCCACCGAGGGATAAGATCTTTTTTTTTTTTCAAATTTCTATTTTTGATTAAAAATTTAGAAAGCTAGTCCAGTTTTATTCTCAAGAAAACAGACTATGTACGAATTTATTATTAAATAAATAATTTAGTAATAAATAATAAAACGCTATGTAAGTTTAATACTTCAAAAAATTATTAATTTACATCAATTTTCGTTAAATAATGAATAAAAAAATGTCTACCAATAGCTATGAAACGACTGCTTTTATCTGGATGTTTGATTTTTGGATTAAATATATGTAACTATGAAAAAAGAACTATGGGGGGAGACTAAAAATGTGTTTACATTCCTTGTATAAAAAAAGATTTAAAAGGAAATAGTACTATTTAATAAAAACAGGGTAGTAATTTCCTATATTTTAAGGTTTTTTAGTAAATTATTTCTCTAAAAGAGAAAACTATCAGTTGCGATGTATTATTAAAAACTAAGGTCGTATTATATATATATGAAATAGCAATTTACAATATTTCTGGAGTGTGGTAAAAATAATTGTAAGACATGGCGAGTGGATGTTATTACTGTAGCGAACCAAAGATAGGGCGTGGTCGATGGTGTGATGATTGTGTTACGTGGAGCACGGTCGAGTACGGTATTATAGAAGAGGCACTCATGTAAATCGCAATTCCTTTTTATTCACATCCAGAGACACATAAAGATCCAGTAGAGACGGCATTACACATTCAAGAAGCAAACATCATAGCACAATCACAAACACAAACAAAGATAAACATAGAAAGCGTTGCAGCAGACTGATTACATGATGAAGGCAGGTAGACAAGAGAGAGCGATTACACAAGATCTTTGCCTTTTATACAAGCAGTGGTTATTACGTAATAGTAGTTCTGATTGGACAGAATGGGCGGTACAGGGATTTCGGACTAGCCGATTACGATTAAGATTACAATGTTATTTTTATACTAAAGAATTAAAGTTTGTTTAAATATTAATACAAAGAGTTAATAAAAAGGATACTAGAGGGAATTATTACACACACACACACACACACACATATATATATATATATATATATATATATATATATATATATATATATATATATATATATATATATGAAATATTTCTATAATATTTCTTGAGATTGGTAAAAATAATTGTAAGACGTGGCGAGTGGATGTTATTACTGTAAGTAACCAAAGATAGGGTGTGGCCGGTGGTGTGATTTTTCTATGTTATGTGGAGCGTAGTCGGATACGGTATTATAGAAGAGGCACTCCTGTGAATCATTATTCTTTTATTTCTCATCTGGAAACACATAAAGATTCAGTAGGGACGGCATTACACATACAAGAAGCAAACATCATAGCACAAGCACAAACAAAGATGAACATGGAACGCGTTGCAGCAGACATGATGAAGGCAGGTAGACAAAAAAAGAGGAGAGCGCGATTACACAAGATTTTTGGTTTTTATACTAGCAGTGGTTATTACGTAATAGTAGTTCTGATTGGACAGAATGGGCGGGACAGGGATTTCGGACTAGCCGATTACGATTAAGATTCCAGTGTTATTTTTAAACAAAAGAATTAAAGTTTGTTTAAATATTAATACAAAGAGTTAACAAAAAGGATACTAGCTAGAATTATTACATTTAAATATAATTATTTTATACATGAAACAATTAATACTTTCATAAAATTTAAACTAATAAATTGGATTTGGAAAACTACTGAAAAATTTATTATTTACAATCATTATAAAAGAAAAAGCATTCAAAAAGAAAACATCTTTATCTGACAGAAAAATCTTTAATCTGCTTGCGTACGTTATCTGCTGCCTCTTTTGTTTTTCCGCACATAATTAACTATTACTGGCATTTGGCGATTTTTCCAATTTTTTTCGTTGTATTTTTACGAAAAAAATACATCTTTAAAAATATGTTATGTGTAAAGAAAACAATTTTTTTTTAATTAAAAAATTCCAAATTTTTTTTGATGTTTTACAATATTTTGTTTTAAATTAACTTGGCAGCGTTGGAAAAGGTTAAAAAAATGTACCAATCTGCTTGAAAAATAGTTTTACCTTTTTTTTAGGAATTTAAATTAGAGAAATTTAAAACATCGAAGAAATTGAGATTTTAAAAACATATTTCAAGTTAATCACATGTTGAAATCATTTTTTTAAAATAAAGTTAATTAATACAGTCAATAGAGCAACGCCATGAAATTCCATTTTGACTGAAAACTGATTTTCGACGCCAACTTTTGTTATTGTTGTAACAATAACAGTGTAACAACAATGCAGACAAATCAAAGGTGGCGCCAAAAACTGATTATTAAAACTGGTTTTAATTAATATCTTTTTAACTAATTGCTATATCAGACCGAAATGTGAATCTAAACCATTCTCGAATCCACTTGAACCCCCACAAAAAAAGTCATCAAAATCGCTCCAGCCGTTTAGAAGGGGTTAAGTCACATACACACGCACAGAAGAATTAAAATAAATATATATATAAAGATTATTTGAAAAGATATTAATTAAAAACGCTAAAAAGCATGATTCCTCTGCATTTCTCTCTCTGTAACAATAAAGACCCGGTTTGGCCAGTTTGGCTGAAAATCGATTTTCGACGCCAACTTACGTCATTTTTATAACAATAATGTTGTTACAACAATGCAGGTGAACATTGAGTTGAATGTTTTTAATTAATATTTTTTTAACTAATTGCGATATCGGACCGAATTGTGAATCGAAACCATTCTTGAATCCACTTGAACCCACACGAAAAATTTCATTAAAATCGGTTCAGCCGTTTAGCAGTTTAGTCACATATACACGCACAGAAGATTTTTATATATAAAGGTATATATATATATATATATATATATATATATATACATATCATGTTATAGAGAAATTCTTGGATTGACAGGAGGAATGCAACGGGCAGCCGTTTGTCCTACATTTTATTTCAATATTCAGTAAAGAAGTCTGCACTCCAAGCCATGACAAAAACGAGAGCTCTTTCAGTGTTGATCAACAGCGAGGGAGCCCTTAGAACACGCGTTTTAGTTTTATATATATATATATATTGAGATTCATCATATATATATATATATATATATATATATATATTGGAGATTCATATCATATATATATATATATATTGGAGATTCATATATATATATTGGAGGTTCATCATATATATATATTCATCATATTCATATATATATCATATATATATATATATTGGAGATTCATCATATATATATATATTGGAGATTCATCATATATATATTGGAGATTCATCATATATATATATATATTGGAGAGATTCATCATATATATATTGGAGATTCATCATATATATATATATATTGGAGATTCATCATATATATATATTGGAGATTCATCATATATATATATTATAGATTCATCATATATATATATATATATATATATATATTTTGTCGTTTTTAAGATAAGTGCCCGTTAAGGGGTTAAATATATTTTAAAAGACATATTTTAATGTACTATTCATTCCAGTTAGAATCGATATATTTTTCTCAACTTAATAAACGATTCATATTTTTGTCTTAGATACTTTTAAGGAAAAACATTTTTAATTTGCTACGTAAAAAAGGGAGAGGGAGAAAGAGAGAGATTCCATAGAATATTTCAACTTTTTGAGGATGCTAGTTGACCGAAGTATGAAATTACAAGATCCGTCGCCAATAGCCCTAGTGTCGCTGTACAGCGCGTCGTAAATTAAAATCAAAGTCGTAATTAATATACTTACGTCAATCCATAGGTATAACTATAGCTATTGGGTCTTAATTTTTAAAATCACGTAGAGTTTTGCCAGTTCTTTATCGATAAGTACCTTCCCAAGACTGATAGGATCGTGAGTTTTGTGTCAACGATTTTACAGTCTAATGGACAAATAAGCGTTCATGTACATTGTGTTTTTCCTAAGCACGAAATCCAAAACGTGGCGAGGTGTGGATGTTTCAAAAGTTTGATAGCAATTCAAGTGTAATCTTGATCTTGAATCATGACAATGTGACCGTCTGTAGTGTAGTATAGGAATGACAAAAATTAAACAAAAATTCTTTAACAATTTTAATATTCCTTACGAATTCAATGAATATCAGCACACAAAAAATAGGTGTTTAAAAATTCATCCAACTTAATTCATTAAAAAGCAAGTACTATTGCACAGTAATAAATTAGAGATTTAAAGAGATTCATTAAAAAAATTAATATCTTTCATATTAAAAGTACTTTGAATTTAAGTTATCTATTTTGATTTATTAATGTGGACCTTGAGTTCTCTCATAAATATTAATTTAATCAAATAAATTTGCAAAAGAAAATAATAAAAAAAATAAGAATAAACAATTTACAGCTGTTTTTCATCCCCCTCCAAAACAAGCTTTAAAAACGCAACAGAACACACCACAGTTTCGATAAAATTAAAATATAATCAAATTCGGATTTAAATATGCTTTCTACATCAAGTTAACGAGCAAATCTTAAGATAGGAAGATGCATTCTATTCATAAAATAATTCCAATCTTTTAACACCATGCATTTTTTAAATTAATATTTTTATAATAAAACAAAAATGATCGACAGAAAACACTTCGAAGTAATTCATTTTTAGTTTTAAAAAAATTTCGGCAAATAAAAAGCATCTACACATGCATAGATTTCTTTAAAAAAAACTACTGCTTGTGCAATACCAACAGAAAAATAAATTAATTTAGTTGTATTTCCAATAAAGGAGAGAAAAATTGGTAGAGAAAGAGTGATTTTTTTTTCTTTCTTCTGTACGAAAATATGAGACGAAAAGAATTTTTAATCTGTCGCATTTTTTTTTAATTTATGTTACTGCACGACATTTTTCGCCAACTAATTCAATTTTCTCCATTATAATAAATTTACGAATCACCTTTTTCTTTATCGTTTTTCAAGAAAATTTCTTATTTCTTTCTACAAAAAAGGTAAAAAATAGTTGAGACTTATCGGGTTTGAGAATGGTAGATAATTTATTCAGTAAGATAGAAATCTATTATCGAGATAAAAAAAAAATATGATTTATATATATGTAAATATAATTCCTTATATATGTATTGGTGATTATTCATTAATTGAACTCAAAATATGAAACGAGTATTTGTTTAGAAATGCAAATCGTGATTATTTATTTAATGTACACATAATACATAGAAAAAAGAAGAGAAAATAAATAGTTTCAAATGTATGTACAAGGGGACGGTGGACCATTAAAACTAATTTCTTAAATTGTTTGCTTAATTAGCTGAAAATAGAATTAATGCAATAAATGATTATTATATTTCACAATTTAAATATATATATTTTTTTAAAATTAAGATAAACAGATTTTTTTAAAAAAATAAATTTTTTTAAACTATTTTTAAAAATGCTCCTTGCGCATTAGTTTTTAAGATATGTACATAATTTTTGTTTTAAATATTTATGAACTACAATAAGATATATCTGTGCATGGATTTTAAATTCCGAATAAAATTTGATGAAAAAAAAGATAAATTTTCTATACTACATGAAACATTTCACCAATTATCCAACATTCAAGGTATTCAAAACAACACAAAATATGATCCGTTAATTTTTTTAGAAAATTAATGCACAGATTTGTGAATTATATCCTCTTTTATAAGTTGTGAAAATTTCAAAGAGATATGACGTAACTTGAAACGCAGGAGCATTTTACGTAACAATGAAAATGGAAAATTTTCGAGCTAAGAAAAGTACATTTTGAACATTTACTTGATTAAAGTAAAAAAATAATTCAGTATTTATTAATCTCAAAATGACAGAAGTTTTTGACATAATTATTGTATAAAACGTAAGAATTAGTATTAATATAAAAAATCAAAATCGCAATATCGACCAAAATCTGACATTGTGAAGGTCCACCATCCGCTTAGTGAATTATTCATTAATGTAGTAACAGAATACAAAAAAGTAAAAACTTCTTTTTGTATAAAATATTTTATTATAAGGAGGGAAAAATTAAATACTACAAGCAATTACTTTTGATTAGATAGAAAAATGTCAGTGTGAAATCGGCTTCAAATAGTCGCTAAAATATTACGAAAATTAAAGTCTGAAAGTAGTGCGTACGTGTGTACGTGCGTGAAAATAATACCTTCGACTATAATATGTGAGAGAAATATTCAAATTGGGAACTCATTTTTTCAATAAAAAATATAAATGCCTATAAACAACAGCGCACAAAGGAATTTTTCAGGAAGGGGGTCCGGGGGCGAAAGTTCACCATTCTTGTATCATGCTCCTTTTGATTTTGTCAATTTTCGAGAACAAAAAACAGTAAAAAACTAATTATTGAATAAATAATTAGCATTAATTAATAAAATTAATCATTAATAACAAATAATTAATTAAAGTTTACGCACTATATACTTAGAATTATTATCAATCGGGAAAAAAATCAAGGGCTTTGGGGGGGGTGGACTCCCAGGACCCCCTTGAGCGCGCCACTGCCTATAAAAGTTTGTATAGTCATACGACATATGTGCATAACGAATGAGTGAGAGTTTGTTAAAGTCGGACTATAAAACAGCACAAAGTGTATTGGCGACGGACCTTGTAGTTTTGAATCTCAGTCCATCGACACCTGAGTTGGCACTTCCCTCTCCGAACTTCCACACCATACTAATTGGAGGACAATAAGCTTCGACAGATTTAACGTGCATCAGCCCCTCTACAGGGCGGGTCTTCAGTTGGACTAGGTCTCGAACACATAACACGCCAGACACGAGATCATGACCATGACCACTAGGCTACCACAGCTACTCCTTGTACAATGAATCCTTAATGTTTAAAAACATTTCGTAAATATGACTAAAGAGTTCATGTTATTACAAGATGTACTTATATGCGTATGTTGCAATTTGGGCCAAATATGGAATATAGCATAACATGGGAGAAAAATTCATTGAAGTTAAAAAATAGTAAATTAAAACACGGTAAAACTTATAGTTAGGACTCTATACCAGTTCAGCGGTGCACTTAGTTCCGTCTACCCTTTAAATTTATCTGTTCAACGGTGTGTGTCTACCTCTTTTGCAGCCACATAATCCACTAGCTTACCATATAAGTCTGCCTCTTCACATCACATCTTAAGTTCATATCCGCGAAGCATTTTCACAAGAAAGATTTCCCAAATCGTCTGAATAAATGAAAGTTCGAGAAGGCTAAATCTGAACTAAACGGAAGATACTGTAGACCTCCCAATTTCACAATTTCAACAACGGTTTGGTTTGATAAGGGTCGTAGAGTGATCGTGCAATAGCTTAACTTTATTGTGCAATAACTTACCCTTTTCTCGGTGGCATGCAATTTCTGGAGATTTGACCAATAAAAATCTGATAACTCCCCACGTCTCTCAGGATACGTAAACTATGCTCAGATTCTAATATACTATGCAATTGCGCACCATAAGTTAGTGTGTTTTTTGAAAACTAAATTAAGTCATGATTAAAACAATGATCTGGACTCTCTGCCACTTAAACGAATTAATGTATCTAGTCATACACATGGCATCCATCTAGCCGCTAGATGGAGGCCATGTGTATGATTCTAGCGCATGTATAATTTGTAAAACTGCCCCACCTGTACTTTTATTAATGGATCCTATCTCTTATAACATTGTGTGTGTATATATATATAAACAATGCACCGTTAATAATATTGCAAGTGATACACAGTTAATATAACAACGTAGCAAGTAATACCAAATCAATAACATTGCGAGTTAATAACATTGCTAATAAGAAGTTAATAACAGCATATATAAATATAATACTCATATAAAATTAATAAGAGTAAAAATTACTATACTCGTATAACGCATTGAAAGTTACTGTTTTTTTTTTTAAACGATGCAAATAAAACGATAACATTTGTTTAACACATAAAAATAAGAAAATTCAGCATATCACAGTGCGTTTAAAATCATTTATTAGTTAAAGATATCAAATATGTAAGTTAAACATTTTATTCCTTTTTATGGTAACGATATTACTTATTACTCGATTTACTTCAAAATAAAATTCCCAGATACTCAAATATCATCGTTCTAAGCAGTTCATTCAGGTGAAATGAAATATGCAATATAGCAATTTTTAAGAATACGTATATTTTTCGTTTATTACGGCGCACTGCCATTTTCCCATGCTTAAAAGCACTTTCATAAAAGCAAACGACAACGAATGGGCTTTCAGAAAAATCTAACTTAAGACATTTGTTTCGAAATAATAAAGAAAGAATGAAAAAGAAACACTGTTATTTCCCCTTTTATGTACATTTAGGGAAAAATGGGTATAGTTAGGAAAGAAATAAGAATATTTGTTATATTAACAGAAACTTATCGGTTCGGGCGATTTACTATTCTATTCTTTTTTCTTTTATTATTATTATTTACTGTTGCCAAACTCAAGCAGTTTAAACGATAAGAATTTTGAATAAAACAAAAGCAGAAAAAAGAGCCTTTTTACAAATGCATTTGGAGAATTACTTTTATATTGTACCCATTATAGGATAACATACTGAAAAAGAAAAAAAAAAAGGGGGGGGGAGACTTTAGTTACACGGCTCTTAATGTAAATCACATACGTATAAAGAATGAAGTGATTATAGTAACTAATGAAAAAATACTAGTTCGAAATTATTACAGGAAATGTATCAAAACATATTAAAAGAGAGAGAAGAGCTCTATTAAAGTTTAAAAGAAAAAGTAAAAATTAAAATAGCGGAGAATGATAAGGTTACAAAAAGAGTTTTTAAAGAGCTAAAGAAAGTAAAACTAAGAAAATCTACTTTTTATAAATACATTTTTAGCTTTTCTCCTGGACATACTAGCAATAGTACAGGGTGATTCAAAAAGATGTATACAGTTTCAATACACAATAATCAAGAACAATGGAAGATACTATATGCTGTCTGTAACAGAATTGTATGGAGTTATTTTAAGTTTTGTTACAGATAGTCACGGATGTTGTACGTGTGACTCTTAGTCACACGAGACACATGGAGCCGGTAAATCCACTTCCGCCCAAACGCGTGTAAAGGTATATGAATCAATTCCATCAATGGCGGCTTCATACGCGGTTTCAGCTCCACTAAAGGCCGTATCACACGTACATTTTTGGTGCAACTTTTTGGACCAATTTTTCGTCTTATCTGAGGGTGAAGGGCTGCCGTAAACAAAACAACGTGCTCTGACATCAGCCGCGCTCTATCTCCACATTGGGCGTAAACAGAAATGGAGCACGATTCTATTTAAGATATTATACGCAGTTAAAATATTATACACCATTAAAATATTATGCGCCATATCTGATGCGTTTGATGAAATCGAAGTCGCCATCTTTTTTGTTTATGACATAGGGCACCGAAGAACCCCATTGGCTGCAATTTCAAGCAATTTTATTCATTTACTTATTTATTTTTTTTATTGAAAACAATTATAAAATCCCCGTGCACCACAAAGTATCACACGGGGCTTACAGAAGTAAGTATTAAACACACATTCAGGGAAAATAAATTTTTTTAAAAAAATGAGGATGTGAAGAATTACAAACAGTTACAACAAATTCACAGAAAATTTTGAAAGTGCATCACACTTCCACACCACAGGTCCGAGGTTCAAACCTCGAGCTGGACAAGGTTGACTCAGCCTTTCATCCCTCCAGTGGGTCAATAAATGAGTACCAAACTTGCTTGGAAACTTAACACTAGGGCAGGAATGGCGAACCAATGGCACGCGACACAATATTTTTGGCATGCCAGTGATCAAAATGGTTTGCATTTCATTATAAATACTATGTAAAGTTTATACTATGAAGTATTAAGAACAAATGCGAGTGATCGGTCACAGGGCGGCAGGGAGCACACTCGTTTGTTATTGTCTTGCCTTAGTTTCGCAGTAGATTACAATTGCTTATGCTGTAAATTTTGTCTACGCATAGCATAGCTAATTTCATTGACACAATTGCATTTTAAAATTTAACTGTGTTGTATTTACAATTTTTAACTGTTATGTAGCATCAGTAGCACACACAAAAAATTTTCAGGGGGGGCCTGGGGTCGAAAGTTCACCATTCTTGTATCATGCTCCTTTTGATTTTGTCGATTTTCGGGAACAAAATACAGTAAAAAACAAATTATTGAATAAATAATTAGCATTAATTAATAAAATTAATCATTAATAACAAATACTTCATTAAATTTTACGTATTATATACATAGAATTATAATCAATCGGAAAAAAATCAAGGGCTTTGGGGGTTCGGACCCCCAGGAGCCCCCTTGTGTGCGCCACTGTGTAGCATGGCTAGTTCAGCAGCAAAAGAACAAAAAGTGCATCGCAGAGAATTTTAAATTTGGTGGACCGAGAAACATGGTATTATTAGTAAAGGCAACAGAGCGGTGTGTGTTTTTGTTCTAGAATAGTGGTACGCAGAACAAAAAACGTCTGTAAAACGGTATTTAGAAACAAATCACAAACCCTCTTGTCAAAAAAGTGAGCCATAGCAAAAACAATTAATTGCTTAGAAACCGTTTGGCAAATGACTTAAATTCAGCATGTATCCTACAAAAAGTAACATCTTACAATCCTAATAAAAGTTATTTGTCTTCCACATACACAATCTGCATCAACAGAATTAACACTATAATCTTACTTTAATTTGAATTACTCGTATAACTGAAACATTTTTATAACTATACAGTGCAAAAGGTATTTTTTCGTAGTAAATACAATTTTATGTTGTTAGTATTTTTCCAATAATCACAATTCAAAATTATTTGACGGCACGTCTACACCTCATTATACATTTTTTTAGAAAAAATGGCACGTTCATCCATAAAGATTCGCCACCCCTTCATTAGAGGTTTCGCGTCAGACTGACAGCCTGAATGGAACATTAGCTCATGCATCTCAAGGCCCAAGGTCGCGTATACAGAGTAGGGCACAGTAGGCCACGGATCTCTTGGGCTGTCTCGCGCCACTGGGTTAATTAATTGATAATTAATATGATAATAATGTGTGATCAAGAATACAAAGATACTGTTCTACATTTATTTGAATGGCGAAGGAATCTCTCTCTCGTAATTTTGAATCTCAGTCAAGTAACGAAAAGAACATCTGAACTGGAACCCTACTCTCACAAATTTCCACATTTTATCAACGTGAAGACTGTGAACTTCGGTAGATTTAAAGCGCATCAGCGTCGACTCTTCAAAAGACCATGATTCGAACCTACGACTTGACAAGGTTGGTCAAGAATACGTGACGTGACTATAACCACTCGGCTACTGCCATCAAGGAAACAACTTTAAAAACGATTAATAACTTATTTATAAGAGATTCGGATGTTTTAAATTTTCAACAATAATGTTTTCAATGAAGCACAAATCATACATGTGGTCATTGTATAGCAGCTACAATAAAAATGATAAGTAGGAGAGAAAAAAATTTCGAAAGGCTTGAAGCATGGATTTTTCAAAAACTGTTTCAACACTCTGAGGGGGATGTCACAAAGTACAGTTCAACCTGTTTTTGTGCGGTACATAGTGACCGCATAAGAAAAACGCACAAAAAAATATTCAAAAATTTCAGAAATTCTTACATAAAACAAACTCTAATCTACAAAAAACTTTTCTTATGTGGTGAATGGGACCCCATAAAAAAAATCGCATTCATAAAATATGCCAATTATTTACGAAATATATGTAAGAGTACTTCCATAACAAAATAAATAATTAAATATTACACATGGAAACATTTTAAAAACATATAGTTTCTCATTGTATATACGAACAAGTCTTTAAAATGCACGTACATAATTCATCGCTACACATAGTAATCCAAAGTCCTGTAATGAATAAGTTCAAAATTGCTTTCGTCACTTGAAGGTGCAATTTCACTTGATTTATTTTTTGGCAACATAAAGTACGAGATAAGTTTTGTGACGAAGGACGGGTGGTAGGTTGCTTGTAAATGCCACGATAACTAGCTCTACATGATTGAAGCCCTTTTTGGAATTTTATACTCCTTTCTTAACTGGAATCAATTTTAAGAAAATGCTTTCCCTGCATACTTTTATCCGCTCTCAAAGAATCTGGCTTCTTGTCCGTCTTCATAATTTATCAAATTATTGATAAAATGTCACTGTCATTGAAAGTTTCGTCTTCAATTAAGCGCGGGCTGATGGAGCGTTGAGAGAAAGCAACTGAATGCGCATTGTCGGGAGACTGTTTATAACAAATGAACAGAGCGTCTTGAAGTGTCTATATTTCAGTGGCGTAACGTACACCCCCGCATAACGAAGGGGGCATGACTCTAGGGGCCCAAGGCTTGACACGCTAAATACGTATTTACCCAATTTATAAAATATTAAAGAGATAACCTGACTTCCAGGGGTTCCCGTTACACCACTGGTAAATAGATAGAAAACATTACAGTGGAGACAAAGCCATTGAATCCTGTCACGGAAGGGGGAGGGGCAGGACTACAGGAACCCAAGGCTTGACTAACGCTAAATAGATATTTACCCAATTTATAAAATATCAAATGCGAAACCTGACTTTTAGGGGGAGGGGATCTTAACATTCTCCGTTACGCCACTAGTAAATAGATAGAAAACAATATAGTTGCTCCAAAGCCATTGAAATTCATACACCGCATAAAAAAAATATCGCACATAAAAAAATCGCACAAAAATAAAATCGCATAAAAAAAAGACCGCACAAAAACAGGTTCGACTGTACTAGAAAAAGTGTATAATGTAAAAAAGATTCATAACCACCGCAAGAATCTTCACAGAAAGTATCCGATTTATCTCAACTTGCTACTACCGCAACTAACTGCTTAGAAAACATTTCTTCTAGCTGACTGCTGCTGCCAATCAATTCAAGGAATCAAGGATGGCGCCGCTGCATTTCCCTAACTTGGCAATTGAAAGCCCCCGTCTTTTCCAAGCGGTCAGGCATCGGCGAGGACATTCGTTTGGAAAAGATCACCTTAATCACCTCTCATTGCATTGTCCCATAATAATCGGATAGCCCTAAGCTCCGGGATCAGGACCATTATATTTATTGCTTCGCGTCCTCCACTGTTGACAACTGAGTCCCTAATAGGTGATTTAGTTTTCGTGTATCAAGTTCTACAGTTGGACTGGGAATTGATTTGGGATTTTCTTGATAACTCTTCTTATGGGTTTTGCTTTTTATCAAGGAAAAATGCTGCGAATAGCGATTATGAAAAACGGTCGGTTTCACCTTTTAGAGAGTAAGAAGTATAAACAGTACAGTGCGGTAAGATCAGATACAATGCAGTTTCTTGATGAAAAGAAAAAATTAAAGAAAAGAAGAGAATTAAAACATTCTTTATTCAATGAAGTTTACAACTTTTATCAACTGTAGCCTTAAACTTCTCGTTTATGTTTTAATATTGAAAAATAAATTAATCAGTTTACTGTCACATATTTTTTCTTTAAATCTTAACCCCACCATAGCACTTAAGAGAGTGTGATCAATGAGAAGCTATGGAACAAGGTACTGGAATAGAAAAAATCGCGATTAATTCGTCCTAAAAATGTTCAAACTACTTGATGCATTCTGCATCTGAAATGAATCCCATGACATCTGTCGAACAAATTATGGATCAATTTTAACGAGCAGAAAAGGAGCAGTTTTACCGCCACAAAGAACTAGATTTTAAAAACTTTGCTTGTCACTAATGTTTAAGACGAATGAAACTTCAGTATGCTTACCATAAGTAAAAGATAGTTTCAGAATTTGTTTTTATATGTGACACATTTAAATTAACCAGATCTAAAATGTTACGTAATCCTTACACTAATTTAGTCAATTCAGATTCAAAGCATGGAATCACATGTAAAATGATAGTTGATACTAATTAAACATTGCATTTTGTTTTAAGTCACACACACATGCATGCTCCAGTATTTCCAAGAAATATTTCTGTGACAGAAAACTAAATAATCTGTCTTATATGTAATAATGTTATTATTGTATATTACAATTTTACATAACATATATATATATATATATATATATATATATATATATATATATATATATATATATATATATATATATATATATATATATATATATATATATAATTTCATTCTGAATAACACTTATGCATTATGATGTAAATCACGATGAAACAGTATTCCTGTTACGTAGGTGAATTAATAAATAAACTACCACCACACATATATAGAGAGGGCAGGTCGGATGTTTTTAATTGTCAGGAATTAGCCCGTGGATAGTAATAATATAACAACCTTATTCTACAGCAGCGTTTTCTAACCTTTTTATGGCCGCGGACTGATCAAATGGTTGAGAGATGGGGGAAGGGGATATTGAATTTTTATATCCATAGAAAGTCTCACACAAAAAAAACCGAGAAATATACCACAGTGAATAAAATGGAAATAATTTAATATTCCTTGGGAACAGGATATACGTCAGTAAAGAAATAAAGAGGGATATAAATCCACACACGTGTGTGTGATGAATCCCCAACCCTTCAAGAGTCAGTTGGGGTAAGACCTACCAGAACAGCTCAACCCGCCTCCCGCATAAGGACTTTGACTTCGACTCCGGCGAACTTACGAACCACGTGAACGAACGACGCACCGGCTGCTGATCGACGTTGAAAATAGGACTCGTTTTGTCATGGTTCAAAATCATAGAAAAGATGTCGTGCTAAATGCATCTTTAACACAATTCATTAGTTAAGCCAAGTTATCCGACTAACCCAACTATGTGTGCCTTTTATAACCTACCACGCACAATTCTATCAATTCTGACAGCATCATACAAACAGAGGAACAAGTGTCACCAACGCAAAGATTTCAATTATGCATTAACAGGACTAATCAATAGTCGGGCCTCACCAACCGAATGCCCCAATGGACCCCCGACAGATGCAAACGAAATGAGCCGGAGATAATAAAGCTGTACGAATTAATGCGGACAATTAATACAGAATCGTACAATGCGACCGTCGTCATCATTATTTGTTTTGCGAGACTGATTGTGAGCACATAAGCTTTTGATTAATCACACACTATCAGAACCGGGTTTCCAATAACTGTGAGAACTGAATTACGGACGAAATATTGCGATCTGATCCTATCTATACAAATAACTGCAGCTCGAGCAATGCTTTGTGGACGAGAATAATAACGAAGGTTAGGCTATGTCGATGGAGAGGTGAATGTATATTGCTTTATAAACTTTGGAATGTGCATTTCGGTATTGTTGGAACGTTCTGTCCGTCCTTGGAATTAAACAGAGGACTTCCTGTATTGTAGACATAATTTCCGTTTGTATGAGACGGACATTAAATTTTCTGCTCATCTATATTTGTTTCGTCACTGAAAAGGATTCGATGTTATTCTTTCTCTTCATTCAAATTCTGAAGCAGTAATTGATAAAAATTCTTTTGTTTGTATCAAAAGCAAGCTTTGATTTGAACATAGTGTTTAGTTTTCCAATGGTGGCCCACCCTGACTGTTTATGGATCTTCATTAGCTTCAGCGAGCTTTTTTTTTATTTGAAATTTATTTATAAGTTCACTATTAATTGCAGAATAATTAAAAACATAATTCAATGTTGACAAGCACAAATTATTATTTATTCTGTAAGAATTTAATGCTGTAGAAAAAGTAAACTCATCTAATGAAAAAAAAAAGCACGTTCAATTACTCAAAACAGTCATTATATAAAAAAAAAGAAGAAAGCAAATGATATTTTGTCTTTCCCTTGCCTTAATTTTATATCTCCAACTCTTTCTCCAAATCACAATAAATCATACTAATTGTAAAATTTTCTTGGATTATCTACCTAAATTTTTCCCAGCGTGACTTGTAAATTTATAATAACAATTACTTTCTATCACACACAAACAGAATATTGATAATTAACTACGCAAAACACCAATTTTAAGTAAAAGAATTAGCTAAAAAAAAGTGTGTGAGTTTTTCTTATAAAATTTAAAAAAACTATTTTACAAATTTAATTTACCGTAACAAAAGATAAGTAAAAAAGAATACTATCATTGAAATGAAAATAGCTAGCAGCTTCAACTTGAAATGAACACTCCATGGGTATTACCACAGATATGTATGGGCATTCTCAATGTATTTAAATTAGGAATAATTAAAGTTTTAAAGGGAAAAGACATACAGAGATTTCAAGAAATGTTCAAGTGCAAGCAGAACAATTTCTCTCAATGGACTATATAAACTCTATTTCTCACACAATGTAATGCGGTTATACTCAAAAAGTGTGCATTTAACACAATGTAATGCGGTTATACTCAAAAAGTGTGCATTTAACACAATGTCACGAAGTTATCTCTTTTCTAAACATTCCGTATACCCCCTTTTAGTCAATGACCTTGCGCTTCTTCTGAGTGGAGGTACTATCCATTGGAGCCGCCCCGTTTTGGGATTGGGAAGTCATTAGAAATAAAAGATTACGTTCAGGTCATAAGAAATTGGTGCTTAATCAAACAAAATATTTTTATAATTTATGTAAAATTATTTAAGGTACCGACCACGTTCGGAACCGTGATTTTAAAAAAGCGCATACATGAACAATTTGCATGGTATTCAGTGTCACTTAGATTAGAATACATGTATAAAATTGTTTTAAGGACATTTTGACAAAAAAAAAATTATTTAAATACAATATTTCGGCAAAAAATCAACTTAGAATAACCTTTTTTCAAAATGTTCTCCTTTTATGACAAATGCTTCTATTGTTATAATATTTTGCCTGTATATACCTCAGACCTCTGTACAGAGGCTCAACTATGATTTTTGAAAAATTCACATTATTTTCAGAGTTACAACCAATTGAAATAATTATCGGCGGGTTTTTTTTTCTTAAAATTTCTCCCCTTTGTTGTAAAACACATGGATAAACCCACTTCTAAGTTATATATTTCAAAAAGTTTAGTTGAGCCTCTGTACAGAGGTCTGAGCTATATATATAGGCAGAATGTTATTATAATAGAAGCATTTTTCAAAAAATGAGAATAGTTTGAAAATGGGCCATTCTATGTTCATTGTTTGTCAAAATATTGTACTTAAATAATTTTTTTATTGTAATACTATTCTTAAAACAATTTAAGAAACATTTTCTAATCTAAGTAACACTAAATATCATAAATATTATTCATTTATACGCTTTTGCAAAATCACGGTTCCGAACGTAGTCGGATACCTTAATCAGCATCACGTCCTTGCAGCGTGAAGGTCAAGCAGTCATGATGAACTTGCTGCCAGCGTTGTTTCAATCGAATGAGTCCCGGGGTGCCACTAAAGACTCGCAATGTGAAAGGAGTCAAAACCATGTTGGCATGATGTGAAAGTTTGGAGAATAGGACAGCGGTAGCTGAGTGTGGCCATAGTCATCAACTCATGGTAGGCGATGTCGAGTAATGGGTTACAAATCTAATTCACGACTACAGACCCGCCATGTAGAAAGGCGGAGGCATGTTAAACATCTCAAGGTCCTCCTATGTGGAAGTTTGAAGAGGGCGACAGTAGGGATGGCGAAAAAGATCGATTTTTAAATAGATTCACAAAAAAATCGATGTCTAGGAGATCGATTTGTACAAAATCGATTTTTTTTTTCAAGTCTGCATTTACAATGTAAATATAAATCTATTTTATGAAAAAGGAGAAAGATACCATAATATATAAACGATCTCTTATCAGTAAAATCAGGGAATTCGACAATTACAATTATTTGTAGTACCATGTCAAATTATCATGTATAAAAGAAGACATTTATTTTCTAAATGTACTTGTTACATTAAAAAGCTTAGAAAATAGATAATATAGCTTATAGTTAGTTCCCAATGCTTAATATCTAAGCTTTTTAAAAACAACAGCCTGTCAAGTCTACTGGGATCCAAGTGTTTCCGTTCATCACATGCGATATTGCGATTTTTAATAAATATGTATAATTATTAACAATCGAAAAAAAGCGCTCACAAGGAACAAATGATTCCACGATATTTACAGTGATTTACTTACCCTCAATTACTTATTATTTCGTAACAAACACTACATAAAAATAAATATTTTTTTCACTAATCACAGTACATTACGACAATCAGTCAATCAAGGTGTAAAGAAATAACGCAATATGAACAAATACAAAAAGTTAAAGATAACAAACGTAACTTTTTTTTTATTTATTTATTAAAGAGAGGCGAAGGAAACTATGCACACGGGCTTCTCGCGAGTTTTTGTGTAATTAACCCTTTAACAACCAACACCGTAATATTACGGGTTTTAAAGATAGTACATTCAGCTAATTGTAAATAATATATTTTACGGTTTTTACGAATATAGAAAAATCGAATATCGATTTTCTAGGATGAAATATCGATTCACTGAATCGATTCAATGCTACATATCGATTTAAAAAATCGATTTTTTTAAACCAAGAAATCGATTTTTCGATTAATCGATCTCAAATCGCCCCATCCCTAGGTGACAGCTCAGAAGTTGTCTTCGTTGCTTGGCTGTGGTTTAAAATTATGAAGTCCGTCGCAAATAGCACTCGGTATTGCTTAACAGTGCTACGTAAATTGAAATCAAATCAAACTGGAGAATTAACTCAGATGTCCTAACGTCACTTACTTGGCCGTGGTTAAAAATATCAAAGCCCGCTGCCAAAGTTACTTCCAAGTAGGACACAAATAAACAAGCAATACATATTTAATACAATAAACACTACATCAATACAACATTGTATCTCCAGTATCCCCGGATTATGTATACCAACCCCTCACAATCAACGAGAATAGAACCGAAATATCAAATGGTCACTCAAATGAGTTATGACTTAATGACGGGTAATGGGAAGACCGTTTTAAGGCAACTCTGCATTGTGCTAAGTTCCCTTTTCCCTTGGGGGCAAGATTCAATAAATCTACGGTTAACCTGTTTTGAGAAAATGTTTTAAATGTAAGTTTATTTCGCTAATGTGACAGTTAAATTCATTTCCAGTAGTATTCCACAGTTCTGATTAAATTAGCGACGTAATTGCGGCGGTTCTCACTCGTATGGTTAGTATAATACATTAACAGTTGAGTTCAGAGTCTCATATTACTAATTAACGTAATACAACGTCACTAATCTGACATGAAAATATTTTCTAATCAACAAAGTAAGCTCTTATACAAAGCATTAGAGAATGCAGTAGTGTAGCTGACAGAGAGATGTATGCATGTGAGGCGTTTGTATAAAAGATAAATATTGATATTAATTATAAACATATGAGCATAGAGTAAAATATTTCAATTATTTTCAGTAGTATTAAAAAACTACTAAACAAAATTTATTATATATTTTATTAAAAATTCGATTAAATTACCCTTTTGAAATTTCTATGTTTGCGGTTCGTTAGTTTTATCTGTATTTGTTATTATTTCCTCACTTAAAACGTGTGCTTCCACTCAAACACGAGTAATGACAATTGAAATTTTAAAATGGCAATTTCATTCGAATCTCTGGAATATCAAACGATACAAACGTAACACAAATTTGAGAAACATTAAAAAAATTGCGAAAACAAAAAAAGTACAGACCGCAATACAGATTGAGATTATGTAGATTTAATCTAGAAGGCAAGATGTTCAAGTATAAAAACCCGCTTCTGAGTTTAAATGCCGAACAAAGCTGATCATAGTGAAAAAAAAATATATGGCAATCTGACAGCAATAAGACTTCACATTATCAGAATCTGGCAAACATTTCAAAAATGCAAGCTAAAAAATTATGAGCTCACTAATCATTTATAGAAGAGAAGTTCTTTTAATGTGCTCTACAGATCTAAATGATTTATAACTATAAACTCAAACTACATAGGATAGCTACGGTAGAGTAGCTATTATGGTCACGAACTCGTGGCCAGTGTTGTCCAGTCACGGGTTCGAAATCTAGTGCCCCTAAGGACTCGTCATGTAGAGGAACTGATGCATGTTAAATCTGTCGAGGCTCTAAAGGGCCTTATCACACACACACGTCTCGGAACAACTCGGGTCTCTTTTGAACAGCCATTTCGAGCAGCTTTAAAAAGAAGGATTGCCGTAAGCAAAACGATATGCTATGACGTTAGCCACACGCCCATTGAAAAATTATTCGCGATTTTTCTGCTTCGGAAAACGAATATCCAATATTATTTCTTTTATTCCGCTTGCACTTTTGTTGACGGTCGATACAGAAACGGAACGCCACTCTGTTTAAAATATTGTATGCCATTAAAATATTATACGCCATTTCTGATGAGTTTGACGAAGCAGAGGCTGCCATCTTTATCGTCATCTTGTTTACGACGTAGGATGCCGAATAATCCCATTGGGAATTTCAAGCAATTCTTTCAGCTCACAGGGAAAAAGTTGTTCGAAGTCGTTGCTATGGCAATTGGACAAAAACCACTCCAAAGAGTAGCTTAAAAAAATTGCTCCAAATACGTATACGTATGATAAGGCCTTAAGTCCTTCCACACCTTGTGTGGAAGTTTAGAGAGGGAGATACGGCCTCAGATGTCCTTTTCATCACTTGATAGCGGTTCAAAATTACGAGGTTCGTCGCCAATAACTCTCGTGTCCGTACAGAGCGGGACGTAAATAAAATCAAGCGCAACGCAACTGATCGTAATGCAAATACATATTTCAATCTGATAGCAATAAAAGCCTTGAAATTTAGATAATGTAGCAGACATTTCCAAAAACATAAAATAAAAAAATTATGTGTGAGTTCATAAATTACATATAGAAAGAGCTGTTGTACTAACATGCGCTAAACGCCTAAATGACCTAAAACTTTAAATAAATAGTAGCTGGGAAACAGGATATAATCAAGAGTTTCAATTTCACGAACGTCGAAAGAAACAGTTCAAACATGGTACCCTTAAAATAATTTAAACTTCTCAGAACTCAAATGTGTGCTTCAGAAGCTAAATACCTGCCCAAGCACTATATGAAGAAGTTTCAAAATTGTGATTACATTCAAATCTACAGAATTCTTCTTATACAGAACTATCTATGAGCCAAATTTGCCTCATACTGAACAAATCTATAATCAACGAGAAAATTTCCCTATACTGATTACATCAATGGAAGATTTAAACTTGTTTTGCATTGAAACAAACCGATCAATAAAATTTATCTCTTACTGATAATAGCAATCAATTATAAAATGCTTGCCTGAGATTGAAGAAAATAAATCGTATAAATTACTTCATATTGATCAAAGCAATGAACTTACAAAATCAACCTTTACATTGGAACAAATGAGTGAATTTATTTTATACTGAAAAGCAATACCATACAATATTTTTGCAGGAGAAAATAAAGACAAAAAGAAAAACAAGTAGAGACAATGAAAACATCGTCGAGTGGACTAAGTTCTCGTCCATCACAATCGGCAGCTAATATTCACTGAAATTCGAGCACGGCAGTCAATTCCAAAATCTCATCAAGCATTCTTTTGCATGGACGAATCTCATTAAACGGATTCCGGCGATAATATTCGTTAATTAAGGGAACAGGATAAATTAATTAACTCGCCTAATGACTCGATGCTTATTTTGTGATGCCATCAAATACGGGTGCAATCGTTAACAGGCCATAATTCGAAGCCTATCATCATCAGATTCAAATATATAAATTAAGCCTAATCGCAGCATGCCCCAGTTGATTAACAAGTAGACTGAGAGTCTCGCGCTCCGATTCAGCTGTTGCCAACACTTAATTGAAATTTACATCTAAAACCTTTTAACGTGCCGAGATGGAAAGTTCTTGGCACTCAAGTAAAACTATAATTCGGAATGTTGAACGCGTAATTGAAATTTCGATGGTGATTTAATTAAATAAAACGGAAGATGAACAGTTAACCATTAATACCTTACTTAACGTATTTATTTATGTAAATATAATCAAGAGATAATTAAGAATATGCGTTTTGGAATATTTCTGAAGATTATGATATTTTTGATGGCATATCGTCTTTTCCAGAGCTATTGATAATAAAGAAGGATGGAATTAGAAAATAAGATTTTCTGAGAACACTTAGATGTAACTGATTTCTCAACTCATATCTTTAAAAAAAATCGATGGTATCGAAAATAAAACTATTCTTAAAAAAATATGCAATATTTCCAAATCCCAGAAATGTTTATATTATAACTGCATATATTTAAAAAATACAATTCCTCCAAAAGTAACTAATGTGGCTAAAAAATTCTAGACGAATAGGTAGTGTTTTAGGTTCACAAGTATATAAAGTTGGACCCCGATTTAACGAAATCATCGTGACTGAACATTTTATTCGTTAATTCGGGGTTATTCATAATATAGGTAACAAAAAATTCAAATTTTTGCACTTGTCAGTTGGAAATTTTATAACAGGCAACTAACTATACACAAAAAAATACCCATAGTTAGAAATATAGATGTTCGACAATCTTTTTGATTTCCTACTCAATAGAGCTTTTTTTCGACTTTATACACAGAAAACAGTACTACGTCGTTTACATCTTGCTACATGAGGGCCGTTTTCAGTTTCCAAACAATGTAAAGAATTAGAAAATGTAACAGTTTTGACAGGAGTTTCATAATCAATTTCTGCAACGAAATTGATATTCATTAGAACCGATAAATCAACAATAGCTGCCTTTTCAATTTCTGCTCGCTGTTTAATTGTAACTTATGTTGACACTCTAAAATTTTAAGACGTTCGACTAAAACATTTTATGACTCAACGTTATTGTCAAATTCGCATTAAAAATTAAACTCTCAGCTAAAAGAAAAAAGTTTTCATTTCCGACAATATGCCATGCTCCACAAATTTTAAAAAATAAAATGTTCTGTAAAAATCGCATAATAAACCTCATTTCTATCATGAAAGAAAACAAATGGTAAAAACTCTTAATTCATCAGTTGAAATAATTTGTTACTTCGGGGTTTATTATTCGTTCATTAAGGTTATTTTGCCTTCATTTTAATAGGGGGAGAAATTCGTTAAATCATGAAATGCATTACATAAGAGGTTGGGCAAATTGGGGTGCGTTTGTACTAGAAAAATCAAATTTTGATCTTAGTATCTAATGCATAGATATAATTTTATCAAGAATACGGACTACATGGCAACCTCTGCATTTAAAATTTTATTTCGAAACTCATATTAAAAACTTCAAATTCTTCATTCTGAATATTTATTGGAATTGGAAAGAACTTTCCTGGGTAAATACTAAAGTTATATATTCTTCAATAATAAAATAAAAACTTAACCGCAGAGTCGATGCTATAATGATATGGTTTATTTGACCAGCAGTCAAAGAAAAAGTTGCTCAATGAAAGTATCAAAAATTCATGAATGGAAAATTAGGTATTGACGCATGCGCAGAAAAAATCACAACCTACGCAAGTTAAAAAGAACATCTACCGTAAGGACATTGACATAAAGCGAAACAGTGGGGATTTGCTTATTGAACGAACGGATTACCTATTCGTCCAGTAGACTTGTTATCGTACTGCCTTCACCTTCGTTTTCAGCCTTTGCACACGATTTGTTCTTTTTAAGAATGTTTTTCATTTTATTTATTTTTATCAACCTCGTTGAATCGGAAACTCGTTTCCACCCATCACGTTTTAAGCCTACTTTTTGCCAAACTGCCGACTCAAAAGTTCAAAGCAATTTTGACTAAAAAAGGCTTAGCAAAGAACGAAATAAGAAACACCATTTTTTTTTCTTTCGTTTATTTTTTCTTTTCGTTTCTCAGTTTCCCGCTAGAATTTTCTCTTGTTTTCTTTTGCGAAAACAGAATAATATAGAGAAAAATAAATCATGCTATTTTACACCTCCGAACGAAACAATCATTCGTTCTTATCGTTTGGAAACAAAACGGGGCAAATGAATAAACTATGTTGCCAAGAATTGAAGATAAAAGAATAAAAGAAAGTTGATATTGTTTTTTTCTCCCATATAAAAATGGAGCAATCCATTTATGGCTAGTAAAATAGAATGCCATAAAAAGTAATTCGTCATTTTTTCCATTTTTCTTTTAGTGAACAGTTAATCTTCTAAGCTCCAGCTTTTTTTCCCCACCCTTTTCCATTATTCTATTATCGACTTTGAATCCAAACTCAATTGAATTTGGTTATTTGGTTTTGAAAGTATATATTTTTTTTTAAAAGTTCATGTGAATTGTATTGAAGTTTAGAGCCACAACACTATATATATCCGATAATTACTGAGAAAACAATCTTTAATACTTCAAAAAAAAGTTAGAACAAATATAACATTACATATGAAGTCACTGAAAATACACTAATGAGCAAAACTTCAGCAATTTTTCTAATTTTGTTGAAATTCCGAAAAAGTTTTAAAAAACTGGAAGATGTGAAGTTTACACTACAGAAACAAAGATACACAATGTAGTACAGTAATACCCCGAACCTACGAAAATAAATAAAATTCTGGGGCTGGAGACGAAAGAAAATAATAATTTAGAAAAAATATGTTTATATAATAAACTCTTAGATAATACAAATACAAACTCGCAAAACAAAGTTATTTTGATGTAGAAGGTTTCATTAAATCTAACAAACAGCCTGTCGGCTCAAAAAAAAAAATTCGCTTCAACAAAATTTCCTTGTAGCATACTAATATGTTTTTATTCCTTGCTTTGTTGAAAAAATACACTCTTTGTTGGAGACTGAATTTTCTAAAATTTGTATCCATTTTCAATTAAACTGCGGCCTGTCAAATTACCAACAGTCATTCGATCTTCTGATTCAACCAGTTCTACAGACTCAAGTATTTCAATGTATTGCTCTTACTCATGAATATCTATGAGTTCATCAATTGCCAGCTTCTGATAGTGGGAATCCAGCAGTTCTTGCACGTTATCGCTATCCACTCCTGAATTTATTTGCCTTGCAAAATCGACAACTCTTTCAATCAAATTACCAATTTCCTCAGGCTTTGGCAATGGTTCCGCCAGAGTTTTAATGACAAGAGAGGGGGGAGATATTCTGAGTCGAAGAGATATTACAGCACTTAATTTCTTTTTTTAAAAAAAAGCATAATAGCCCCAAAAAATAAACAAACAGAACACAACGAAAATAACTAAACAGAAAAAGGCTTTTTTGATAGAATAACGTTTATAGAAAACTCGGTCCGGTCATGAGTAAGAACGAGATCCTATCTTCCCCTAACTGCATTAGTTGCGAAGCACTATCTGTTAATATTCAACGCTAGGTTATGCAACAACTCTTTAGGTTAAAAATTCCCACAACTCAAAGAGCATCTGTGTCAGATGTCTAGTGTTCTTCGTAGGATACAATCATGTTATCATGTTTCAACAAAACATCTCACACATTTAAATCAAGAAAGGAAGCTATCAAATTCATTTGACACATATGTTCCCTTTTTCAGAAGCTCCTGAAGTGCACGAGACCCGTAAGGCTTATGCGTTATCATCCATAAAAACAGTCTGAAACAATAGTATCTTGGAACCAAAGATCGTGGTGAGGATCACTTCAACCATATGTCGAAAATGTGGAGTTCCGTCCATTCCTACACAAGTAGGCTAAGACCACCCCGATAGCTTCATTCTATGATTTTGGGGGATGAGATGTGTCTACCTCTCTCCATATCAACTGCCACCATTACATTGATGTCTTAAGTGAGTGTTTAATCTTTCTGTGCGTTATACCACTGCAGTGGTGCACACAGGAATTTTTCAACGAGGGTAGGGGATCCAAGATCGAAAGTCCACCACTTCCGTACCATGCTCCAATACACCGTCCAACATATTCTTTTGATTTTGTCCATTTTCGGGAACAAAGAACAGTAAAAAATTAACTATTCAATAAATAATTAGCATTGAATGATAAAATTAATTATCAATATTTCATTAATTCTTACTTACTATATACATAGGGTTATAATTAATCGAAAAAATCAAGGTTTCTGGGGAAGTCCGGACCCATTGCTTGTGTGCGCAACTGCATCACTGTGAAATCAGCCATCGATCGACTGCTGTCAATGATATGCAGCGTTCAGCATGACAGGCGCAATAGGCCACATTTATAAAGGCTTCTGACCACAGTAAACTAAGATGACTTGTTATCCGGCTGTCGTACACAGCTCCTGCGCAATGTAGGTTGGTCTAGTTGTTTGGTCTCTTTCGCCTACAGGATGATAGATCGGTTATCTCTCATTGGTTTCCTTGGACGGCCACCACCAACCTTTCTTATAGCTGTATTTATCCTTTGTAAGGCTTTCAAAGATCGTGAAATAACAATTTTGTCAATTCTAAACTCTAGAGCAATACTTGTGCAATTGCACTCTTTCTCAAGTTTGCCGATCATTCTACTACATGTAAATGATTCATAATAGTTTCTTATAGACATAATGCATGTAAGATCTCAATTTCATTTGCTGTAGATGTCTGAAAATTGACCTTTTTCTCCTTCCCCTTATTAAGTTGCTTTGCACGGCGAACTTTAAGTTCCACTCGCTTAGCGAGCACAATGTCATTTCTGAAGCCATGTTCCTATTAATTCAAATGCATCAGATTTTGAGTATGTTTTTCATCGTACTGGTTACAAAATAATGGTTACAAAATAATGGTTTTCTCTATAGTTTCGTGTTTGTATGCTGGAAAATGACTTTGATGCTTTAGTTTTTCACACTAGTGCAAATACGACCTACACACACACACTCATTATAATTATCAAGTTATTTCCTTTCAAAGTTAGTCGATATAAAAAAATAATAATTTTCGCTTTTTTTATGTATAATTTAAATTTATTATAAATAGTTGATTTTTATAACTACAAAATAGGGCTTAATCACTTAATAGTATACTTTCACACACACAGCTATACAAATACATTTTATTTGATAATTACTGCACAAAAAAATTCAATCTCATTATAAAGCATGTTACAAAAACGCATGCAAATTGTTCATTATAGAAACATATTTTTAGGGCCTTCAACAATAGCTTTCTATATTCTAAAAGCCTATAACTAATGTAAACAACATAAAATAAAGAGGGAAAAAAAGAAAAAGAAAGAAAAATAAGATCTTAAAAAGTCCTAAAACCTTTTTGTGCCCATTAACCTTATCCGGTAAACCAATTCAGATTTTATAAAGACAGACTACATTTTTCTAAATCTTTTTACAGCCAGGCTAATAACGGCGATGCGCTCCACAATCTAAAAACAACAGATAAGTATCTAAATACAAAAACAGTCCATACAAAGGGCTGTGCTATCACTCCGATCATGCCATTTCGTGAACTCTCCTTCTCAAACAAATACACAGGCTACGCACACTTAACAAGGTCAGTCTTGATAAAAACCTTAAGAATATATTCCCTCGTATAATGCAGAGTAATCCAGTAATGAAATTCCATTGCAGGCCCATGCATTTGTTATGGAGGGAATTCAGTTGAATTTTAATGAGTTTTTATAAGAACAAGACATGGTTATTTGTAGTAAAGAGTAGAGGGGTACAAGCAAAAAAAAAATGTAAATGGTTCCCGTGTAATGTTTTATTTATGAACTGTAGATGCCTAAAATAATAGGGTTAGATTTTTAGAATGGGCTTTTTGGTATTATTTGTGATATATACCAGGATAGAATTGCGCGTTATTGTTGCTGCTGTAACTAAAGTAACTATTCACAATGTATTTAATAAATGTTTTATTAATGTGGAATTTGATGACTGATTGATTTACGAGAATTAATCATATTTTAAGTAGAGAAATTGTTTGATCCAAAAAATATGACAAGACAGACAAATTTAAAAGAAACAATTCACTTAATAAACACGGATCCTCATAATTATCGCAAATTTCGTAATAATTATAATTCATTCTTTTTTTTATTTCGTGTGGATTACCAAAATGTATTCATAAATTGAAACCAAAACGCTTAATTTTTTTAAGAACTTTACTTTAATTCTTATTGAATCATAAGAAAAATTTATCACGGTTATGACATATTTTTGAAAATTAAGTTTATTATTGGTGAAAGCAGATGTATGAAAAGTGCAATTTATTAGTAGCCCTTGATGGTGAAAACATTTTATACAAACATTATTGCAACACAATTCATATATGTTACTACTTCGCGTTTTTTTTCTTTTTAATTTATTTAATTTACATAATCGTATCAGGATTTTTTTTAGCCTAGCGCACATGCAGTGATTTCCCAAAGTGGTCTATATTGACCCCCAAGGGTCAACGACGACCTGCAAGGGGTCTATACCAGCAGGGGAAAAAATTGGTGGTCCATGAGGTGCAAATGGGGGTCTACACGATTGTGACTCTCATTTAACCATTTCATAAATTTAATTTTAACTTTCGATAAATGGAATAAATATGCTACATACACAGGGGTGTTGCCTATTTATTTACGTAATATTTTATTGAAATATAAACACTTAAATCTGTATACCTCGAATTATGAAATATCCTGAGAAAGTTTTTAATTCTTTTTCCTGGTGAAAAGGAATCTCAGCACGCTTTCCGATCTTCACACACATACACACACAAACACTCTAGGGGATATTTAGGATTAAACCTAATAAAATAAATGCCATATATTGAAAATATGTTAAAGAGCATTAGATTCATCCTTCCAATTAAAGCCATTTGTTTATTTTTCTCAGTTATTTTTGCAACATGTACTAAATTTTAATTTTTAATTAATAAATGTACAAAATTAACAAGTGCTTCTTTTCCTTAAGTTTTTGAGACTACATTTCATTACAGTTAAAAATTTTAATCTTTTTAAGTAAGTAGATCTATACTAGCTATCAAAAATATATTTAAGTTGGTGAATTCGCAAAAATTCAATATTAGGTAAGCAGGGTTCTACCCCAAACCGGAAAACATGGCAAGGAGTACATGGCAAGGAGTCTATAACACAAAAAAGTTTGGGAAATTCTGGTCTAGCGTGATAAAATAATTCAAAACTTTGGTTGTTTTACCGCCTATTTACCCGCAGTCAAATGAAGAAAACCAGGGATTCATTTCACCGTGGTTTCTGTAACTCCGATTCAGGATAGGACATTTTGAACGGGCTCAAGTCTAGATTAGATTTAACTGCAATTGAGCACAAAACGATATTTCCGATGTTTACAAACAGTTTTGTGTTTAGATATATTTCAGCTCCTACAATGGAATGCGATTAATCAATAAGATTATTTAGAAAAATTGAAATCCAGAAGGGAAAGGAAAGTAAAAAGAAGAAAGGGTATATTTATAGTAATGCCGAGTTCAAAGTAAACAAATCACACACACAGTCAAGGTTACGGGGTTTATTTTAAATAATAAGATTCAATCAATCAGTAACCGAAACTCGCAATTGTATAACAGAGGTTAAAAAGATTTTTTTAGTGGTGAAATGAAGTTTTAAATCGGCAGTTTCCGTTTTCTTAACCTTGGTTTCATAGCGGTCCCAGAGTGTCCACCGTTAACTGCGAATACAGTCTTCAGACAGAGTACTGTGTGTGTGTGCCTCCCATATTTAATTACTGAATTACTTATTCGCACAATATACTGTGTGATGTATTTCAATTTATTTAACCTGAAGTATTATTTCATATTAAGGTATAGTATATAAGTAAAATATGAATCTAGATTTAAAATTAATTTTTGAAAAATATCTTTTAACTTACAACGGTTTTTATACCGATTGAAAAAAAATTCTTTGAAGTAATAAATTACGAGTTTATGCAACTCATTTAAGATATTTTTTGCAAATCAATTTCTCAGGTCAACTTCAAGCTTCAATGAAGAAATAAATCTCTAAAAAAGATGCCAACATAAAAACAACTCTCTCAGAAAATAGAACATAAGGTATACAAAAATATTAAACCTATTAACCCCTCCCCTTCCACACCATCTGAACTTTTAACATAAAACATCCTTCAGCTACGTACTTCAAAAATCAATATATCCTTAAAAACTTCAAATAATCTTATAAATACTAAGCACAAATTTTCATCCATGCTTCACTGTCAAAGCTAATAATTCTCACTTTAGAGAAAAATCCATTTTTCCCTTTATTATTATTTTTTTATTATTGTTATATTCATCTATTTTTTTAAGCTGCCTTTTCAACTTTCAACAAAGGATGTAATGTCAAGAAAACGCATTTTGTTTCCATAAAAACTGTTCCTTTTTTTTCATTTACTTCAAAAAAGAATTTTTTTTTTATTCACGCTTGACAGGAAATATTGCAAATCGATCGTTCATAAGAGAGAGAGAGAGAGATAAAGAATTTCTGAGGGAAAAAATTTTCTAAAAGACAGAGAGAGAGAAAAAAAAGCAAAGGATTATAATACATAAAAGCTCCCTGCTATTTTTATATTTATTTTCCCAGGCACATTTAGATGGACATAATCATTTACCTATTACAGCGTGAACAAATCATTTGTTTGCTAAACACTTGAAAGATTTCAAACCCGATTACAGACGATGTAATCCATCGTTAAATAATTCAGACAAACTACAAGAGAATTAAAAATAAAAATAAAGAAACCTACACACACAAGAAATGTTTAGGAATTTTTTTTTCTGACTCAAAATGAAAGGGGGAGGGATCTATGAGGATGATAATCAACAACGTAATTAGCAAAACAATAAGAAATGGAAAAGTAAATCATCATATTTAGCTTGCACCCTCATAAGAATAAAAGTATTGAGTCTATAAATAAATGAGAGAAAAAAATGGATAGAAAAATTAGTTTTATAACTCCTTACGTGAGTTAACTTCTCGACAAGCTAGGAGGAAGATAACAATAGAAAATAACAGAAAACATGATTAATTGTTCAGCACTTAAAAGTAATTAACTTCCAACCCCCTACACGCGAAGAAGGGGTGTGATGTTTTTAATTTATATTGCATTCTAAGTACCCGAAACAGAATGAAATTAGCTTCTAAAATATTTAACTGTCAAACAAATCACCATTTTTTCCCTCTTCCTCATTTTTTTAAATTTTGGGTATTTATATTGCGTCTGCCATTTTTTTTTTTCACCTCTGTCCACCCACTTTAAATATACCTCTCCTCTGTCACTTTAAAATGACATTGCGTTCTAATTAGTGACATTTCGTAATGACGCCTGCGGGTGGAGATGGATGTAAAACATTAAATGAAATTCAGTCATGAAAATATCTTTTTCGTTAACAGAAAATGGAATTTAGAAATGAAATGGAAATCTGCAACAAATGAAAATCATGTAAACAAAATGAATGATTTTACTTGAAGATAAATATAAATGAGACATTTTAATCTTGAAGTTGAGTGTCTAATCAAGATTTTAAATATCAAAATGTTTATATGATATGACGATATCAAATGTTTAGGGAAGTAAAAGCAAATATATCGAAAAATGTGATGAAAGTTAAAACAAATTACAAACGCTCAACCTTTATTTCGAACATGATAATTAAATTTTGCACAAGTTTTAAAAAGTTTTCATTTCTAATATTAACATTATTTTCGATTACTATATTCAGTTTTAAAAATTACTTTCATTTCATAATTTTTTAAAAATAATTTCTATAAGTATATATCTTTTCAGACAACAATTTAAACAATTTTTTTTTTACTTTGAAAATATATTATGATTTGTATTTACGCCAGTGGCACACATAAGGGGAAGAAGTTCATGGTCCGGACCCACCCCCTCCATAGCCCTTGATTATTGTTGTTGTTTCTCCTCCCCGAGATCAGCAGAGCTAGATCAGGTCCATGAGTCCATCCTTCACCCTGATGAAGTCCAAAAACCAATGGGGGAATCAGATCAGTCTTTTTGAACCAAGTCCTGCCTGGTAAGCCTCAAACAAGATAAAATATGGCCAAGGGAGGACTGATCAGAAAAACACTTAAAGCATATTTCGAAGTGTTTAATACCATCGACAAAGGTCAATGACAACAGATGACCACTAAGGAAACGAGTAAGCGCAGTTTGACCTCGTCTACTGCTGCCCCGAACCAAGGAGCCGCCAGGGCATTTACTCTGATACTATGGGTGCACCGGTGGGACCATCCAACTGGCCTTATTCATTGCTTTATACTTTGAAAATTGTTCCAAATAAGTAAGAGGAGCGGCAGGCGTTGTACTTTCGTCAGTCAGCAGTCCTAGCCAAAGTATCCGCAATTTCGTTCCCAGTAATGTCGATATGGTACGGGATCCGCCTTGATTTTTTTTTCTTCGATTTATTATAATCCTATGTATATATATTACATAGAATTTAATTAAGTATTTGTTATAAATAATTAACTTTATTAATTAATAGTAATTATTGATTCAATAATTTTAATTTTTTACTGTTTTTTGTTCCCGAAAATCGACAAAACCAAAAGAATATGTTGGGAGATGGATTGGAGCATGATACGCGAGAATGGTGGATTTTTTCGATCCTGGATTCCCTTACCCCCCTCGAAAAATTCCTGTGTGCGCTACTGACTCACGCATATTATTTTCTGCAATCCAGATTAACGGAAATCATTGGGATATCAAAGCTCTTTTATACATAAGCACGAAGAATTAGAATGCAATTAATGCAAGTAGCTACAATAATGAAAATTCAGTAGAATGTATGAGTAAAATGAATGAATCACACAATCACAAGGAAAAGGACCTATAAGTATTTTCAGACTGCTAAAGCGATATTGATTAGGGAGAAGATTTAATTTTTTAAATTACGTCGTATTCTGAAGCAGCACACACAATAGATTGATGGTTTATAAATGACGGTTTTCTGAACCCCACGAGTCCTATTGGCTACGGATCTTTCGAACTTAAGCCACGGTCAAGTGACGAGGAAGACATCTGAGCTTGACACCCCCTCTCCAAACTACCACATCATGCCAAAGGGAAAACTCTTAAGCCTCGCCAGATTTAAAGTGCATCAGCTCCTCCTCTACATGGCGGGTCTTTAGTGACACAAGGTGTGACGTTTAGAAAAATAATAATGATTGGCTTTTGGCGACGGACCACGTAATTTTGAACCATGGTCAAGTGACGTGGACGACATCTGAGCTGGCAGCCCCTCTCCTAACTACCACACCACACCAAAGGGAGGACGTTTCAGCTCTCGACAGATTTAACGTGCATCGCTGCCCTACACGGAGGGTCTTTAGTGGTACTCGGCTCGAACTCATGACATGCCTGCCATGGTCCGATACCTTAACCACTGGGCTACCGCAGCCCTAGAAAAATAATAATAGCATGATATTTATTTATTTAAATATTTGGTTTATTCACATCACAGAGCTATTAATTACAGTACACACACACACACACACACACACACACATATATATATATATATATATATATATATATATATATATATATATATATATATATATATATATATATATATATATTGATGTTATTAAAAAGATTGGTTAAGTCGTTAGAGCTCAAATTCTATCGTTTGTGATGGGAAGAGATTGTGCATCCGTTCTGTTCGAAATTCTCCAACAAACCTTTTCTCTGCCCTCTCTAGGGTCTCTGGATGGTAGCGGTCGACCTCTTTATCCTCCAGTTACATCCAGCTCGTGTGCGGAGTAGGAGGTTTCTCACGGTGTCAAAGCTTACCGGGGCGATGACCAAAGACAAGACCTTGCAATATTTTAAGGGTGCATGTGTACATAAGAATGCGGTTAGTTTATCCACAGAAAGAAGCCGACTTTTCAGCTGTGTGGCGGGAAAACATCAAAAAGGTTTCGGAACCGACAAGGTTTCGAAACAACGCCGACCACTTAAGAGAGGATTGTTTCATATTTATGGTAAAACATAAAATAATGTATATTACTCTCTGGTTAAGATCCCCCGATTTAGAGAATTTTGGAAAACGGAACAAAATATAATAACATGCCCATAATGTAATAATCAGAAACGAAGTTATATGAAACAAGAAAATATTTTATTAAATATTTTTTGCATTCATTTAATCGTACTTATTTTCCCTCTATCTAAAAGCTTTTTAAATAGAATGATAAACTGGTAAAAAAAAGTAGTTCCTGCAATTAATTACGAGGCATCAATTTAAAAAAATTCTTCATTCAAAATAAAATAATGATAAATGCAGGTCATTTACAAACACAGTGGAAATTTTTTAAACTAAACAATTAAAACCATATACATTATTTCAGGTACATTATTAAACTTTAAATTTTTCTACATTCTTTTTCTTTCTAATGTATTCATCCAGTGCTGCTTCTAAAAATCTTTTTTTTAAATTATATTTCATTTAAAAATAGGTCATTAATTTAAATTCAACAGATATTGCTTTAAAATATCATATTAGGCAAAGTTAAAGGAGTACAAAATATTCATCAATAAAGTAAAGAAAAGAGAAAAATAGAATATTTTTAAACCACGCATATTTTAAGTTAAAGAACTAATTACTTTCAAATGTAATTAATGAATCCTGAACCCAAAAAAAAAATCCTTTTAGACATTATTAGGGAATCTGCAGAATGAGAAAGGATTTTTAATCGCGAATTAAAATCTCAAAACAATAAATTAATCGTAAATATATCTATTATAATACAATGAAGAAAAATAAGGAAATTGTCTTTAAAAGAACTGGTAAAACATCGTATTTCTTTTAATGTTTTTAATAAATGATCTTTTAAAGTATCATACAAATAATAATGTTCAAGTTTTTATATGAAAGAATTCTTGCAATTTACAATATGAATAATGATTTTTAAGGAGAAAAAGGATAAGACACATTAAAATAAAATGTCTTCTTGATAAATTTATAACTGAAAGGAAAAATTATAGATATTTTTTCAATCGATTAAAATAAAAAGTAAATGAATAATGATATGCTACTATTGGTATACCTCCGCCATGATTATAAAATGTTCACATTATGTTAAGGTAACACGTTTATTCGAAATAATTAATGTACGCTGTTTATTATTATTTTTCATAATGATTTAAAAATGCTGACAGAGGTGATAATTGAAATATCAGTAAAATGAAAAAGAAGGGTATAAGGGGTGACCCAATGTAATAAAAATGTAATAAAGAGACACGCCGGAAAGGGGTTCTTAACGAGTTAATTAAAACATGTTTATTAAATAAAACATTTACATACATAATTAGAGGACAAACATTTAGATCAGAATTCAAAGGATCGGAGCCAGTAGCGCACACAGGAATTTTTCGGGGGAATCCGGGGTCGAAAGTTCACCATTCTTGTATCATGCTCCTTTTGATTTTATCGATTTTCGGAAAAAAACACAGTAAAAAACTAATTATTGAATAAATAATTAGCATTAATTAATAAAACTAATCATTAATAAAAAATCTTAATTAAATTTTACGTACTATATACTTAGAATTATAATCAATCGGAAAAAATCAAGGGCTTTGGGAGAGGGGGTCCAGACCAACCCCCCTTGTGTGCGCCACTGATCAGAGCACATGCTCGAACGTCCCTACACTATCGAAGCTTGGCCATTACTGAATATTGTTCTACCCGCTAGAGGGCGCGAAAGTCTATTTGCTGTTATATGGAAGGTGTCTAAACAAAGGGTGTTTGCAAGGGTGTAAAAAGTATTTACTTTGTTCATGAAAACAATAAACTAAACATTTTAATTCAATACATGAAAAGTAATAATAATTAATCGAAGATAAAACAACCTGCATCTGATTTAGGATCAGCATTTAAAATTTTAAAAAACTATTATCTGCATGGTAAGCAACACTATAATAAATTGAAGCAAACAACCATCAAAATTAAAAATAATATTAATAAATGTCAGTCACAAAGAACGACAAAACAAGTTATGATTAAACAACCAAATGTCTTTTAAAAACATTTAATGGCACAAAAAAGGGGACATAGCACGACAAACCATTTACAGATTAATATAAAAGTTAACGAAAAAGAGGTAAGAGGCTTGATCTTTTTACGTCACAGATTAGATCAAAGTTTGATAACAGGAAATAAATTGGTTGGGAAAAAACAAGAATCCAGTCCCCTTCAAGTTTCAGTGTATACTGAAAGACACCTCTCCTCATGATGTTATAGGTAATGCAATGGATTGATTTAAAATAGCTACTCCACTTAAATATAAAATAATTTCCATTTATTGTATTTCTTTACCAGCGTAAATAATAAATATTAAACTAAATCATTAATAAATTCCAGATAGATAGTAAATTCTTAAGTAGATATTTTCCGTAATAACTGGCGATTTTAGGGTGATTTAATGCAATTTACTAATGTAACTACTAATTACTGTATTCACAGTACGTATTTATATCTAATGTGTTTCGGAAAAAGATGACGCTGTTTCAGCAGCGGTGTTGGGCAATTGTATCCCCAATAGTGGGTGGGAGTGAGGAGTGCATAGGGAGGAGTGCATTGAAAAAGGCCGACAGCAATGTTTATGTTTACGGTTGTTATAAGGTGTGAGCAGTGGCGCACACAAAGGGCGGTCCTGAGATTCACGACCAAGCCCTTGATTTTTTTCTGATTGATTATAATTCTATGTATATAGTACGTAAAATTTAATTAAGTATTTGTTATGAATGATTAATTTTATTAATTAATGCTAATTATTTATTCAATAATTAGCTTTTTACTGTGTTTTGTTCCCAAGAATCGACAAAATCAAAAGGAGCATAGTACAAGAATGGTGAACTTTCGACCCCTCCCCCCTTGAAGAATTCCTGTGTGAGGTAGCTTAACTGTAGCAGTTGCAAAATAAAGTTATTATATCTTATTAAAGAGTGGAATTTATTTTAGATAGTGATAACAATTAGATTTATATGTGATGTTATTAAAAGTTAATACATTAATTCAATGGCGTAGCCGACTTTTTTTTATTGGGTGATTGACTACTATTAACGTCGCATTATTCAGCTGCACGAGAGCTTTTGGCGACGGACCTCATATTTTTGAACCATGGTTAAATCTCCCTTCAGCGGTACTAGGCTTGAACTCGTGACACACCGACTACGAGTCCGTTACTTTGACCACTGGGCTACTGCGGCCTTTCTTTTATAGGGAGCGGGAGGTATATTCCAAAAAAAAAACATTGAGACGAATGATAACATTTTCAAGTATGTTAGTCTATGCCATAGTTTTCCAACCTTTTTTGAACTGGCGCCCCCTTTTCTAGTGAATATTTCGGTACCGCAATCCCCCCAGAGAAATAAGAGCGTACGTAATGCATGGTGAAAACACGAAATAAATTTTTTTTAAATATTCTATTACTAAAAGAATATATTTTTTTTCAATTTAGTTCTTTTCTAAAGCCCCAAGTTTTTTTACTTGCAAATCTGAAATAGCTATTGCCACGATTATACAATTTTAAATACATGCAATCAACATAAGAGGTAACCAGTATTAAAGTTTACTTTTGTTAATACATAATCCGCGTGTTTTTTTTTTTTTTTTTTTTTTTTTTTTTTTTTTTAAGTATTTTTTAGACTATATTTGGTTAATCTGCCCATGCCCATCTCCTTAGCATCTCAAAACTCCCTAACTTATTCTGGGTCTATTACTGCCCCCCATAAAAGCCTCAAACGCCCACAAGGGAGCGTTATCGCCCACGTTGAGAGCCTATGGTATATGGGGACGGAGGGTGGTGAACCACTAAACCTCATTTTTGTCCTACATAAATTTATTATTCAAATAAAAATATATAAAAATAAATTTAACTAAATGAGTACAACCCTCACATTTTTTTATTAAATTAAACCATAATCATATCCAACTGAACATTTCAATAAATTAAGAACAAATCCATAATTCATTCTGAAGTATAATATTAAATTTTGATATAAAATGTACACTCTAGAAACCAATTTTCTTCTAATGCCCCCCTTAATCCAATCACGAATTTCAGGTTGAGAATTTTTGATCTACAACAAATCAATTTTTACTCCAACACACAGACAACGAAAATGTTTCAACACTTTCAATTCCTTAACACCTTTAAACAAAGCAGACGACAATCCAAACCGGGATAAGGGTTGAGGACAAGTTTCTTCCACAATCTCATTACCTCTAATCCTCCCTCCAACGCCACCACAAAAAAAGAACGTTGAAAAAAGGTAGGGAGAGGAAGAATATAAAGACGATATAACGTCCAGTACTTTCGCCATCGAGCTGTTTAGAACAAATCCCTTTTGAGTCTTTTTCGGCCGGCCGAAGATGAGTTTTGGAAAGCTTTGTCTTCCAAAACGATCCAGAAAAGGAGAAAAAAAAGGAAGGATTTGTGTAAAGGAGAGGAGTGTGAGAGTAAAATGATAAAAACAGATACCTAGTATAAAAGGGGAAAAAAGATATCTGCCGTTGAGTGAAATCCAATAACGATTTTGTTGGTAGTAGTTCTGGTGCAGTTACGTAAAAGAGTAGTAGGCCTGATGAGAAAATCAAAGGAAGTATCTATCTGAAAGTTGTTGAGGATTATACTAGAAGGGTACTGGAGGAACTCGTTTCCAGACATGACTAGCCTCAGAGATAATTTATTTCGAACAAAATCAATATAATAAAGGATTGAAAAGTGGATCCATAATTTATTCATTCAAAAAAAAAAATCGTTTGGAGAAAATAATTTCGAAAATAGGTTGAAGAGTTTAGTAGCTTCCTGTAATTTAACTTAACAAAAAGATTTCTAAAATTCAAATAATTCCCATATAAAATTATTTGGTGAAGTTCACTCAGGTAAAAATACAGAGAAAATATATATACCAGTATATCGGGGGACAAGTAGAGTAATTTCAAAAAATTTTGAAATATATATATATAATTTATATATATATATACAATCAAAGTCCGTCATTTTTATGATTTATGTGAGTGAATTTAAGAACAAAATATATCCATAAATGATTCAAAAGGACATATAAAATAAGTAACATGCGAGAAAAATATTTCTACGAAAATTAGAACTAGGTTTCTCTTCCGAAAGCGTAATGTGGCAGGAACAACTTTTGGTAACACTTGCGAATAGGAATGAACTTGACGACAAAAACAGATGCACCTAAAAAATTCCAGAAGAGGATTTTTATTTCACGAAAAATCTTCAGATGATTCCTCAAGGTTCATCCCAGTCTATATAAAGACGATACATTGCAGGCAACATTGGAGTCAAACATTTGACAGTGACAGCGCGCGCACGTTTCATTTTCCTTATGTGAAAATGTGATCAATATATGTGTTGATTCTTGAATCTGTGCTACTATGGATTTACACAAATTAGTACTTAATGTTAGGAGAAAAACTTATTGTATTTAAAAGTGTTCCAGAATAAATTACGATCTATTCTTAAGGCTGTTTTCGGTCAATGTTAAAGGATAGGGATGAAACGGCAAAGACATTTGTGGGCAGGAAAAAGCTCCAATGATAATAAAAAATTTTATGGATATAAAGAAAATAATTGTTTAAAGGATAGTGTTTTTTGAATTTTGATTTTTTGGAAAATTACACAGTTTTCAGCATTTTTGCAAAATGAAATTTGACTTTTCTATGTTAAAGTATAGGAGGTGGAAACGCAAAAGACATTTTAACAGAAAAAAACATTTTTTTAGAGTAGAATTAAATAGTATATAAGAAAGCAAGCTTCCCTCTTTGGACTAGTGTAGCCAGAATTAAGTTTTATGTTTTTCTTAATTAACTTTTTTTAAATTTTAAGTTCATTCTGAATTATTTTTGGCGTAGTTTGGACTATCTCAAACAGATGGCACCACCATCGTTTGAAAAGCGAATTTATTCTTGGCTACGAATACTTATTTTTGGCGATATCTTTCTGAAATATAGTCGCCAGCTGAAATTATGGTAACTTGCAAATTGTTACAAATAGTGGACAATGGAAAAGATTTATGATGTACAGAGATTTAACATCTCAAATCTGTGACGAACTTTCCGATTTAGGAAATTTTTAAATATTTTCTGCATGTGTGCTTTAAAAAAAAATCGTTTATAATTATACAGCTTAGATTTTTTTTTTTTTTTTTTTTTGTCTGTTATTGAAGGAATGTCTGTAAGAATATTTAAATTCTGCGAAATGACTTAACGAAGAATGAAAGTATACTTACTTTATACTTGATCGAAAGTTGTGAATTAACTCTAAAGAACACAAATTACTACTCCTTGCTCACAAATTAAAATTTTAATATAATTATTGTAATGCAATTATTATTATTATATTATTATTTTCTTTTTAACTAACAAAAATTTTTTTCCCATCGATTTTATATTTGACGTAAAACTTTACCATAAACCATTGGAACAATTATTAACACAAAATATTGTTTTCTAATTTAATTAACAGAAACTTATTTTTTCAATTAATGATGTTCAGATTCTAAGCCGCACCCCAAATTCTCAGCACATTTTTGTGAAAAAAATAGTGTAAAATATATTATCGATATATGATATATTTACGGAATGAAAAGTGGCTGCGATACCCTAGTGGTCAAGGTAACGTACTCGTGGCTGGCGTGTCATGAGTTCGAGCCTAGTACCGCTGAAGTTCTGTCGTGTATGGGAGCGATGAACGTTAAATCTGAGAGCTAAAACGTCCTCTCATTGGTGTGGTAGTTAGGAGATGGGAGGTGCAAGCTCAGGTGTCGTCTCGTCACTTGACTATGGTTCAAAGTTACGAGGTCCGTCACCAAAAGCCCTCGTGTAGCTGATCAATATGACATTTATATTCAATCACTAACTAAAAGAAATTAAAAAAAATAATAAAGGCGAATTAATAAAAAGTGAATAATTAATTTACTTTACCAGCATTAAAAACTTTTTTCAGTCTTCGAATCTAAGCTGCACCAGAATTTTTGTAGCCTAAGTATCGGGAAAAAAAGTGCGGCTTAGATTCGAATAAATTCGAAGAAAAATTCAGTGTAATGAATGTTCGCTACATGTCTAAAGACATGTGCCAGTACAGATATACGATAATTTAATGGAAAACCATCTTTCAAAATTAAAAGTACAAAATATCTATGATTTAGAGAGCGAAACTAGGGGCAAGCATCTTCTGAACGATGGAGATATGAGAGATCGTTGAGACTCTCATCTTCTTTTTTCAAAGAAATTGCTTGCAGGAAAAAATCTACTCCGTGTTTTCGAAGCTTGTGATGCGCATTGTGTATGGTAGAGACTTATGCAATGCAGCAATGAAATATGGATTGGCAAACGAAGAGATCGCTCGGAAGCAGTATGAGAGGGAATATTCAACTGAAGTAAAAATATGTGGCTTATTTGTGGACAAAGATAAACCCTTTTTTGTGTGCTTCACCCGATGGATTGGTTGGTGATGATGGACTCATAGAAATTAAATGCCCTTATTCTGCGAGATTTGAATCAAATCTGCTGGAATTTTTAATTACAAAAAAAAAAATAGTCTAGGTTTCAAATTTTCCAATGAAAGGGAATCTATTTACCATTAAATCATAGATTTTACTTTCAAATACAAGGTCAGTTATTTATTACACAACGGAAATGGTGTGATCTGTATTTATGGTGCAAAAAGGATTCGTTAACTCTGCGTATAGAGGCAAACGAAGAGTTTTGGAAAGGAATTATTCCAAAACTATAGAAAAGTTTTAGTTTAAATGTGTTCTTCCTGAAATTCTTGATGGAAGAGCACCACGAAATATGCCTTTGAGGGAGCCGTTATATGTAGAGGAATCTAGTAGAAGCAAAAAACAGAAAATGATTGATATAGGTTAGGAAATGAAACCTATATATTATCGAATTATTATTTGATTAACGTCAAGCTTTGAAGCTTCACTGGGACTATCGCCGACCTCGTCATTTCGATCAAGTGACGAGGACGAAATCAGAGCTGGAACCGCAATCTCCCAAAATTTCCACCATTAGCAACATATAGTATCATCTACTTCAAACATCTGCTTTGAGGTTCAGCCTTCTACATAGCGGACGGCCGCGGTAGACGAGTGGTATAGGTATCGGACCGTGGCTTGTCTTGCCACGAGTTCGAGCCCAATACCATTAAAGACCCGCCGTGTAGGGCAGCGATGCACGTTAAATCTGTCGAGGGCTGAAACGTCCTCCCGTTGGTGTGGTGTGGGAGTTAGGAGAGGGGGGTGCCAGCTCAGGTGTCGTCCACGTCACTTGACCATGGTTCAAAATTACGTGGTCCGTCGCCAAAAGCCCTCGTGTAGCTGAACAGTGCGACGTTAATATTCAATCATTCAATCAATCAATTCTACATAGCGGATCTTCAGCAGGGACACCAGAATTCAAACCGACGATGCAACACCACGTCGATCACGAGTCCGTAACCATGAACTCTTGCCTACTGTGACCTCCTATATCTTCTCGAACAGGATACCGTAAAAACTGTCCGTGATATATATTTTTATAATTAAGTATATTTTTTACTTAGCCATTTATTTGGATTCCTACATAGAATGAAACTATTATTTTGTTACCAAATATGCCCAAAAATTAAACAATAATGCAATTTTCTTTGATTTAAATATAATGTTAACTTCCAAATTGAAAAATTGTTATTGACATATATTCATTAAATAAACATAAATTTCTTAGAAAAAATAAAAGCAATGTTTATATATTATATGCTTGATTAATTGTGCTAGATAATTAATTGCCAGCCTATTTTCTCTCCCTTATAATGATATTTTAATCGTTCTCTAAAGTTACAAAAGTAATTTTAATTTCAAAATATCTCTTTCTTTTTTTTTTTTTTTTTTTTTTTTTTTTTTTTTGCTGAACATGAAATAATTTTGTAATGCTTATTTTCATTTACGTACCATTTCTTATAAAAAATATTTTTTAAATTTAAAAATTATTTTACAAACATCGTAAAATAATGGTCAAAACCATAATTAACCAGTTTTTAATGAAATAGCTGCATACTATCTTAGAAAAATATCAAAATTGATAACCTTTAACCTTTTTAACATTTAAAACTACTTTTTTAAAGAAAACTCGATTCAAAATTGTTTCCCTTAAACCTTTAATAATGTAATACAGGTGTAAGTGTATACCTAATTGGGAATTTCTGAAACATTTTTTTTTTTTTTTTGTACAAAAGAACTTTATTTTGTAATACTTTTAGAAACATTTATTATTCCATTATAAAAGAATATTAAATCGTTTTTCTTTATATGTAGTGCCTACTAGATTGTGAATATTCCATTGTTTACTGTACCGGGACCAACAAAACAAATTTATTCACGTTAATACATTGTTTTTGCACAACTAAATCGTTTTGTAATGGAAAATGAACTTTTTTTTTTATTTGTGGATAAAACACCTATAATCAAGGAGAGCGAACAACTTATTGACATTTTAAAAAGACATTTGACGGTAAAATCTATATTAAAACAAGAACAGCTCCTAAAATTTAGATTGCAAAATACATAGGATTTTTTCCATAGTTAGAAACGAATAAAGCATTAATAACAAATTATCAGAATCCATGAGTCGAAAAAGTAAGAAAGCCATTTTAGATCTCTCTCATGGTCAAGAGTCAACACTATTTTACTCCCCTCCCACCCCACCCCAAAAAGAACAAGTATTTCGTTTCACAGTCGTAAAGACTGTGGCCCTCTTCCTCCTGCAGAGAAAGGGGAGGATTCTATTGAAGGAAGTGCGCTACACACACACACACACAGAATTTTTTTTTTTTTTTTTGCCTTTTTCAAAATCAACCAAAAGCGGAGAGCAGAGTGCATGCGATCTTCTCTTTTCAAACAATTAAATCTCACCAGCAATGACATCCAATAATTCACAAAATAGCTGTAAATTTATGTTGTTTCGAGATATCTTTCCGATTTTTTCGAAATTTCGCAATTGTCCATAATTCTGGAGATCTTCGTATAATAAGGACCATTATAAATTTATCATCTTCCATCCTCTCAAAAATTGACACATTTGTTGAGTAATTCAGAGTACCACTGAGAATTGTACCTCTCTTGAAATAGGTTGCCAACCCCAGTTCTATTGTATAAAAGTAAAATTGTATCATACTGTTTGTTCATTAAAACGTGAAATTTAATTTTTCATTGCTTTAAATCCACCTATTCTTCCTTTAAAAATCATTTGTTCAGGAAAAATTAAACAGTTTAGTTCTGTACATCATTTATCTAGAGAATTGATCGACAAACTGTGTTCCACGAGTCCCAATAAAAAAAAAAATGGGAAAGAAAAATTACAAATATGTATGCAAAATGGATTTATGTTCTCATGGAATTCGTTTAGCCACAATTATCTAAAGATCATAGACTAAAATTAAAAATTTTATTTATACATAATTTGAAATTTTTTTTTTAAACTTTTATTGTAATATAATAAATGAATTTTAAAACTTTATTTTATGCAGTAGATTGTGAATATACTATTGTTTGCTATCCCGAGTTCCTCGAAGTAATTTTATACTAGTTAGTACAATGTTTTGAAACCTTTTATATTTGTGGGGGGAAAAACACCTATAATGAAGAAGATAAAAAAAAAATTTATCGACATATGAACAGATTCGATGCTAAAATTTAAATTTAAGCTAGAAGACCTACATTTTAGGTTACCAATTCATGCCATATACGCAGAATTTCTCACACAGCTATGAACATTTTCATGCCATTCACAAAAATGTATTTAGAAAGTGAAAAATATTTTTAACGCGATTGGCAACAAAATACAAAAACGAATTGAACACGGAATATGAAATGCTACTGCAGATAATTTCAAAAAGCTTATACGTCGATAGTTTGTGTAAAAAATTGTGAACACATATCTCAGTTACTAAGTATAATGCATGCGTAGGTGACATTTGGATCACAAATTTATATTATCAATGAGTAAATAACATTAAAATTACATCATAAAAGTTTTTAATAAAAAATAAAATATTTTTTTAAAATTGTCTTTACATATAATATCAAAAATATGTTTATCTATATACTTTAAATATTATTTTAAGATATATTCCCTTCAGCGAAGAAGGGGTTTCCTCGAAAACATGTTACAGTTCTAAGGGGTCCAAGAGTTGAAAAAGTTTGATGATTGACCAATGTCCAGACATGAGAAGTCTTTCATGGTCAAGATTCACTCTGCTGCTTTAACCCCTCGCCCGAAAAAAAAAAAAGAGCTAACATTTATTTTATTAGTTTGACGACCATCACCCTCCCTTAGCCCCCCCGCGTGTTCCCTTTCGCTGAAGGGGAGAATTTCATTGAAAAGGTTACCCGAGAGAGAAATTTATTGCCCATCTTGGGAATCTTAAAACAAATTTTTGTGCCAAAAATTTTGCAATAGCCAACGCCATCTAGATGTCATGTAAGGTGTTAAACTAATGGCCCGCCATCACCTTAAGCAACCTCCCGAATTAATTGTGTGAAGCTGCCACACATTTCAAAGACGATCTACATTAGATGCATGCATCAAGTGTTTCTAGGATGCCAAAAAAAAAAAAAGAATTACGGCGGGTGTAAGAAAAATTTTGTTAATTTTATATCAAATATTTAATTTAATCAAGTAGTATGCAATTTCAAGAGCTTTTAAGAAAGAAGAAAAAAAAAAGATTTGAGTACAAACTTTAAAATAAATTCAACCAAATAACCGTTTGCTTAACAAGACATCAAAAATATAATTTGTGTTTCCCTATCATGTAAAACAGGGGTGTCCAATCCAAATGACATTGCGGGCCATTTCGGAAAAACATTATAATCTCACGGTCCGCACATAAAAATATGTACCTTTATATCAGATACGGAAACAAAAAACATTTATTGGAGTGAACATTTAAAACACAATGAATTATTATTATTGTTTCCATTGTTTTTCATGTAAACACAGACATAGATAATATAATAATGTTTATATAATATAATAATGCAATGATCAAATAATGTTTAAAATATTAGTGTGTTGCCATTTTCTTGAACATTACGATGTTCTTTTTTAATTGATCTTTCGTTACTCATTGTTGAAATTTGATTGAGTTGTCATTCGCGCAAACGATTAAGTATACATTGCCCTTTATCTTAACCGTCCTGAATATTTTATTAAAACTTTAAAAAACATCTCTGATTGCTTCTTGTTTTTTGGGCACTCCAAACAGAAAAGGAGGAAGAGAAATAAAAGTCGTACACACAGAGAATAATGTACCATCTGAAGGAACCATCTGAAGTAAAGGACATGCATAATGCAATTCGGAATTTATTAAAAAAATAATTTATTATAGAAAAAGCAAATGTAACTGTTTGATAGAATATAAATCTATTTTAATCTGAAGGACATTTCTGTTATCAAAGATTTATTTTAAAACAAGAACAGGTAACAGGCAAATACATTGTAGATTTGTATATATATATAAATCTACAATGTAATTATATATATTATATATATATACATAGATAAAAATCTACAATGTAATGATATATATATAAATTTCCCCTCAAATAAATTTCAAAATGAAAAAACCTTAAAAACCTGTTTTTTAAAACAATTTTAAAAAGAGTCGGCGGGCCGCAACTTACGTACTGGTGGGCCACGTGTTTGACATCCCTGATGGAAAACGATGTCCCTTGTTTTTAATGTCATTTTGTTACAAACGCTCGATGATACCAACGCCATTTTTTATCTGAAATTATTCTTGACAAGAAAAATACGTTAAGCAGTATAAACATTTAATTTAAAGAGACGCCTGTAAATCGATATTTAAAACCAATAAACATTCAAAAACTCAATGATATTAAATTAGATGCGAATAATTAATCGATGAAAACCAATATTTCCAAAAGAAAAAAGGCGAATAGAAGATTACAAACAGAAACGAATAAGAAATATAAGATGATCATAAATTAAATATTAGCACAATATATGAAAGGAATTCAGTGGCGCCCACAGGAATTTTTCAAGGGGGTCCGGGGTCGAAAGTTCACCATTCTTGTAACATGCTCCTTTTGATTTTGTCGATTTTCGGGGACAAAACACAGTAAAAAACTAATTTTTGAATAAATAATTAGCATTAATTAATAAAATTACTCATTAATAACAAGTAATTAATTAAATTTTATGTACAATATACTTAGAATTATAATCAATCGGAAAAAAATGAAGGGCTTGGGGGGTTCGGACCCTCAAGGCCCTTGTGTGCGCCACTGAAGGAATTATATATTCAGAAGAGCAGAGAAAATTCGAATTAAGTTTAAAATAGGTGAGGACCTTATTCTCGAACGAGGTGTATTATTGTGTGGAATTAAATGGTAAAAACAAAAAGGAAACAAAGAGCTTTACTTTCAAATAAGCTCTACTCTACACACGAAAAAAATTAACGAGATTTATCATTATATTTGTTGTGAATGTAGAGGAAGATTTAAGCATTTTTTCTAGACAAAAAATAAATATTTAAAAGAACTAAATATGTCTGGAAAACTGCACAATGAAAGCAACAAGAACAAAATATTGAAGATAGAAATCCATGCTTAATCCTAATATAGAAATGAAATTAACAAACAAAAATAATTTAATCATGAAGACTGTGTGTGAGAATTTGAAAATATTTCTTTTTAAAACAAAATTAGATTTTACCGCACCATTTCAGCAGCAGCACAAAAAGGATTTCATATTTCTAAGGAACATTTTATTAGTGTTAATTATCCATTTTATCTGTTTAAGTTAACAAAATGATTTTTAAAAAATCGAATAGATACCTTAAAATTACTAAAAACAACAACAACAAAAAAAATTTTGAGTTATAACAAAAATGATTTTAGAATTATGTGTAATAAAAGAATCTATTTCTTTTTTTAAAAAAAAATACATGTGAATTCTAAATAAATGAAGTAAATAAACGTATGAAAATTTAAATAACCTTAATTCGACACAAAAGAAACATGTTTGTAGCCACTCAAATCATAATAACTGTATCTGACTGTATCAAGCAGCAGAAGAGCCCTCTAGTGACCATGTGACGAAAGAATGGCGTTGCGCTATGAAAAGCTCCAAGTTCTTACCCATTATTTTTGTTAACAATAACTCGGGGCGGCAAGTGTAGAGCGCTGGATGTAATAATTGATTGTGTTAATTTTAACTTAATGGGCCATCTTTTGCAACAATTTGCCTAGAATATTACATAATATTTCACTTTTCACTTTTGTGGTGAATCAAATTCAAATGACATCATTTCTTCGAACTGACTCAAACTTCCTTAATTTTAACTAAATCAATAGGTTTTTTTTACTCCATTTATAACTGTAATTTGTAGCACGGCTATGTAAGATTACATTAAGGTATCCGACTACGTCCGGAACCGTGATTTTAAAAAAACGCATAAATGGACAATTTTCAAGATATTTAATGTCACTTAGATTAGAATACTTGACTAAAATTATTTTATAAGGTCACTTTAACAAAAAAAAATTATTTAAATACAACATTTTGGCAAAAAATTAACTTAAAATAACCTTTTTACAAATAAAAAATGCTTCTAAAATAATAATATTTTGCTAATATAAAGCAAAGACTTCTCCAGAGAGTCTGAACTATGATGTTTGAAAAATTCACATTATTGTCCACCCATTAAAATAATTATCGGCATTTTTTTCTTAAAACTTCTCCCCTCTTTTGTACTAAAACATGGATAAACCCATTTCTAAGTTATATATTTCAAAAATTCTAGTTGAGCCTCTGTAGAGAGGTCTGAGCTATATACAGGCAAAATATTATTATAATAGAAGAATTTTTCAGAAAAGGAGAATAATTTGAAAATGGGTCATTCTATGTTCATTTTTTGTCAAAATATTGTACTTAAATAATTTTTTATTGTAATACTATTCTTAAAACAATTTTATATACATTTTCTAATCTAAGTGACACTAAATATCATAAATATTATCCATTTCAACGTTTTTGTAAAATTACGATTCCGAACGTAGTCGGATACTTTAATGAAAAAATCAATGTAAAATTGTGAAATTTGTTATCACAGGGCCTAATGGTGTGATAGAGAGTGTCAATTTCTCAGATTTTGAAAAATATGCTAGTCATCACTTAACCAAATGATACGAATTTACTTTTTCTTCCAAAACTTATATGGTTCCCCCTCCCTTCATTTCACCCTGTGCCCAATTGACATTAAGTTTCGGGGCACCCTATATAATAATGACCTCATTTTTCACTAAAAAGAATTTATCACACATGTTGTAATAAGGATGGATGTGCATTGTTCACACACCATTATTGAAAATAATTACATATACCACATTTTTACTCGAATCTAAGCTGTATCCCGAATTCTCTAAACGCTTGTGTGGAAAAATGTTGCCATTGATTCTACGCCGCACCCCCAACTTCTGTACACGTTTTTGAGAGAATATAAAATATTGTAAAAGGCTTATCGATATCCGATACTTAAAAAAAATTTTAAAGATTTTTAATGAGAAATAATAAGAAGTTAATAACTATCACGTTTTAAAAATGATTCATCACTTCCAATGTCACTGCTGACTTCAGAATTGGTGCCAGCGCGGCTTTGCCATTTTCCCACACGATGTCGTCTTCCGTGCCATCTAATGCATTTATTACGCAACATTTTTTTAAAAAAAAGAATGTCTTGTGGAGGAATTCCGTTGATAAGCAAAAATTATATTATTTTGCTTACGCCATCGACGTATATTTGTTTCATCAGTGACAATATTTCAGTTACCGCTGCTTTGTTTCCGTTTTTTACTGCATATAAATTTGCCTCCCTTTTAATACTTGCGACATAGTGAACTCGTGTTAAAGCTATTACCGATATTGTTTATGTTTAGGTGATACGAGCAGAGAACGATGTTTAGGATAATACCAGAGATAAACTGCGAAATGGGATAAGTCATCGATGCAAGTGGACAGAATGGACAACTACATTTTTCCTTTTGAAAGGGGTGGAAACTGAATTTTCCCCATTCAACAAATGTTTGCCTTCGATTCTAAGCTGCACACGAATTTCAGTAGCATTAATACTAGAAAAACATTGCGGCTTAGATTCGAGTAAATGCGGTATATATATTTTCCATGTTCGATTTTACTCACTGAAAGGGAAAGGAAAAGGGTCTTTTATCGAAAACAAAGAAATTTTTTTACAGTTTTTTAGTTAACTTACTCATTTATTAAAAAAATGATTCTTAGATATATATATATATATATATTCCACTAATAACACAAACATGAAATGAGAAGAGTGCAGAAACATGCATTTATAAATACCTGGAACACACAACATGTATTTTATAAATTTTACATAAAAAAGCAGAGCAGTTCTTCGGAGACAAAATCAATTTCGTTTTCACAGGAAAGTTGAAGAAAGTTCTTACCTGAAATTATTAAAAAAGGCATTTCGTTAAAAAAAAAAATTAGTTCAAAAAATAAAACAATTTTAGATGTTTATATAAATTAAACAATTAAAACTACAAAACCTTGAATTGTTTAATAATAACTGCAAATTTAAACTAAATTTAAAACTACTGCAAAATCCGGCGTAAAAAAAGGAGTTGTAGGAAAAGGAGCAGTACAATATTTTTTCAAAAGTTTGGGATAATACCTCGAATAAATGACTTCAAAACATAAAAGTAATGTATACTAATATTTCAGATTTCTTCGTTAAAAAGGAGGTGCGCGTTTTACGCCGGATTTTACGGTATTTAAAAATTGTGAAATTTAAGAATGTGTGTTAAATGTTGTAAATATATTAAATTTTACTCGAGGTTGGAAACCAATATTAAACTTATATTGAATAAAATTTTATTTAACTTTTTCCTAAAATAAAAAAAAAGAGTATCAAATATCACGAATTATTTACAGCATTTTTAAGAATGAGATCTATTGAATTATATAAGAATTATCAACTGTTTATGAGAGCACATTATAGAACCTCAGCATGGACAAGCGAATTACAGTCGGACCTCTATATAACTAAATCGATAAATCCCGGAAAAAAGTTCGTTATATGGAAAATTCATTATACAGAGGTTCATCTTTTAATATACCAGGTGTATACAAATGAAATGAGACGATTGATTTAAAAACAAACACAATCAATTTGCGAAAACTGTTAATATTTCTTAATTCGAAATAATATCCATCGCTAGCTACACATTTCCCCCATCTTTCGGGCAATTTGTGAATACCACGCCAAAAAAATGATCGGTCTTTTGAGGCCAGCCAGCCATCAAGTCAAGATTTGACGTTTTCTTAAGAAGTGAAGCGCTGGTCAGACAATGGGTGCCCCAATGATGCAAATAGGTGTTAATTGGAAGGACCCAAGTCTGGCAAATAAGCCGCATGCGCTAAAGGCTCCCAGCCGAGCGCCTTTACGATGTCCTAGGTCGGTTTAACTAGGTGGTTAGGTGCGTTGTCATCAAGGAAAATCACTTTCGGCTGCCGTTTCTTGTATTGCTCGCGTTTTTCGAGTACAACATCGTTCAAATTGAGTAATTGCTGCTTGTAGCGATCAGTATTAACGGTTTCGCCGGGTTTGAGAAGCTCATATATAAAATATAGATTGGTCCCTCCTGATCCCAGAAAATACACAGAAATTCTCTTGCGGTCGATTTGGACGGCTGTCCGGGGTCAACATATGATCGATTACGCTTGGGATTCTCAAAATAAATCCATTTTTCATCGACAGTCACAATACGATGGAGATATGACTTGTGTTTGTAGCGGGCAAGCAACATTTCACACACGATTTTTCGGTTTTCCTGTTGACGGCCCGTTAGCTCCTGTGGTACCCATCTACCGACCTTTATTACCTTGCCCATTGCTTTGAGACGACGGGAAACAGTGCTCTGGTCAACATTCAATTATTCTGCAAGATGTTCTTGTGCGTTTTGGCCATCATCTTCATCGAGTAATGCTAACAGTTCAGCATCTTCAAAAAAATTTTATGGTCTGCCAAAAGCTCCTCGTTTCTCACATGGAAACCACCACTTTTAAAACCACCTGTAGCATTCTGCATGGCTCAGAGCATTGCCTCCGTATGCTTTTACAAGCATTTGAAGTGATTCGGCAACATTGTTCTTCAGATGGTAACAAAAAATTAATGCTGTCCGCAAATCGTGGTCGGAAGGCATAAAATTCGACATTTTCAACACAGTAAAAAAATACAATACACGCTGAAACTCGTCCAAATGTAAACTAAACATGAGTATCAAAGGTCAAAATATAAAAAAATCCCGTGTCACGGTTTCGTATTGTTTGCATATATGCGTGGCGACATCTGTTAGCTATCGTCTCATTTGATATGCATACACCTGGTACTTTATAAATAACGTGAAACAAATTTCAAATTCATAAAAACTATATATTAAAAAAAGTAATTATTCACACATTTTTTTTTAAAAATCAATATATGTTTATTTTATATATCTTATACCTACCAAAAAAAAGAAAAGAAAAACTGCAAGGAAAACAAGAAAAAAGAATGTCGAAGAATTCACTGTGTTTTCAATATTAAGAAAACTATTTTATACTAAAATTAATGAATTTTACGGACATTTTATTATTTAAAGCATAAAAGTAATATTAAACATACATTATTCTATAATTAGAACACGGGGACACGGGCAACTCCACTGAGAGTGAAAGAGGATATCGGAAATGTTCCTAGTGAACTGAGCAAAGGGGGTTAAGGGTTGCACGTCTTGGACAAAACTCCAGAACTCTATTGTTCTCGGCGAGTTAGGATCTAATAAAACCAGTTCAAAATTTATGACCACCATAAAATGTGTTAAAAGAGAGAATAACTTGAAATTTTTTCAGAAATACTTTTAAAAAAAATAGGAGAACAAAAATTAAATCACAAAAGAAAAAGTTCGTTAAATATAAAATGCACTTCGCTATAGAGGTTATTTTAAGAAGAAAATCGTGAAATGTGTGTTCAAGGTTCCAAGAAAAAGTTCACTATATAGAAAAATTCGCAATATAGAGGTTCGACCGTATTTAAATGGAATTAAATAACATAACCAAAATAAAACAACAGAAAATAACCATTATTTCCAAAGAAGAAAAACATGAAACTATACAAACATTCTTCACTCGTCATTCAATTTGTATAAGAATGGTTTTCTTCCACAAAGCTATATTCTATTATAATTTAACACGACATATTTAAAACAAGATTGCTGTAGCTTGAAAAGTATACCAAATAGAATTTACAGTGATATGCTTATAAAAATAATATCTTCAACGCATGTTAAACGCAAAAATACTCATGTCCAAAAATGAACAAAAGGAGTAACTAAATTACAAACAGAAATACTTAAAAGCAATTCCAAAACGAATATTAAGACAAAAATGGCGACAGATTCCAAAGACTCGGCTTCACTTTCAAAAGGAACTCGAAAACTTTTCTTCTTTAGCGAAAATAAAGCGAATTTGATTAATCACGTTCTTGTTCATGCTCTTTTTTACTTTTTTTTTTTCCACGTCTGTTAAAAAGTTTCGTTTGTTTCATTTCTAACGTCCTCTGCAACGATTTTCTAGTACGATTTGTCATTTCTAGGAAATGTCCCATGTCTAATCTAAGTGGTTCTGTATACATAGGATAGCTTACAGAAGCATGTGTGTGTTGAGTTATCTGTTCTAGAAAGATAAGTACGAACATAAGCCCTTTTTCGAAGGGAGGAAAAAATATTCTTTTTTCTAACTGATTTAAACTGAAATTAAAGAGATGCAATTTCCATTATTTTGTACTATGTTAATGTAGCAAAGTAACGACAATAATTCGTGATAAATTTTGAAGGACTACCCCCTCCCCTCCAAAATGTAAAAATAGAAGCCTGTAAAGAATAAGTTTTACACTTTTGTAATATCTACGCTATATTAAGTTCAGTTTCAGTGATATTTAGTCAGAACATGTAATATAAAAAAAATTAAGTCAATTCATACTTAGGTCACCAAAGAAAAATTTTATTTTAGTTACATTTCATTAATACAATTAATACAAATATGTATATACATATCACAGAATCACAATATTAAGAGACAAAATAGAAAGCGATTTTCCATTTTCCTTTCTATAAATGGTGTTGGACTATTCTGTTTTTGTTTAATACTATTTATTCATTAATTTAATTTTTCTAATAAAATAGTACAGCAAGAAAAGAAATCACTCTCTCGGAAATTAGGCCATCCTAGGAGGAAATTCGAATCCACAACCTTTGGATTAGAAGTCCAAAGCGCGTAATTCATTGCGCTACAGAGCCACGACGAATAATTTATCTTTCTGTAAGACTATTATTTTTGTTAGTTACTATTTATTCATTTCTTAATTTAATTAATGAATTAATATTAGAAAAAAACAGTATTAATATAAATTTATATCCACCACAAGTTTAAAAAAATGTATATGAACTTGAATAAATCAATAGAAAGTATTTTATTAACGATTGAAAATTTGAACAAGATATATATATATATATATATATATATATATATATATATATATATATATATATATGTAGGGAGAGAGTGAACTAATAGCAGTAATTGAAAAAATTAAAAAGTTTTAAAGAAAATACGATGATAACTTTATATCAATTGTAGAGCATGATAACATGTGTACATAGTAAAATAATGAAAAGTTTAAATAATTTATAAAAGCATTTTAAGTAAGAGAAGAAAAAAATCACTTCCTTAATCTTGTAATGTTTATTTATTTGTATATTGACTTAAAAATTTTTTTATTATTATTTTCAGAATTGAGATATCGGAATAGAACTCTTTGCGAGAAACGGGGTAGAGATTTAATTTGGAATAATTTATTATAATAAATTGATGTCTAGAGTATATCTTATTTTCAGGTGTTTGGGATTTTAATTTTATGTCATAAATTTGATATCTGTTCTCATGTACACACTCGTATGTTTGAGCTACCTTAAAACTTTCTAGTATGATACACAAACGTTTCAAACACACCCTTAATTGTTTTGTTATCAAATGACATTTCCCAAATACAAAAAATTTGGTGCCGGGGGAGGAGATCCACTAAAAATAAAATCATCTATATAGTCAATTAAATATTTAACTAGCGATACACACACACATTTTTCGATAATTATAATTTGAATGACATTAATAAGTTAGCAAATAAATAACATATTGGTGATTTTTAAACTTATAGTTTTGACTCAGCATTTAATGAAAGATCATATCCTTTCATAATAACTGCCCATATCATTTCGTATTTCCTAACAGGAAAATAGTTTTCATACGAAAACTTAAAATATTTTCAAACGTAAGTGATAAATATTTAAAATTTAGGTACGCCTATTTCAAGGAACTTTTGCATTTTAATCAGAATAGGTAATTAACGAATGCTAGAATTCAATGTTAAGAATTATGTATGCTTGAAACTTGTTAAACCACGAAATTTTTATTCAAACGTCAATGAAGAAGTAAAGATAAAGATGTTGATTGTCGGCCACAAGTATGGATTTTTTTTTTTATCTAGATTTATAAATCTTTTATTCAATACAAAATAAATCAGAAAGAGCCTTGCTGTATTACAAATAATCTGGAACGATATTTCCATCCTCAAAAGACTTTTCATTTTAGTACAAAACAATTCATCAAAGCTTCATGAATAATAAAAAGAAGTATCACTGAAAACTTCCCCAGTAATTCCAGAAAACGAAGCAGAAGTAAATAACAAAGCAGGGGAAAAACTCTTTAAAAAAAATAATCTCCAACTTCCAACCATCCTCAAACATTTTCATTAATTTCTCCAATCCCTTTTCACACAGAGAGAAGGGATGCACAAAACCAAAAGCAGAAGCAAGAGAAAACGACAGACACTCCCCCATTCCAATATATCATCTCATTCGCTAAGTAAGCAAGCGGGTGGTGGAAAAAGTTCCTTATTCTTCCCTGGCGCCACCGGGACTACCCCAGACAGACCCCAAACATCTATTGAGTTATTCGCTATTACATTCTTTTGCTAGGGCAGTTGCCGGGCTTCAGCACTCAATTGCCGGATCTGACCAGCAGACACTAGTAAGGAGGGATGGGGGATGCACGGAAGGCATAGTCCCAAGACGATGGTTGGGAAGGATGGGAGGGGGGAGGGAGTTAGTGAAATCGAATAGAAAAGATTCTAGTCCGTTATGGACCGGAGACCGTAAACATAGAAGGGTGAGTTTGCGTCAGCAATCAGTGATAGAGGAAGGAGAGGAAACCCTATCAAAATCGGTACATAAAAGATGTTAGGAGTAAAGATAAACATTGAACTGAAATGAAGTGATTGAAGCCTTAGGTAAAAAGAATGATAGTTTACTCATTTTTTTTATTAGCACAGCTGGAAATTCACACTTTTGTACAAAAGGAATTTTTCCGTTATTGCTCCGATTTGGCATTGCTGAATAATAGTAATTAGATCAGTATTGAAAGCCATATAAAAATGTCTTATGAAAAGAAATATATTTATATATATTATACCCCCGCCACAGAATAGTACTTAACTAAATATTGAAAATTCATTTTCACAAGGACATACCGGGTAAACCAAAAATTCGTTCAAACTTTAAAAATTCATTTAAAAAAAAAGAAGAAGAAATGATGATAAAGAAGCACAGTTTGAAAGAAACGGCTCACGAAACAGTTTTTAGCGGCAAAAACATTTTTAGTTACAAATATCACCGGTAGAGGGCGCTGAAATTCCGAAGCACACTATACAGGCTAATAGTACGCTGCATTCAGGGACATCTTAAGAATTTCTGAGGCCCTGGGCCCCTATGCAAAAGCAGGCCGCACCTGTCATCTTTAAAAGTAGACAGTATATAGGATGCTATGTCAAATATTCGTACAAACGGTAATTTGAAACAGATAAATATACGCACAACGCACAATCTCACTAATCTAGGCACAAACCGGATAGACAGATGGCTGCACTTTGACTAAATGAGTTGAATGATTATTTATGGTAGTAGGCCAGGCCTAGACATGGGCACCGGTCATCCTATAATAATATAGTCTTGCAGCTTTTGCCAGTTGACACGCAATTTGAAATTCTTTGTTTTTCGGAGAATATGTGTGGGAATAATATTTAACCATTAAAATTATACGGATCATGATCTAATTAAGACTGAGTCGAAAACGAAACGAAGCCCCCACTGAAGGCGAGGCCCTGGGCTCAGACCCAGTTGGTCCATGCATTAAGACCTCCCTGGCTGCATTAATTCAGTCTTGCAATAACAACTGTTCAACATGACCTCTAGAACATTGTCTGACACAACTAAGACAACTGAATGTAACACCGGAATGAATTGCAAAAACCTAACGACAGATAGAATTTTTGAATTCGGCCAACGTTCTCGAGAATAAAGGGTACAAAGTAAATTCAAATAGCTCCACGACCACAAGTCGATCGGATTGTGGTCGGTTGAAAACGGTGGACATCTTGCAAACTTGACCAATCACTCTGTCCTCACCAAAGGTAGTCAATAGGAATAGTTTTACAAGATTGACATAATATGGAAGTGCGTCCTTCCGCATGAAGCAAATTACACATAATACAGCTCTTTGATTAAATGCGAAAAGGAATAAAAAATATTTCTGCTGCCAAAAAAAGTCCGACTTCCTCGTGAGCCCTTTATTGTAAACGACACATCTTCATCATCATTTCTTCCTTTTTCATGAATTTTTGAAGTTTAAACGCACTTTTAGTTCACCTGGTATATATCACCCTGGTATTTAGTTCACCATGCTCAGGTGATGAGGACGGCACTTGAGCTGTGGAAGCTCGGAGAGGGGTTGCCACCTCAGATATCGTCCTCGTCACTTGTCCATGGTTGAAAACTAAGAGGTCCTTCGACAACAGCCCTTCTACTTATTATTATATTTAGCTTTATACATTTGTATTATTAATATACAACGGCTGAATGCGATAGTGGTCGTTTCCCAGCGGTCCAGTTTGTTGCTCTTGGATTCCGTTGGGCATTCATCCAATAGCACTCGTGTCGTTTTACACTGAGACATTATTCTCACTCTCATTCCACTCACTCCCTCGCAATAACCTTTTACTTCACTTTTTATGTGCCTTATGCGTGACAATGAAGTGTAAAGTCGAATTAGTTGCCACTAAAAGGAAATAAAGGGGAAAAAAAAATTTTTTTTCCTTAAGCAAACTCATAGATCCCAAAGGGCCCACAGTTAAGAAATCTTGCTCTAAAACCACGCTAACAGCTTTTATCCCCCTCCCTCCTAAAAAAGGGATTATTCGGCCAAGAGGAAACCATCTTTTTATACACTCCACCAAGAAAAAGATTCACTGCTCACTAAAAACAAAAGTGAAATATATTATACTCACTCATTAGCACTAATAAGGGAAACCATAATTACAAGCAACCACATTACAGATTAATTGCGCCGATAACAAGGCACAAGAGAATTAAACCAAAAAAAGTTATAATCCAAAAAAAATGGCTATAAAAAGAGAAGAAAAGAAGAATTAGAAAAAAGAAAATGCAAGAGCTGTATGATATACATTTATCTCTTTTAACACAAGACTAAGCAATCCGTTATCTTTTCCTATACCTTTACAAAGCTTATTAAAATACACAACTGATTCTTTCTTAATCAGATGATCGCGAATTAAAAGCGTTTAATACCCCGTTCTTAAGCTTTTTGTTCTATTCTTCCGCAGTTAAAAATCAAGCTCGAATTAATTTGAGGACGGGAAAAATATTAAATGTTCTCTTCCGGGAAATAATTACTGAATGAATGTTCGAATGACTGAGTAAATCTTCATTAAAATTTGTTTTGAATAAATTCGAAGATAAAAAAATAATAAGTTATAGAAGTGTAAGTTATACACCAATTAATTTTACTTTAATTTAATGAGAACTAAGTTCGTTTTAATATTTTATTTCAGTAGCTGAAGTATGTGTATAGGTGCGCATATAATTAAAGATAACTACGGAAACCTAACTCGGAAAAGTATTCTAACATTTTTCAAAACATTTTTAATTCGAATTAAAAGACTTGATTTCGAACTTGGTCTACGACTACTAATTGAGGCATCTACGAAGTTTGAAAATAAATTATTTGAAAAGAAAATTTGTGTGTTTAATCAGACTGAAAATTTTAATCCCTTAATAAAAAAAAGATTTTATTAATACCATTACTTTTTTTAATGAATTTAACAACAGGTTCTTTTTTTCCCCTAACTCCCATTCCACAAAAAATATTGGATAAGTTGTCATTTTGCATAAAAACAAATCGACGTTTTTAATTTATATCTTTCACAAAAGCAAAAAATCCATGAAAGATATTTCATTTTAAATACAATTATTTACAGAAGAATAAATAATTGTAGCGTTCCGTTCTATAATCACAAATTTCTCTTTTAATATTTCTCAATTAAAATTTGTATTTCCGATTCTCGTTCAAATTTGAAACCAAAACATATATAAGTTGAATATTCATTCATTTCTATAATAATAATTAAACATGAGTTTTACACACTAATCCAGGATAACAGCATTTTTAAAGAAAGAAAATGGACGCAAAAATTGTCTTGTTTTAATTTGTTTATTGAAAAGTGGATACTTTGATATCTCTAATGTAAGCAATCATATCGCAAGAATTTAGTTTAGAAAAAAGATAAAACTTATATAAGCATATAATATTATTTTTGCACTATCAAATCGGAACCGATACTTTAACAGCAATCTATATAAATAAAGGAGAAAAGCGATTCCCATTCATCACGAGATCTGTACCTAGACTTGAAATTTGGTAAGCAGGATTCTTTTGTTGAGTAGAGATCCGCTAAGAAATCGGATTTTGCGGAAATCGACTCCAAATGTTGGGTTGTGGGGGATAGGGAGTAAGGAATAACTGTGTTTGAACTATTAGACCTGCAAATATGAAACGTGGTGATAATGCCTTTTTTGTTGAGAAGAGAACCACAAAGAACGTGTTTTTCGGAAATCGACTCCCGAGAGGGGTTACTGAGGAATAAAAAGATGTTTAGAAATTAAAGTTCTTAAATTAAGAGGCGTGGGGGTATAACAATATTTTTCAATGCATATGAAGCTTAATGATAAGATGCATATTTCAGCAACTTAAAAATAGTTATACAATCATATAACATCATGAAATACACAGCGAAACGGGCGGGGTAACGGCTGATACATTTTATATTGCCTTAAACGTTATTTTGATAACATAACACAGATTAATTTTAAAATTTTCTGAAATCTTGCATTTTTGCTTTGTTTTGTTCTTAAGCGGAAAATGTTTCGAAACAAAATGAAAAAGAAATACAGAAAAATAAAATCATCTTTACTGATAAGCTTTAGTAATATCAAAAAAATATTTCCTCACTTAATATATATATACCGTAAAACCCGACGTATAACGCGCACTTTGAACACGAAAAATAAGATTGAAATTTACGGGAGCGCGTTATACACCGAATATAAAAATCAGAGCTTTGTAAATAAAGAGAAGAGATAAGTAAAGAAAAAATTAGACCTATACGTAACGAAATACTGTTTATTTAAAAGAAATGACATTCCTTTTGAACTTAATGGTTGTAGTACTTACTCTATTTTCTCTAAAGCTTGGAACAATACTCGAATACAGAACATAAAAGAATTGCACACGTATATTTCAGGTTTCTTCTTAAAAAAGTGGGTACGCGTTATGCGGCGAGTGTACCTAAAAATTGAAAAATGCACCTTGAAAGTATAGGTGCGCAAAATACGCCGGATTTTACGGTACATATAATTTACATGTAAAAAGGGAATTTTAAAAAATCTAAATGTTTTAATCATTAATTGGTTCAAAAAAAGAAATTGCTTTATTTGATTTGGTTTTCAGTTATATTCTGCAATTTATTCTCTTTTTAAATAATACTCCCAAACACAAAATATCAACCACAAGTAACAATTTTTGTAAGGAAAGAATCCTCCAATAAAAATAACAAAACAGAGCGACCCCCCACCCCCTTCTTTTTATAGTAAATAAATAATTTCCATCCGCTGAACACTTTCTATATTATTTCACGTACCCTTGTAACTTTTAAATTTCCCATATTCCACAACTCGAAGAACACGGAATAAATAAGTCAAAATCCACAGAAACGCGAAGCAAAATAAAAAATAAAAAATTTATTCTCCACTTTATTACACGACCGATAACACACAGTTGTGTAAAGTAATTTCCATGCGTGTGATTTAAAACAATGGCAGAGAGCGCTTGACATTCGAATTTCCTTTTATAAGAACTCCGAACGCAGAGCGCGGGGGAAAAAATGGAGTAAAAAAATGGCGAGGAATTCATCGATATCAGAATAATAATCAAGGACAGTGAAATCTTTCGAAAGAATTGATATACATTTATTGTACAAAAGTGAAGTTTTTCATTTCCATCGGCTTGGCATCATTTGCAAAATTGAGTTTAGTTCGTGACGGTAAAGAATATGGAAATAACTTCCCAAGAAATTCACGGCAAAGTGCAGATGATATATAAAAAAAGAAGACGAAAATTGAAGGGGAACACGAGTACCAAGAAAATGCAAATAATTTAAGTGGTGCATATAAAGAGGACCGAAGGTACAAATATCGCGGAAAGAAAATAAATTTGTATGACGATTTAACCTGAACGTGACATGCAGGCGGTGAGGGAAAAAAATTATTTCCTTTGACTTTTAAAAATATAGATATACCAACAAGGGGGAAAAACGAGGAAAAGTCTTAACTTGGAAAAAAAGAGATAAGGATATTGCAATGAGAATATGCATAAATCTCGTGTCCGAGTAAACCATAGCTTTCAGTTCTGGATAAAATGAAAACTACACATTTTCTTTTCATAAAAAAATATTTTGACTTGCTAATGATGTATATCAGTTTTATTATTATTATTATTATTATTTTCCTTTCTGAATTTTGATAGAACTTCGCTTTTGGAAGAAAGCTAGCATACACATAAATCTTATTTTTCTTTTTAAACATAAAAACCTTTTTTGGAAAATGGTGCTGATAAATTTTATAATATAAAACCGCTGGAAATGTAAAGGATTCCTTTGATTTAAAATTAAATTTTTAAATATTTATATTCGAACAAACCGCAAGCCTAATAATTTGTTATTATTACAATCTGATTTTCAGCTAGAACACAAAAGTGAATATAATTCCCACTCAGTTAATAAATAACAGTACTAAAACGTCTACGTTTGAAGTATAGTTAAGACGAAATACAATAAAACTGAAAATGTTTTATTGAGTCTTTATCCAATATAAATCTTAAAATATAAGTGTTTTAAAGATCTAATTAATACTTTAATTGCGAATAAAATTAGCATTTTAGTTATGAATTGCAGATCCAAGCCCTTAATCTCTTCATATGTTCTCGTATTGTTAAATGTTTTTAAAAAAACTGTATATTTTTTCCCTGAATTTTCGGAAAAAAACCCAAAATATTCCATAGTATATGCATTTCGACTTACGCTACCCCGACTTACGCAATTTTCAAATCTCGTCGATTCCCCTTCCACGACGTTTCTTCAGCAGTACGAGGTTCGAACTCATGACACGCCAGCCACGAGTCCGTTACCTTGACCACTAAGCTACCGCAATCACAAGAAAAAATGAGAACGATGCATTATCACCAAAAACTCCTCGTTCCACCCTTTTTCACCATTAGAATATTTTATAATTTTAGGAAGAAATTAGTAAAAGTACATTTGAAAACTTAAGCTCGTAAATATGTCTCGACCCTATTTTTGTTGAGGAAAAAACGAAATTTAACAACATATTTTGAAATTGAAATGTATTAATTACTTCAGATATATACGAGTATTTATAATAAAATTAAATAAAAAATATAGTTTAAAAAAAGTTAATCGAACTAAGTTGTAACTATTTTAACATTGGGCAATTTTCATAGGCTATTATATTGTATTTATAAACGTTAAAATCATTCAACTGTTTAAACACCAAAATCACTCGAAAACGTTTAATATAACAATGATGTAAACATTTTTTAACTTCCATTTCTTTTCTATGATAATACGGAAGAAATAAGTAAAGGGACTAAGGAATAATAAATTATAGTTTAAAAAAACTAAAAAGCACGCTTTTGTATAATTAATCGAACAAAGTTGAACTTAATCTTTTAGTCGCCAAATCTGGAAATGGGATCTGGAATTAGTCGCCAGATGCGGGATGGGATCTGAAAATGGGAAATCGTTAATCCTGATGATCCTGATCAGGACAATGAAACAAAATTATCAAAAAATTGTATTGACATCGGTCCTTGACACGTGAGGAAAATTTCAAATTTTTTTTAAATCTGACCTTTTAACCCTTTATCTACCGACGGTACTTATAAGTACCACTCACTTTAAAATTATACAGAATAACCACTTCTACGAATACTCGTACGATATTTAGCAGGAATATTCTTTAAAATACACTCTTCCAAGATATATAACAGCACGGGTTCTATGATGAGCATTTTAGCAGGGAAGGTAAATAGTTTTATAGCAGAAATTGTGTTTTCAGCTGACGGCGTTTTCAGTGTATTGCAAAGAGATTGTCATTTTCGTTCCGAAACAATAGTTAATGTCAAAAGGTAAGTGGCTTACGTTTTTTGTATATCAATGAAGAAAGACCTCAGAAAACGATTTGACTACTTATTTTGAGTGAATAATGTGTATAATTAATTTTACAGTTGAATATCTTTAATTAATTAATAAGCTCTAACTAATTAAATTTTCCGAAGTTCAGTATTTTATTTATGTATATTCCTTAACTTTCAATGTAGTGATTCAAAAAAAAAAAAAGATATTGCATGAAAAAAACTGCAGTAAATCACAATGTGGTAGATAAAAGGGTAAAGTGGGTAAAAATTGTTCAAAAATTCCTTTACATACAAGTGAAGTTAATAAAAGAGTGCGAAAAATGAAATTCGCGTATGCCAATCACTTCAATACAATCAAGCAAAAGAATTACATGCAAAGAAAAATCCAGATAAGTAAAGTAAGAAAAAAGAAGAGAGAGAGAGAAATCAAGATGGGTAAAAATAATCATGATAAAAAATGAACATGTAAAAGAAATGAATGCAGAGAATGATACTAAAACTAAGCTTTAACTTGAAATAAGGAATCTGTGAATTAACTTCCGCTATCAAACAAGAAGCTATCTATTCCAACAAAATTTGAACTTGCCGTACTTTTCATCAGTCGGCTTGGAACAGTCTTTCGATAGAGTTCGCGTGATAGCAAGTTATCAGTTACTGTTCGCGATCGCGTGGGTAAATTGTTAAAAAGGCCGCGCTTCATCACAACTAGGTTCTGAAGTATCCGTCAACAGTTAATTCATAGGTTCAAGGTCATTTATTTAACGTTTATGTAAATTTACGTCAATAATTATGATTGTAGCAAGTTGAATTTTTAAAAAGTAGATGCTTTGAAGAGCACAGTATGTATTCCCTATCAGATGGTCAAATATTTAACTTAAGGGAAACAAATCGCTTGATTTGAATATTGATTCATTTTCGCATGATTTTTCCCTTATGGCGGGCCATTAGTTTAACACCTTACATGACATCTAGATGGCGTTGGCTATTGCGAAATTTTTGGCACAAAAATTTGTTTAAGATTCCCAAGATGGGCAATAAATTTCTCTCTCGGGTAACCTTTTCAATGAAATTCTCCCCTTCAGCGAAAGGGAACACGCGGGGGGCTAAGGGAGGTGATGGTCGTCAAACTAATAAAATAAATGTTAGCTCTTTTTTTTTTTTTTTTTCGGGCGAGGGGGTTAAAGCAGCAAGTGAATCTTGACCATGAAAGACTTCTCATGTCTGGACATTGGTCAATCATCAAACTTTTTCAACTCTTGGACCCCTTAGAACTGTAACATGTTTTTGAGGAAACCCCTTCTTCGCTGAAGGGAATATATCTTAAAATAATATTTAAAGTATATAGATAAACATATTTTTGATATTATATGTAAAGACAATTTTAAAAAATATTTTATTTTTATTAAAAACTTTATGATGTAATTTTAATGTTATTTACTCATTGATAATATAAATTTGTGATCAAATGTCACCTACGCATGCATTATACTTAGTAACTGAGATATGTGTTCACAATTTTTTACACAAACTATCGACGTATAAGCTTTTTGAAATTATCTGCAGTAGCATTTCATATTCCATGTTCAATTCGTTTTTGTATTTTGTTGCCAATCGCGTTAAAAATATTTTTCACTTTCTAAATACATTTTTGTGAATGGCATGAAAATGTTCATAGCTGTGTGAGAAATTCTGCGTATATGGCATGAATTGGTAACCTAAAATGTAGGTCTTCTAGCTTAAATTTAAATTTTAGCATCGAATCTGTTCATATGTCGATAATTTTTTTTTTTTATCTTCTTCATTATAGGTGTTTTCCCCCACAAATATAAAAGGTTTCAAAACATTGTACTAACTAGTATAAAATTACTTCGAGGAACTCAGGATAGCAAACAATAGTATATTCACAATCTACTGCATAAAATAAAGTTTTAAAATTCATTTATTATATTACAATAAAAGTTCAAAAAATTTTCAAATTATGTATAAATAAAATTTTTAATTTTAGTCTATGATCTTTAGATAATTGTGGCTAAACGAATTTCATGAGAACATAAATCCATTTTGCATACATATTTGTAATTTTTCTTTCCCATTTTTTTTATTGGGACTCGTGGAACACAGTTTGTCGATCAATTCTCTAGATAAATGATGTACAGAACGAAACTGTTTAATTTTTCCTGAACAAATGATTTTTAAAGGAAGAATAGGTGGATTTAAATCAATGTAAAATTAAATTTCACGTTTTAATGAACAAACAGTATGATACAATTTTACTTTTATACAATAGAACTGGGGTTGGCAACCTATTTCAAAGAGAGGTACAATTCTCAGTGGTACTCTGAATTACTCAACAAATGTGTCAATTTTTGAGAGGATGGAAGATGATAAATTTATAATGGTCCTTATTATACGAAGATCTCAGAATTATGGACAATTGCGAAATTTCGAAAAAATCGGAAAGATATCTCGAAACAACATAAATTTACAGCTATTTTGTGAATTATTGGATGTCATTGCTGGTGAGATTTAATTGTTTGAAAGAGAAGATCGCATGCACTCTGCTCTCCGCTTTTGGTTGATTTTGAAAAAGGCAAAAAAAAAAAAAAAAAAAAAAAAAAATTCTGTGTGTGTGTGTGTGTAGCGCACTTCCTTCAATAGAATCCTCCCCTTTCTCTGCAGGAGGAAGAGGGCCACAGTCTTTACGACTGTGAAACGAAATACTTGTTCTTTTTTGGGGTGGGGTGGGAGGGGAGTAAAATTGTGTTGACTCTTGACCATGAGAGAGATCTAAAATGGCTTTCTTACTTTTTTTCGACTCATGGATTCTGATAATTTGTTATTAATGCTTTATTCGTTTCTAACTATGGAAAAAATCCTATGTATTTTGCAATCTAAATTTTAGGAGCTGTTCTTGTTTTAATATAGATTTTACCGTCAAATGTCTTGTAAAATGTCAATAAGTTGTTCGCTCTCCTTGATTATAGGTGTTTTATCCACAAATAAAAAAAAAAGTTCATTTTCCATTACAAAACGATTTAGTTGTGCAAAAACAATGTATTAACGTGAATAAATTTGTTTTGTTGGTCCCGGTACAGTAAACAATGGAATATTCACAATCTAGTAGGCACTACATATAAAAAAAAAACGATTTAATATTCTTTTATAATGGAATAATAAATGTTTCTAAAAAGTATTACAAAATAAAGTTCTTATGTACAAAAAAAAATGTTTCAGAAATTCCCAATTAGGTATACACTTACACCTGTATTACATTATTAAAGGTTTAAGGGAAACAATTTTGAATCGAGTTTTCTTTAAAAAAGTAGTTTTAAATGTTAAAAGGTTAAAGGTTATCAATTTTGATATTTTCTAAGATAGTATGCAGCTATTTCATTAAAAAACTGGTTAATTATGGTTTTGACCATTATTTTACGATGTTTGTAAAATAATTTTTAAATTTAAAAAATATTTTTATAAGAAAAATGGTACGTAAATGAAAATAAGCATTACAAAATTATTTCATGTTCAGCAAAAAAAAAAAAAAAAAAAAAAAGAAAGAAAGAGATATATTTTGAAATTAAAATTACTTTTGTAACTTTAGAGAACGATTAAAATATCATTATAAGGGAGAGAAAATAGGCTGGCAATTAATTATCTAGCACAATTAATCAAGCATATAATATATAAACATTGCTTTTATTTTCTAAGAAATTTATGTTTATTTAATGAATATATGTCAATAACAATTTTTCAAATTGGAAGTTAACATTATATTTAAATCAAAGAAAATTGCATTATTGTTTAATTTTTGGGCATATTTGGTAACAAAATAATAGTTTCATTCTATGTAGGAATCCAAATAAATGGCTAAGTAAAAAATATACTTAATTATAAAAATATATATCACGGACAGTTTTTACCGTATCCTGTTCGAGAAGATATAGGAGGTCACAGTAGGCAAGAGTTCATGGTTACGGACTCGTGATCGACGTGGTGTTGCATCGTCGGTTTGAATTCTGGTGTCCCTGCTGAAGATCCGCTATGTAGAATTGATTGATTGAATGATTGAATATTAACGTCGCACTGTTCAGCTACACGAGGGCTTTTGGCGACGGACCACGTAATTTTGAACCATGGTCAAGTCACGTGGACGACACCTGAGCTGGCACCCCCTCTCCTAACTCCCACACCACACCAACGGGAGGACGTTTCAGCCCTCGACAGATTTAACGTGCATCGCTGCCCTACACGGCGGGTCTTTAATGGTATTGGGCTCGAACTCGTGGCAAGACAAGCCACGGTCGATACCTATACCACTCGGCTACCGCGGCCGTCCGCTATGTAGAAGGCTGAACCTCAAAGCAGATGTTTGAAGTAGATGATACTATATGTTGCTAATGGTGGAAATTTTTGGGAGATTGCGGTTCCAGCTCTGATTTCGTCCTCGTCACTTGATCGAAATGACGAGGTCGGCGATAGTCCCAGTGAAGCTTCAAAGCTTGACGTTAATCAAATAATAATTCGATAATATATAGGTTTCATTTCCTAACCTATATCAATCATTTTCTGTTTTTTGCTTCTACTAGATTCCTCTACATATAACGGCTCCCTCAAAGGCATATTTCGTGGTGCTCTTCCATCAAGAATTTCAGGAAGAACACATTTAAACTAAAACTTTTCTATAGTTTTGGAATAATTCCTTTCCAAAACTCTTTGTTTGCCTCTATACGCAGAGTTAACGAATCCTTTTGCACCATAAATACAGATCACACCATTTCCGTTTGTGTAATAAATAACTGACCTTGTATTTGGAAGTAAAATCTATGATTTAATGGTAAATAGATTCCCCTTTCATTGGAAAATTTGAAACCTAGACTATTTTTTTTTTGTAATTAAAAATTCCAGCAGATTTGATTCAAATCTCGCAGAATAAGGGCATTTAATTTCTATGAGTCCATCATCACCAACCAATCCATCGGGTGAAGCACACAAAAAGGGTTTATCTTTGTCCACAACAATAAGCCACATATTTTTACTTCAGTTGAATATTCCTCTCATACTGCTTCCGAGCGATCTCTTCGTTTGCCAATCCATATTTCATTGCTGCATTGCATAAGTCTCTACCATACACAATGCGCATCACAAGCTTCGAAAACACGGAGTAGATTTTTTCCTGCAAGCAATTTCTTTGAAAAAAGATGAGAGTCTCAACGATCTCTCATATCTCCATCGTTCAGAAGATGCTTGCCCCCTAGTTTCGCTCTCTAAATCATAGATATTTTGTACTTTTAATTTTGAAAGATGGTTTTCCATTAAATTATCGTATATCTGTACTGGCACATGTCTTTAGACATGTAGCGAACATTCATTACACTGAATTTTCTTCGAATTTATTCGAATCTAAGCCCGCACTTTTTCCCGATACTTAGGCTACAAAAATTCTGGTGCAGCTTTAGATTCGAAGACTGAAAAAAGTTTTTAATGCTGGTAAAGTAAATTAATTATTCACTTTTTTATTAATTCGCCTTTATTATTTTTTTAATTTCTTTTAGTTAGTGATTGAATATAAATGTCATATTGATCAGCTACACGAGGGCTTTTGGTGACGGACCTCGTAACTTTGAACCATAGTCAAGTGACGAGGACGACACCTGAGCTTGCACCTCCCATCTCTAACTACCACACCAATGAGAGGACGTTTTAGCTCTCAGATTTAACGTTCATCGCTCCCATACACGACAGAACTTCAGCGGTACTAGGCTCGAACTCATGACACGCCAGCCACGAGTACGTTACCTTGACCACTAGGGTATCGCAGCCACTTTTCATTCCGTAAATATATCATATATCGATAATATATTTTACACTATTTTTTTCACAACTGAGAATTTGGGGGTGCGGCTTAGAATCTGAACATCATTAATTGAAAAAATAAGTTTCTGTTAATTAAATTAGAAAACAATATTTTGTGTTAATAATTGTTCCAATGGTTTATGGTAAAAGTTTTACGTCAAATATAAAATCGATGGGAAAAAATTTTTGTTAGTTAAAAAGAAAATAATAATATAATAATAATAATTGCATTACAATAATTATATTAAAATTTTAATTTGTGAGCAAGGAGTAGTAATTTGTGTTCTTTAGAGTTAATTCACAACTTTCGATCAAGTATAAAGTAAGTATACTTTCATTCTTCGTTAAGTCATTTCGCAGAATTTAAATATTCTTACAGACATTCCTTCAATAACAGACAAAAAAAATCTAAGCTGTATAATTATAAACGATTTTTTTAAAGCACACATGCAGAAAATATTTAAAACTTTCCTAAATCGGAAAGTTCGTCACAGATTTGAGATGTTAAATCTCTGTACATCATAAATCTTTTCCATTGTCCACTATTTGTAACAATTTGCAAGTTACCATAATTTCAGCTGGCGACTATATTTCAGAAAGATATCGCCAAAAATAAGTATTCGTAGCCAAGAATAAATTCGCTTTTCAAACGATGGTGGTGCCATCTGTTTGAGATAGTCCTAACTACGCCAAAAATAATTCAGAATGAACTTAAAATTTAAAAAAAGTTAATTAAGAAAAACATAAAACTTAATTCTGGCTACACTAGTCCAAAGAGGGAAGCTTGCTTTCTTATATACTATTTAATTCTACTCTAAAAAAAATGTTTTTTTTCTGTTAAAATGTCTTTTGCGTTTCCACCTCCTATACTTTAACATAGAAAAGTCAAATTTCATTTTGCAAAAATGCTGAAAACTGTGTAATTTTCCAAAAAATCAAAATTCAAAAACACTATCCCTTAAACAATTATTTTCTTTATATCCATAAAAATTTTTATTATCATTGGAGCTTTTTCCTGCCCACAAATGTCTTTGCCGTTTCATCCCTATCCTTTAACATTGACCGAAAACAGCCTTTTAACAAAAGCATAGCAGTTGGCTAAATTTATAAAAAAAAATCGTTTGTTTGAAAAATACGTGATTTTGAATTTCAAACTGCGCAGAAATGCATTTATGAGGTAATTCTTACAAACACGTTTGGGGATGCAACGATTATATTAATCTAGTTTATTTACAAATGCTCAAATATTACGTAATTTAGGTAAAGGACATCTCCGTCTAAATTAATCCACTTTTTCTGGCGTAAAAAGTATTCGCATCGTCTCTCACATTGCAGTGCTAAATAGGTTTTTCTCTTAGCATATTCAATTTAAAAGGTAAACTTGCAAATTTATAAAAATTATTTGAAAGGAGCTCTAATTATATGAATACTAGGACTTAATTCTTGATGAAAATGTATTTCAAACTTAAAACCTGAACTCAACGAGTGAGTGAATATTAATTTCGCACTATATTCAGCTACTCGAGGGCTTTTGACGACGAACCTCGTAATTTTTAACCATGGTCCAGTGACGAGAACGACACTTGAATTGACACTCATTTATCGACTCACTGAAGGAATGAAAGGCGGAATCGACCTTACCCATCCCGGAATTAGAACCCGGACCTATAGCGTGGAAGCGCGATACACTACCACTCAACCATCGGGATTACCCAGAAAAAAACACGAAATAATTCTCTATAGGCACCCTACAGCTCTGTTTTTCCAAGTTAAAAAATTCAAAATATTCCACGGAACTATCCGTCTCCTCCCCCAAACCATTATTGCAATATTTACTTTCTTAATACGAGTATCCTAAAAATACACACAAATATTTTGGAATTCTTACTGCGAAGAGCTCAAAAATACTAATTCCTCAAACAAATGCCAAGAAGAAAAAAATAATATAATTTTATGCTTTACTTTTTCTAAAAATACGCACTTTTATTCCTCTTTTTAAAACTAAACCATTTACTGAAGCAACCAAAAGAAAATTAAGGCTCATAATTATAGTTGAGTTTTTTTACGAACATTAATCCCCCCAAAGAATAAGTCCACAAGAAGAAAATTGGAAGAAAAATAAAAATTAGGCCGCTCAATTCTAATTTCTCAATCTTGTTAGATAAAATTATTTGCCGGGACTTTTCTAAAATAATTGAGTTGTAATTTTTTTCCTTCCAGTAAAAAGCTTATCTCATGATTAAAACATAAATGACTGTGAAAAATTAAAGCTTTCCTGGAACGAAAAGAGGTAATCAAAAAATAAAATTTTTGAAATCTTGTAAGTATCTAAAATAGCGATACTTAGGTAAAAAATAAACTTTCTTTAATAATACATCCAATTTTGGACGTCAAAATTAAAATATAATCTTACTCTTTTTGCTTAAATAAATTCAGTGGTTCAAATTTTATGTTAGATTAAAATATTTCATAAGATAATAGAAAAAAACATCAAATTGTCAAAAACTAGGTGAATGTTTACAATTGAAAGAATGTCCAGAGAAAAAAAGAAACACGCTTTTCGAAATAGAAATATTTGTTTTCTATTTATAATAAACAAAACCAACCATTTCGGAAAACTTTTCCAAGTTCGGTGAAAATGTTTACATAACATATGATTTACTAAAACGTATAAAAAAAACTTACTTTTTTTTATACACAAAGTAATATAAAAAAAAATTTAAGTCAATTCCTACTTAGGTCAACAAAGGAGAAAAATTTTTTTTCTCCCATATAAAACTAAAATAATGTAATTAAATTTAATCAACGAATAAATATTTAAAAAACTGTACTAACATCAAGTGTCATCTACTACAAGTTTCAGAAAATGTATTTGAATTTTTTTTAATTTCTAATGGGTTGCAGATAGGTGTTTTACCATTGCAGATCTAGTACATTCCCCAGGAAGCTATTATTTCTTTTTAGTGCGGCACCATATAGGCAGGTACCAATCACCGTAGGTAATTTGGACGCCCAGCTCTGATGATGTGAACCTGTACTAGGATTTAATTTTGCCGAGAGCCCACAAGCCAAACAGATACTCTAGAGATCTTTAGCATGCCGTATAATTATACGACATGGCCATTGTCGATTTTCTGCATCATGAAATTCACCGACTTGGGCCGGGGTCGAACCGCAATCTTAGGTGCAGAAGACTAACGACAAACCAACCACGCCACCCAGCCGGCGTATTTGAAATTGAGTGTATGAATAAAAAGTATTTTATTAACGATTGAAAATTTGAAGATATATAAATATTGTTCGAGCATGCGCAGTGGTCGCCGCGCGGCGGTGATTAAGCGAAACGCGAATTAAGAGTTTTCAGAGTGTGTGTGGGAGATCAGTCGAGAGCGAAAGCGTGGAATTACGGTGCCCATCGCAAATGTTCCCCCCCCGACAAACGCTCCGATTAACCGAGTGTAAAAATAAAGGAGTTGTGTCAAAACCCTCGTCTGGTTTTCTGAGAAAAAACACATAGGGACCACTCCCCAACAAATATATATAGGGAGAGTGTGAACTAATTGTAGGAATTGAAAAATATATTTATATATATAAGTATTTGTGTTCGCTGATATAAATTAAATTTTAATTTACATTATTAGAGTTTTATTATACTAGTTACAGCTATTGGTGACTGTAAAGGTGTTATTATTAGTCTGGTGACGATTTGGGAAAATTGATGAGATATAAAAATTAAGTTATTGATTTATTAAGTCTACAGCTATTAATTGCAATATTTACTGTCAGATACAAGTCATTCAAACTAAGTAGAACGTCATTTATCCGAATCAATTGGGACCTGACACGGTTCCGATACGCGATTGTTCGGATAACCGAAAACCGAATGCGATTCATGCAGTACATGAAACCGGACGCTATACGAATATTGAAAATTAACATATGAGGGAAAGGTGCTTGAATAAAAAGTAAAATAGGTGCAAAATGTCGCAATTTTATCTTTATTGTGGAAAATAATCACTCATTTTTCGCTGTACCATTGTACACCATCGTTTTTTCATTGATTCTCTTGATAAGCAGTAGTTGAGTAGGACAGCACTGTGACTATTGTTCGTACCACTCCATAGCTGTCTCTAACGAAGAAAACGCATCAGCATTTGATGGGCCCTTGCTACTTTCGTTGTTGTCCTCGTATTCATCCGTGTCATCGTCAGCAGGGTATGATTTTTCTTGCACGGAAGTCACAATCGCGTCATCATTCAGCATATGAAATCCACAGTCTTTTGCGTTGCATGCCTTCCAGATTTCTAAATCTTCTTCATCGCGTTCTTTGAATCCTGGGATCCATTAAACAAAGTCGGCAATCTCCTCCCTGTGGTCGTCATTGAAGTCTACAAAGTTGAAGTACATGTAGTTGAGACGAAAAAAAAACCTGGTCCGGATATTTGACGCTCCGGATAATAAACATTCGGATAAACGACGTTCTACTATATTGAGCAGGGGTGGACAGACTTTCTCAGGGCGCGGTCACTGGTCCGGAGCGTCCCCCACAACCCTTGATTTTTTTTTACCTATTGATTATATATATATATATGGGAGGAGACAACAAGGGGTCCAAGACATTTGTCTTTTCTTCTGGTTTTATTTTAACTTAACAAAATTAATTAAAAAGGTAGCTATTCTAACAGATAGGTTTTTGTGATGACGGTAACGCCTGCTCGCGCACCTCAGTCTTTCTCTCTGCTTTTCTCTTAAAAGTCTAAAGTATTTGTTTCAGTTTCACTTAGCTGCGCCTGCGCGCGAAGACTGCGTTGTTAGATGACGATTGGATTTGCTGGATGCCACAACGGCCAGCCTGACTGTACGCTGTCCGCAGCGGTACTTCCATGGAGACCAGAGGAGAATCTGAAACATACAAAAAAGACGGAACAGACAAGGACTATACATCAAATACATAATGATTTAACATATCATAATTTTTCTGAACTAGACAGTTTCTCCATCATGTGAAGGCACCTCTTCGACATCCGGAAGGTTCAACAGGGAAACATTGTGTTTCACAGGCATGGCATGATTCTGAGATGACGATAGTACGGTAGGATGAACGGAATCATTTATTTTGCTATCTTGGTCTTTATCAGTTCCATCAGGCATAAGAACGCCTTTTTTAACAAGCTCTTCTTTGCTTGAACGCATCGATATTTTCCTCTCTAGAGTTCTGGACGTCTGTTCAAAACGATCGTTCTTTTTCTTCCGTTTCCACTTCCAGGACTGGAATATTCTCCGGAGCATCGCAAACCGTCTATGTTTACTCTTCATAGGTGAAGGGGTGGGTGACTGGGAGTTGGAGTCCACGGAACTCGTTTTCATGGCACCTTTGACTTTCTAACACAATACTATAGATGAACAATAATCAAAAACACTCTCTTTTATAATACCTTGTCGTGACCAATCATCAATTTGATCGTCTACCTGTAATTTCTCAGAACAAGATAAACGTCTGGTTCTCTGACACACAGGAATATCATCTTTTAATATAATATTCATTTTTAACTTAGTACTCTTAATTTTATTAGGTTTATAATTCTTAATTAGAGAACTCAAATCATTTCTAATATTAAAGTTTTTAACATGTGACAAATCATAACTAGAGTTTTCTATCACATTTGCAACATAAAAAATAGAATTAGAATAAGCACCAGAATAAGCACCCAAAGAGGATCCACTTTCATTCAATAAAACATCGCTCTTTGCGTGGCTTAGTTTCTTTATTTCAGTATATACACTGGGATGTATAATAAATTCTTCGGTCAAGGTCGGTGATATTGCCGTTCGAACACTTAAACTGGGAGAGTGCTGATTAAAAGAAATATTTATCGGCTTAACTTCTACCATACGCTGTTCGCCAAAACATGAGCTTAATGTTATTATTTCTTCGGAAGGTTTGTTCACTCTAATTAGTGAGGAATTTAGAACTGGGATCTGGCAACCTGAATCAATCAAGGCTGTTACGGGCTGATTTTCCACAAAAATGTTTACATATTGGAGCTGTGCGAACTCATCGTTTTGTTTTTCGCTCTTGATTTCCAAACTATTCGCGTTTTTTCTATTATGGATGTGAGATTCTTTAGGCTTAAAACGCTTCTCACAATCTCTTGCGTAATGAGATGAATCATCGCATATATAGCAATTTTTATTTTGTCTTTCAAGATATTGGGGATAGTTATCTCTAATCTTTGGTTTATAGTTTCGTGGTCGATTTTTAAAGGGGTCTTCGGTATATCCACAAGCAATAGGAGTTTCCTTACGTGATCCGCTTCTAGATGAAATATAAATATCGCACTCTTTAGCTAAATCAATAGGCCTAAACCAATCTTCCGCTTCTCGAATGCCAATATGAGTCGCAGTTTCCTTATTTTAAGTTTCAAATAATTTATCAGAAATTAAAAGATCACATAGAGATTCAAAGGAATTAACTTTTCTTAACGAACAATAATATTGGAAGTTTGCCGTCAATCTTGCAGCAAATTGGATGTATGTCTCGCCTGATGATTTTACAGCATTTTTAAATGAGTTTAAACACTCGCGAGGGGTTAATTGGAATTCTCTGAGTACTATAGATTTTAGTTTTTCATAGTCATTTAATTCCTCCTTTTTAATATACAGTAAGACATTATGAGCTCTTTCGCCCAGAAGATTTATTAAAATTTCAGATTTATATTCGTCATTTATTTTCTTGGTTAAAAATGCGCGTTCTAATGATTGGAAGAACAGATTAAAATTTTCAGATCTGGTGGGAACAGGAAGAGATAAAGTTTTAATGCTTTTGATCATATTTTCTATGTTTGTTTCAAACTGTTTCTCTTCGACTTTAGCTGCAGGATTTAAACTTAATGCTTTATTTTTAGCCGTTTGAAGTTCGATTTCTTTTTCTAACTGTGCTAACTGTAGTTTTGCGAGCTCAATTTTCTGTTTTTCTAAAGTTGCCTCTCTTTCGTTTCGCGATACCCTCTCATCTATACAGTTTTTAATTAAAGTTTTAACGAAATCTGCATCACTTTCAAATGTACTACTCTTCTCAATTTTAGTCTTTAGTTTAGCTATGGTGTCCGTACTCTCCACAGTACCGTCTAGATCCTCAACAACTCTTATGAGATCCTCTTTAAGAGCGTTTTTATACATTTTAGAAAAAATATGGAAAGATCCTGCCTTTTTTTTCTAGCTCCCTTGTTGCTCGCACGTACGATGTATCCAATAATTGAAGAAAAACGTTGATTCCACAGATTTCACCTCTTCGCAGGTTAATAGGACACCTCTTCGCAGGTGTTAAGTTGATGGTTCCAACCTCTACACAGGCGGAATATTCAAAATTCGAATGAAAAATTCAACCTCTACACAGGTTATATTGTTAATAGTTCCGGCCTCTACACAGGCGGAATATTCAGGGTTCAAACGAAAAACAACCTCTACACAGGTTGAACGAAGTTTCCAAAAAATGGCGGCGCGTCTCCTCCACGGACGCTTTTGTTCATGTTCCAAAGACATTTGTCTTTTCTTCTGGTTTTATTTTAAACTTAACAAAAATTATTAAAAAGTAGCTATCCTAACAGATAGGTTTTTGTGATGACGGTAACGCCTGCTCGCGCACCTCAGTCTTTCTCTCTGCTTTTCTCTTAAAAGTCTAAAGTTTTTGTTTCAGTTTCACTTAGCTGCGCCTGCGCGCGAAGACTGCGTTGTTAGATGACGATTGGATTTGCTGTATGCCACATATATATATATATATATATATATATATATATATATATATATATATATATATATAATCCAATATAAGAATTTTTTAATATATAATCATATACATATACATACACATATATATAAATCTATACACACATATACATATACATATATATAAATTTATACACACATATACATATACATATAAACAAAAATATAAAAATAATCATATAGTTATAAACCTAAGATAACTAAAAGTAGGAAGTAGGCACACAGTATAAAGACAAATTCCTGGCCTTAGGAACCAGGATTGCAGGTTTAAACAAGTTTTGCGGCGCCAACCTTCACCTGTAATTTGTCATACTATGTACCAAGAGGAAAGGAAAGAGTTCTATACGTAAAATTTAAATATTAAGTCATTAAACAAGAATATATGAACATAAACATAACCTACTAAAACGGATTTGTAACGATGGCCAAGAGTGCATCATCGTGTTCCCGCCAAATAGGGAGAGCAGAACCGCATAAAGTTACTTGCGATACGATATAAGAAACGATTAATTGCGATACGATAATAAGAAATATATATATATATATACTTTTAAAAAATCATAAAAATAAAAATCATAAAATTAGCGTAAATTATAAAGAAACTCTGAAAAATATATATTAAAGATTTATATATATAAATAAAAAAAAAGCAAGCATGTGGCGCCATCTATTTAATAATTGTAGGATAAATTAGATATTGTCTAAATTTAAAAAAAATTACAAAACATAATAACAGTAAATAATTACATTAATACAAATTGTATCATAAAAAATCATTAGAAATATAGTTACAAATAAAATTAGCAGGGTATCCATGTTCAATACAGTGATTAAAAGATTTTTTAAGATTTAAAAAAATATTAGCTTTATCGCTAACTAATACTTTATTGCGATAAATATAGTTAAAAATAATATTTCTATATATAGATATTGATAAATTAGAATTCCAGTAAGGCACTTTGATGATATTAAAATTAAAGGCATCTCTTTTATCATAAATATTAGTATGTAGTTTCAAATCCTTAATATACAGAGATACATCTAGGTAATTTGTTTTGATTGGATTATTATTAATTTTAACTAAGTTCAAGTAGGACGGATAAAAATTAATAATAGGATTTAAATTATCATTTTTACCAAAAATAATTAAATCATCAATATATCTAAAAATGTAGTAGTCATTATTAATAACATAACTATATTCATAAAAATGTAAATAAAGATTAGCCAAACTATTACTAGCTGGGCCCCCTTGTGGGAGTCCTTTCTCTTGTTTATATAAAGAACCATTAAAACTGATATAATTTTCTTTTAAGACAAAATCTATGAGAGTTTTAAATTTGTTAAAATTAATATTAAGGTTATACATACTGTGGTTTTCTAAAATTACTTTAATAATATCATACAAATCAATGGAATTGAAAAGATCTTCAAAGTCACAACTATGAACTGAATAAATATTTTTATCATTAAAAAAATCTATAATCTCTTTACTATTTTTAATTATAGCTTTATTACATTGCTGATTAAAAAAAAAAAGTTTTGTATTATATTATGAAGTAATTTGCCTGCAGTAGTAATATATGTTCTAAAACCATTTGTCACAGTTCTAAATTTAACCGGACTTTTATGGAATTTTGGAGTTAAAAAATATATGGATACTTAATTTTAGGAATACAATAACCTAATTTTTTATAAATAGCAATAATACGATTACTAATTTCATTATGTGACAAATCTAATTTTTTAAAAGAACCATTATTAAGAAAGTGATCATAAAGAATATTATAATAAAAATACTTACAAATCACAGCATAGTTACCAGGTACTTTATCAATGTAAACTATGATAAAATTCTTTTGTAAATTATAAATTTTCTGTTTGATATCTTTAAAAGTAGTTTCATATTGAGAATGGTAGCTAAAATTCATAAGGTCTTTTAATATATTGTACTTATACTCTTCAAATGCCTCAATAGGTAGTCCAAATTTAATTTCAGATTTTGTAATAAAATTATCTATATCTTTAAAAATTTGTTTTTAACAGTATTGTTGTTATTAGAAACATTTAATCTAAAATTAGTGCCTTTACTCATTATATCTTTTAAAATATTATCATTGATTATATCTAAGTTACCAGTAACTACATGTTTATGATGACCATCAATAAAATCATTATAGTTTTTACATATACAATCTTCTATATTAATAGAGGGCGAACTATTGTTGTAATTAAAGATAAATCTGCCCATCGTTTTGTTATATTTAAAAGCTTTCTTTACAACAACATTTCTAACTGGAAAAAAGAGACAAATGTCTATTAAATACACTAGAAAAGTTAATTTTGTCAAAAGTTTTATTCATGAATAATAAAGTGCAGTACTCTGTAATGGGTTCATTAATTTTCTCAACATTAATATTGAATTTATTAACTAGATAGTTAGTAATGTCTTTAATAATGTGTACTGCATGACTAACCTTTAAGGAATCATTATTTAAGGATTCATATAACAATGCAATTTCATTTTTATTCAGACCAAACATGAAGTATTTGATTTTCTTGATATTAAAGTTTTTTTCAAAATCATCAATAAGAACTCTAATATTGTCATTTAATGAATTTTTATCTCTGTTTTTCCTTTTAGTTCTATTACTTCTAGATTTTCTTTTAGAAGTATTGTTAAATTTATTGGCATTATAAAAAAATTCTTTATTATTATTCTGTAACATTATTTGCAGAGTATTTTTAGCAAAATACAAAACATTAAGGCCATATGGATAGATTGTATTAAAACTCCTAATAAAGTGATTTTCCCACCATAATCTGTGCTTAGTAATTGGAGAAATTTTAATGATAGACAGTTCAACATTTTGAAATCATGCATATAAAAGTGTCTAAGTTCAATTTTATTAGAATTATTGGAATTATTAAAGAATTTAACATCATGTCTATGCTGATTAATCCTTAAGTTAATAGTATTGGAGGTCTGTCCTATATATTTATACTGACATACTTTACAATTTAAAATATAAATACAATTAAAGGTTTTACAAAGGTTAAATTTAGAATCACAATCATATTGATCCATATTTAACATAATACATGTCTTACATCTACTATCTCTACATTTATTGAATTTTAACTTAAGACTATTATAAGATTGAGAGTTATCAAAATTATAAGAAGATAAATTATCAGAAATTCCATGTATAGCAGGACTCTTAGTGTAACATTTATGAATATTATGAGAAATGTGATTATTAGAATCTAACAATTTTTGTTTATAATGATTATGATGGCCATTAATGAATTTTTTGTTCCAAAAAATTCTAGTCTTGAATATTTTAAAATTAGAATTACTATTACGAAGATGTAGTTCATTAACAGAACTCGGATCCTTTCCAAAATTGTTGTTATTGGAGAAAGAGGGGGAAGAGTTATGAAATTCCCTCATCCTAATATCATTAATAATTTTTTTATTATTTAATGCTGAGTATTTATTTAGTACTTTATTTTTTAATGGTTTTTGTTCCCGACAATCTACAAAATTAGAAAAATATATTTGGCTGCGTATTGTGGTATAACACTAGAATGGTAGCCTTTCGACCCTCGGCCACGCCTCCCCCCCCCCGAAAAATTCTGGTGTGCGTCAATGCCCAGTGTCGTAGATGTGATGTGGTAGGAAAAGGTCTGCAATATTTATTATAAATAAATAATAAATACGGAATATTTACTTACAGAACAAAAATAAAGAAAAACACCTTTAAAACTGCTTTTAAAGCAAAACACAAAATACAAGCATAATAATAATAACTACAATTATACAGTACAGTCCCGATAATCCGAACAATATCGGACCGACCCCTGTTCGGATTACGTAATTGTTCGGATTAGCCGGAGTAACAGCGAAATCACTATTTGAACTGGGAGTACGGGTTATGTTGTACAATTTTTCATACTAAACATTAGTGGTTCTGTTCTGTAGTTTATTCCATTTTAAAATTTGTACCATAACTTGATGTACAGTGCGTGAATATTAAATAAATAACTGTTTTGAATTAAGGTTTATACTGTTTTATATTGAAATATTCACCGATTTTTTTTTTTTCGTCCTTAAAATTATAAAATTTTTTCCGCGGAGCCGTTCGGATTAACCGGATGTTCGGATTAGCCGTGTTCGGATTAACGGGACTGTACTGTAATAACATCAAATGATACATTTACTATCAAACAATTCAAAATAACAAAAAAAATATTTATCTAAATTTTATCTTACAAGGAGAGGGCACGACTACGGAAATTCATTTGGGGTCGAGACTTGGTGTAATAGTAATACTCAGTAGCGCACAGAGGAATTTTTCAAAGGGGGGGAGGGGGGTCCGGGGTCGAAAGTTCACCATTCTTGCATCATGCTCGTTTTGATTTTGTCGATTTTCGGGAACAAAATACAGTAAAGAACTAATTTTTGAATAAATAATTAGCATTAATTAATAAAACTAATCATTAATAACAAATACTTAATTAAATTTTTCGTACTATATACTTAGAATTATAATCAATCAGGGAAAAAATCAAGGGCTTTGGGGGCAGGGGTCCGGACCAACAGGACCCCCCGTCCCCTTGTGCGCCACTGGTAGTACTCCTTTAGAGTGTTCAACCCTCAATGCAATTCCGCCGAATGGCCAGTAAATTCGGAGAAAAAAGCCGTCGAAATTCATGCTTAGCTTTTATACAATTAAATTTCAATTCCCTCTAATGATTTTGTAGCTTGGTTGATATATCGTCTGCATACTATGCGCGAGGGTCTGGGTTCGATTCATCAGTCAATTTTTTTTTCATTTCATTTAACTATTTTTAAAATTAAATAAACTTATTTATGAAAGGTTTATTAAATATTAAATGATTGAGTATATCAATACTACAGAATACTTTATTGGTGATGGAGGAGGCAAAACACAACGTCTCTTTTTGAGTATTTCAAACGGACTCCATTCTTTTGGGTAGGACGGTTCATTCGTACACCTCAAATTTCAGTGGGTTTTTTTCCCTCGTGTCCATCGGCTGTCTGCGTGATGGCAGATAAAAAGATTCTGCAATATTTTAGAAGTGTACGAGGAGAGATATGAACGGCGTAACTTTATCTGTGCATATGAAAGCCACCCGTGTAGCTGCGAAGGGGGAAAACATTAGTTTCTTATTTTCCCGTTCTTTGCGTGAAATTTGATAATTTTTGCATTAAATTCCATTATGTGATGCGTAACCGAGTAATCCTGGTCGCGAACTCGAGGTCCGGCATTATTTCTGTAGAGTTTCGACATTAATTAACAATCAATTTACAAAGCGATTGTAAAAAATGTATCATTATTTTTTAAACAAACATCTATTCATGTATTCTTACTACAATAGATAGAAAAAAGCAAAAAATAAAATAAATCTTATTACGAACAGTGAGTGTTTTATAAATTTGGCACAAAAATGCAACACTAGGGCTATTAGCGAAGGATTTCGCTTTTCTGAACCATAATCAAGTGTAACGTTTCCCGCTGTGAATAGGATGCTTTGTTGAAATAATCATCACTCACGCATTTTGCAGCTGTATTTTGAAGGTCATTACATGGTCCTGCCTGGGACCTCCCCGCAACCTTTGATCCACGAGGGACCTTTTTCCCGCCACTAGCAGGATGTAACTGGATGCTAAGGGGCTTGCTCCCCGAAGCGAGAGGTAGAACCAGAAATGATTTGAATGTTCAAAGTGAGCGGACCCTGAAGAGAATTCCCCTCTCACAAACCACATCATTTGAACTCTAATAATATTTTAATAAGTTTAATAACTTCACTGTATAATCTGTAAATAATAGCTGTGACGTAAACAAACTAAATGTTTTAATTAATCAATATCACGCTACCGTTATTTATCTCAAACGTGACAGCGTACACCTAAGTCAAATCAACTCTGGTCCTCCCTCTTTCTCTCTTTCTTCCTTCGTTTCGGGGATCAGGGGCAGGCCTCTTAGCATCTAGTTACATCCTGCTAGTGGCGGGAAAAGAGTCCCACGTGGTTCAAAGGTTGCGGAAGAGGTCCCAGGCAGAACCACGCAATAAATTTCAAAATAAAGCTGCAAAATGCATGTGTGATGATTATTTCCACAAAGCAGCCGATTCACAGCTGGGAGATGGGAAACGTTACACAAGTGACAAGAACGACAGCTGTGCTAGCAAACCCTTCTCCGAACTTCCATACCACGCTAAAGGGAGCACATTAAGCCTCGACAGATTTAACGTACAACAGCCCCTCTACACGACGGATTCTTAGTGGCACTAGGGCTCGAAATCACGAAATGACGGCCACGAGTTCGTGACCATGACCACTAGGCTACGCGGCTAGTATTTTATTACGAAAGAAACAGAAGCCTCTTCTTTACCAATTTATCATCATTTAGAATGAATTGTTACTTAATTTTTCTGCAAATTTAATCTCAGGCAAAAGAGTTTGTACAAAAAAAGGGGGAGATATTGAAGAATTAAAACAACTGCTTAAAGTAATAGCAATTAATTGCACCATCAAAATTGTTTGATGCCAACATATAACATAATCTTCTCTACAAATTAAACATTTAAATTTTAAACCTGAAAGCGGTATTGCTGTTGGATTTTCTTTTTCGGGCCACTTTCCTCTATCGTCTTAATTTTTTAATGTTTAAATATAATTACAAAAAAAAAAAAAGAATCGAATTGTAAACATCCATTAAAAATCATTAAATACAATTAAGTATAACATCAATAACAATTTATCTCAGAATTGGTATGTCGAAAAACAAAGTGCTCTTATCATACGTCTGGACAGAGAGAGGCCATTAAACTTAAAAGAGAGCAATAACACAGCAAAGACGCGTACGTCGCACACAACCTGCATTTTAATTTTTTTATAAAGGAAAAAGCTTTTGATTAACTGCAAGAACCGCTCATCATTCTTTCCGAGACAGTCGGACAATGCAATAAATATTTTAAAAAAAGACATTTATGAAGTGAATGTCATCGCTTAAGTCGTCAGCCAGCTGAAGTATTGTGTAGCATTACAGTATTTTGTATCTGTGACGAAACATTTACCTTAAAATATTTGATTGAAAGTAACGATACTTGTGAAATATTTTGATGTTATTTTAGTCACATAATACACAAGAAAATACCAAGAAAAAAAATTAAGCCACTTACGGGCCGTTGTTTGTGGAAATTTATGAACTGATCAGTGGATCACTTTCAGAATAAGGTATGTAAAAAAAAAAAATGGAAGGGATAAATTTTACATTTTCATACCAATCTTTATAATTATATGCAGTGAAAATCGCTTAACACGAAACTGAGGCGACTGAAAGGTTTTTCTTGTCAAAAGAATTTCGTGTAAAAGGATATTGCAAAAAAAAAAAAAAAAAAAAAAAACATATTCAACAAAATGAAGTTTATTATACGTTTTATTTACATAGACATATATGTGTGCTTGTATTTAATAAAAAGCAAAGAAATAAAAACATTCACAAGAACTGAATAAAATTGAATACAAAATTTTCAAGTTTTTGAAAAACAAAGCATTTACTGAATCTTTGGAAAATAATTTGATATTTTTCATTGCATTGCCTTTTTTAGCGTTAAAATTGTCAACAAATTGTTCGATGTCGTTCATTTTGCTATTCATTTCACCATTGGAATGTGCGTCTAAGTAACTGCGCATACTTTTCATGTTCCTCATTTCGGATGACATGGGAATAAGAAACCCATTCATTCATTTCATTTCGTTCATCAAAATCTGCATCAAAGATATTTTCTTTAACTTTGAACAGACTCCAAAATGTCTTTGTTTGCCGTGATAGGGGGCTGTACACACATTACCATCATCTACTGCATCGAATTCTTCCGCTGTACAGTAGGACACAGTCAAATTATACAGAAACTTTTTCAAACAGTCCAGAAGAGTAATCTCTTTTCGTGTTAAGCGATTTTCGTTTCGTGTTTAGAGAAAAAAAGATGCATGAAAAAACATAGTAATTTGTCGAGATCATTGTATTATTTCGTGTTAACCGATGTTTAATCTTAAGCGTTTTCGCGTATAGCGTATTTTACAGTAGTTATAATATATTCGTTTAAATAAATGTTTTGTTAGTGCTCTCTAAGTGCTAAGTTTATCCATAACTGGTTTGTCAAATAGAATTTTGGAAAATTATTATAATTATTTCACATATTTCAAGTTCTATCCTGGAGTTTGTAATACAGATGTCTGTATATTACTATAATAGTCTATGTAGAATAATGGATACTTTGAATCAAATCGATGTTGTGACGGTCATTTGCAAAGAAGAATGACGTATTCTTAACAGGTTTAAAACATAAATAATGATCTAATGCTTATGCATTCTAAATCTGCAAAGAAAAATTTAACTATTTAAATTTAGATCATTATTTAACAAAAAGCAATGAAGACAAAAAAGATATGAAAATCAGAACTGTTATATCTCTGTTTTATTCAAAATTTAGTAAATTTAAAAATAACAGTCTATTTGAAAACAAAAATCGTTTGCTGATATAAAAATTTCGAGCTTTTCTCTTAAGATTAAATATCATTCGAAATAATTAAACACGATGTAGTTAAAAATTCATTAGTTTTCCTGTCTCCAAAAGAATAATCTCGTAGTTCTGTCTCAACTAGCATAGACACAACTTTCTGTGTTATGAAAGGGCCCAGTACTTGAGCGTTTCTAGGTTATTTATATTTAGCACAGAAACCGTGAGTTAAGATTCGTCAAAATCAGCATGTGCTTTTAATTTTCAAACTTGAATCGACTTAGTATATTACTGAAATAAATCTCATACGCGATATTTCTGTAAATTTTAACCATAAAATATCGAGGTTATATTCCACTACCCCCTCCCAATTTTATTAATGAAAAATTATAATTCAGTAAAAGGCATGTATAACCGATGAAAAAAGTTCAAAACATTGATTAATTGGGTGTTGTAACATTTTACCATGCACTTTAGGGTTAAACACAAATCACAAAATCACTCAAAATAGAATTGAAAGTATACAATAACGATCAAAGCCAATTTTATGTTGAAGTTCTAAAAAAAATTGAGCAGTAACTCTGGGTTCGAGTAGGTCGAGGTATTACTTTATATCTGCGGTCACGAAACTTTTTGACCTCACGGACCAGTACATTCATAATTTAAATCCCGCGAACCACTAAGTGTTAAATATATTTATAAAAAAAAAAATTGTGATCAGAACACACAATCAATGTATCTTAAAACATAACTTAACGTGATGAGTGCGTATATTCCACATTTTTCTGGGAACCAGCGGAATTTTCTAGCAGACCACCACTTTGGCGATCTCTGCTGTATATCATAGCCAAGAATGTATACGCAAATTTATTGTCTACTACCCTAACGTAAATGTTAAAAAAATTTAGAAAGGTAAGCTTTTAAATATATACTTTAACAAATTTATTATACACATTTCGATATCTAGGTTGAAATTCCACTTTTCAAAATAATCGAATACCATTACACATTAAAACAAGTTAAACTTAAAAGAATACAATTAAATAGATTTTTCTAAAATAAGACTAATCTTTACAATAAAACTTATCTTTAAATAATAATATCAAAATAAAGGAAAGGTTCACAAAAGAAAGGATAAGGGATGATTCAAATTTCATTAAAATAACATCATCCATAGCATTTCTTCGCTTCAGTTAATTCAGAAACATAAATCATTAAGGCCCGTATCATTTTAACTAATATGATTTAATTTAAATATTTGATCATTTACTCGGTCATATCATTCCTGAATGTCAAAGAGCTTAATACAGTCGTCGGAACTGATGAGCAAAGTAGTAGGATAATCATTGCGAAGGCGATTTGATTTAGATGGCGCGATTAATGAAGATTATAGCGAATTTATTACAAATTCAATTCAACCGAGTAATTGAGAAACTTCCTCCTTTTCAAAATAATGAAGACTGATTCTTTATATAATCACCTCGTTTTATACTCAGTAATATAATTTATGTGTTTGAGAGAGAGAGAGAGAAATCAAGGGACCATTTCAAAATTCTTTTAAATATGGAGCTGGAAGGGGAAGGTAAAAAACATGAGATGCAATTAAGTATTAATTCAGGTGTTTTTTTTAAACTTTTTTATGATCTTATTAAAAATATATTTTTAAAATATATCAAAAATATGTTGTTGTTTTTTATTGAAAACAATTATAAAGTCCCCGTGCACCACAAACTATCACACGGGGCTTACAGAAGTAAGTATTAAACACACATTCAAGGGAAATAAACAATTTTAAAAAATGAAGTTAAGAAGGATTACAAACAGTTACAACAAATTTACAGAAATTTTTGAAAGCACTTCTGGTGGAAAGAAGTTGGTGAAAATTCGGTGGCCAATTAATGTTGAGTTTCTTGAATGCCAGTCTTATGATCTTTCTCTCTCTGGCATACTTGGAACACAGAAGAATTACATGTTCTACATTTTCCTCGCCACCAAAAAGATATGTTTAATCACAGATTTAATAGAGAAACGTAGTTATGACGCAATTTTCATCATAACATCCCCCAATATAATCTAAGAATATTGTTCTCCACTATGCTTTTATTTTCCTCGAAATAGAAGTGATGGAATCCTTACTGTATTACCGAAATAAAGTTAAATCCTCTATCTAACTATTAATTTTTTCTTCACTGATTCTGAAAAATATATTTCATAGCTTTTAATGCAACTGTATGATACCAACATCGTAACGAATTCAATATGAAAGGGAAAAATATCCTGAACAGAAACTCGTATAAATATTTACTAAATATAAATGAAAGTGGTGCTTAAGTATTTTATTAACAAGCATGTCTTAAATCACAAGATGTAAGATCTTGACAAAATATATTAAAAAATCACAAAATGTACATTGTAAGGGGTCTATCCGCGTTCTTCCTACTAAGAGTCCTCTTGCAGAATAATGGAAAAAAAGATGGAGAAAATTATTCTATTAAAAATCTTTCTCCGAAGAAGATGTGAAAATATAAATCAAGACTTGTATATAAAGATTAAACTTTTGAGTCAGAGAGAGAGAGAGGTTAGACTGGTATAAGATAGCAGTGACTGATTAACGTAAAGCTAGGCGAGCGCAATTCGTAGCTTATTTGATTAAGTGTGTTGTTGTGTCGTTGTTGATAATTGTGAATAAACAGAGTTTGTTTTGAATGTGACCAATCTTTCTTCCGACCCTCTCACACTAATGGACGGTTCGTGACGTCCATTACAACATGTGCGGTTCAACTGATAAATACAACAACGCGTTGATATAACAAAATTAATAGCACTATTTTAAAATAGATACGAATAGTTCGAAACAGATAGAACATTATTTGTAAACAGATAAGAATAGCACTGTTCTCTTTTTATTAATAAACGTCTTTTATTAATAAAGTGTTACGACCTCTCAAGTTGACAAATGATGCACATAAATTTTTTAATTAATTTCGTCACCCCCCTTAAAAATGCGTTATTGATATTTCCCAAACATTTAAAACCATTAGGTTAAATTCTAGCACACCCTAGCACTTATATCCATTAACAGTTGAGACTACGCGACAAAGCTCGAAATAATTTCAAAACTCATTTTCCAATACTTATTTTTCTTTAATTGTTATTTAACGAGCATTTAATTCTAAACGCATTACGGTTACAGGCAAATCCAATCGCACGACATGTCGCCTTAAAATTAATTTCAAACATCGCAGAAGAGTTTCGGGTGGGTGCCTCCGTTACAGTTTGTAATGCTTTTGAAGAGCACTCTATACTGGAGGCACAGATCCTCCCCCTAAGACCAACCGCCCACCAAACGATAAATTATGTTTTCCCGAAACAATAACGTCCGGATTTTTCCCATAAAACTTTTCCCTTCCCCAACAAAGATTATTGGTTCATAGATTTTTCCACAAAAGGACACGGAACTTAAAAGAGTCAACTTTTCCAATCAGGGTGGCTGCTCTCGCGGTTGCAGGTAAGCGCATCTAAGACTAAACTGGCCACTTATCAATAATGGAGGCGAGGAGGCGGCGAAATGGGGACACATTCAGAAAAGTTTTGTACGCAATGCCAATTCCATCAAAAGTTCTAGTAAAAGGAAAGTGGTTGTTATCGGTTAAATACTTGTCTTTCGTCCATGCATCGGATATGAATATGGAACGAAAACAAGCTTTAAGAGAGGGAGGGGAGGAAAGGGGAGAGAGGGTACGGGAATATCGTTTGAAAAGTGAAAAGACACCCGTAAGTTTCAACGACGGGATTAATCGCTTTCAATTTCGAGGCCCTGCTAAAGGAGGGGTTGTTATTCTACGCTTAGGCGGCAGGATATGGAAACTGAAATTATTAAGTAAATTTAATTAACTGTATCTCCAGGATGAATTATTTTTACTTTTATGCTTTTCTATAAGAGCTGGGGTAACGTTAAAAAGGAAACTGTTTCATGCCTGGTTTTTAATGGGAAAAAAGGGGGGAAGAGAAAAATCGTGGATTAAATTCAGTTTTACTTTTTTTGAATTTTTTTATACCGCTACGTGATAGTAAAAACATTATACTAAACATAAAAAAATAAACTTGAAAAGAAAGTTTGTTGTGGCTACCTCAGTTAAGTTTGGAAAGAATTTTGCATTTTTTTAAAAATTATTTGAACAACTTTGAATGCAAATTTTCAATTTATATAATTTTTAACTTTTTGAGATAAATTTGAACGAACGAAAGTAGATATAATTTAATTTATACATCAAATTAAATTAAAATCCTCCCTGCATATTTCTCTTTTGGTAAGTTTTAAGCGAATTTATATGTGCATTCACAAAAGAATAGAAGTATTGCAGAGATGTACTCATTTTGTTGATTGTAGTGATGTAGTCGCGACAATTCAAAAGCTTCTTGATATTGATCAAATTATCCTTAATTATGGCAATTTTAAGATCAGCATCTAGTCTGCTCAAGCGCTAAGAAATCATGAGAAAGACTGGTCGTTCTTTATACGTTTATACAAGGAAAATAGAATAATGACTCGCATGTTCCTGTGAAGGAGAGTATAAGTGATTTTTAGAAATTATGTCAGTGTTTTAGGGAAAGTTTCAACTGATCAGTAAGGCACGTGTAAGCTATTAAAATATCCTGAAGCTAGGAATCGTGAGGAAATCAAAAATTCAAGATCTAATCCTTTTAACGTGGATTCACGAATAAATATATAAAAATATAAGTTTTACTAAGTTTTATGGGTAGGTTTTACTAAGTTTTGTGCCATAAAGTTTTAACGCTAATTGAAATGAGACAAGCGTTTTCGAAAATGGGTAGTCGCAATTCGGATTTAGATATTTTAAATAAATAAGATTCGAATTTAAAGTAAATATTAATTTAATTTATTAGATATATATAACAATAAATGAAACTTCAAACTTCTCCAAACAAATTAAAAGATTTAGTAAAATTTAAGCTGTACAATAGGCTGTTAGCAATTGACTTTGAATGCCTTCTTCCAGATCAAATATCACAATGCCACTTCATGTTCTAGGGGAAAGAAAAAAATATTTATAAAAACTACAAAACTCAAATTGTTGCGTTTCTACATGAAACCTCACATTATCTTATGCACCAAAATCTAACACGTTCAGGAATCTCCCAATATCACATACAAACCAGCCACACTTGTAAGCACTTAAAAACACCGATCATAAGTGTCATAAGTCAAACAAAAGAATTTATTTAAAAGAGTCTGATAACAATTGACAGGCGTAACAACAGTTCAGTCAAAACTACTTCATGACAAAACAATATAGAATATTGTAGCTACACAGGATTCTGTGCTCTTTTAAGTGGAAACAGATAGCCAACCAACAGCAAGAGTCCTTTCAACGAACAGCGGAAGCGGATGACAAAAGGTATATGCTCTATAATGTCAATTAAGCAATTAATGTACAGTGTGGCGAGAGGAAGGCTTCGTGAGTGAACAGTACACGGCGACCGCATAATTGATATAATTGTCTCAAACAACGCGCCCACACACTGGGCTTTTCTGAGTAGACTTTATAATGTACTGATTGATTAATAAAGGTTCATGGTTATAGCACAGTTTCCATAATTAATATGGCCGTAACACAATTTGCAATGCCATGGTATGTTACTGAATTAGAGTCTTCATTTTTACATAGAAAAATTTATTTTAATGTTCTTGAATTTGAAGTATGTTTACAGAACATTAAATAAAATACTATTAGAGAAGTACAGCAGAACAATTTTAAAATACCTTTGCATGCTAGTAAAAAGTAGAACCTTAATTTCATTTCCTCATCAAAATAAATCAAAAGAAGTAAATGCATAACGTAAGCAGTTTAACAAAAAGAAAAGTAAATTAAAAATCCTAATGCTTGGAAAAACTTCCAACCCCAGTGTTATATAATATACTATTATGTTAGAACTAATTAGGAAGGACATGTTTTTCTTGTTTGAGTGGTATGTGAGTACTAGTGATGTCCTGAACTACCTCAAACCCGTTATACCCACCTTTAGGTAGCGTGACATTTTAACTTTGACTATAATTTACTAATTTTAATGTATCAGGAGCTCAGTTGTGAGCCCTTCATTGGGGCAGCTGGTAATCTCAATTTTGCGTTCAGTATAAGACGTGCTACTTTTAGTCGTTCAAAGATGGATATTACTCCGAGGAACTGTTCTAAAATAAATCGCTTTTAATGAGCACACTTCTATGACTGTAAGACATATAACTGTGTCAGTTGGTGTGATCGAATTAGGTATTTTAAGAACATTTCAAATTCTGGATCATCGTCTCCAAAAAGAAAAGAAAAATGTGGGCGAAAGTGGAAAACTCTAAGAATTGATAAAATTTTAATAAGTAGCAAAATAATTCCAAGATAGACAAGCATAGACCTTTGAAGGGATTTGTTGGATAATGGTGTTGAAATGAGTACCTCAACTGCACGGAAAAGGCCTCTGGAAGGTGGGCTTGAAGCAGCAAGACTGAGAAAAAAAACTATTTAACTCAGAAAATTACCAAAAAACTTTTAACGTGGGCCACAAAATACCGATTATGGACTGTTAACGACTGGAAGGTGATTTTGAGTGATGAAACATTTATTTGTGTAGGGGTACAAATCAAGTGTAGTTAGACGAAATGAAGTTGAAACTTTGTTACCAGATCATATCCAAGATTGTAAAACACCCTTCTAAACAAGTGTTTGAGGGTTTTTTTTTTTGCAACAAATGACCCTGGAAGCTTAGCTCCTCTCAAATACATGATGAATTCTGTCAAACACATCGAAATAATATGTAGTAGGATTATCCCATTCATAGAAATATTTGATGGAACATTTCAACATGACTTGACCCCTTGTCACAATTCGAAATTGGTTCATACTTTTATGCGGAACATGAAATAAAAGTGCTCGATTGGCTTGAAAACTCCCCAGACTTAAATGACAGTTTAAAAAGAGAAAATGACAAAAAGGGCTATACTAGTGTGTTTTCAAAATGATGAAATCAGGAACATGTGTGCTACTTTAGTGGAGTCAATGCCAAGACGTGTTGAAAAGGTCATCTGTGCTAGAGGAAGACATATTTCGTACTAATATACAGATTTTTTTGTCTGTTAAAGGTAAGTAATGATAAAAAAAAGCTACGGTTTTAAAAAAAAATCACTTTTTTCCCCATTTGTTCCAATCAGTAGCGCGCACAAAAATTTTTCAAGGGAGGGGGTCCAGGGTCGAAAGTCCACCATTTTGGTATCATGCTCCATTACACTACCCAGAATATACTTTTGATTTTGTGGATTTTCGGGAATAAAAACAATTACAAAATTAATTATTGAATAAATAATTAGCATTAATTAATAAAATTAATTGTTAATAGCAAATACATAATTAAATTTTACGTAATATATACGTAGGATTATAACCAATCCAAAAAAAAATCAAGGGCCATGGGAGGGGGGTCCGGACCTCTAAGACCCCCTTGTGTGCACCACTGGTCCCAATTAATTCGAACAGTATAGTACATACTTTCCTTTCTAAAGTCATTTTTATAACAAGAACATAGAAAAATCAAACAATTGGAACGTTTTGCTATTCATAATTTGATAAAAGAAACCTTAAAAAATAAAACCATACCGTAAATTATCCTAATCTTCCTTCATATGTCATAAATTCTCTTCCCCAAACGCTCTTTAATCCCCCCGCCTTTTCTAAGCTATAGTTTTCTACTCAACTGTTTGGGTCATTAATATTTGATAATATTACACATATGTTTCTATTTCTTCTAAAACAATGCTTTGAATGCAACTCAATAAAATTACTTCACAAGCTATTTAAAATAAATTAAATTAGAAAATAATACATAAAAAACTCGTAATATATAAGTAATAATTCATGAACTAAAATTTTCATTTCATTAAAATGCTTTAGTTTACCAATGTGATACAATGAAACCAATTATCAATAAACCGAGACAATAATTCTAATAAAAATTCTAGGGAGAAATGCAAATAATTCCCTTGCCTCAATACTCTTCGAAATTAAAATTTAAAGACTAATGAAATTACTTTACAAGGCACTATTAATTAATCTAAAGCGAAACAAGCATAATGAGAACTAAGAAATAACGGGACAAATTCTCTAAAATTATATTATCTATAGTAACTGAAGGGGAAAAAATATTAAAATATATGAAATATCATCTCTATCGAAATAAAGCACACCGTTGCATAATATCATTTCAAAAATGTTGAAATTTTAATGAGTATAGAAAAAAATGCTTTAATATAATCAGGAAGAAATTTATTATACACAATCTTTATTACTCTAATTGAATCGGAGATACGCAAGCTTGTCATTAAATAAAATAATTTGCGGCCTCTCGTTCCAGAATTTATATCAGCAATTTAAATTAGAGGCCCACTAGCTACAGTCCCTAATACGGAATATTAGAAGCATAATTTGCAATGCAAATTGTGAATGTACATGGTAATATAATTATTTAAATTTAAATTTAATACTACTTGGTTTGACATTTCTGCCGTAGTGGAAAAATTAAAACTATTCGCCCGTACACCAATACATAAGACTTTATTAATTCATTGTTTTTAATTTAAAAATGTCTCCTATTTTCAAAACTGAATAATTTAATGCTACAGAAATGTAAATCGTGGAATTTCTTTTATACTTCGAAGAAATGAATTGTTATCAGATAAAGTTACATTTAAATTGAATTGCTACGCTTCAACTGAATTAAAATACATTTCACTATATATTCTGAAAAAAAAGCATGTAAATATTAAAAATAAGAGGTGACGATTTGATAAAAGGAAATAACAGTTTTGTGATGCAATAAGCTTCTTTGCATTTAATAACCCATATTATGGTGTATAATATTCAATGATTCTAACAATTAAAATTCGGTTGTAATATTGATTATTATCTTGAGAAATCTTTTTTATTGTAAATTCGTATGGTCATTACAAAGCCGTTAAGTAATAGATTTCAAACTGGAAACAAATTAATGAAGAGAAATATGTTTAAATACTAGTCCTGGATTAATGGGGACACAAGATAAGCGATTATAGGCCAAAACATTGCCAAAATTCCTGATATTAGTGGGTTTTCACTGTTAATCAGTAATACTACATTGAAGTACTAAAAAGACTTTGTGAAAAAATTAAGGAAAAAAGGGCCTGAATTAGGGAGTGATGGACGACTGTTGTACTAAGACAATGCACCCGGCAATTTCTGACCACAAAAACATTACTGTGATGGGGCATCCTCCTTATTCACCTGATTTGGCTCCATGCGCCTATGTGCGCCACAGCAAACGTAAGTGCACCCCTCATGGTCCAATTTATCCTATTTTGATATAACTAATTTTGATGAAAATTTATTAAAATTATCTCTTATTTACTTCATTTATAATTCCAAAACACAATATTTATAAAAAGAATATTTTTTGAATAAGAAAGAAATTTTTTGCGAAGTAAAAGGTAACAAAAAGTGAAAATATTTCTCGACTCAACTTTTCTACCTATATTGAGCAAAGAAGCTTCTAAGATAGCACAGGTTTTTTCTACTTGAATGGCAACAGTCAGTTTATCTAATGATCCATCAAAGACAGAGGTGTGAAAAAAAAGTTGCTACAAGAATAGCAGGAAGGATATAAAAAAAAGAGAAAATTCTTAAGGAGAAAAAATATGTCTGGCCTAACAGATAAAAAAAAGTGGAAGGTAAAGAAAAAAAATATGTACATCAAGCACCCTAAGACAATGAATATAAACAAACTCCATAAACGATAATGAAGAAAATATATATACATTTTAAGTGCTTTTTCTTCTTCTTCTGCCTTTTTCCCTTCTTCAACTCTAATGCTTTTTTTTTATCCAACAATATGTCATTTGCTCCCTAAAAAAACGGTGACGATGGAGTTGAGGGGGTCCATTCATGAAATAAAATATGAATACATTTATAATTAAAGGAACATTTCTTTAAGCAGGTAATTCGATTAATAAATATAAATATTTATTAATGATGTTGATGTATTCAAAAAAAATAATAAATTATTCAAAAAGTTTGGATATAAACTACAGTTACACTGAATATTAAACAGTTTATTTAATAAAATCACATTACAAGATAATTTAAATAAATTCGTCATTTCTTCACACAGACACAATCCTGAAATTATTCTCTCATATTTTTCTATTCATATTTATATTAGCTCATACTATCTATATATTTATCTAGGTGGAATTTTCAATCGTTAATAAAATACGTTTTAAAGCGCTCAACTGAGCTGAAATTTCCTATACACGATTATTTTGGATGGCAATACAGTAATTTAATTATAATTAATAAAAATTAATTGATTAAAACTAAATATTCAAAGAATTACAAATACAGCCATGTTGGCATCATTTTTGGCGACTTGTGTCAAAACTTGAAAATGTTTTTTTCTTACATTTCAAAGTGCTCATTTGAGCTGAAATTTTCTATATGCTATTTTGGGGGGCGGGGTAAAAATACGATAATTTAATTATTATTAATTAAAATTAATTAACTGAAACCAATTATTTAAGGAATTACAGATACAGACACGTTGGTTTCATTTTTAGCGACATGGGTTAAAACTTTAAAAGATTTTTTTCTCACGTTTTAAAGCATTTAGTTGAATTGAAATTTTATACACACGATTGTTTTGGATGGCAATGCGATACTTAAATGATAACTAATAAAAATTAATTACCACTTAATGTTGCAATTCTGTCCTATGCATATCATATTTATATTAATAAAAAAAAAATTTTTTTTTTGTATTACTTGTTAAAAACCAAAAATCAGACCAGTTCAACCAAATCAATAAAAAACCTGTCCTCGCGTTGGAATACTGCAGAACTTTGAAGAGTGAGATGCCAGCTCAGATGAGGACCTCGTCACACAACCGAGGTTCAAAAATACAGGATCGGCCGCCAACAGCCATTGCAGTGCTTCGAGTGAATATTAACGTCTCACTCACTCACTGGTGTAGCTAGTTCTGAGAGGGCCCTGTATCAAAATTCCTCCGTGGCCCCTTTTCAGATATGAGAACCCTATTAATTGGACTGTAGTTACACATGTTGGGGCCCCTGTAGCTTAGAGGCCCCCGTATCATTGATACGGCGGTAGCTACGCCCCTGGTCTCACTATTCAGCTCCTCGGGGGCTTTTGGCGACGGAACCATGGTAAAGTGCCAAAGACGACACCTGAACTGGCTCCCCCCCTCTCTCTCTTCTAACTTCCACGCCAATGGAAAGACGTTTGGGCCTCAACATATTTAACGTGCATGGGCCCCTTCTGGACGGCGGGTCTTCAGTGGCACTAGGCTCGAACTCATGACACCTCTTTTGTTTGTGTGGCCACGAGTCCGTTACCTTAACCACTAGGCTACCACAGTGCTTCGAAATGCGATGTTAATAAACAATCCATCCGTCAATTAACTGATTCTCACAAAATTTAACACAAGGGTATTAAACCCAACACATATGTTAAACTTAAATAATTGACAACAAGCCATTTTCACATATTCATTTCACATGTTTCTAAAGCACTACGAATCTGGAGCATCTTGACTCCATATAACAGTAAATAATATTCAAAATTTAAAAAATTTGGTTCGAAAAAACATTTTATCACCAGCAAATAATAATTGGGGGGAAGAATCGTCTAATTAATAATGATAAATAATTGGAAATGATAATAAATTAAATGATTTGATTTGTTGGCATTATATACGAAATCACGGGTACTCTGTAACAGTGGTCTCCAAAGTGAGATACACTAGTGTTACTTGATGGTCTTTGACCGTTCAGTGCTGCTGGAGCATCAACATCATCAATCTATCAGCATTAAAATGCTTGTGCATGTAAATGTTTTTTTTTTCCCTGAAGGAAGAATTCCTCTGAATGGACACGAAAAAATGGATACATGTACTTCATCTTAAATTACGGTTCAAAATGCATACTTGCAATTTAGTTTAAATGCAATGGAATAGAATGATGCGCTGTGAGGAAGCTGCGTGAATAAATTGAATTCAACATCAGAGTTTGCCAATTTTTGTTCAGTATGACGATATTCGTTGCCGAAAATCTGTTTACAAGCTCTCAGTATAGCATTAATTAAAGGGAATGCTAGGTCGATATAAACGATTACTTTGAAGTTAAAAAATTACGAATAATTTATGATTGTTTAAACATACATGAAATGCTGGACAAAAATTATTTAAACAGGATTCATCCCATTCCACTGAATCATTGTGATTCTTAATATGATCGATTAATCAAAGCTACAAGACATTCACTATAAATTATTCATGGGGTTTTCAATTCAATTGAAAATTTTAAAATGCCTAGTTTCCTCTTTTAAAATAGCGAATTGCTCCCTTCCCCCAAAATAAAATCGGGGGTGGGGGACCATCGTTGCTATGACAACCTAACAAAATTATCATATATCTCACACAATAACGTGAAGGGGGCTTTAATCAACCGTGCTTGATAGATTGTGCGATCTCCCATTTAACCCCCCTAAAAATACGAAATAATAGACAGAGGGTTCAAACCTCCCCCATAAAAAAGTAATATGAAAAATATAAAAACAAATTTAGAGCACGAAAATTTAACACAAAGCAACATATAACCCTCCGCCTAAAGTCCTAAACGATTCTCTTATATGCTAAATCAGCCGAAATTTACGCATAAATGATTGATCAAACGTTTCACCCAACTGTCTAATTACCCGCTCTTCTGTTATCCGATCCCCCTTAAACCGCCAACAGAAGCATTAATTCACGCAACAACCCACGCGAAAGCAACCGCCGGTGAAGACGGAAACGCGTGAAATATACCGCCAAAAAGAGAGAAAAAAGAAAACTGAACAACCCCTCGCTTCACCCTCGAAGCGTGCAGACGATAGTACCTCGGGCGTCCGTTCTGAGAAGAGAAGGGTGGAAGAAGTAAGACGTTCTCTCTTTGCAACAACACGTGGTGTTTGTTTAGCCAGGGGGAAAGGGTGATTCTTCAAACACAGGATAAATACTACATACAAGTTTCGGAAGTCCTGGCGTGTACACAGGATAGTCTTACAGCCGTAGGCGGGACCATGCGGCATCTTTTCTTTGTCTTAGAACATCCTCTACCGCCGGTGTTACTTCCTTTCTAAACACTAGCCATAGTGTTCTCAATGTATGCCCAATACTGCATGGTATAGACATGGTTCAGTAAATCGTAGAAGAAAGTTCGAGGGGGAAAAGTTTGCTGATATTTGTCTTTGTGCATAATAGTATCAAGAATTGAAGCTAGTGTAAGTTTATTTGAGAAACAAACTAAAAGCACTTTATCTTAAAGAAGAATGCCCTAATATTAAAAGGTCAGAATAAAATAGAGAATAAATAACAGCGAATATGTTGCAAAAAGTTCTCAGAATTTAAAATATTTTATAAATACGTTGTTTCTGAACGTCATACGGTTTGACTTTGATCCATACACAGGGTGTGCGAAAAGTATGGCTATACTTTCACATTTTAATTAGAAATAAACAAACAAAAATATTCACTTATAATTTGTGTTCTATAAAAAATATCAAAATTTTTTTACAATGTTTCATTGCTAGCGACGGAACATACAACCCCACCATGGGAAGAGAGGGGTTCAGGATTCTTAGGGCCCAAAACCTGACTTTGCAGGGAGGCTCTAATATTCTCTTTACGCCACTATTTATTGCACGATTTCAATGTGCGCACCAATGTCGAGTCTATACGACTGAAGTCATGTCCAGTGGCGTACACCGGAATTTTTCAAGGGGAAGGGGGTACACGGTCGAATATCTACTATTCTCGTATCATGCTCCAATATACCGTCCAACATATTCTTTTGATTTTGTTAAAATTAACTATTAATAACAAATACTATATTAAATTGTTTGTACTATATATATAGGATTAAAATCAACCGGAAAATAATCAAATGCTTTAGGGGGGACTGACCCGAGGACCCTCCCCCTTGTGTGGACCATTGGTCATGTGAGCTTCTACTAGGGCAGCTGATTTTGTTTTCGACAATACGTTGCGCGTATCGTCATTAACCTTTCAAGCTATTTATAAATTTTGGATTTTGAAGGTGGATTTCATTTATAGGTAGTCCGAAGTTTACACTGCACATGTGTTACAGATATAAGTTCGATTATGCGACAACTTGCACTTGTTTTTGCAATGAAGCCATTTTAAAGCGGGAATGTTGCAAAATGTACACGTTGTACCATCCAGTTTTCATTTCATTAAATAGAAACTTGAATCTTTTCTTTATGGAACATAAAAAACCGCAAGCGAAAATCTTTGCTTATTTTTAATTTATCTCTGAAAGAGTTGCCATACTTTTCGGACACTATATAATTATAACAATTTTTTGGAAGATAATCATACAAAACTTGAGTTAAGAACCAAAACAAATACACACACTTTTGTTACATAAGATTATTTCACAGATTCTTAGACTTGAAAGATAACAAAAGCAAACCCAGCTTGAGGTATAAACAGAAATATTTAACAATTAAACAAAACATTATTATAAAATATGAAAGTTGCAACTAAATAATTCACAAGAACAGGTACAACCTCAAAACATCAATCTTTCTCGCACACGACTGTATCCAATGGTTGGATTTTGTCCAAGAACGCTTATGTACTTAGCAAGAAAATATAGTTGTCTTTCAGATATTTACATATATGTCTTCGGGAAATGAAGCTAGACTTGTGCTGGAGAAAGTAAACGTATTATTTAAAAAATTAACACAAAATGAAATAAGAGCGTATTTTATAGTGTATTAACGTATAAAGTTATACGTCCATTTCATACCATAGCATAGAAAATCAAATATGAAATATAATTTCACAATGGGCAAAACAAATCCGAACACATTAAAAATGACTAAATCCGGTCAAAAGACAGATGTTTTTGTTTATTTTATTGAATAGAACTATCTTTCGGCTTTACAAAACAAACTCTGTTTTGTTTCTACGCTACCTAGAGACCAAGTTCCTATCAATTTTATAAATTTAGAAAAACCGGAAATGGGTCTTTGATCTACCAGAATTGGGCATTTAAATTGCTCAAAATCTAGCATGGGGAGTCTGATAACTCAAAACGTTACAAATGTATTTCTCTAAAACTTTTTGAACCTGATATTTATGCTTTTTTTCTAGAGAATGTACTAAAATATTTCTTATTGTATAATTACTTTTTGAGTAATGGCTTGTTATTTAAATAATGGTCTTATAAAAAATGTCACATTTCTTATAATGTTTACTCGATCAGCTCTAAAATTTTCCAATTTTAATAAAATATTAAAATTTTAGTACATATTTTCTAGATAAATGCATCTAATTTGTTTTAATAATACTTTTACTAATATATGTTAATTACTTTTTTCTCTAATTGCTCTGAAGGTTTTTTAAATATTGCCAAAATTTTAATTATAATTGTAATTTTAGGTAAATTTAGGCCATTTATTTTAAATATTGTTAGTTAAATAGTAATATTTATTAGTATTGAGTCCTAAAAACCATTTATAATATTTAATTATGTTATTTTGTTAAAAAGTAATCTGAACGTGTCCGGGTACCTTAAACAAAAATGTGTACAATAGTGTAAACAAAAAGAAATATTAATGTTGGGGTATTATTTAGTTTAAAAATATTCCGTTTCTTTTCTCTTATCTTTCCTTCAATTTGGGTAGTATACTTTTTTAGAGATGTACATTCTTTTATACACTGCTGGACAATTGCTAAGGACGGATAACACTATCATCCATAGCAACCACAAAATGAAAGGAAGCAAAATGTGGAAAATTAGAATAAGTGCGGGATATTAGTAAGAAGAAGTATGAGTATGCAATTTTTTTTCCACGTCTGTTCATCACGTGATAGCGTTCATAAGAGCTTTAAAGGTTTTGACGCGTGTGGACAGTTGTTGTTTCAAGTCAAAGTTTTACAGGAAAGATTTAATAGACGAACTTAAAATTTTTGGCATGTCTTCCCGACATCACATAGATGATTTTATGCGTGGCCGAATTATTGGAAAGATCGAAGAAGGGCGAAAAATAACAGATGTTGCCATGGAGTTCGAAATCGCTCACAGCGTTGTTTCACGGCTGTGGAAGTCATTTAAAACTACTGGAATGTGTAGTAGACGGCACGGGGGAGGTCGTGTTAGAAGTACGACGCCTGCAGAAGACAGATATATCGTCCTATCAGCAAAAAGGAACAGGCGCACCACAGCTCAGCAGGTGGCAAATCAGTTTCTTGCTGCCTCAGGAAAGCAGATCTCCCGAAAAACTGTTGCCAGACTTTTGAGGGGAGGAGGACTATACGCACGCAGACCTGTTGTGTGTGTCCCATTGACCAGACAGCACCGTACTGCCCGTTTGCAATGGAGTCGTGAGCATCACAATTGGACTGAACAGGACTGGGCATGCGTACTATTCTCAGATGAGAATAGCTTCAGTCTGTCATCGGATTGTAGACGTATCATGGTGTGGGCCGGCATCATCATCAATGGCCGCACGCGCCAACATGTGGTTGCGAATGGGACTATGACGGGCCAACGATACATTGATGAAGTTCTACTTCCTCATGTTCGTCTTTTCCGTGGTGCTGTCGGTGATAAATTTGTTTTTATGGACGACAAAGCAACATGTCATCGAACACTCGCTGTTCAGGATTGTCTAGACAGCGAGGGTATTCAACGTCTCGTATGGCCAGCGCGTTCTCCAGATCTAAACCCCATTGAAAATGTGTGGGATGCTTTGGGGAGGAGAGTTGCTGGTCGAAACTATCCTCCGACAAACAAGAACACCCTCATCCGTGCACTCACAGAGGAATGGGATAAATTGCTTTAACAGCTGCTGGATAATGTTGTGCAAAGTATGGTACGACGTGTGGAATGTTGCATCACACTCCACGGTGTACATATCCCGTACTGATACCTTTCTTTAAGGTGCCTGCTGACTTTTAGATGCATTGTTCCATTTCTCCGTACGCAGATCAAATGAATATTTTTTTTCTTTGAGATGTTTCACAGCTTTTGTACTTTCCAGAACAATAAATATTCTTTATTCTAATGTCTGAACAGTGTGGCAACTATATTTTATCCTACTAGGCCTCATGACTCGCTTAATGTTATGCTACATAGCAATTTGTGATCCGTCCTTAGCAATTGTCCAGCAGTGTATAAACAAACTATGTAAATATACCAAAACTAATCTCAGTGGCACAACGGTCCATGAGCGCCAAAACCAATAGCGCCCATCTCAATTTTCGTCACCTGAGGCACTGAGGTGCATAAATAGATACTCCGATCAGGAAGTCAGTCTGACGAGAAACTCCCAGTGTTTAGTTCCCAAGCAAGCTTGGTAATCGACACACAAAAGGGAGGAAAGGTTGAGTCAACCTTGCCCAGCCTAGGGTTTGAACCCTAGACTTGTAGCGTGGAAGCGCGATATGCTACCTCTCAGCCGCTGGGCTTCTTAAATATTCCTACTGGATATAAATCTACGTTGTATTTGTTCTTAAGTGATAACTGGATACTTTCTTTTAAGATTAAAAAAAATGCTCAAGAAGTTTATTTAGTGTTTGTTATAATCTATGATAAGGCCCCGACTCGAAATACTTTACAAAGTGAGAAAAGGCTCCAAGGTAAACATAACGTTCTGTTGAATGTAGTGTATAATTTTATTAATGCATATAAATTGAAATTACATAGCCTTATTGTGATATACACCACTCATTTTATTTTTTATTTTTACATACAATAGATGTTTCGCGCGTATTTTCCATCTTTCCCTTACTTTAAACATACATAACCCAAAATCTACTTCGTTCTATAAAAATTAAGAATTAGGTATTTATTTCATGCCTCTAAATTTTAAGTATGGTAAATGAATACATAAGATAAAAGCACGTGAATTTGTATTATCATTGGTAGACTTCTATACCTCATTAAAAAAAAGATTTTATTCCTGAGTATAAACAGCTAAAAAGAGAGAGAGAACAGAAGAGAAAAAAGAGATATTAAATTTTTTAAAAAGTCAGCATAATATATATAAAAAAAACCATTCTAGTTTTTTAGGGAAAAAAATGACTTGACTTCATTATTAAAGAGAATACGTAAATGAAATATAATCATAAAAATACGAAGAATAATATTAAATTAGAAATTACATTATCCATGCGTGTTTCTTTTTTCTTTTTTTTTTTTTTTTTTTCACAGACAGAGAGAATTTATTTTAATGAATATTCATAACATAGTATGACGTATCTTAATTTTTTTTTTTCACGAAACTGGGGAAAAAAATCACTAAACTAATAAATCTGCCTTTCAACGTTTTAGGATTCAGGTGCATATTCTAAGAAAAAGAATTCCAGTTTCCACTGGGAAAAGACTTTTCTAACAAAACACCACTGTAATTTTAGGAAGGAAAAAAGTATTCACCGATTTTTTTACAAAACATCGTGTGTGAAAAGCATATAATTATGCTTACTTACAAACATTATATGACTTTAATTTATTCACTCTAAAAAAATAATAGTCGAAATTATACGTTTTATGGAGAAGTAATCAATCAAAAGTTTGTTAAATCAGGAAGCTTTTCACTATCAGTCATATACTTCAAAATGGTATATTTAACATAGTTAAAATATATAAACATATTTTAAAAGAAATAATCACTATAGTGACGCTTCATTAGACGAACATCTTACGACTGCGAATTCTTCTCTTACGACTGAGGGTAAAACCGATGTTGAGCCGATTTTGAAAACGCCTTTGAGGTCACCACACCTTTTCCTTTTCCGACACCCATATGGGCTGTAATCATAATGATTTATAGAAGGGACACTCCTGTTGGATAAGTCATCTGTTATTTCGTTCCTTCGCACATGTAGACCGCGAATTACTTGAATGTTTTGAATGTTAGGACTGTTCTGAAGAAGACATATCCCGAGTGATAGACCCATCATATAGTGTTCGAGGTACGGCTCGAAGTACATAAAAACGCTGATATTTTATTCACTTTTAATTCACTTTTTTTTCACGGCATCAAGCCCAGTTCAATTTCACGTTGCAGTGGCCCATTTTATTGCACACCATACTCTTTAATGACCGAGTGAGAGTTTATAAACGTCGCAATATAACACAACCCGAGGGCTATAAGCGAAGGATCTCGTAATTTTGAATATCGGTCAAGTGACGAGGACAACACTTGAACTGGCACCCCCTCTCAATCTGCTATACCACGCCAACAGGAAGACTTTGAGCCTCGACAAATTTTTCGTGCATCACTAACATCAATCCTGCCCCCCCTTTTCTCGCGATGCGGGGTTACGTTACGCCACTGACAATGCAATGTCTTGGCAAAATGAAACAGCTTGGATATTTGCAATTAACAAAAATATTAATTCTTAAAATTCGATGTTAAAATTTTTTATTTAAAAAAAAAGAAACAAATAAAAGAAATATTTTTGATAAAAACGTAATGAAAGGCAACCACAAAATAAAAAATATGACAAGAATTTTAAGTGTCTGCAAGTTTTTTTAAAAATTTAACAACTATCAATCAGAAACGAAACATAACCATTGCTTATCTCTACAGTCAATATTAAGAACAAGATAACTTCTTCCCAAACAAATTATTTCGTTTCCACTCGACACCATCTCGGATTCATTAAGTATTTCAATAAAATTCCTCTATCGGGAAGATATCACCCACTTAATCGATGAGAGACACGGCATCATGCCAAACTTCTTTGGTGCAGTTCTTTGACTTATTATCTGGCTAATGCGTCCGCTGACAGACAACACGATCCCAGAAGATGAAATACGCTTCAATCCATATAAGGTCAACTCATCAGAGAAAGAAGGTCAATTGCACCGCTCTCGCGGGCTTTGTTTATTATTGAAAAAGAGCCACAACCCATTCCCTTGATAAGGTTGGGGACACTTTACTGTATAACCTATCTTGTACTTTGACAGGCGGGAGCCGCGATGAAGTGGTTAAGGCGAAGTAGAATTATAAGACTTGGACGAAATGAAACTAAAAAGATACTTTTCAACCTTCTCTCTATATATTATTTTGCTTTTTCCTAATTATGTCTTTTGTTTGATCTTTAATGAATCTTTAAATATATCAATATTTTGATGAAATATAAACAAGACGCAAAAATAAAAAATAAAGAAAAAGCATTTAAAATTCCTGAAACTTTGCGAAATCAATAAAAAATACAGTAAAATCCGGCGTATATATAAAGAGTGTTTTTTTTTTTTCCAGGTATAGAAGTTTAAGTTGGCATTACTTTCCAAGATGGCGACCGATTTAACAGCTGTCAAGTGATTTATTCTCAGTTTGGTTTGGCAATTCATCAAAACGATCATCAAGCAAGGCGTAGATTCGTCGAATGGGCCCAAAACGAGATTGCCGTTGTTCCCGATTTTCATAAGCGAATTTTGTTTAGCGATGAAGCGCACTTCTGGTTGAATGGCTACGTCAACAAACAAAACTGCCGCATTTGGAGTGAAGCTAATCCACAAGTGTATGTCGAAACACCGTTACATCCAGAAACACTGACTGTTTGGTGCGCTTTATGGGCTGGTGGAATCCTTCTTCAAAAACGATGAAGGCCACAACGTTACAGTCAATGGTGATCGGTATAGAGCCATGATTACTAACTTTTTCATTCCTGAATTGAACAATCATGATGTCCTTGAGCTGTGGTTCCAACAAGACGGCGCAACATGTCACACAGCTCGTGCCACAATCGATTGATTGAAAGACACGTTTGGTGACCGCCTAATTTCACGTTTTGGACCTGTGAATTGGCCTCCAAGATCTTGTGATTTGACACCGTTAGACTATTTTCTGTGGGACTATGTAAAAGTCATTGGTCTATGCGGGTAAGCCACAAACGCTTGACCATTTGAAGACAACATTCGCCGTGTTATTGCCGATATACGGCCACAAATGTTGGAAAAAGTCATCGAAAATTGGACGTCCAGATTGGACTACATCCGAGCCAGACGTGGCAATCATATGCCAGAAATCATATTTAAAATGTAATGCCACAAGATTATCTTTCGAATAAAAAAAATTCATGTCAATCGAATAATACATCGTTGTTTTATTGCAATTTAAAGTTCTATGCCTCTAAAGAAAAAAACACCCTTTATATAACTCGCACCTACACTTTCAAAGCTTAATTTTTTTAATTGTTAGGTATATTCGCCGTGGAACGCGCACCCCCTTGTTTACGAAGAAATCTGAAATGTTAGTATACATTCATTGCTCTTATGTTTTGAAGTCACTTATTCGAAGTATTATCACAGACTTTTGTGAGAAAATACTGGTTTTCTTCTAGAACTACAACTCTTTTATAGTTCATAAGGCAAGTAAAGGCAGTATTTCGATACCATGTAAAAGTAATTTTTCTTTATGCTCATCTGTTTTCTTATTTTTAAATCTATCCTAAAAGCTATTTTTAAGCTGTGTTTCAGGGCTCTATTGGGGGAATTTTTTCAATTTTAAATTTTTAAGAATTTTTATTCTTAGTAATCTATAGGAAAAATATAGATAGTAAAATTAATATGTGTGGAGATAAAATATAGATTACATAGAGATGTGAGCCATGCATCTAAAGCAGAATATCATAGTATTAAAAAAACACAAATTTAATAAATCACTATTTCTTCTAATTTTCTGTTCATATACTAAGTTAAGTTTAACATTTAAGATTTTTTGTGCAATCATTAGTATAATGATTATATTATATGCTGTATAATACTTAAAAAATATAAGGGGCCTTCGTTAGGAGGTCGATATTGGAAAAAGTTTGGGGACCCTGGCATAAGAGTTAGTTATACGAAGGTTCTTTTGTGTAGTTCTTAGCCTTGTAATTTTAAACGACATAAAGTCGGTACCCTGAATCACGAACTATAATTAGAAAATACCGATAACATTCGATCAGTTTCGAAACTTCCACATCACACCACATGGAAACCTTGCGGAGTAGTTGAATTTTTAAGTGTAGTAATCCCCCCCCCCCTCTCATTGTTGCTCGAATAAGCTTTACAAAACATGACTTGAACACATAATTCGACTGCGATGGTAATGTTACAAACAACAACAAATACTTTTATAAGTGCTAATCAAAATTATAAAAAAATATTTCTGTACTTTGATTATCGTTTCTAAAAATCATAAATAAGATAACAGTAATGAAACAGAAATATTTTTTGATCTTTGACTTTCCTTATTCAAATCTTAATGTCACGTTCACACATTTTTCTTCCTTCCATCCAAAAATATTTCCAGGTCGTTTATGTCACACTCGCCAATGCATTCCAATAACATTTACATTTTTACTATACAATCCTCTCGTTATTCATACAGCAAAATTATTGAGGAAACAGATATAGAAGTATTTATTTAGCGCGGATAGCGGATATATGCAGTGTGAGTCAGCGTTTACAAACCGTTTCCTTTTCAGTAGCCTTGTTACATCGATGAACGCATTCCGCGAGTGTGTTACAAATGGTCAAACTATGCAGAACTTGCGCAGATGTCTGCAAAGTGAAGAGAAATGCAGGAAAAAAAGAAAGTATTTTTGATCAAACCATCTGAAAGTAAATTTAATTAAGCCAACGATTGCAAACGCATAGAAAATGTTTGTTGATACAAATTTTTTGGTACTTTTATGGTAGCAAGTAAATGAATGTAAAGGAAAGTTTTTGAGTAGGAAAAAGTCTGCTAAGAATATTTGTGAAAAAAAAATATTTAATTAAAATTTTTATTCAGAAATATGATTGCATAGATATGTATGTATTTTTCCCTTGGAAAAATTATAACAAATTGAGTTTTCTTTATCAGAATTTTCAAGCACAGAGCACCGGAAAATTAACTTTTAAAAATGTTATTCTTATGTTATTTTAAAGTTCTATTTTTTAATTCTCTCAAAATTTATAGGGAAATATTTATATCTTCCATGTTTTGTTCATATGTTCTTCAGTAGGAATACAAAAAAATCATTTATAAATTTTTAATTTGATCACCAGCAATATTTAATATAAATGGAACAAACAGTAAGTTCATGGAGCCAAATTACAAAAAATTCCTATAGTAAACTAAGCTTTTAATGTTTAATGTATGTCATTTACTTACATAAATGTATTTGCAAATTAAAATTTGTGATTAATGAAATTTATTAATTAATATTATACAATTATAAATTTATAACCTTTTTATTAATATGTCACTAACGTAAATGTACTTCCTTGCGAACTGAAACTCATCATTAACGAATTTAATTAATTATTATTATTTTATTATTAAATTGTTTATATCATTAATGTGCGTCATTAACATAAACGTATTTACTTGCAAAAAAATTAAATCAAGCAGAAACTGTAATTATTGTATTAATTATTAAAAATTTTAATGGAACACCTTCCCAAATTAATATTTTCTGGGTAAAATCTAATATACATACAATGAAATTCAACATAAACGGAGATGAATTGTTTATCGGACTTTTTTTTTTCTTTTTTGTACCTGAAATGAATAAACATCATTATTTCCGAATAACTTTCTGTCTCTCTCTCTCTTTCTGTCTCTCTCTCTCTCTTTCTCTCTTTCTGTCTCTCTCTCTTTCTGTCTCTCTCTCTCTCTCTTTCTGTCTCTCTCTCTCTCTCTCTCTTTCACCTATTGAATTTCAATTCCAAGATATTCAGAAATAAAAAAAAATTAGAAATATTTTAGTTCGTCGGTTCCATTCTTCTTGAAATCAAGCCCTATGTACGATCACGCATATCTTTAAAACACGTTAAAGGTCTTCACCTCTCTCTTGAGCACCTAGATATGTAGGAGGTAGGGAAGAAACACTAGCCATGATAAAATCAATCCATTTATTGATCACACAATATAACAACACAAATTCAATTAATAACAGTAAGAAAATGTCTCGGTGCTAACGGCGAAAGTGGAACACCGACGAAATACACGAATGATTAGAAGACTATCCAACTCGATCCTTACTTTATATAGGATCTAATCTACAATCCGATTTAATCTAATATTAATTTAATTTCAGTGATCAATCGTCTCACTTTAAATCTTTCTTCAAATAAGTATTTAATCACAATCAGTGGCGCACACAAGAGGGAGGGGGGTCTGGACCTTCCCAAAGCCCTTGATTTTTTTTCCGAGATTGATTATAATTCTGAGTATATAGTACGTAAAATTTAATTAATTTTAAACTTAATGATTAATTTTATTAATTAATGCTAATTATTTATTTATTCAAAAACTAGTTTTTTACTGTGTTTTGTTACCGAAAATCGGCAAAATCAAAAGGAGCATGATACAAGAATGGTTAACTTTCGACCCCGGACCCCCTTGAAAAATTCCTGTGTGCGCCACTGATCACAATAATTCAATAATAATACCTGTCAGTAAACAATCTCCCCTGATTCCTTGTTTACATCTATTCCTACTCTATTCTAGCTAGAAAACCTCGACTATATATAGTAAACTTATTTTGCATATCACAATTTCTTCTTCCGAAGGGTTGGTTGTGAATAATGCGAACTAATAGCCCAAAGATTTCCCAAAATGATTAGTTGAAGGTTCGCGAATAGATCCGTCACAGGCAGATATCGATTTTTTTTTTATTAAAAATATAATTAACACAGTTTAATAATTTCACGTTTCTCCCATTAATTTTTCAATCAATAAATAAATAATGCTTGAAAGAATAACACACACACAAGCATAAGGTTCTCTCTACTTCATTCCAAAACATAAAAAACAATTTTTTTTTTTTCAATATCAGTGTCAACTTCAGCGTTCTAAAACTCCTTTTTTAATTTAATTTTGTGAATATATTATAAATTAAATGAAAGAATACAATGACTTTAAAGTTCAAGTTAGTCTTGTACTACATAAGTATCCGTTAACCATTCGCAATTTTAAATCCTACAAAAATTTCAGATTCTGTAAAATCTTTTCAGGAAACTCATAAATTAAAAGTTCAGAATAAAATCGTGTGGGATTTATATCGTTGAATATAATTTTAAGATCTTATATCCCTTCAGATTTTTTTTAAAGTAAGGGCATTCATTACACAAGAGATTAGTGAATGCAAAAAAATTATAATAATAAAAGTTGTGGGAACTAAACAAGCTAAAGTGAGATTAAGTAAAAAACAAGAAGGAACAAAAATTATCCATTTAGTGGCTAAGCTTAGCGGAACTTTTAAGACCCTCAAAAATAAAACGAAAAAAGAATGCCAAAAAACTTAAACGATGCGGTAATAATTTAAGGGTGTGGACCATTTAATTTGAGCTCGGTTATAATACTTTTTTTAATAAGGTGATAAGCTGCTGAAAAACGGGGTCTTCTTACACGTAACTACCATTTTTTTATATATTGTAGCCATGAGTTATATTATCCGAAATTGGAAAGCACCCAAATTAAATGTACTTAATGGAAGTGTAATTTTTCAATCAAGAAACAGCTATTTTCTACGTAATGACAGACTGCTAAAAAATGGTAATAGAATAATTTTTGCCTCAATCGTCTGCGTTCTCACAAACTTCGACACCTCTCTTCCACACTTCCCCCTTTCTGATTGATCAAAATTACTTCCTTTTTTAAAAAGGTCAAGATACATCATTTACATTCATAATGATAATTTTAAATGCCATAGATATATCAAGTTTACTGTTTATTGAAAATAATAATTTATTTTTTAAGTGTTCACTTAAAATAGAAAAAAATTCAATGAAGTACACATGCTCATTTTGTTTATATTCAGTTTCATTTATCTTTTAATAATGTTTTACATTTTCAAAATAGTCAACCATTAAAGAAATCCATTGATTTCAAAAATTATATGTATGAAAAAATATGTTCTACATATAAACTATATGATAATAATTAAAATTTATGAAGCAAGCAACTGTAAACAAACATTACATCAAAACTTCAAATTTCAGGTTTGTAAAGCCTCCCCCCTCATTCTTTTTCGCGATTTAATATTTTTTCACGCTAGATTACTTACACACGATTCCTTTTTTTTTTCCCCAAGCTGTTCGTTGATATTGAAGGTTCATTTTAAATTCCTGAATGTGACATTCTATCTAACTCATAAAAAGTAAAATATTTGATATACTCAGTGATACTTAAAATTAAATATGAATTCAAAGTTATTTAGACTTGTAGTTCACAAACATTTAGATCAGGGGTACTCAATCTTTTTTTTTTGCTATGCCGCATACATATGTCAGCTTTTTCATGAGGGCTGCAACATGAGGATAGATGGGGGAGAAATGCTTTAAGACTAAGATAACATAGGGAATTTAAAATGTGGTAAATTGGTTAAAATATTATAACTCCTGTTTTGCTTTTATTAATAATTATTTTGAATTTTTTTTTAATTTTTTGTCACTAATACTAAATTAGAAGCATTTAAGAAACACTCCTTCACAATTTCTGCATCAATAAGCGGTTTCATATGATTACTAATAATACGAGGCGTGTTTGTAAAGTAAGTACCGTTTTTAAATTACGCCGCCGCAGCGCTGCGATTGCCATTTAGCGCATGCGCGTCGTGTAGCTACATCTGTTGGGAAGCCACAGACGCCATTACGGAACCATCCGATCGAGTCTACATCTGTTTGCGTGATTTTAAAATGCCTCCACCAATTGAGAATCCCGCCGACTGCGAAGTGCGTGCTGTAATACGGTTTCTCTGTGCTCAAGGCTTCAAATCAGTTGACATTCATCACCAAATCAGTGAAGTGTATGGTGAAAACATTATGAGTGATGGAATGGTGCGGAAATGGGTTAGGGCCTTTAAAGATGGCCGCACAAACATTCATGATGAGGAACGAAGAGGGAGACCTTCAGTCATTACCGATGAACTGATTCAAAAAGTCGACTGTAAAGTGAAAGAGAACAGACGATTCATGATTTCGTCCTTAGCTGAAAAGTTTCCTGCTGTCTCAAGAAGTGTTCTTTATGAAATTGTGTCCGAACGTTTAAATTAGCGGAAATTGTGTTCACGCTGGGTGCAGGCTTCAGGCGGCAAGCTTCTTTGACGATGGCATACAAAAGCTGGTCCCAAGATACGATAAATGCCTCAATAGTAATGGGAATTATGTAGAAAAGTAGAGTAAAGTATGGCCTTTCAAGTGAATAAATTATTTTTGGAAAAAATTTACTTGTTGTTTTTTTATGTCAAAACGGTACTTACTTTAAAAACACGCCTCGTATAACAAACCTCTTGAAAGAGATCTTCGAGGAAAAGCCTTATTAAATGTTTCCTGTCTATTGGTATTTTTAAAATGCAGCACTTTCGTGACAAATCAAGCAATTATTGATCCCTCCATGTTTGTTTTTCACTACAAAATATTCAACCTCCTTGTCGTCTTGAAAGGATTTTTTTTTTCGGATATTTTTCGCTTGCAAGATATGAAAGATAGTTAAAAATTAGTTCCACCCATAAAAAATGGTCGCTACTCCACTGTTGCCTGCTATCACTAATCGTAACCATTCCAAATAGAAAAAGAATATCAATTCGTACCTGTAGGACACAGACAGCAAAAAGCAAAGTACATATATTTGATTTCTTGACAACGAATTTCCCACCAAATCTTTAGTACAATGTTCTTAAGGTATCCTACTGCGTTCGAAACCGTGAGTTTTGCAAAAGCGTATAAATGGATAATATTTATGATATTTAGTGTCACTTAGATTAGAAAATGTATATAAAACTGTTTTAAGAATATTATTACTATAAAAAATTATTTAAATACAATATTTTTTTTGAAAAAAAAATGAACATAGAATGACCAATTTTCAAATTATTCTCCTTTTGTGAAAAATGCTTCTATTATAAAAATATTTTGCCTGTATATAGCTCAGACCTCTGTCCAGAAGCTCAACTAGAATTTTTGAAATATATACCTTAGAAGTGGGTTTATCCATGTTTTACGACAACAGAGGGGAGAAATTTTAAGAAAAAACCGCCGATAATTATTGCACAATTGGTTGTAACTCTGAAAACGTGAATTTTTCAACAAAAAATAGTTCAGACACGCTGGAGAAGTCTTTACTTTATATAAGCAAAATATTATTATTTTAGAAGTATTTTTTTTATAAAAGGAGAACACTTTGAAAAAAGGTTATTCAAAGTTAATTTTTTGCCAAAATATTGTATTCAAATAATTTTTTTTTTGTCAAAATGTCCTAAAACAATTTTATACGTGTATTCTAATCTGACACTAAATATCACGAAAATTATCCATTTATGCACTTTTTTAAAAACAGGTTCCGAACGTAGTCGGATGCCTTAAGTAAGTAAATTTTTCAGAGCAATGGACCATGACCGGGCCACTTAAATAGGGCCGCAGGTTCAGTATCGCTAATTTAGATTTACTTATAAATTCAAAGTTATTTTCAGTCTTACCTTTATTAAAAATTAGAATTATTCAGACTGAAAAAATTTATGCATATAGCAGCAAATACTTCATATAAGTGACAGTAAGTTTATGTGCAAGAATCCCCAAACCTTTTTTTATTGATTCTTCAGTCGGGCCTTCCTTTTCCGGACCTTTATTTATCGAATTTCTCTATTTTACGAATTTTTTCTCGCAACCAACCAGGAAGTTATCTTGAAAGATGAATCTCTGTTTAACGAATTTTCCACGTAATGAACTTTTTTTCGGGATTTAGCGACTTCGTTAAATAGAGATTCAACTTTACATCAAGCATACAATATATACATGCATACATAGTCATTATACTAAATATAGAGTGAAATATTGACAAAGCAAAAAATAATGACCATATATAAACAAAAAATAAATACAATGACTAAATGCAAAAAAATAAAACCATAGAAAAAAATCAAAAGCATGCAATAACAAAACAGAGTGATCGAAAAACGCAATGAGTGAAGAGTGAAAAGAATTCATTTCTGTTTCATTAGCAATTATTTTGTTTTCATTATATAGCTGAGGAAGCATAAAAATGTATCTTAACATGAAATTAACCATGGACAGTCATTGAGTGATTGTAAACTCTTGATAAGATTAAAAATAAGTTAGACAAACTGAAAAAAGTAAATTAATATAATAAAATAGATTAAGTAATGCAAAAAGAGAGTATAAGCTGTTTATTTTTTTAAAAAAAGACAATATATAAAAATACAATAATATTTTTTAATTATTCTAGGAAAGGGGGCAAACTGATTTCAATAAAAACTCTCAGAGACTATATTGTAATTTTAATTAATCCAATATCGCAGCGGTTCTTAAACTTTCGATCGCCCTCCCCCCCTTTATGTATCAGCCTGACATCGCGGAGCCCCAAGATTTTGAACACCTTTCCCTAACTCCCAAATCCTAAGACTGCTTCTGCTACTTACACAAACTTTTTAATACGCCTTTTATATATATTTTTTTAAGAAAGCAGTCCATTAAAAAAATTACGTTGTAGTAATGGCTATATATATATATGTGTGTAGTTGTAAATAATAAAAAAATTGAGAAAATATTCTCAATGGCGCACAGAAGAGGGGGGGGTGCACGGGTCCGAATTCCCATAGCCTTTGACTTTTTTATGATAATCCTGTGTATTTAGAACGTAAAATTTAATTAAATATTTGTTATTAACAATTTATTTATTAATATGTCAATTATTATAATTCAATATTTTTTCACTGTTAATGTTCCCCCAATCGACAAAATCAAAAGAAAAATTTTAGAAGCGTATTGAGGTATGATACGAGAATGATGGATTTTCGACCCTGCCCCCCTCCCCTTGAAACATTTTTGTCTGCGCCATTGAATATTCTTGATTGAAATGCATGTTCTTCTTGAGTTTTTTTATTGAAGGTGATTAAGTGATCTAGTATAGGATGGTACATCTTTCAATATTTTTCACGAGGCATTTCAGACTCTGTAAAAGAATTAGTCTTATCATTAAATGAGAGTCCTTCGCGGATCACCAAGAAAGCGCTGGGGACCCACGGGGTACGCAGACCACAGTTTAAGACCCACTGCAACATTGGATATGTCGCAGGAAGATGATGGAATTAGAAATTTCATCAAATCCCTAAGAGAGATGATTAATTGATGGGAGATGTTAAGATGACGTCTGTTCAAGGTCATTTCCCTCATAAAAGTATGGGATTTGAACAAATCCTTGACATGTTTCAGTGAAATGATGAAATAAGTTTAAAAGAGTTTAAAAGTGTCAAGAGTTTAAAAGGGTTTATTCAACAAAATTGTGCATTATTAAACGTAGAAATAAGTAATACAACAATAGTCAATGAAATACAAATTACTTGTTCGAAACTAATTAACAAATAATTAGAAAATCGGGCTGGTATTTTTTGATGTGCAACATCTTTTCTCTCGGTTGTTTACACACTAAAATATCAATCCCTATGTTAATCCTATGGTGCCATTTTTTGAAGCTATGGAGGATATTTAGGGGATCGATAGAACTACCTATATGGTTAGGAAGTACAAGGACTCGACCCCCAAGGTGTCTCCACCCCCTGTATAGCATTTTGCCAGTGCAAATCCTGACTAGTTAATCTCATCACTTCACTAAAACAGTTCAGGGCTTTGATAAAATCACTTACAACAGAGAAAAGACCTCAAAACCGTTATTTTAACATCTTGCGTGAATTGATCATCTCATTTAGGGATTTGATGAAATATACATAATTTCAATATTTCCCTGCGACAGATACACACACACATAAGAAAATGATTTCACCATTAGATTCTCATCACTTTTAATATCCCACAATATTTCTAATAGAAACAACGTATCAGATTTTTACCAACCCACACCTCCACCTTAACCTAACTGAAATGCATCTCTCAATAAATCAACCCTATCTAATCTACTGTTATCTATCACATAAACCCATTCATTCAATCCGACCACCCCATTCCGTTAGAAACAGATACCAACCATTCAAGATACCGAAAAGAAGAAAAGAAAAAAAAAGACAGGGACAGACAGAAGACGTTAACTAATGTGACACACTCGAAGTGCCAGAGGACCTTCTTGTGACGGACCGATCCATTAACAAAAAAAAGGAGGGAATTATGCATAACTATTCCTATCCCTACAGAAGTCCCGAAGGGGACTTATGAAATGGAAGAGGCCAGCCCTCAAGGGAAGAAGAGTTGTCAGCGAATATAATGAATCGTCGATGGCAATGGATTCTGATCTTTCTCGATTGGCTACAAGGAGATGCATAAATTACGCTTCGTATTCACAGAAAGACTAAATCATTTTATACGTGTGGGAATGATAGGCGACAATGTGGTTGGTCTGAAAAGTGGGAAAGGAAATTTGCTGTCTGGAAATGTGTCATGGGTGTTTATGCTCGGAGAAGAGGTGTGGAAAGTGGATTAGAAAGTAGATAATGTGTTGTGCATGTCTATTTTAAATTAGTAAATAGTGTGGTTGTTAATATATAATCAATGAGGATAAAAAAATAATTTTGAAATATAAAACTTTTATTCAATAAAATTTTAAAGCAAATATTTATCGATAATAATTAAAAATATTAAAATTAAATTCTTTAAAAAACCTATTTTATATTCTCAAAGTAAAAAAAAAGAGCACCCTTCGTAGCCAAAGGGCATCTCATAATTATTACAAATTGTAACAAATTATCACCACACATACACAATACGTTTTAATATACAAAAAACAATCTAAGTGTAATTAACTAATATAAAATATGAAAATAAACATAAAAGTTAAATAATTAGTCTAATTTATGTAATAATTAGTCATTAATATAATAACTTTTAATTATATTAATAGTATAAACTACTGTATTGCAGAAATCTTAAATTTTTTATTGTGGGGAGTGGGGACAATAATACATATTTATATGAATAAAAAAATCAGTATATCCTACATTTTACCCGAAAAAATTCTTTTTTATCTGGTATTCTAACATTCAATTAAAAAAAAACAGCTTAAAAAAGTATTCACATTGAGATTATTTAAGTTTTAGCTACATATGAAAGAGTAATTCAAGCTTCTTTAAAACAAAAATTTTAAAAAAATAACGTCAGCAAAAGAAGTATGTAAATTCTTTTTTTTTAGTTAACGTACAATCCCGCATCGCGGGGGAGCCCAGGGTTCTAGGGGGCCCAAAGTCTGACTGCCGCAAAGTACCTGCCCTTTGTAAAATCCAACATAGGGGCCCAAAACCTGACTTTGCAAGGAGGCTTAAATGTTCTCCGTTAGGTCACTGGGGGGGGACCCCGAGATGTCATTTTGTTCATTTGAAAACAATTTGAAACTACGATGCGTGTTAACAACAGCATATTGTGTAATTTTATTTCAAAGCTAATCAAACCAAACACAATCCTCTTTTAAACCAACTGTGTACTATTAAATGACAGAAATCAGAAAAGAATTCAAATGTATGAGAGCTTTTTTTTTTTTTTTTTTTGAAAATCAGCTGAAATACATTAATAAAACTGGATTTTTTTTTCTTTTTTAATAAAAACGTCCACTATTCATTAAGAGCAACCCGCATATTAATATTTCCAATGATGGAAGTCACGTGTCCTTTATAATTCCCTTCATCACGATCACCAACTTCACCAAATTTCCGACCATCTCTCGTTTCCCCTCCCCTTCCCACTTTTTCCCCTCCAAATTCAATAGGCAACTAGCGACCAAATTCAATAGGCAACTAGCGACAAAAGTGAGGACTACACCCCTATGCTCGCATCCATTCGTAACGAGTTATATTAACTATTCAACCTATCCCTACGGAATAACCTACTAAGATCCAAGACTCTCCATAGACACTCCAGAAGAGCACTACTTGATATAAGAAATGGGGGGCAAGGACCATTCAACACAAAGAGTGTCAAAGAGACACAATACACTTAAAATCGCACTTGACTCAAAATAATAAAGTGTCCCAAAGGAGTGAGTTACATGCCTCTCGATAGAGAGGAGCGAAAAAAACAATTTTAGAACAGGACTTCACTTGAACACTATCGAGTGACTTCAGTTGAGTAATGCAGGGATTTGCGGGAAAGAAATAGGGTTTTGTTTTGCGTCGTGTAATACGAGATCGGGTGTAAATAACTGTTTATTGTTTGCTATTGATTATTTTGGGTCGTCGGAATGTTTTTGTTGTCGGTGGTGTCTGGATGGATTTGCAACAGGATGTGTTAACTTGTATCCGTTTGACTATTGAATTTTAAAATGAGGTTTTGATATTTAACTGCAAACTTGTTTTTTCAACACACTTCTCCAGGGGTACTCGAACTTTTTTTCTGCAGGGCCGCATACATGTGACAATTATTTATCGCAGGTCGCAACATGAGGATATATGGGGGAGGGGGGGAAGCTATAAGATCAAGGACATTTAAAATGCGGAAAATTGGTCAAAATATTAAAACTCATAATTTATTTTATTTTAAAACTATAATAAGCTCTATCAAACTCAACTCACAAAAAATACGTTTTATGCATTTTTTTACACAGTCATAAGGTAATTTCGATTCCCTTTCATCGACGATCCCAAGCCCCCACCCCCTCACACACACACTTTAATATTTTATTGCTGTTTTTTTGCTAAGACTTTCCTAAGAAAGCTAATTTATCTCGTCTTGAAAGAGATTCTCTAAAAAAATGAGCCATCGAAAGATTTGTGCTTAGTGGTACAGTAACGAGCACGATTATATTTTTTTAATATAATATTTTTACGACAAATCAAACAAGTTGTTGATGCATGTGTTTGTTTTTCTCTACGAGATAGTCATGATCTCAATTTTCTTGAAACAACATATATTCTTTAGATAATTTTTTGCTTGGTCGACATGAGGGTTCATTAAAAATTAGATTCACCCATAAAATGGTCGCTATTTCACCGTTATCTATTATTACTAACCATTACATTACAAATACAAAAAGAAAAAAAAGTTATCTCGGAATCCGTACCAGCACGACATGGATAGCAAAATTGACATATGTGATTGATGTATTTCTCACTGAATTTTTAATGCATTGTTCTTAAATAATGGAAGTTGTTAGTCAACGGACATGAGACTGGACCACTCAGAAAGTACCGAAGAGCCGCAAGTTGAGTATCGCAGCACTACTCCATTGTTTTCTTTTCTAAGTGGAAATTATTTCAATGACAAATCATCACTTGAAAACAAGATGAAATAGAAGATAATTAATGTTTTTTTATCGAATTAGTCATCAATTCACTACTTTTAAAATAACTGATTGCCTTTTTAAAAAAAAAAACATTTTAGCACCACGATATCCATTCGGCGATGGAGCTTGTTTCATGGTCAGGAAAAAAGGACAGCACAGCAGGTAATTCTCTTTCAAAAGAGCCCTTTGAAACCCAGAGCCCAGGTATTTCTTTTTGAAACTCTTCGAAACTGCGCGACAGGTATTGGTAACGAACCTCATATAATTTTGAACCTCAATTAAGTGAAGAGGACAACACATGAATTGACATCCTCTCTTCAAACTTCCGCACTAACCTAACGCGAGGTTGTTGTGATTCTACAGATTTAACATGCATCAGACCCTCTACCAGAGGCGTAGCTACCACAATATCAGTCGTATGAATGATACGACAAGGGCCCAACACGTGTAACTACAGTACCACTAAGAGGGCTCTCATATGTGAAATGGGGTCCCGAAGAAATTTTGATACAGGGCCCACACAGATCTAGCTACGCCAATGCCCTCTACTTCAGCAATCTTTTGCAGGCCACACTAAAAATATATGAAAGCAAGAAAAATGTACAGTTATATAGTAGCAAAAAAACATTTATGTAAAAATTTATTCAATGAGAGGGGAGTTCAAAGCTTATTCAACACTCTAAGCTTCCATGTTTATTCAAATCTCGTGAATTAGTTCATTAAAGCAATCAAAATCTACTAAAAATTCCTTATTATTTGAACTGCATCGTTAATTGAACTATAAGTTCGATAGTGACACTAATTTTTTTAAATAAAATTTATTCGTTCACAAACCAGTGTTACATTATTTCATGCAAATTAATATAATTCCTCAAAAAAATTCATAAAATGTCTCATAAGAATCTCAAAATCATTACATTTCAATTACGTCAATGTAAAGATAAATATCTATTTTCTAAAACAAACCAAGATATATCTTTTTAAGAAGATCACAAAAGTTGTAGTGAATTATAAATAGCCTGAACATTATATAGCGAAACTGAACGATGGAGCATCCATTTTTCATTCACGTATCGATAGATTTAATCGATTTAGAACTGCATGTTCCAAATGACTGGCAGAATTTTATCGTTTAAGTATGATAAATGTTCCGAAAATAAATATATCCGTTTAAATATGATAAATGTAAGATCAAAGTAATTCTTTTTTCACAGCAACTATTCATTGCAAAGAACATCATACCTTATTTAAATATCTCTCCATGCTTTATACATTATTATATATTACATTAAACGTAATAGTATAAAGTACTCTTATTTCATACAGGATGTTCAGTAAATATCACCCTGTTGTAAAGAGTGGTAGAGGGAGTTAAAACAAACACCCTCCCTCCCCCTCATAGAATGTATCCTCGGAAATATCTGTTTATAGTTGTAGCATCTAAAAGAATTATTTGAATGTTAATTAAGAAATAGGCAACACGTAACAAGATCTTTAATTAAAAACATACAATTAAAAAATATGAGTATTGCTACAATTATTGAATTTATAATGTCTAATTTATAATTTTTTTTTTAAACTTCCGTTGCGCTTTACAAATTTTTCGATAAAACGAATTTTGACAGTGGATTGCAATTTAATTATGAACATATTTTTTTTACTTTAATTCATTAATTATTTTGCAATGTTTCTCTTGTGTTAATGTTTTCATAATACTTTGATTTTAATTTTATGACGACATTCATATTTTTTCTGCCCATTTATTTTAGAACAAAAGGGGAAAAGTTCACGTCATAAAATTTGCTTTACCCAACAATTCAGTCCTAAGCCTGAATTTGATAATTGAAAATGATAGGTATTTGTGGCATTTTAATTTTACTGTAGCCCGCTGAAAATTATTTACATTTTAGATTGTTCGATTTAACAGTTTTAATTTCATTTTATCTAAAAATACTTTCAGAATAAAATACAGTTACACCAAAAAAAATGACTATGAAGTGATTTTTAATAAAAAGTCGTACAAATCCGAAAAAAAACACATCACAGTATTTAAAATGGAAATAGTTCTTTAGACGGCCCGATACTGTTTGATCCACGGACCGGTACTGGTCCGCGGCCCGGTGGTTGGAGATCACTGCCTTAAAGAACAATAAGCAATCAATTAAAGATATTTTTCCTATTTAATTATTACAAAGATCATATTTATTAACTTTTATATTAATTACCTTGGAACTAGAAATTTTTAGTAATTGTTTAAACAGAGACAGTTGAGCATCCACATAAAAGCAATTGCTAAAATGAAGTGTTATAATAAGCAATAGGATATTCATTTCTGCTAAACATACTTTTTTCCCCCTGTCATAAATATTTCATTTTTAAAAAAATTCTAACAGAATGCTCGAAATAATTCGACGTTATCTCCAATGACATAACAAATCGTGACCAAACGTGCGCACAAAAATACATTTTCCAACAAAAGCAAACAATCGCAAGTTATTCAAATCCGACAGAATCATTGCATTCGTGATTCATAAGTAACCTTCATTTGACAGGAACATCTGTTTGGAAGCGGGATTTTTACTGATGTTACTCAACATTATGCGTTCAACAGAAGGGGAAAAAATGCGAGCAATTTATGACAGTTTTTACAAATATTCTACATCACTCCTTTCCCTATTTTGTGCTTTTAAATCATTTTTCTTTCTTTCATTTGCTATTTAATTATTATCCTATGTTCATTCTACAGTTAAAAATAGAAAAGGGTATAAAAAGAGGAAACGTGTTATCTATCTTATCTCACAAAAAGACATGATTATTTTAATAGGAAGTGAAATTTGAGTAAAGATATTTTTTGCTCAAAAAAAAAGAAATGGGAAAAGTGGGACTATTCAGTGGAAGATGATTAATATACAAAAAAAAGAAAGAAAAGAAATGAAATGGCAGACAGTGTTATTATCTTTGAACTCAATAAACTAAAAGGATCGGCTGATCTGTAAATCATTTTTGATGAGCCTTGTATTTTTGAACCTATCCATTTCTTTTAATATAATTATACGAAGAAAAACTGAAGCGATTTAGTAGTAATAATAATGTCACTTTTTGAGATGTCATGTTTTTTTTTTTTACAATACGCTTTTAACTCATATAACAGTAAAATTTTAAAAAAACCTTAACTTTTCAGAAAAATAATTGAAAGTTAGTTATTTTTAAATGTATTTTAAACAATTTAATGTAAATAATAAGCATTTTGTTACCTGGTTAATAATTTCGATTTTTTCTGAAATTTTTAAAGAGAAAGGAGGAGTCTACGTTTGTATCAATTAATCACGTTTCTAAATATAATATTTGAGATACTATTTACACACACTACACCAGTATTAGATTTCTTTTCTTTTGATTCGTCAGTTCCGACAATAATTGATTTATACTTTTAAAAAATAGAAGCTATGGTATAAATTCAAGCGAAATTAATTCAATGGATACAGATAGTACTCCTGAAAAAGCAAGATGACAATTGAATTTTATATTTGTAGAAAATACTTCTTACATTAAGTATACAAAAAAAAACAATAATTTTAAAACTAGTACGGGAAAAAATTCAAGTTTTTGAAAGAAATAAAATGTACACTATATTTGTCAAACTTGGCTGTTTTTCTCTAATGAAAAAAAATTTGTTAAATTACTATTACTTACTACAGAAAGTATAGAAAATTAAATAAATAACGATGAAAATTTTTAATTGAGATAAATAATGATGTGGTTATCAGTGGCGCACACAGGAATTTTTCAGGGGTTTGGGGGGTTCAGAATCGAAAGTCCACCATTCTCGTGGACGCAAACCAACATATTCTCTTGATTTTACTGATTTTGGGGGACAAAAAACAGTAAAAAATTAATTACTGAATAAATAATTAGCATTAATTAATAAAATTAATTATTAATAACAGATAATTAAATTTTGCATTCTAGATACATAGGATTATAATTAATCGGAAAAAAATCGAGGGCTTTGAGGGGGAGGTTTATCCCCCCCCTTGTGTGTTCCACTGATGTGGTTATCACATTTAGCACAGTATTTTTTTTAAATCTTAACTATCTATTTACACATTACAACTCTTTAGAATAAAATATTGATTAAAATATTTTTTTTTCTTCTTAATTTAAAATAAATCTATAATTTACTTATGTTTTCGCATCGTTTCTGATAATTGAAATAATTTTATCCAAAAAAAATGTAAAACAATACTAATTGTAAGATAAAAAAAAAGTACTTGACTAATTTCTAATTCTAATTATCATACTTCCGAACATTCCACAGCTTTTAGTAGAAGCATTAAATCATTAATTTTTTAATGAATAATATTTAACTAAATTCTAAATTTAAGAATGTAATAAACAATCAAGCTCACAACTTAATCCATTCCAAAACAATGGATATACACAAACAATCCACTCCCAAATCTCCCTAAACCAAACTGCGCTTTATAAAGTTTTCAGCTTACACATTCCAGGCAGAACTAATCCAATGAATTTCTTCAAGCGACCGCTTCATTCCCCCCTCTATTTATACGTCACATTACCGATACTGGGTCATTTTGTTGCCAGGGACATGTTCAGCTTTTCGGATAATGAAAACAGAACCCCTCCATTACATAATTAGACGGAGGACTAGTACAGTTAATCCACTTATCTGCTTTGGGTTCATCTAGTTTGGCGGTCTCTATGATAGTCTTTTAACTAACGAAGCTTAAAAAGAACAAATCTACTGAAATTTGAATTGGGACGCTATAAATATCAATCAGTGTATACCAGTGCTGTTTTAATCTATTATTATCGCTAAACTTTTCAAGCCAAGTAGATGAACTTTTGGAAATGATATACGTGTTAGTGAAAGAGTAATATTTTACAAAGGAAATAGTTAAGATTAAATCTGGACCAACACAAAGACTACTTTGTCTTTCTTGACATTGAATAGAAGATAAGCTAAATGGAATGATGAACACAATGCTAAAAAACAATTGGCGGTCTTTTAGCAACAAATGTCGCAATAAATTGTACTTTAAAGTTAAATAATACTAAATCATGTTAGACAATAATGACATGTTGCTAATGTAAGGAAGATGATAATCTTGACAATAAATTTGAAACTTCAAAAGGTAATCTTAGTAAAAGAACCTACTTCTTAAAGAAACAGCCTCATAACTGAACAAAAAAATTATAAGTAAAAACAAATCAATTTCAAATTGTGTGTGAATCAATACAATCTTCAAGTAAAATAGAGAACGTTTCAAACATTCGTTGGGTTTTGGTGCAGAAAATATGGTTAGATCTGGTTATATATATATACAGTGGCGCACACAGGAATTTTTCAAGTGTGGGGGGAGGGGGGTCCTTGGTCGAAAGTTCACCATTCTTGTATCATGCTCCTTTTGATTTTGTCGATTTTCGGGAACAAAACACAGTAAAAAACTAGTTTTTGAATAAATAATTAGCATTAATTAATAAAATTAATCATTAATTGCAAGTAATTAATTAAATTTTACGTACTATATACTTAGAATTATAATCAATCGGGAAAAAATTAAGGGTTTTGGGGGATCCGGATCCCCAAGACCCCCTCCTTGTGTGCGCCACTGTACATACATATGGTAAGTAAGGAATATATATTCCAAAAGAAGCAAACAATAAATAAATCAGTGTTGAAGAAGATCGTCTGAACACATGGTAACTTGGGATATATGAAGTAAGACACTGAATTTTAAAAATATATACATCAATCTTTTTCTTAATAGTTTTATAGCAAGCATTTTTACCTTTGCATGGCATCTATCTAAATTTTTTTCTATTAATAATCTTATATCATATTAAAAACAATGCAGCACAAATTCTTTTTTGATGAGGATAATAATTGTTTTTTCGTTGTATTTCGTCCCCCCCCATCAACATCATTTGCCTTTCCATCAACATCATTTCCTTTCCAATTGCAAACCAACATATTAATGCCTTCGAAATTTTATCTGGATCTCTATATCTTTATGAATTAACATACATCTAATTTTAATATAAAATAATAGTTTTTTCTCCAAACATGTACATTTTCTTATTTCTCTTTTCTCTTTTATTCACAGTAGCTAAATTCCTTTATTCACAAACCAAACAGAGAAATCCCCAATATTTCAACAAATATCCATGTTTTAGAATGTTATTCTATATTAAAACAAATTGTGTGCTAAAAAGCAAACTGAAGTGTATCACAACTGTTTGTATACGGCATTAGAAGAAAAATCATCTTATATCAAAACAACAAAGGGCATCATTTTTTCTGAGAATTTTTGGTAGACAATCAGGATTTATTTTTTTTTATCAGAGCAAAAAAACTTTTCATTCTTCATCTTATACCATATTTTGAACTTATTGCTACAATCGGATTGGCCAAGCGTGGCCCAAACACAGTCCTGATCTCATTTTTAACTATTTTTCTCTGTTTTAAAAAATTCTATAAAAACTTTTAATTATAAAATAAATCCTTTATTATAAGACAAATAAATTTAAGTGTTAAATTTCACTGACATAAAAAAATTCTTCCTTCGAACAAATCATGCTTATAATTTTTCTGGTTACATACAGAAGCATAATCAATTTATTTTATGTGGATTTTACATGTTAACTTTTTAAAGCTCGGGAAAGACTATTTCTGATTTTAACACGCCCACAAAGTTTCACTCTGCCTCGATGGTCATTCGGATGAATAGAGGAATAATTGAATAGAAGTTAGAAAGGAAGCACAGGTATTAGTTATGCCATTCCTTCGGAATTTGCAAAGGGTTTTTCAAACACAGAGCACTCTCTCTTTGAGTACTTGTATATGTAACGGTTTATGAAATAAAACTTCCACGTCAATAAAGAAATAACGATAAGTTAATTTCTCAGTACAGGAAAATTATTCATATTTAATCTTTAGGATTCATTTGCATCTCGTAATATAAAAAAAATTAAGTTTTTAAATTATTATTATATTTTACTTTAAATCCCAAGATAGTGTTTTATCAGACCTATCTTTTTAAATTGAACTATGAAATAATAGATATCTATTCACAATAACATTACACAATAATAAAGGCAATTAAAAATTTGATAATATATCTGCAGTCTACATAATTTCAAAAACCTCGCAAAACCAATTTCTATTTGTCGAAATTTAAGCTGTTGTACTAAAAGGATTTCTATTTTCCAGATGATGAAATAAATGTTATTAAATTCTTTGTTTAGACAGAATATCCAGAAAGTCTTGAAAGGGTATACCTTATACGGATACATCCTTCTACAACAAAACACAATGCGCACTTTGTATTCTCGACACTATCCCCATTCGCTACGGGGGTCTGACACGGTACCAAGGTGAGTCAGATAAACCCATGTTCTAGATCTCGAAAAAGATACGAAAAGATGAATCGGGCAATTGTGTCCATTACGCGGAAAGCCCACACGACAGATGAGGCCAAAACGTTATCACATTTAGATTTAGCCCTTGCACTGTGTACATGGGCATGAGGAGCAGTCACGAAACGATTTCAAACTATTATCCATTATTATAAAATATATTCGAAAGGACATTTATAGAAAGTTTAGAAACTTAGGGCAATGGGCACTTTTAAAATGACAGTAGTGATGTTGAGTATCAAAAGAAAAGATAATGTTTAACAATTGAAAGGAATTGATTATTTATTAAGAACACCCTCTGAAGCAACACGAAAGCTACTGGAGACAAACCTCATAGTTTATAGAGTTCGTGTGACAACCCTGCACTCCACTCTATGAACTTCCCCACTACATCAACGTGTATATCTTTGAAACCTTTCACCTTTACGTGGATCAGCACCACTACACAAAGGGTCTTTAGTGGCTTGAGTGAGTGTTTAATAACATCGCCTTATAAAGTAACAAGAAGGTTATTAGCGATGGAGCTCATAATTTCGAACCCCAGTCTAGTAACGAGGACAACACCTCAGCTGAAACCGTCCTCCAAACAACCACATGACATCATGGGAGGAATTTGAGATTCGACAGATTTCTCGTGCATCAGCCCCTCTACACGGTAGGCCTTCGGTAGCACTAAGGATCGAATTCATGACACTTCGGAGTTTTTAGTGTTGTCCAGATTCGAACCGACAACTCAACAGGAACAAAGCTGGCCATGTGAACACGTGATCAAGACCACTCAGCAACCATATCCTAAGTGACGGATTTAGGTTCGATGCCGCCCTAGGCCCAAGTTAATTTGACGACCTTATATATAATAATACTACAAATAGTAATAATGGATTCGAATTAAATTTAGGTATTCAATTTAGGCATGGATTATATAACAAAAGGTATAATTAACTATGGTGAATTAATATTTTTTGTAATAATGATGAGCAAACAAACGCTACATTTAGGTTTTTTTCAAGAAAAATTTAAGAAAAATATAACGACAATAGATAAATGCTATACTTAACGAAATTTTTTTTTAGTACCTATTTGTTAGATATTTTAAATTTTACTACTCTTACACGATTAATTACTACGAAAAATTTTCTACCCTTTTAATAATGACATCTTGAGATTGTCAAAGCAAGAAAAGAAGCATTTAAATTCAGTCTTACAGTTGATAAAAGCAAAATCGATTTCAAATTTTGGCCGCCTCTAAAATTTTGGCGCCTTTAAAAATTTAACGTCCAAGGCCAGGGACTAATTCTAATTCCTTCACTGCATATTCTCCATGAAGAGGAAGATCTTACTGAGGAAAGAAAGATGAACATGGAAGTTACAGAATAATTGAATTTAAGGTATCCGAACACGTTCGAAGTATGTTTTCACAAAATAACACATTTAAACATCATAAAACCTTTTTTGGGACTCAATACCAATAAATACTACTATTTAACTAATAATATCTAAAATAAATTTCTTGAAGTTTATAAAAACCACAATTATAAGTGAAATTTTAGCAATATTTCTGAAAAACTTCAAAGCAGTTAGAGAAAAAAGTAATAAACAAATATTTGTAAAAACTATTACTAAAACAAATTAAATGCATTTATTTAGAAAGTGTACTAAAATTTTAATTTTTTATCAAAATTTGAAAATTTTAGAGCTTATTGAGTATACATTGTAAGAATTGTGACATTCTTTACGAGACCATTGTTTAATAAACAAGCCATAACTCAAAAAGTATTCATACAATAAGAAATATTTTAATACATTCTCTAAAAAATAACATAAATATCTGGTTCAAAAAATTTTATAGAAATACATTCGTAACATTTTGAGTTATCAGACTCGCCATGATATATTTTGAGCAACTTAAAATGCCCACTTCTGGTAGACCAAAGACCCACTTTCGGTTTTTCTAACTTAATAAAATTGATTGTAACTTGGCCTCTATGTAGCGTAGAAACAAAACAAAGTATGCCTCTTAAAGCCAAAAGATAGCTCTATCCAATAAAATAAGAACAAAAATATCTGTCCTGACCAAATTCGGTCATTTTCAACGTGTTCGGATACCTTAAAGAAATGAATGCGCATTGCGTATTGTTAAAATAATAACGCTAACATACATATCACAAACATGAAATCTATCATTTTGCCAAATATGTATTTCACCTTTGGAGGCCAAATCAAAGAACTCATTAACTGTCGAATACCATTTTTAGATTTGCCCAACCCCTCTTTCTTTCCTTGCTTTATAAGACTTCACATATTACAAAAACATCCATCACAATTACATAAAAATAACAAAACTAGGGTACTTATTTCCATATAAATCTCAGCTCTTCTTCAACATGGTGCAATGCTTTTCCCAAAACTATTTTTTCGCTTTGGCCTGCGACACTTTAAAACACCCCTCCCATATTTGCACAAAACATAATCCTCAAATTATGAACCACACACCCCTATAGGCTTATGACGGGACCAATTTAAAAAGCCTCTATCCTCTCGTTGGGTAAACTTCTCGGTCTGAAATTCTCTTTAATGATCTCTAAGCTCCTGCGGACCAACCAAACTTGGGGGAACTAATTAGCAAGAATTTCTGGAGTTGGAGATTGAAGGGGCTGTTGACACATGTGTTCCCAGCAATTTCGCTCGGGTGGACAGGTTGAAAACTTTTGCTTCGATCGATGGACCGTTGAATTTAATGGATTAATTGAAAATTGGGGAGATGGGCTCGCAGATTGGGCAAGGCAGGTGTTGAGACTCATGATGTCTTAAGAGGACTCTCTTCAATGCAAGGTGAATACTAATCATGGCGGAAAGTTTGCAAAGTCATTAATTCAGAAATCGGTTTAAAATTTGAAGATTCAATTAGTTATCAGCACGTTTTGGTAAAACAATATTTTATATAAACATCACTCTCATTTATATAATAATTAATTGAAAACCATCTTTATTGAGACATTAAAAGGCAGACAAGCTAAGAAGAATTTTAAATAGATGGCACCACTATATTTAACAAGTAATATTCTTTATTTGGGCCAGAATGATAATTCAGTAGATTCCACATTTGTAAGAAGGTGAATGACTAAGCAATTACATAAGCATCACGTTAACAATAATTAACGCCTTACACATGTATTTCAGAGAATACACAAGCTTTTGTCACTAAGACACAACTGATTTTTCATGAATACTATACCAAAGTGTAGGTAACGTATTGATAAGAATTAATAAAATTATGTTACGTTTTCAGTGATATTGTTGTGAAAAATGTTAAACGTCAATGGCGAGATTTTATAATGAAGATGTGAACTAAAATTTTAGTAGATGTCATTGTATAAAAAGAGGTAAAATTATTTCTTCTAAAGCGAATTATATTTAAAATTATTATATGCATTATTTAATAAAAACTTCATTCAAACATTGCAGTTAGAGCAATTACAGGTACATGTAAGTATTTATAAGTTCTTAATATTCGTAAAATAAATTATTATTCGTTTCCTATTAGTTCTCAATATAATTTTGTTGTATTGTTTATCAATAAACTATTTTACTTTATTTATTTATTTTTATTTTTTCATAAAAACATGTTTAGAGAATTGCGGTGCGATATTCCCTGTTTCTTTATCAGCTTTATGTATTTTTTAATAGGGCTCCAAACCGAAACTGAGCCGGGGAAAAAAATAACGGTTTATTTCGTTTCGATATATCTTCAGTCATTTTGTTACTGTAACCAACTAATCGATACTTTCTAACTTTGCATCAACCATATAATTTTATCATCTTTAAATATACATTGCTTCTCGATTTCCAGTTTTGATGTTCACTAGTAAATTTCAGTTTCACTCGAAACTATTTGTAGAAGGCAAATTTAATTATATCGCATGAACTAGAAGTAAAGATGATTAAGATAAAAATATACATATAAACTAAAATTATTCATTCGGAACAGAACCAAAAATCGTTATTTTTGTCGGAACGAAAGTCGGAACTGAATTGATATATTTCTTTTAGTTGAACCGGAACGAAAAACTGGAAGAAAAAAATTACGGTTCAAAGTCCTGTTTTTAAAAACATTGAAGTGTTCATTTTAGGCAGATTTCACAATCCTTGCTTTTGTTTTTTTTTAAATTTTTGTTACAGACCCGTGGATTTTTTTTTATTTGCTTAATTGATCATTTAATTGAGAATGCTACAAAAAATTATTTACCAGTCTTCGTAAATAAAAAAAAAACAATAGTATTGCGCACCTCTCCTCCAACTCCAAGTTACAATCTTAGAAAAACAAAGTAATATTTTATTTATGATACATATATATAATTCCTTTTTCTAACTTAACTAAATTCGAAACAATACAAAAAGTTACATAATTCAATAGAATAACTGGTATTTTCACAGGCATGCTCCTCTTTTTCGAAGAAAAAGAAGCCGCTCAACAAACACAATCATATTTATATTTGTATTTATTTTGAAAAACAACCACTGTGTCTCTTTACATTGAAAAACTCAAATGTCTCCCAAAAGCTATAATTGATTACAAACCGAATCCACTCTGCCCCAACGTTTATTTTAATTCATTCAGCGCAGACCCATTACCACATACGATGAATGAGAAATGATTAATGACCACGCTATTCCCCATTCGTACATTAAAAAGGTCTAATCAACTTCTTAATAACAGAATTAACTTTTTTTTAACAGTTAACAACCAAGTTTGGGATAGAGCCAAATACTCCGAAGGGAAGACACAAAATTCCTCTGGAGAAATACGTTATTTTCAATTAATCTCGCAATCCATCCCTATACCCACGGTATGTTATTTAATTTTCGTGTGAGCTTTTTTCACACTTTTTTGCATCTATAAGACACTTTCTACTAATCTTTCCACAAATGATGATAAATTGTGTTAATTGAATATTCATGATCAGTCTGAATTGGTTGCAAGAGGCATTAGTCTTTTATTTTTTACACTAATGTCCATGGCTATTGGACTCAGACAGTCGCACATTAAGCACAGACAGACAGAATGGACTCTAAGCACGCAACGGTCTCGGTATCGTCCAGTGACCTAAATGTAGAAACAATAAATGATGGGGCGGAGGGAGAAATGTAAAATACACATCAGTCAAAGTACAGTTTATAACCTTAAACAATTGCAATCAAATGCTACATGGTTGATCTGGCTTATGACTCTTGTAATAGCTTCCGTGTCAGGACTTTCTTCCGTTTATTTAAACCACGGTTTTAACCCATTATAATACTGATAAACAGTATTGTGTGTGTTCACTTGCAGTACCTACAAATAGAAATTCATGAACTAATCGGTGGAATATAAAAGGGGCAATTTATATGCAACGCTTATTTTCTCATTTTTCACGCAAGTGTTTAAAATATTCTTGCACTTAAATCCATCTTAATAGCATTGAGTTAATTCTTTTTAACAAGGATTTCTTTTTGTTTACATCTTCGCAGAATTCGAAATAACCCAAGCATTAATTTGCAAAAGATTTGATCTAATGTTTATCAACGTTGCACTTTAGCGCAACAAGAGAGTTAGTAGCAACGGATCTCATAATTTTGAACTAAAATCAAGTTTTAAGAACGACACCTGTGTGTGAGTTGGCACCCCACTTCACATGTGAACGTGATGACTCTGTGCCACTAATATTTAACGTGCAGCTACTCTATACGTTGTGTCTTCAGTGACACTAGGTTTTGAACACGTGACTCAACAATCCCGGTTACGAACTCACGACCATGATCACCAGTTATTGCGGCCATCAGATTGGATGTGCATCAACTGCTGGATTTTAAGAATGACACCAAGATTCGACCTCACAACTCTACAGAAATAATGCAGGTCACACGTTCGTCGCCCATGACCAATCAGATTACCACGGCTTTGAAATAGGACAAAGCAAAGTGGTAAATGATTGCTCAAGAGAGAATTAAAACGCTACTGACATGATATCTATCAGGCAGGGGCTATCCTCTAGGATTTGCAACCCCCGGATCCCGGTGTTTCTTAAAATCCCGAAATCCCGGGATTAAAATAACTAATCCCGGGATTTAATTTTTGCACTCTGCCGTCGAGATAGTATTATGTTCACAGCAAAAATAGTAGTAAATTATTCGCTAAAGAAACTTAAAGATGCAAACAGTGCTATAAGATAAAAAGTATTATATGCAGCTCTCATTTCTCATATGGGAGAACGTCACACAGATCTAAGTAGTTTACAGCAATGCTTACACAATGGTATAAGCAACGTCTCAGGAATAGATTTTGTCACAGTTCCTTCTTCACAATTAAATGCCGTAAATTAATGATGGACCTGCTTCAGTGGTGTAACGCAATACCTCCGTAACTCCAGCACCACGAGGAGGGGGGCAAAGCTTGACTGACGCTGAGTACGGCTCGGGGCCAAAAATTGACTTCTCAGGGGGGGAGTAATATTCTCCGTTATGACACTAACCTGCTTGAAAGACTTGATGCTTTAAGTCTCAATGTATTAGTAACAGCTCGTGCAATTGGATCTTCTATTTCAGGTAACATTTGAAATTGATTCCCATTCTGATTAGATAACTCAATCAATTTGTACACAAAAACCATTAGGTGTTGCTAAAGAGCTAGTTAAAATTATCAAAGAAGGATATGAACCAAAAAAAAAATACAGCCTATTAGATCTGAGACAGTGTCATGAAAAATTCAAAAACAAATGTCTCTTTTTGAAAATGGAAGAAGACGTTGTGATTACCTGGAAAGAATATATACTCCTATTTAATGACGATAAAACTTAAAGTGTACAGTCTGAACGAGCATTTTCTTCAGCAAGACAATTTGTAACAAAAATAAGAAGCTGTTTAAACGATGAAACTATGGACAAGCTGTGTTTTTTAAAAGCTTTATTTTACAGAAACACAAGAATTGTTTTTTAATTTCATTATGTACTACTTTCTATTTGATTTTTGTGATGAATTAAGTTTTGGGCCTAAAGACATCTTAAGACGTCGCTGTTGATATTTATAATGAAGAAATGTCGATGATTTTAAATATGTAGTTAGATCTAAATTACACTAATTAAGTAAGAATCACATAATAAAGAAAAATGTATTTCATAAGAAATTTAAAATAAAAAGCATATGTCCTTAATAATATAAAAGACAGAAAAAAAATTAATCACATTCTTTAAATAAATATAATCAAATACTATAGTTATAAATAAATCACAATAATAAGAAAAATTATAGTTTCCTGCCGTTGATAAAAGGATTTCACTCTACTTCAATCAATTAGTGTTACTTTCTGTAAGAATTTTGAAAGAAAAAAAAATTTCCTCTTTCCCAGAAAGTTATAATCCTTACACGTTTTTAATCTTATGCTCTCGTCAGTTTTAGTTATTATTTGAATTTTTATTTTTCAGCAACACACCTTTTATGTTCCTTCCAGGAAACCTTTTCTAGCACTTATCCTTTAAAAGGATGATTAAATATCTGTTTTCGAAGTTTTAATGCAGTTTTTTGTGCCGATTTTTATACTCAAAACTTAAATCTACAATAATCCGATACACTGGATGAAGCCAAAAATAACTCTTCACATCTTCCAAGAAACATACAGCAAATTGTATTTCAGAAGTCATTTATTTTTATTATAATTGCAGACGATTTATTGGCAGTGAGTATGGCAATTTTGAATCACCATTAGATGAAAAGAACTCCCTACTTACCACATCACCCACACGTGATGTCTTTGACGCTCTCTCGACAGTCTCCGTTGCTCCTCGTGTGTTTGGTGGGTAATTTTATTTTATTTTTAATTTACGTAGCACTGTGAAGTAAAACAAGGGCTACTGGTGACGAACCTCATAATTTTGAACCACCGTCAGTTGACGAAGACGGCACCTGAGCTAACATTCCCCTCTCTAAACTTCCATACCACCCAACAGGAGGATTTTGAGCACCGAAAACTTTATCGTGCTTCAGATCATCTTGAGCCCAGGGTCATCAGTGATCATGACCACTCCACTACCGCGAATGACAACGTGGTGGAGGGAATCCACGATTTGAAATGAATATCGTTGTTGTTGTGACTAATGTCACCTGCCTGACGAAGTCAGATCGAGGCCCGCGAAATTCATCGCGGCTAAGGGCTAGAATTTTTACGCGTGTCGTCAGCCTTAGCTTTGAGCACCATGCAGATGACAGTACGATTTTGCTCGGTTCCACCCCAATTTAGAGGAAGAAAACCCTGGGGGTGGACAGGTGCCTCACACCTCTCTTTGGTAACCACAACATCCATTGGACCACATTGATTGTGCGTGCGTATAAAAATTTCATATAATTTACAACGAAGATGTACCTTCTCCTTGTACCTTTTGTAAATATGAGAGATACTAAGCACAAGTTATCTACATCAGTGTTTTCCAACTTTTTTATCGCCATTGACCGGTCAACGTTTGATAATTTCACGCGGCCACTGAGAGTAGGACGTTGAATTTTTATATACATTAGAGTGCTTTTTATTTCATTCTTTTAATTAAATTGTATTCAAATATGCCTTCAGAAAGAATACAGTTACACCTAAAAAAATTGGTTCAACATGGAATATAAAGTGATTTCCATGGAAAGTTGTGCAAACCCGATGGAAATATACCACAGTAAATAAAATGGAAATAATTTTTAATGGTTCTTAGGGTGGCGCGGAACATTTGATCCACGGACTGGTACGGGGCCACGGCCCGGAGGTTGGGGGACCACTGGTCCACATGAACGCAGACCTTTGTACTGTTTGTTCATTAAAGCTTTATATCGTAGATTTAACAAAAAGCCCCGTTTAAACCAGTGATTCAAAAAATTTTATCAATATTTTAAAAATGTCCACCAGTTTTTTTATTTTGAGTCGATCATTGATCGATTTCATGATGACCAGCAGAAATATTTTTATCCAATAAGTTGTTCCTTGAACAAAAATTTGCCATTTACTACTTAGGGAGGCAAATTTTATTTCTTGAAGATTTAAATTCTTCCTTTTTGCATTCTTCACAACCTGTTCCCTCAATATTGCTGAAAACCACATGGAATTAAGAAACTGAATTAAATTACACATATGTCTAATGTCTTAAATACAAATTCCAAAAATATATTCAAATCACATTTCATCTTATCAGAGAACTAAACATTTACTTAAACTGAAATAATCCTTTACAAAGCAATGTAATTTATATCTGTTATAGTGGTAGAGAAACACAAGAGGTTTAAATTAAATAAGTAAATATTACATTATGATAAACTGACAGTGAATATCATTTACAAACGCAAAGTATTGTATTGATATATATAATCTAATTTCTCAAAACACACACGCGACATTGAAATTGTTTTGAAATGTATAAGCATAATTTCATAAAAATGTACTTTAGGAGAACCCTGTAAACATCGTTTGGAAACAATAAAAATAATTTAATACATCATGGGTGCGTGAAAACAAAGTATGTAATATTATTAAAACAATAGCACAAAACAATATAAACTTAGTTTATGTAATCTAATAAAGTATCATGACATTAAACTGAAGCTTTTATAAAAAGTAAAATAATAATGCAAAAATATACCTTATATATTTGAATCTCTGAATAATAGGATATTGATTTAAGTGATGTAAACTGAGAAAGAAAAGGAAGATTTTCAAACATAATTTTGTCTGAATTTATTTTTCATTTGATTTTTATACAAATGTAAAACGAAAGGACTTAAATTCACTTCCCTCCTACTAAATATCTATATTATGCTTCAATGTAAGATTTTTTAAAGAAATATTTTCTTAGCGAAGTTAACTAACTTTAAATTGATATAACATGATTCACTAAATAATGATTATATATTCGATATAAGCATCGCGGCCACAACAGCCTAGTGCAGGGGTGGTGAACCTTTATAGATCAACGTTCCATTTTTTCTTAAGAAATGCTTAGTGAGGTATAGACGTGCCATCAAACAATTTTGACTTGTGATTATTGGGAAAATAATAAAACTGATACCAACACAAAGCTCTTTATTTACTAAAGAAAAATACATTTGTATTTTTTAGTAGTAAATGTTTTAGTTATATAAACGTGTAATTCAAATTATATAAAGTAACATTAGTGTGATTTCTGCTGTTGCAGATTAGAAGACAAATAAATTATATTAGGATCGGGTAAGATGTTACATTTAGCAGAATGCATGCTGAATTGGAGTCATCTGCCAAATGGTTTCTAAGCGAGTCTTTAATGTTATTCATCCCTGAAAATAATGATTCGTAGGCATAGGTCGATGAAAATATGGTTGAAATAGCACGAGCCTGCCTCTTCAAACATTTAAACGAATCTGGAATCGAATTTAATGTTTCCAAAACTTCGTTACTGACATTTTACTTATATTGCTCGTTAATCTTTCTGTTTCAATCAATTCTAACTTTTTCCTTGTTTCAATAAATTTTTGAATCCATATTCAACTAGACTAGAAATCAATAACTTACATTTCAAATTCTTCAATTTCCAACCAATCGAATTGCGGCAAGTTCAGTTTATAAAATGATGTCACATCACGGTACATAATAAACTTGAGCGTTTCTGATAATTCTTTGAACTGAGAAAATCTCGCTGAAAATTCCTTAATTAATGAATCAATCGCGTTTGATCGTGTTGATCGGTGGCGTGCCCAAAATATTGTGCCGCGTGCCATCAATGTCACTCATGCCAATGGTTCGCCATCCCTGGCCTAGTGGTTCTGATCACAAACTCGTGGCATGAATTTGAATCCTAGAGACATTGAAGACCTGCTTTGTAGAGAGGCTGATTCATGTTAAATGTGCCGAGGCATAATGTCCTTCCGTTGGCGTGGCGTGAAAATTGAGAGAAAGATTGCCAAAGAGCTCAGGTATCGTCAACGTCGCTTGACCAAAGTTCAAAATTACCATGTCCGTTGTAATTTGTACTTTAGTGTTCTGCTGTTAAAAATGTCAACTTTGATTTTATCCAATAAAGACTGGACACGGGGGTGGTTGTTTCCCGGAGTATCGGTTTGCAGCTCTAAGCCCTTTTCGGGTGAGCTCTGTTCCCTAGGGTGTTCAGCCAATAGCTCTCGTGTTACTTTCTTTATATATATAGTGCGACGTTAATACTTACTCTGACTCGATATAAACATTTGAACGACGTTATACTTAAACATCAAAAACGTGACTACTATCTATGTATTTTGCGTTACATTTATTAACGCTTATTTAATGTTTGATTTTTAAGTTAACTAATGTCTATAAAGGTTTGATAAAAAAATTTTTGTGTGTGTGTGTGTGTGATGAGGCTTTGAATCTACGTTCTTCCAAATTGGAAGACGGGAAAGTAGCCAACAACTCCTGTACAATAACCCATAATGCTGGATATAAAATTGGGATCTGTTTTTATAACCAGAATTTGTGGTATCTTTGTTCAAACATTTGTTAAGTCCCTCATTTGTGGATATTTCAAAAAGACGCTCCAGTATTAGTATGAATTCATCTTTTTTTTTGAAGGAGAGGGGGTCTGAGATAGCATATTGCGCAAAAGGGTTCAACACCCAGTCGGGCATATCCAAGCGCATTATTGTTATTTACTTAAATTTCCATAAAAATAAAAATGGATCAAAATTTTTTTTAATTTTATATTGAACCTTGCACGGACCCCTGACGTTGTTCAGGGACCCCCAAAACAGTTTTAATTTTCCACGGCCCTCCTGAATAACATCGGGTACCACTTTGGGAACCACTACCTTAAAAGAAAGGAAAAGAAAAGAACGTCGAATTCGGACATTCTGTGTGAAAATGTAATCAGAACACAATCTCTCAAATCATGCGGACTTAACAAGGACATAGTAAAACATTACATTCAACACTTCTATCATGTGGGGATCAACATTGTGTTCACTACGGGATATTCTCTCCTCAACAACGGAAAAGCCAGAGATGACGAATAGATCCCAGAGCAAAGTTCAGTCAGAGTGGAGAACTCAAGGTGAGAAACGTGTCGCCGGTTGATTTTTTTTCCGGTGAGGGGTCGACGAATAACAGTTATTCCATCGCTCATCACAACAGCTGAAGGATGTAACTTTCCTAAGGCTTCGATTCGCAACAATCATTCATTTAAGCGCCACCCCTTCCTGGGTATCAAATGTTGGGGTTTTATTTACATGAATATTTCTACTGGGTCACATCGGCAGATGATGTGCTTTATTTGCACGGGACAGTGAAATACGTTTAACGCGAAAACGCTTAAGGTATCCGACTACGTTCGGAACCATGATATTGCAAAAGCGTATAACTGGATAATATTTATGATATTTAGTGTCAGTTAGATTATAAAATGTATATAAAATTGTTGTAAGAATATTATTACAATAAAAAATTATTTAAGTACAATATTATGACAAAAAATGAACACAGAATGACCCATTTTCAAAATATTCTCCTTTTATGAAAAAATGCTTCTAATATAATAATGTTTTGGCTGTACATAGTACAAAGGCTCAACTAGAATTCTTGAAATATATAAATTAGAAGTGGGTTTATCCATGTTTTAGTACAAAAGAGGGGAGAAATTTTAAGAAAAAAACGTCGATAATTATTTCAATTAGTTGTAATTCTAAAAAGAATGTGAATTTTTCAACAAAAAATAGTTTAGACTCTCTGAAGAAGTCTTTACTTTATATAAACAAAATATTATTATTTTAGAAGCATTTTTTATAAAAGGAGAACATTTTGAAAAAAGGTCTTTCTAAGTTACTTTTTTGCCAAAATATTGTATTTATTTTTATTTATTTATTTATTTTTTTTTGTCAAAATGTCCTTAAATCAATTTTATACATGTATTCTAATCTAAGTGACTCTAAGTATCATGAAAATTATCTATTTATGCGCTTTTTTAAAATCACAGTTTCGAACGTAGTCGGATACCTTAAGATGAAATATCGGTTAACATATATGAAATAATTAAACGCGGTCCCGACAAACTATTATGCATCTTTTTCTCTCTAAATACGAAAAAATTTCCCTTCTGAGAATGAACAAAAACGGAAACACCAGCCAGATAGGAATGTCCTACTGTATCATCGGAAGAATTCGTTGCAGTAGAAGATGCTAATGTGTGTACAGCCCCAATAAAAGCAGACTACGACATTTTGGAGTTGGTTCAATGCTCAAAAAATACCATTGATCATGAAAATGAAATGAATAATTCAGCTCCTCTGTTCCCACGTCATCCGAAATGAGGAACATTATAAAAATTATGTGCAGTTATTTAGATACATATTCCAATGATGAAATGAATTTAAAAAATGGACGACATCGATCCATTTGTTGACAGTTTGATGCAAAGAAAAATATCAAATTATTTTCCAAAAACTCTGTTTTGTTTTTCAAAAAAAATTTGTATGAAATTTTATAAGTTCTTGGGAATGTTTTTGTTTCATTGATTTTTTATTATATATATTATTTTGATTTTTATTGTATATATTATTTTTATTATATATTATTTTGATTTTTATTATATATATTATTTTTATTATATATTATTTTGATTTATATATATACATACATATTATGTTTATAAAATAAACTCTAACAAACTTAATGTAAAGGGGCTGATCTACATTAAATCTTTTGAGACTCAAAGTCTTGACGTTTACGTGGTGCGGAAGTTTAAGACAAGGACGCCAACTGAGGTGTACTCATCGTCATTTGACCGAGGTCAAAAGCTACAAAGTTTGACGTTAATATACAATCAAGGAATCAATCAAAAACTTAATTTCACATCACGTGAAAACGCCAGTCTGATTGAGTTAAATGTGAAGTAATCTCTCTCTCTCCACATCCCCTATCGTTCCCTCCATTGAAATTCCTTAGCTGAGAGAAAGTGGGGATTCTTCTTTCTTATAGATTTGTATCTGCAGAAAAGAATGCACACAAAATGGGCACTCTACCCTCATGTTTTAACATAAGTTAAACAAATTCCCGTCTATACCATTCAAACGATTACTTCCAAAACGTATTAAACACACATATAGCAAAGGTTATCGAACGACGGAGTTTTAATGTTTCGCAGCAAGTTTTAAGAAACTTGAAATATATTTAAAAGATTCTTCAGCTTTTAATTTTACACGAAACGTAAAAATAATATGAAAACACAGAATTAAAAACACTGCAGAGAATGAAATATTTTTTTGAAGAAAATCCCTAAAAAATTACTCAGCAATCGGGCATCTAATTTATCACTGAATACTACATTAAATAAAACAATTCATTAGATTTGTTCCCATGAAACAGATAGTTAATATGCACTATTTCTCATTTCAAACCCCGAATTCTGGCAGTCATACGTTCCTTCCAAGAAAAAAAAAAAATTTTTTTAATTAAAACGGGGGGGGGAATATACAGTCAGCAATTTAAATGCGATTTCATCGCTCCTATTTTATTGAAATGAACAAAATAAAAATAACTTTAATGGCCATGAGAAGGTCAGACCACCAACTCACCAGACGGGTTTTCTGCTTTCTCTTTGCCTTCTAATGATTCACAATTGCAAAATTTTAACGATACTCATTTTTCTTTTGAATGTACCCGGAAATCTGTTTTGCTCTTCGGTAAAATTACCGAATAATATTTTCACAGCTGAAGATTTTATGCACAAAACGTAAACCAATATTAATATATATTACAGCCAGGTCATTTCGTAAAGAATGATGCAATAAAGTAATAAATTTCAACTCGTATTACAATATAATCATCTCATGATGGTGACAAGTAGATGGGCTGCCTTTCTAACAGAATGAGATGGGGGGGGAGATCTAATTCATTCAATTCCTATATATACCGGGTGTTTCTAAAAGAATATTGGAGTTTTAACGCTTTATAAGTTTTAACGCATTACATGTAACATATTAGTATGACCAGTGGCGCACACGAGGGGGAGGGCCTTGAATTTTTTCCGATTGATTATAATTTTAAGTATCTAGTATGTAAAATTTAATTAATTTCTTACTATTAATGATTAATTTTATTAATTAATGCTAATTATTTATTCAATAATTCGTTTTTTACTGTGTTTTGTTCCCGAAAATAGACAAAATCAAAAGGAGCCTCATAGAACAAGAATGGTGAACTTTCGACCCCGGACCCCTCCTTGAAAAATTTCTGTGTGCGCTACTGAGTATGACTCGTACATCGAATAAAAGAGCAACTGAAACAGTTTTGTTTGCTGGCATGTGTGCGCGATACGTATGCTAATTTCCCCCCTTTCTTGCCGATCAACGCGCTAACAGAAAAATGACGACTAGTAAACAGAATGTGTTTTGTGTTCTCCGGTTAACAAAGACAGAATCTGCTATTACTGTGCAACGAACGTTTCGTATTAAGTTTGGTTGTCAACCTCCAAATGATAATAACATTCTTAGGTAGTATCATCAAATTCAAACAACTGTCTGTCTTTGTAAAGGCAAAAGTATGGGACGACCAAGGCTGTAACTGGTAACCAACTGTACCTGGTTCTGCCTATCTTGATGCTCTACAACAATGGTTCCCAAAGTGGTCTATATAGACCCCCAAGGTCTATGACGACATGCAAGGGGTCCACACCAGCTAAAAAATAATTTGGGGGTCCATGAGGTGTAAATGGGGTTCTATGACAGTGGCTCTCATTAAACCAGATCGTGGAGGAAATTTAAGGAACTCCACTTGATTGAAAGGAAATTTAATCAAGTGGAAACCAGACTTTCCAATTTAACAGATTTATTTACTAAATTGAATGAGGTTAGTTTGCCGTTACAAGGCGACAGCATAAATTTTATTAAAATAAGGACCACATGTCGACCTTTCTTGCCAGAATAAACAAAAGGAGTATAATATTGGAAGTTGCAAATTTTCCCAGTCTCTCAATTGTCACAGACAATCTACCAGGATAAAGACCTTTTAACCTACGTTCAACATTTAAATACCCCTTTTTTAGATTTTGAAAGTAGGTTTGAGAATGTTTTGACTATCGTTATACCACAATAGGCAATGAATTCATACGGTCACTTTGAAAAAAAAATGTCAGATTACAAGAATTAGGCACTAACGAAGATCCTAAAGTAAAGTATAGAAACGGATGACGATAATTTGGGCTTTAAAAAGATATACCTGTTATTTATTCCATATTATGGAATATATCTTGAGAGCTTTTAATTGGTTTTCTGATTGAGAAGGAGTTACAGTGCGCTTGCCAATCTCCAAAACAAAAGAAGAAAAGACTGGACACTATTAACCGAGTAGATATTTAGGGTTAAACCTGACAAGATTGATGTCAAATGTTGAAAATTTGCTATTGCATCCCCTGATTTATCCCTCCCACTAAAAGCATTTGTTTGTTGCTCAGTTATTTTATGTATTATAATTAAATTTTAATTTAAATAAGATTTTTTTTCTTAAGTTTTATGCACTATACTTCCTTACAGTTAAAAATTTTAGTCTTTTGAAGGAAGACGCTCTATGCCTGCTGTCAAAAACACATATAAGTTGATGAATTTGCAAAAATTTAATATTAGGTAAGCAGGGGTCTTACTTCAAACCGAAAAACCTGTCAAAGGGTCTGTCTATGAAGCAAAAAAGTTTGGGAACCTTTGCTCTACATTATTTTTTTCCGATTGATTATGATTCTAAGTATATAGTGCATAAAATTTAATCAAGTATTTGTTATTAATGATTAATTTCATTAATTAATGCTAATTATTTATTCAATAATTAGTTTTTTACTGTGTTTTGTTCCCGAAAATCGACAAAATCAAAAGTAACATGATACAAGAATGGTGAACTTTCGACCCCGAACCCCCTTCCCCCTAGAAAAATTCCTGTGTTCGCTACTGGTCCTAGAACATATAATTTTAACTTAATGCGTCATTAATTTCTAATCAATCAATAGCTATCCGATATACAATTACAAAATAGTTTAAATCCTCTTTATTGTGCTAAAATAATGGGTTCGGATTTTGTAAATGTTGACGAAGATCGTCGAATGCGTAATGGAAATTCGGAAGCTTTCACTTCGGCTTGTTTGAATAGTATTAAAAATGTGTCTATAACACAATTTTAACAATGTTTCATTAATTTCTAATCAATCAATAGCTATCCAATATACAATTACAAAATAGTTTAAATCCTCTTTTTTGTGCTAAAATAATGGGTTCGGATTTTGTAAATGTTGACAAAGATCGTCGAAAGCGTAATGGAGATTCGGAAGCTTTCACCTCGGCTTGTTTGAATAGTATTAAAAATGTGTCCAGAATACAATTTTAACTTAATGCTTCATTATTTTCCGGTGGCGCACACAGGAATTTTTCAGGGGGGTCCGGGGTCGAAAGTTCACCATTCTTTATCATGCTCCTTTTGATTTTGTCGATTTTCGAGAACAAAACACAGTAAAAAACTAATTATTGAATAAATAATTAGCATTAATTAATAAAATTAATCATTAATAACAAATACTTAATTAAATTTTACGTACTATGTACTTAGAATTACAATCAATCGGGAAAAAAATCAAGGGCTTTGGGGGGTCCGGATCCACAGGACCACCCCCCTTGTGTACGCCACTGTTATTTTGTAATCAATAGCTATCCGATTTACAATTACAACATAGTTTTATTCCTTTTAAAATCTCCACCTAAACTTAGATTGGGCCCTAATCAATAACTAAAATTCTTCATGCTATTTTGAACAAACTGCAAACCAGCAATCTATTTCAATTTTGTACTGTTAAATTCTGGAAAGCTATTGAGTAAATAGATGTTTATTAAATAAGTAATATGAATATTTATGGAGTTCCATTACTCCAGAAATTGTGCAACACATGTTGTTTATGTTGAGAGACTACGCAGGAATATTTCGAAACGGATGTTTATATAAATCCAATACCAGCAACAGATAGTATTCATAAATACTTTAATAAATAAACCATTGATTGTATATTCTCTAGAAAAACATTTTTAAATTTTCCTCCTCATTGGAATTTCATCTCCGATCTACACACGTACGTTTCTCTCCCTAACTAAAAAAATCAGATTTATACACGTAACACTCTCATTCAGTGAAGTATCAGCAACTAATTCAGCTTCAGAACTTAGAGAAAATCACTAAAAGATAGAAAAAAAGATTAAAACTAATACTTCCAAGTCGTCCCATATTCACGCGTGCTGTTCCGATGAAGAGGCATTGAAAGAGATATATATCTTTTTTTTAATGCTCTCGAATGAAATATACATTTGACTCTAGTACCAATTAAAGCAATGTGTATATCACGAATGTACTTTTTCTTTCTCTCTCTTTCTCCCCTTGCTGTCTACGTATATTTTCGTATTTTTATTAAAAGGAGCTTTCCTGCAGAGTCGAGATTATGCAAAGTCTTTTCTTTATTATATGCAATTTAACCTTCCTTTTAGAAGTGTCGGAGCATTTCAGAAACCGTAGCAACATGGAAAAATGAGCCTCAATTTAAGGTAATTCCTAGTACTGTTAAAGAGAAGTGGCTTAGAAAAGCGATGTTTAAATTTTTGATGGGATTTATTTATCATTGATGTGAAATGCGATTTTTTTTTTAAAATAATGTTTAGATGTTGGATCGATTGTAAGTTTCTCGTTGAATTTTATGACAGCACATAACATTAGTTTTGTGAGAGATATCATGCTATTATTTTTTGGCATAAGTCATTTTTTTTTATTTATTTTATTTATCTATTGCAGGAATGTTTTTAGTAAGAATGAATGTTAATTATAAATGTAGAAAAGGATGATCACTTTTTTCGAACATATCAGACGAAGTATATTTAGAAAAGAAAAAAAAAACAAATGGAGTGAAAAGTGCACAAATGAAACATATAACATAAAAGGTTCTATTTTATAGAATTGTGAGGGAGAAAATTCTTACGTTTATATAATAAGCAGGGGGAAAACATTATCAACCACACTTAAAAAATTATAATGCATAATTAACAGGGAAAAACTAACTAGAAAAATTGTAACTTGAATACTCGACGCTTTTTTTTCCCTATGACAAAATAAACTTTTACACTTTATTGAAAACTCTTAAAACTAATAAAATAAAGAATAAAAACTATCCATGAGTTGTAGTTGTCAAATATAAGGGGAAAAAATATAATAAAACAGGTTGCAAAAAAAATGACAAAACAAGCACCGAATAGGTGTAACGATATTCCACACCACCCCTTCCTACCTTTTTTATTATAAATACAGAGCTTGTCTATTTTTAAGCTTGTACTTGTAATAGTCACTAGCAGACAGTGGCGCATATAAGGGGGAGGGAGGACACATGTGTCCGGAACCCTATCGTGTGCTACTTCTCATTTAATTAGGTATACTAATTTTATTAAGTATACTAATTTAATTAAGTATTTGTCAGTAATAATTTATTTTATAAATTAATGCTAATTACTTATTTTTTACTATTTTTTTGTTCTCGACAGTCCATAAAATAAAAAAATAAGTTGTGCGGCGATGGGGTATGATGCGAGAATGATGGACATTCGACCTCTCCCCCGCCTTGAAAAATTCCTGAGTGCGCCACTGCTGTCAGATGTATATTTCAATAACATAAAATAATTCATAATTGAACAACATCAAACAATTTAACATTAGAAAAAGCCATCTATTTTAATAATATTCCGGAATAAATAAAATCTTTCACTATACGAATTCATACATTTATCTTTTTTACCGTTTACGACAATTCTTTTCACAAATATAACGAGTCAAAAAAGTTTTGTATGAAATTAATAAAAAGGAAACTTTTTTTACTATAAACCCTCATGTACCCTTACACCGTTTAACTGGACATCGCCCCATCGGAAATACCAACTGACAACAACAAAAAAAATAATAATAATAAATTTTAGCGTCCCCCACCGCGACCTATTACATTTATTGTAAGTAGGGTAATAATTTTGAAATCCTTATGTGTATTTATTTATCAATTTGTTTTATTAAAGAACGTGGGTTGTTTTTTTTAGTGGAGTGGTCATAATGTTTAGATATATGCACTAAATCATTTTATAGGTTATTTTGCTTAATCGAAACTTTCCCTATCCAGACGACCTGAGCCCCTAGTACCCCTCCCCCGATTTTAATGAGATTTTACTGAAACAAAAAAATTTTAAAAAAGGGTTTTATTAAAAACATCACTAGAAAACGGTTAATACTGTAATTACATGTAGTGATATTCATGTCACCTTACCTTAAACAAAAGAGAGGGAAAAAATTGGATATATTTTCATCGTTTTACCAAAAAAATAAGTAAAAACATGGTAAACCTCAGAAAATCGGTTTTATCTCTGTGGAAGAAATAACCACATTCAAAAAAGAAATTTCCTCAAACAGAATAATCCCTTTAACGTATTTGTTTTAACTACTTCCGTCATATGCAGGCCAATCCGAAATTCAGAGAATAATTACTTCGTCTTTTTAACAGCTGTCAAACGGAGGGTAACAATGTTATGAAATATTAGTGTTTCACAAGGATATGCACATCCTCATGAAACGTTTTTTGAGGAGCACATCTGTCATTAAAAGCATTCTCAGAATCATGACAAGTGCGTTCCTTTTATTTATTTTTTTTCATTCTCGTATTTTAGTTTTACTCTTATTTTGTTCCATAGAGTTGATTTATTTGAACTAAATATATAGATACCGTAATCATTGATAAGTAAAACCTTATTTCTGAATTTTTTTTTATTTTGATTAGATATAAATAAATTATTTCCAATATTTCTGCTAATAAATAACAATTTGCGATATTTCTTTTTTACATTTCGGATCCCAATTGTATAGAAATATAATAAAAAGATCTATTAAAAACTGATAAATAATAAAACAAAGTACATGATTTGGAACAAACTCTCTAATTAAACTAATTATAAATAAGTTTTAACAAAGAGTAACAAAACCAAATTAAAATACAAAAATGAAAAGTATTTTTTTTTATTAACGCAAAAATATTATAAATAATAATCTAAAATCTGATTTTTTTTTCAAAAATTTAAACCGAATACTAAATAATATCAACACAGCTAATAATTAATTAATATGCAACAAAAATAAACAAAGAGAAAGAAATTCAAATCGTACAATAAATTTTCAAAAAGGCCTGGAAATCAGGAATTCAAACAGTAAAAATGAGACAATTACTGGGAATGTATTTAATAAAAATTTTAAAAAACAAACATAATAACATAAGGTCTGTTACACAACAACAGAAAGAAGAACAAAAAATAATAGAATCGTGTTGGGAAAAAAAAGGAATTATATGAAGTAAATCCCCATATTTTATAGCTAATTATTATAACATTAAAGAATAAATATTTTTGCAATTTTATTTTATGAAGAATTGTATGTATCATAAATTAATTCTTTTCTGAAAAGAAACGAATGGCATATTGTACACTTCAGTAAACACAAACAGAACTTTTAACAGATGTATCTGTTAAAAAAGTTCTGTACCCTTTCTCCAACCTCTTTATCAAAGTAATAAATTTACTAAAATAAACGAAGATGTTAAAATAGTAATTCTTCCAATAAATTCGATGTTAGATGCAGACAGTTATTAAGATAAATGAAATGTTTATGCACAGCCTAAGTATTAATTTATTTAAAAAAGCTGTTCCAGAAATAAATTAAAATTACTATTTCAGAGAAAAATAAGTTCATTTATTTCTCCTTTTTATAATTGAATCGGGCCAAGAAAAATATTTTTTATGCATGTTTTAATATTTCAAGAAGTATTTTTTAATTCAAAAGAAAAGTCGTAATACAAGCTGTTGTGTTTAAGTCCGGTAAAATATCAGATAGCAATTTTTTAGCCCAATGCGATAGCATAAAAAATATCCTTTGGTAATAAAAATTACACATTTTTAAAATATTTCAAAAAATAAAAATAAATAAATGACATGCAACTAGGATCACAATTTCTTTCAGAATATTCGATTAATAAAATTACTTGTGCATATTACATTTTTAGTGAAATTTTCAGCTTAAAATTATGTTATATTTTTATTAAATTACGACATAAATCATGAAATGTGTGTTGTGTTTTTCACAATTTAATTCATTTATACAACATTTTTTAAAAATTTATAATTATAAATTCTACGAAATTAAAATATTAAATAATTAAAAAATTAATCGAATACAGAGCTAGGTAGAACACATATATCCTGGTCATAAAATTCATATATAATACGATTTGATTTATATTGAAATACGTATGGGACAATACAACATACCGAATGGGACACTGTTTTAATTTTTCTTTTCTTCTAATTTAAAACATGCAGTGTTTAAACGAATATCTTATCTTAATATAAATTTATTGCATAATCTAATATTGTGACTGTCGGTTAGCTTAGCCAACTTAAAAATATGTAAAAATATTTTTTTGATTTGCTTAAAACTAAAATAAAACTTGGAAGAAATGTGATCGCTCACTATCATTTTTTAAAAAATGCACCAAAAACTCCGAAAAAAATAACATCTTAACACCTGCCTGAGTCGACGAAAAATAGTTTACGCAAAATTCCATGGGAAGGGCAAGGTTGGTGTTTGTTTATTTTTTGTTCCTTGAACCCTCCAGCTACGGACGAGAGCCCACACACTTAAAAGCCGACTGGCCTCAATGAAGGGGAAAAAAGTTTTAGAACAGTTGCGATAAAATTCGAAACAAACTCGAACATACCTGAAATCTGAAGTCCGTAAATATCAAAAGTGAAATCCAAATAAAAATGAATGTATTTTCCAGAGTTCACAATTTGACAACGGTTGTCAAAAATTCGATAGCAACGCGACTAGAACCACTTTTCCATCCAAGCGCTCAAGTCAAAGTTATTTTCTTTTGAGACTCCGCCGCGTGCAAAGTTTGGTCGGAGGAAGGATACAACCGAATCACGTAAAAGAATAAAGCGCGTGAGAAAATTTGAAATAAGTTCGAAACAACGTGTGAGTGAAACGTTTTATTTTCGTAGCCACTTCAAATATAGTCTATGGGAAGAATTGGAACAGGAATTGAAAAGATTGTGCCTTTTTATTTTGTTCCGTAATTTACGATTTCGTGACGTCATATCGTACATTGGAGTGAACAATGACTGACCTCGTCTACGGAGGCGGGTTGCTAGATTTGGCTGATTATCACTCTCCTGATAATAACTACATGATGCTCCGTATGTGTTATTAGATGGATTTGGATCACACATATGTTGAAAAAGAGGAAGAGATAAAATTTGGAGTTATTTATACGATAAAGCGAATATCGGAAAATGTATTTTATTATCATTGAGCAAGGAAAGTGTGGGCAAACTTACTCGATAAGGAATAAATTTTGTCCGTGCATATGTAAACATGGTTTTGTTAAAAAGAATACAAAAAAACTGTTTTTTTATCTCTTGGCAGAATGTGAGTCTAGTGTTACATAATTTTTTTTTCTTCCTTACCTGATGAAATTTTACGTCTGTTATAAAAATGAAATAAATCGTAGTTACTGCTAAATTTTTTTTCCTGAATTGAGCAATTATAAATAATGATTTCTTTAATTGATTATAATATTTAATTATATTATTTCATATTAAAAAATTATAATTTTGGATGAAATTATTAATTTTTAAAACTGAAATATCAAAAGAAAATAAATCCGTGAAATTTAATTAAATAGCCAATTTTATTGAATTATACATATTTATATATAAATTTTTTTCTAAATCCTGATAATTTTAATAAATAGTATCTAATAACAGTGGCGCACACAAAGAGGGAGGGGGCTTCCTCGTGCCCGGAACCTCTCATAACCCTTGATTTTTTTTTCGATTGATTATAATCCTATGTATATAGTAAGTAAAATTTAATAAAGTACTTGTTATTAATAATTAATTTTATTAATAATTGTTAATTATTGATTTAATAATTAATTTTTTACAGGTTTTTGTTCTCAAAAATCGACTAAAACAAAAGAATATATTGGGAGGCGTATTGGAGCATGATGCAAAAATGGTGGACTTTCGACCCTGGACCCCCTTTGAAAAATTCTTATGTGTTCCACTGTCTAATAATATGTATTTTGAAGAAAATTCTCTTAAAAAAAACTCTCTCTAAAATATACTTTCATTTTTATATTTTAAACTGTAAATTTTATAATAGTACGTGCAATATTGCTTTTTCCATAAGGAAAAAAACTGATTATTTTCTCATTAATCTTTTGTTATTAAATTTAAAATACTACCCATAACTAATTGTAACAGCAAATATAAATTTGGATGAAAACAACAAAACTTCATATTGCTTCCTAAATTAAGGTTTCTGTAGAGAGAAATCCTTGAAACCTTAATTGTATCATATATTGCAAAAAAGTTCAATTTGGGAAATCGGTGTTAAATTTTTCTTAACTTCTAAAAATCGCCCAGTCGAAAAAATTCAAGTACATGAAATACATTTAACGCATAAACGCTTAAGAAGAAATATAGGTTAACACGAAATAGTGCAACGTGTGACGGGGTTTTATCGTGTCGTTCACTAAATCCTCTTGGGGAATCTTTGGGGCCAGAATGGCATTTCATTCCAACCAACTCAAGAGAAAGACGTGATATGCAGATTAGGAATGAATATATATATTGGAGCCTTATAGCATTCGTGTAAAAAGTCTTAGGAAGTCTTAAATAATCTTAAAGAGGTCTTAGAGAGGTCGGCTGGAGGCCAGTAAAGTATTATAAAAGCCATATAGAAGTCGGTACAAAGCCAGAAGGTTGCCTAGTAGCCGGATCAAGTTGGATTACAGTAATATATAGAAGATATAAAGATTTGTAGCTGTTCGCCGTGGAATATCGGGAAGCGAAACAATATTAAACTTTAATGATAGAGCGGACTCTAGTTAGTTAAGGAATCAGCTATAGATAAAGATTCGGAGGTTAATTTATCACTAGCTGCATGGGCTATCTCTACTTTTATAAATTTTCCCTTTCCTTCACAAAATCAGCACTTCTAATACTCATTTTCAAAATGACTTCCACCTCCCCCCCTCCACCTCTTAGCCCGCGTTGCTCGGGCTTTCTCTTTTCCTCGTGACACCAGCATTTCTGTGTGTGTGTTTGTACGCGCACAATGTGAGTGATTTCTAAAATTATGTCAAAAAATTTCCCTGTTTCTAAATTTGTTCTATTCCACTTATTTTGGATTTAAAAGACAGGTTTTTTTCCCTCTCTGTAGCCCAAACACGGTTTTTTTAGTGTAAAATTATTGTTTTATCTTCCCCTCCTTCTCACAGATAAGATATAGCTTCAAATTTCAATGTATGCCTTATTAAAAAAAATATTGCGTTAGAATTAAAAATATTATTAATGTGAAGCAATAAAAAGAAAACGATTCTGATGCTAAGAGTAAAACAAAAAACGTTCATCATTTTTAAATAATAGGTACCGTAAAATCCGGTGTATAAGGCGAACCCATACTTTGAAGCAGCAATATTTAATTTTGAGGTATATTCGCCGTATAACGCGCACTCCCTCTTTTACGAAGAAACCTGGCATATGCGTATGCAGTGCTGTTATGTTTTGAAGCGATTTGTTCGAGGTATTTTCCTAAACTTTTACAAAAACTGTATACTTTTAGAGAGAAGAAAAACCTTTTAAGTTCATTAAGAATGTCACTTCTTTAAATAAACAGTATTTCGAAATATATAGAAGTCTAATTTTTTTGTGCTCATCTTTTTTTATTTTTATTTTTAAGCTCGCATTTTTATATCCGGTGTTATAACGTGCAACCGTAAATTTCGATCTTATTTTTGGTGTTAAAAGGGCACGTTATACGCCGGATTTCTAAGAATTTAAAATAATAAATAGATTTCAGATTTTCATGAATCAATCAATCGTTACATGTAGTTAGCTTAAAAATGTCTCTAAAATGTATTTTGATCCAAAATAATAGACGATGTACTTTTTAATTAACAAAGAATTCATTTAGTAATGAAGTAATAGAAATAATCCTTTTATAAAAAAACATATATAAAATTATTAAAATCAAATTTTCATAAGTAATAAATAAAAGAAAAATTTAGAAATAGTTATTGAAATGATTGCTTTAAAACAGTATGGGGGAAAGCCTATATATATATATATATATATATATATATATATATATATATATATATATATATATATATATATATATATATATACATGTACTGAAAAATACATTAAAAAACCGATCTGATAAAAAAAAATTTGATATTTTATTTTAATTTTGACCTTTTTCATTCCATTAAAAAAATTTAAACTTTAAGAAGTAGCGTAATGCGAAATTGAATGTTTCTTCCTCCTTAGTTTCGAACCTGGGAACTACCGTTTTAAAAAGCAGTGGGTTTAAACAGCCACGCTGTCGGTTCCTTCGGCGAAGAGTAGTAAAAATACTTTTAAAATAAAGGAAGAATTTTCAATTTCTCATTTCGTTATTTGTTAAAGTAAAAAAAAAAAAAAAAAAATCGGGCTTCATTTTTAAGTTAATGCTTTCAAACTTCATATATCGATTGAAAACAATGGTAATTTTTAAACAAAAAACTTTAAAAAAAAGTAATGTTTACATATTTATCGCAAAAGGAAAAAAAAAAGAAAAACGCATTTTTTTTTTAAAATCGTAATTTTTAAGATATTCTATCACAATCTTGGTACAGATTACGTATAATATTGTTCTACACACGAAGAAAAAGTTTCGTGAGATTATTTTTATAAATAAAGAAGTTTTTAAGTATTTAAATAAAATTTTGAGTATTTTTAGAAAACTCGTAAAAAAAAAACAGTTTTTGACATTAAATTTTTAAATGACTGATTCTAAAATAGAAAAGCATGAACTTTTTTAGTGTAAAATATTTTTTTCATTAACGCGAAAGAAAATGCAAGGGAACGATTTAGAAATCTTATTCATAAAAACGTATCAATTTTTTGTCTCATTTTAAAAAAAACGTAAAATATAGAAAATATAATTATTTTGTAAAATAAATTATACCGTATTGTGGCGAAATAAATGATCTTTCCGAATCCGTAATTATTTTTTGTCTGAGTCTCATGAAAAAAATTAGATCGCGTTTTAGAAACGTCTGAAAAAAAAGTTCCAAATTTTTGAACTTGTCCCCTGGCGAAGAAACATTGTACTAATTATGCATTTTAAGGTTTTTAATTAATATCTTTTTAACTAATTGAAATATCGGAATGTAAATGGTCAAAACAGATTCCTCGAATCATTCCGGAAAATTTGGTACCTTCGGCGAGTTTCTGCGTCGTGTGGTTCGTGAGAAAATAGGGAAGCGTAGATTCATAGATAGATAGATAGAAACGTTTGTTTATCTACAAATTTTAATAGTGTAGATAACGATAGTGAGTAGGATTTAATGCGCTATTTGCCAAGAATTGTTATTTACGTCGTACCACTCCTGGTCATTTTTCTCTAAGACTTGTGTTGCATTGATTAATATAAATTGAGATAATAATAAACTAGATTCTCATTATGGAAGATTTGAGTGGTCAATCTTTTACCCCTACAAATCTAGGTCGCATGAAGAAACAGATGATACCCCCGGTCCGGGGGTATCACAAACAGTTCGGACAAACTACTACGTATTTTTACGCATTTTTTCACTTAACATGAAAAGATTTCCATTTTGAGAATGAACAAAATATGGAAAATACCACCCGGATTGGACTGTCCAACTGAATCACTGGAAGAATTCGCTGCAGTAGATGTCGGCAACGTGTGAATAGCCCCCATTATGGCAGAGAAAGATATTTTGGAATTTGTTCAAAGCTCAAAAAAATATCATTGATGCAGATTCCGACAGGGAAAATGAAATGAATAATGCAGCTCCTCTGTTCCTGCGTCACCTGAAATGAGGAACATCATGAAAAGTATACGCAGTTATTTAAACACACATTCCAATGGTGAAAGGAATAACAAATAATATCGAACATTTGATGGTAAAAAAGGCAATGTAAAGAAAAATATCAGATTATTTTCTAAAAATGCTACAAATGTTTGATTTTACAAAAAACTTTAAAATTTTGTATTTAATTTCTTTAAGTTCTTGTGAATGATTTTGTTTCGTTGATTTTATTAAATACATACAGAAATACATGTCTATATGAGTAAAATAAACTAATAAACTTAATTATGCTGATAAGTTTTTTTTTCTTTAACACGAAAAAATTATTTCAGTTTCGTGTTAAGCGATTTTCATTGCATGTACATATAAAAATGGATAATAAAAACTGTCTCCGTATTATCAATAATGATAAATCAAAGAATGTATAAATACTCATTGCCGAATCTATGCAACCAACTCCAGTGATTGACATTAAGAAAATAAAAAAATATCTCTTATTAACAACTTGTTGGAAACATTTCTATGGCAAACAAAGTATAATCAGTGACATCAAGAAAAATTGGAAAATTATGTATATATAAATATGCATTTATATATACATATACATAATTAATAATGATCAACTCATTCACAAAAAATCTAACTGAAAGTACACTGGCCTCCAAAAGTTAAGGAACAACATGTTTTTCGAAGCTCACCTAAAAAAATTACAGTAACAATAAAATTTATAGTTTATATAAATGATAAAAACGAACTTAATACAAATTTATGCAAAAACAATAGCTACTATTTTTTTGAATAGGAAAGAACAGATATGTATGAGTGAGAGAAAAATATGCATAGAATAGGCTTTCGTAATTACGCGAGGGCTGCTGTAGCACAGTGGTCAAGGTGTCGGATCATGGCAGGCATGTCATGAGTTTGAGTCCAGTACCACTGAAGACACCGTGTAGGGCAGCGATGTACGTTATATCTGTCGAGAGCTGAAACATCCTCCCATTGGTGAGGTGTGGTAGTTAGGAAACGGGAGTGCTAGCTCAGGTATCGTCCACGTCACTTGAACATGGTTCAAAATTACGTGGTCCGTCGCCAAAAGCCCTCGTGTAGCTGAACAGTACGACGTTAATATTCACTCACTCACTCATTCGTAATTACGCTTGTAACTTTTGTTGATTTACAACTTTTGTTAGCAGATATGTTGACAATAAGCAGTGGGGTCTCGCAATGTCTGAGAGAAGCCGTTTGCCCGATTCATTAAGATGGAGGGCGGTCAGATGGATGGAAATGGCATTGTCACAGGCTTATGCTGCTAGGCGTCTTAATGTGCCTCTTAGTGTGGTCCACCGTCTCTGGAATCAATATCAAACTGAAGCATTTGTGTCCAGAAGACATGTTCCACACCATTCATGAGCTACAACACTTGCAGGAGACCACTTTATTGCTCTTTCGGTCCGAAGGAGAAGAAGGATTTCTGTGCCGCAACTTGTTGCAGACCACTCTATAGCATCAGGGAGAAGAATATCCGCTAGTACGGTGTGGAGGCGTCTTCACAATTCAGGTCTCTATGCAAGGGGACCAGTTGTATGTGTACCCCTCAACAGATGACAGGAAGGGTCCACTTATCTTCGACAAGAGAACACGTTTCCTGGACCAGACAATGATGGGCTTCTGTTCTTCTTATAGATAAGCCCAGATTCACAGTGTAGAGCGATTCAGGACGTCTGCTCATTTGGAAGAAACGAATCACCATATATCATCAATCCAACACTGTTGAAAGACAGTTACGGAGGTGGTGGAATAATGGTTTGGGCAGGGATATCACTTGGTGGTCATACTGACCCGGATGTGTTCCAGGGAGGAACTCTGACTGGTGTGAGATATCAGGATGAGATCCTTGATCCATATGTCCGACCGTATGCTGGTGCAATTGGCAATGACTTCATTCTGATGGATGATAATGCACGACCTCACCGGGCTGTAATTGTTGAGGAATACCTTGAGGGTCTTGGCTTGGAGTGAATGGAATGGCCAGCTCAATCTCCAGACTTAAATCCGATAGAGCATCTTTGGGATTATTTTGATAGACAGGTTACTGCTTTAACTCCTCCTCCTTGGTCTTTAGGAGAGCTGGGACAAAGCTTACTCCGTGTCTGGTTTTCGCTTCCCATTTAGGTAACCGACAACTTAATTGACAGCATGGAAATTCAATGCCGCCAATGCATTCAAGCTAGGGATGGGCATATCTCTTATTAAAACCCATTTTTGTTATGTTTCTATGACATTTACCACATAAAGCTGTGATTATTACTTTTTCCAAGAATGGATTTTTCCGGCCAGATTGCCTTTTTTTTTTTTTTTTTTTTGGTAAATCATTTTTGAATTTTTGTTATGTAAACTTCTATCTTGCAGTCGATACATAACTGTTTTGAGCACATATCATCCAAATCTGGTGTTTCTACATTCATTCATTTGCAAATAAGGCGCAAAAAACCAGTTGTTCCTTAACTTTTGGAGGCCAGTGTATTATTACCGTGCAGAGGCGCACACAGATTACTTTTATGAGAGGGATTCACATGCAAGAAATACTGGACGAATGCACCAAGTCACAATCTTTATATAAAAAAATTTAAAACTCTTCGAGTATGGGAGGGTTTTAAGCCCCCTTTTACACCCTTGTGTACTCCATTGTTATTGTGACAACGTTATAGCTAGTGTAAAAATAGTAAAGCAGTAATGGGGAAAGTTATAATAATACTTGTACACACACACATTCATATATATGTATATGTATAAAAGAAGATAAATGAATGAATAAGTAAATAAAATTCAACAATTGAAGGACTCTTAAATAATCAGTCATCTTCAAATTTTGCAAGTGAACTCTTTTATGCCAAGTATATAAATGATTAAATTGTCAAGGGAATGAATGTTAACTTCGGTCTCATTTCTACTGCACAAGTAGCATTGGATGCATGAAACGATTGTGAATGGTTTATCTTTTCTCTTATTCCATGCTGCGGTTCCGTAAGACACAGTGATAGTGCCATTGTGATGCTTTTGAAGACCTTTAACCAACTTAAAGTATCCGACTACGTTCGGGACCGTGATTTTAAAAAAGTGCATAAATGGATAATTTTCATGATATTTAGTGTCACTTAGATTAGAATACATGTATAAAATTGTTTTAAGGACATTTTGACAAAAAAAATATTTAAATACAATATTTCGGAAAAAAATTAACTTAGAATAACTTTTTTTCACAATGTTCTCCTTTTGTGAAAAATTCTTCTATTAAAATAATACTTATATAATGCCTGTATATAGATCAGACATCTGTACAGAGGCTCAACTAGAGAATTTTTGAAATATTCACATTATTTTTCAGAGTTATAACCATTTGAAATAATTATCGGGATTTTTTTCTTAAAATTTCTCCCCTCTGTTGTCGTAAAACATGGATAAACCCACTTCTAAGTTATATATTTCAAAAATTCTAGTTGAGCCTCTGTACAGAGGTCTGAGCTAGTATATACAAACAAAATATTATTATAATAGATGCATTTTTCACAAAAGGAGACTATTTTGAAAATGGGTCATTCTATGTTTATTTTTTGTCAAAATATTCTACTTAAATAATTTTTTACTGTAATACTATTCTTCAAACAATTTTATATACATTTTCTAATCTAAGTGACACTAAATATCATAAATATTATCCATTTATACGCTTTTGCAAAATCACGGTACCGAACGTAGTCGGATACCTTAAGATTTCGAGTGTGGTCGTAATATCGGAATATATAAAGCTGGCTAATCATGTCGAACAATAGGCTGCTATCTGTCCCGTACGAGCATGGCTGAGTAAAGGTCAGAATAAAGGCTTTGGAGGAAAAGGTACATAAAGGTAGAGTAAGATAGGATGACTTTCTGAGACCTAAGCTCCACAAGGACACTTTTTTTTTTATCTATTTAAAGTACTTCAGCCTCTTCTGTATCATACGCGGTACTTTCCACCATCTCATGGCGCTTGGTTGTGGCATGTTAACGCTCACAGTATCTTTTAACTGTAGAACAACAGCAAACTTTTTTGTTGTTATGTCGTAGCCTGTCGTCTTTGTTACCAGTAAACTGTCATGTCATGACACAGTGTTCTTCACTGAATCCCGCTTCGGTCTTAGAGCAGATGACTATCGAGTACATTTATAAAGAAACCAAGGCCAACCTTCCCAATTAGCCTTTATTTTATGTAGACTGATTGGTGTAATTACTTTTGGTATGATTGTGTAAAATTTCTTCAGCGTGCTGCCTTTAGTCATTATAAGTATAATTCTAACGTATCATAGAGTTGCTGATGACATTCTGCTGTCAGTTGCGCAACCCTTCAAGGTACATCACCCTGAAGCTATTTCCTTACAAAAAAATACCAACCCTATAAGGTTAGCTTACTTCTAGAATGCCTCTGTGTTGTTGATATTCTTCCTTGTCTAGTATAATCACATCTTTTGGTAAATGAAAATGTACGGGGCTTGTAGAGCCACTAGATTCGAACACCCCAAAATGTCGTAATAGAAGAACAATAATGTATGTCTGACAGAATAAATCGTAAGCTGAAATTAGGAATTTTTATCCTTCTTTACATCGACAGCCTGGAGGAAGTTTTATAAATTATTGATTTTAACTGTCAATGCTAGAAGTTGTGTGACAAATGAGGGAATCTCTTGTGACCTGCAGTCAATACTGAGGAAAAAATACCCTATTGTTTATTTTGCTTGATTGTTGAACTAATATAAGACTTCTCTGATATAAGTGTTTATGTTGATCTCTTTGAGCTCCAGATGTTCCTAGGAAATTCAAAGAAAGAAATTTCTTTCGTCGGTTGGAGTGATTCTGCCGGCTGCCCAGCAATTCAAAGGGTGTTGGTTGGCCCAACCATCCACATGCATGACTTTGAAAATGTAATGATTTGAATAAAACAGCCATATTTTCTTCGCTGTCAGTTTCAGTTCCCTCACGTGATTCCTTCATGGAATTGCAACATTACAAACAAAAGTACATTCATTCTTGTGCACAGAGCATAGGAACTGCACAAAAGAAAACGCATCAAAGATACCTAAGATTTCATAAGTAGCAATAAAATATATTGTTTGCTATTCTATAAAATATATTCATTCCATATAAAAAAGATTTATGCGGTAAACAAGTACAGCATAAAATTGTCTCACTTGGAAAATATGTAGCCTATAATCAGAAACTCACGTTCTAACTAGAAATTGATTTTTGTTCCAAGGAAAATTTTACCGTAAAATCTGGCGTATACCACGCAATTTTAATACCACAAATAAGATCAAAAATTACAAGCATAAAACTGAAAGCTTTAAAAATAAAAATAAATGTAAACATAGAGGAAAAAAGACTTCTACACATATATAGAAATATTGTTAGTTTAAAAGAAATGACATTCTTTATGAACTTAAAGATTTGTAGTTATAGAAGTATATTATTTTTTTCTAAAGCTTGTGGAATATAATATCTCGAATAAATGACTTTAAAACATAAGAACATTGCATACGTACATTTCAGGTTTCTTAATAAAAAAGAGGGTGCGCGTTATAAGGCGAATATACCTAAAAATTAAGAATTGCAATTGGAAAGCATAGGTACTCGTTATACGGCGTTCCACGTTATACGCCAGATGATTTTACGGTACTTTACACAAAGGAATGTTTTTAAATGTTATATTTGCCTACACCTAATAGTAGATATATGAAAATTCCAAAGCATACATATAAAAACTTTGCTTCGTAAACAAGAATGCAAACTTTCTTGTGAAGGCTCAAAGTCATTTGCGTCCCTCAAACACTTTCGTCCAGTATTAACAATTTTTATGATACACTATAGTCGGTGATCAGTTTTCGCGACGGCTGTTTAATATTTAGCATTTTGTATGTATGCCACGTATAGCCCAGGGGTTGAATGGTAGTACATCACGCTTTCACGCCACAGGTCCGGGGTTCAAATCTCTGCCTGGGCAAGATCGACTCGGCCTTTTATCCTTTCAGTGGGTCGATATATGAGCAACAAGCTTGTTCTTAGGAATTAAACACTAGGAGCTTGCGTCAGATTGACCACTTGGCCGGAACATTGGCTCATGCATCTCAGCACCCAAAGTCCCGTAAACTGAAATGGGCAAAGTAGGCTTTGGCCCTCATGGGCTGTTGCGCAACTGAATTTAGTATATGTCACGTAACCGGACATACAAGATTCGGAAACTCATTCTGGAATTATAAAATCCTTCAGAATTTACATCGATTGCAAGAAAATGGCTTGCCAATTGGTTCAAAAGATTTAGTCTAAACAAAATGCATAAAATTTTTTATCATTATTATTCATAATATTTTCTCTGAGGGTATGCAATTCTTGCTACAATCAAATGAACTATAATTGTGGGTGTTTGAAAATATTCATGCAACTGTGTTATATGATATTTCGGATCTTGTAAATGAAGTGAGAAAACTTCGTACTCCAGCAGAAACCTAACATTATTCGTAAAAAATTGACTGTTGATAAACCTGAGCATTTAGCAAGTATATAGAATATATAAAAAATAAATAAAACAAAAATTGTTTTATTAAAATTATAACTAGTGAAAACGGTAATTTATTTAGTTATGAATGTTGCTCAAAGATTGAAGATAATTTGTAAAAAAAAAGTACATGTGTGTGTGTGCTTATAGAAAATATTTACAACTACCTGCTGCTGTATTTACAACTAAGTTAAGTTAAAACATTCATGAGTGCAAAAATGTGAGCAATTCTGTAAAGAAAAAAATTGCATAATATTTTTTCTTAATAAAACCTATGTCGGGGAACATATTCTTTACTGGAGCGCCAACACACAACCAGTGTGAATATGTTATTCGTAAGATATTTTAACAAAATTGAACTAGAACTAGTTGCTTTTACATAGAATATTACTGTATATGCAAATAACTAGTTTGAATGAAGAATAATTTATGCTTAAAAAAATAAATATTATCAGATGGCATACGTAAAAAAGTTACAAATACATGCCTAAAAGTCACGCATATAGTAACTCATACATAATAAGTATTCATACTAAACATGATTTTGAATCTAATGTAGCTTTGAAAACAAGGTTAATTTTCCTGCTAAACAACGGGCACGCTACGAGGTGCACCATTTAGTAGGTGGCAAAATTATTGTACTGCGGGAAGTCTACGGTTACGATGAGATCAGATAACAACAGACCTCCATGGTTGGCGCTGATTCTGCATATTCATGAGGGTATTCGCTGACCAGAGTGATGGATGTTGTCGGGATGTTACATCCACTTGGAAATTGGCAATGCGTTTGTTCACCAGCAAAAGCTTTGTAATTAGTGTATGCATGTGGTTTGGGGGATAGGATACGTCAATGCGAGAAGGGAGGCTGGGAATTTGGAACCAAAAGAGGATAAATGATGTCGTATAAAAGACGGATGAATGAAAGATTTTGGTTATGGAAAGACCTGAGACGCGCACGCGCGACTGCTTGGGAACGTTCTTTTGGGAAATATTGAAAATGTGAATTTGACTCAGATATCTTATAGAAAATATTTGTTCTTTTAAGGCTGTATTCTAGAATAGTCTAAATTTTGAAAATATTTTCAGGTGTAAGGATCTTATCTCCGCGCCTAGAGATGTGGGAGAAAGGGAAGGAAGACTAGCCATGTTCAAAATCACTTAGTTTATTTGCAACACAAGCAACAATACAAGCTCCATCAATCAAAATTAGGGATGCACCCAATTTAAGCAATATGAAAACAATTAACGAGGTACATGTAGTAAAAAAAAATTTAATTATCAAACTTACTTCAGTTCAAGTACCGTGCCTTCCTAGCTATCTAATCTTTATTCAATCTCCAGTGACAAATCACCTTAATTATTACAATTATCAAATTTTAAATATCTACGTTATACTTTAAATTTGATTAATCACTGCTCCGCTAGCAGCCTATCCTATCTCTCTCTAACTTGAAAGCCTAGACTTTATATAATATTCTTAGTTTGCATGTTCACGTTCTCTTCTTCAGAGGAAGCGTTCTAATGATTTAGTTTTTAAGGACCGAAAATTCCCCACGAGGAGTGTGAAGATCGCGGATAGAGCCGTCACACAGGTAGAAAAAATGCTCAAGTCTTTGTGACGTTTTAGAAAATTGATGGGTAGCGAAAGAATTAGTTTATTTCGTCCACAACTATTAATTACAGTACAAGGTTATCAGATGGTTACAAGTTATTCAAACTATTGACTATGTCCATTCTACAAAATATGTTATTAGCAGCGTTTCTCAAATTGTGGGCACGCCCCCAAGAGGGGCGTGACAATTCTACGAGGGATGCGCGAGCATATTGGAAAGTTGAAGACAAAAAGATTATTTTGAAAAATTATTAATTCACTGAAAATAAACAAATAAAATACATTCCGGCATAATAAAACGCACATTTACACTGATATAATACACTCACAAATGTATCAGTGCTGCCCGACGTACTTTAAATTAATTTAACAATTCTAAGTTAAGAACAAGTTTAATAATTATCAGTCACCCCATGGGATTGTCACATATAAAATTATATACAGAAATTAACACTTATCTTGATAATTTGTAAGTTTAAAATTAATTCTTTAACTGCCGATTTAGAGTTACGCTATTCGCTTACCAGTGCCCACCGTTTTCCACTTAGGCGCGCGTATGTTACGTATTGAAAGGGGGAGGAATAAGTAAGAAAACAGTAGCGCGCCCAGGAACTTTTCAAGGGGGGGTCTTGAATCGAAAGTTCACCATTTTTGTATCACGTTCCTTTTCATTTTATCGATTTTCGGGAACAAAACACAGTAAAAAACTAATTAGCATTAATTAATAGCATTAATCATTAATAACAAGTAATTAATTAAATTTTACGTGCTATACACTTAGAATTATAATTGATCAGAAAAAAACAAGGACTTTGGGGGGGCGGACACCCCCCCTCTTGTGTACGCCACTGTAGGCAAATAATCTGAAATATGTAAATTCTTCGCAAACATTGTCAAGGTCCTATCATTGCATTCCAAAGCTTTCGGTATAATTTTGTGAATAACAGTGCTTAAAAAGGATCGTTCTTTTTTTAAGACGTATATATACGTCCGAGGAAATTAACGCTTTGGCTGAACGAGACGTTTTTATACGCCAGTGGCACATAAGAAGTAGTATCATAGTTTTAGTGTCAAAATATAGTATTATTGGATTCAATGTGTTGTTATTGTATGCGGAAGGGCGATGAAAATTATGATTGAATATTGGGTCGCGAATATTTAAACTTTGAGAAGCACTGTTATTAGTGAAGTTGGAGGCGAACAGAACCGTTTTTTCCATTGTATCAAAGCGGAATCCCTCTCCACTGTCTTGGGGTGGAGCAGTAGCCTTTCACACCTCGAATTACACTCGGAGTTAAGGTTCGTAGGCGGGGGAGTAGTGTTTTTCTCACTGCCATCGGAAAGAAGCAAATTTTGCAGCTGCGTGGCACGAAAACGTTACAGTGTTAATGTATTTTCGCGGTATTATAATATATGCATTTATATTATATAAAGAAACCCAGTAGCCGAGGGGTAGTGTACTATACTTCCCCGCCTTATTTGAGGAGTTTAAAATCCAGGCTGGACAAGGCCAACTCAGTCTGTCATCCCTTCAGTGGGTTGATAAATAAGTACCAAAGTTGCTTGAGAACTAAGCACTGGAAGTTTTACATCAAATTGATAACAAAACAATAAATTTGTGCTGTTAATAATATTTAAATAGTTTTTAATAGCTTTATCTAACAACAACTTTTATAAAACTCTTATAATAATTTAAATGGTAGCTTATTTTTATCTTCAAAATTTTTATGTAATACCTTCATATAACTTTTAACGTGATTTGTGAAATTTCGCATTTGGATAAAATATGGAATTTTTTGATATAAAAGGGGAAACTCTCTATAGCTGAATTTAAACAGAAATGAAAGGTTAAAAAAATAAAGCTATATAATAACGTCGTTGACATGGTGTGATAGTTAGGAGAAGGGTTTGTTAGTTCAAGTATTTTTCTTATTCCCTGACTGTGGCTCAACATTGCTAGGTCCTACTCCACTAACCCATTTGTTGTTTTAATGTATGACGTTAATCCCTGAAATGGTTTTCCAGTACACCGTACGGACACTGATATTTTCTTCTTTCTAAATATCTTCGATTTGCACACATTTTTAATTCTTATATTGAGATTATTATTACTAGTGTTTTTAAGAGATGCAGTTCGTACTTGGTTCTGAAATACTGCTCATTCGTGATTTTCTTTGTGATGAAGGCTGGAATTTTTCATTGAAGGCAGGAATTTGATTCTTGAAAATATTCGTTAAATAACAAGGATTAGCTAGACATTGAGCAATTTGTTGCTTGCTTGAGAAGAAATAAAAATGAAAAAATAATCCAAAAAAGCCGACATTACCTCTCTCTTCATTGTAATGTAAAATTTAGTATTACACCATGCTTCAAATTGTATATATATGTGGCAGCCAAAGCCAAGCAGTCTTCGCGCGCAGGCGCAGCTAACTAAAACACGAACTGAAACTATGGAACTTTGAAGAGAGATGAAAAAAGCGAGCAGAGAACGCGAGAGGTGCGCGAGCAGGCGTTACCTTCTGCGTATCATTGTCAAACTTATCTACCTTTTTAATTAATTTTTGTTTAAGTTTTTAATAAATGTGAAAAAGACAAAAGTCTTGGACCCCTTGTTGTCTCCCACAAATTATGGGGGCTCGGCCGCGATCGATAAAATTTCGATTTTGAACCAAAGTCTGGACAATGAACAAAAGCGTCCGTGAAGGAAACGCTCCGCCATTTTTTGGAAACTTCGTTCAACCTGTGTAGAGGTTTGAACTCAGCATAAATATTCCGCCTGTGTAGAGGTTGGAACTGTTGAATAAAATAACCTGTGTAGAGGTGTATTTTTCAACGAACCATCGACAAATATTCCGCCTGTGTAGAGGTTGGAACTAACTCAGTGTGAATAATCCGCCTCTGTAGAGGCCGGAACTACAATTTCAAGATATAACCTGCGAAGAGGTGTCAATTCGAAAAATTTCAACTATATTACCTGCGAAGAGGTGAAATCAGTGAAATCAACGTTTTTCTTCAATTATTGGATACATCGTACGTGCGAGCAACAAGGGAGCTAGAAAAAAAAGGTAGGATCTTTCCATATTTTTCTAAAATGTATAAAAACGCTCTTAAAGAGGATTTCATAAGAGTTGTTGAGGATCTAGACGGTACTGTGGAGAGTACGGACACTATAGCTAAACTAAAGACTAAAATTGTGAAGAGTAGTACATTTGAAAGTGATCCAGATTTCGTTAAAACTTTAATTAAAAACTGTATAGATGAGAGGGTATCGCGAAACGAAAGAGAGGTAACTTTAGAAAAACAGAAAATTGAGCTCGCGAAACTGCAGTTAGCAAAGTTAGAAAAAGAAGTCGAACTTCAAACGGCTAAAAATAAAGCATTAAGTTTAAATCCTGCAGCTAAAGTCGAAGAGAAACAGTTCGAAACTTTAAATAAGGAAACCGCAACTCATATTAGCATTCGAGAAGCAGAAGATTGGTTTAGGCCTATTGATTTAGCTAAAGAGTGCGATATTTATATTTCATCTAGAAGCGGATCACATAAAGAAACTCCTATTACTTATGGATATACCGAAGACCCCTTTAAAAATAGATCACGAAACTTTAAACCAGAGATTAAAGAGAACTATCCCCAAAATCTTGAAATAGAAAATAAAAATTGCTTTATATGCGGTGATTCATCTCATTACGCAAGAGACTGTGAGAAGTGTTTTAAATCTAAAGAATCTAACGACCACATCCATAATAGAATGAACGTGAATACTTTGAAAGTCGAGAGCGAAAAACAAAATAGCGATGAATTCGCAAATCTTCAATATGTAAACATTTTTGTGGAAAATCAGCCCGTAACAGCCTTGATCGATTCAGGTTGCCAGATCCCAGTTTTAAATTCCTCACTAATTAGAGTGCAAACACCTTCCGAAGAAATAATAACATTAAGTTCATGTTTTGGCGAACAGCGAATGGTAGAAGTTAAACCCATAAATATTTCTCTTAATCAACTCTCTCCCGGTCTAAGTGTTCGAACGGCAATATCACCGACCTTGACCGAAGAAATTATTATACATCCCAGTGTATATACTCAAATAAAGAAACTAGGCCACGCAAAGAGCAAAGTTTTATTGAATGAAAGAGAATCCTTTTTAGGTGCTTATGCTTATCCTAGTGCTGTTTCTTTTTCAAATGTGATAGAAAACTCTAGTTATGATTTGTCACATGTTAAAAACTTTAATACTAGAAATGATTCGAGTTCTCTAATTAAGGATTATAAATGTAATAAAATTAAGAGTACTAAGTTAAAATTGAGTATTGTAAGAGAAAAATGTTCTGATATAGTATTGTGTAAGAAAGTCAATGGCGCCATGAAAATGAGTTCCGTGGAATTTATCTCCCGCTCACCTAACCCTTTACCTATGAAGAGTAAACATCGTCGGTTTGTGTTGCTCCGAAGGATCTTTGAGCCCTGGCAGTGGAAACGAAGGAAAAAGAGAAATCGTTTTGAACAGACGCCCAGAACTCTAGAGAGGAGAATATCGATGCGTTCAACCAAAGATCAACTTGTTAAAAAAGACGTTCTTATGCCTGTGAAACACAATGTTTTCCTGTGGAACTTTCCGGATGTCGAAGAGGTGCCTTCACATGATGGAGAAACTGTCTAGTTCAACAAAATTATGATATGTTAAATCTTTGTGTATTTGTCGTATAGTCCTTGTCTGTTCCGTCTTTTTTGTATGTTTCAGATTCTCCTCTGGTCTCGATGAAAAAGGAAAAAAGGAAGACGTACCGCTGCGGACAGCGTACAGTCAGGCTGGCCGATTGTGGCATCCAAAGCCAAGCAGTCTTCGCGCGCAGGCGCAGCTAACTAAAACACGAACTGAAACTATGGAACTTTGAAGAGAGATGAAAAAAGCGAGCAGAGAACGCGAGAGGTGCGCGAGCAGGCGTTACCTTCTGCGTATCATTGTCAAACTTATCTACCTTTTTAATTAATTTTTGTTTAAGTTTTTAATAAATGTGAAGAAAGACAAACGTCTTGGACCCCTTGTTGTCTCCCACATATATATATATATATATATATATATATATATATATATATATATATATATATATATATATATGTATATTGTAACGTCGTGAGTAGGTATCCATCAGAAATTAAGGATTACAGGCTAATATAATATAAAAAATATTGTTTATTTGATAAACAATTCTTAATGAAGTAATATTGCCAAGCCGGTGTGGTCAGTTCCTATTCCTATACTCAACGCCACCAGCGTTCATCGTCTTTCTTTTCTCCAATTTCCGGACTCAGCCCTTTTTTCCATTCAAGGCGGGCATCACTCTCTCTCTCCCCGACTCTCTTTCCGTCTCCTCTCTCTCTTTTCCGTCTCTCCTCCTCCTTCCGTCCGTTCTCTCTCCCGGACACTTTTTTTCCTTTTCTCTCCGCTCTCTTTTCTCCCGGGTCTCCTCAAAAAGAACCCTTTTAAACACCAGGAGTGTGTTCACAACACGCCCCTCGCTCCTTCTTATTCGCAGGTCACCAAAGTCTCTCTTGACCTCTTCCTTCTTCTTATTGGCGCATAACACGCCAAAACACACCCAAGCCGTCTGGCCAAAGGCGCCATAGTTCCTTGTCCACATCTGGACACACTTGTTCAACGCCAAAACACACCCGAGCCGTCTGGCCCAAGGCGCCAGTTCCTTGTCCACATCTGGACACACTTGTCCATCCCGCCACCTGTTTCTAGTATCCCCTTCACAAAACCCTAGAAAAGATGACATGATTATTTTGAGATAGGCTTCGCCTATTGTCAATGGGGCGCCGGCTCTACTTTACTTTTATGGCGACCCGACTGTCTCTTTTCACTCCCTGAGTTCAGACAATAAACAATGGCCCCATGGCCACGTGCACTGGTCATTCCACAGCTGGTGGAAAATGCAGGGACAATCGATGACATCGTACATGTGAAACCAGCTGGTGAAACCATAACACTTATCGAAAGATGGGAATTCACGACAATAGACAATCTGTCACAACTCCTTCCCCCTGAAAAAGGTCCATTTCACTGGACTGCTCTGGCCTCAGTTTGGTTCAGTTCGTAACATTTCACATCAAAGGGTCGTCTTATCAGTGAGACCGATCAGGACAGCAATCCAAGAAGCACATACAATCACAAGTAAATTAAACAAATAAATCCAAAAGTCTATAAAACTTATACTTTACAATAAACTTAAATTTCGAAACTTGGACCATTTTTCCATTTCAAACTGTTACTTCACACTTCAAAATCTAGGGTTTTAAAAAAATTAACTCAAATTATAATATTTCTATAATTCTAACACATCAATTGCTCATTCAATTGTGTTAAACATCTGTGAGCGTACACAGTCCTAAGAGACACAAAATATTTACCATAACACATAATTTCCTTCCACCATACACCACCAACACATATCCATACAAATATTAATTCACACCTAGCACCAACCCTACGAATTACTCCTTCCCATCTACTTATTCCAACGGTATTTCCAACGGTATTAAATAAACAAAATAAACATTTATAAATTCCAAGCTTTGCAAAAAACATTAAAAACCAAATTTTTAAATTAAGAAGTTTAAACTAAGACTTTTTAAATTTAATTAAATTATGGCTATCAGCAAGCATTATCACAACCATCATAACAGGTTATTCACAATTCATGGTATTGTCTTCCATTACGTTAGTTATTGAGGAAACACTTTAATTGGGAATATAATTAACAAGCCTCAGTAGCTCATGCAATGAATTTTCACTATATCTACATTATATCTACACGGAACAAACTTGCCCATGGCTCTAATTTACCTTTAGTCGGTCCGACTTCCGACCCAACCCTATTCAACCATTTTAACACAAAGTCTATTTTCTTTACACGGTTTTTCCAAATTTGTATCAGAATGTCTATGTCGACCATTCGCGATACACCAATCTGCTCTAACAACCTCAAAATCAGAGTCGTTAAATTACATCCATAATAAGCACAAAGAAACTTAAACCTCGATTTTTTAATAATGTACATGCCAACTGGCATAACGCATGTGGTGTGCTTCGGATAATTCATCATTAGAGAACGATAAAAATACCACTTCCACAAATCCAATACAATCACCCACGATGCCGCGTTGATCTTTTCTACCAAACTTTTCCCTTTTAAAAAAAATAAATCTCGGCTCGCGTCACCTGGTTCAAATTCCCATACTTTATACATTTGATACGCGGGTACGGGTATCGGTTCACTCTTCCTAACCAAACAACAGGCAGAGTACGGTTTGACTGCCCCGCTATCTTAGCCATTGTATGATTTCGAAAACTTTCCTGATCCACTGTTAACTGCTTTTCACAACCCATTAACGTCCCAAGGGTATATTTTTCCTCGCAGCTATTCTCACAAATCAATCCTTCAGGGTTTGCCACTCCCTTATCTCTTTTCAATTCAAAAGAGCTACTCCAATATTATCAGGATTTATTACCCGCTGTGCACCCATCGCCACAGTTCGGACCCTTCCTTCACATAACCCAGCCTTCATTTTCACTTCACAATTACTATTTCTATACATGTTGAATTCTTTCCCTTCCACCATCTTAAATAGATTATTCTGTTCTGTCCCTCTCCCACTTACTTCAGACAGAGGGGAAACGTTCGTCCATCTCACTGGGGGGTCACAATTCTCCTTTTCAAAATCACAAGACGTGGCGTTCTCCACGCTTTTATTAACTACCGGGTTAATTAAAGGCCTGCACTTATTAACCGGTTCACTAACTTCTGTGGTACGATTTTCTGACAAAATACAAACATTTGCGAGATCGTTAATCCTATTCCCTGCCTTCAATTTATTTTCATTTAACTTATTTCTGAGTTGAACTCTCATTCGTTCTAACTCAAGTTCTCTAGCTAGTCTACGTTCCTCAGATTCTTGGTCCCTTTCTTCCAAAATACCCTCCAACAAACATTTAACTGACTCTTCGTCATAGTATTTACTTTGACAGATTCTTTCCTTGAATTCTATCTTGGGTAAAGTAATATCAATTTCTACCCTTAATTCCTTCGCAACCTCTAACAATACGTCTTTTCTTTCTCTTAACAGAAACGTCATGATGCACTAATACACACAAAATCAAATCTAAACTTAATCCTTACAAAAATTATAACAAGACTCAAGGTAACCTAACAATACACTAGACCTAGACTTAACTATATTTTACCCATATGCGCAAATCTAAACACAAATAAGCTACACATCAGTGTTCTCCAATTCAACAAGTATAACTACCGTATACTAAATTTCACAAATCTATAACCACAACAATACCCTTCTCAATACTGTGCCAACAAAACAAGTATAAATACTGTATACTACGCGCGCGCGCGTTTCACAAATCTATAACCACAACAATACCCTTCACAATACTGTGCCAACAAAACAAGTATAACTACTGTATACTAAATTTTACAAATCTATAACCACTACAATACTCTACACAATACTGTGCCAACAAAACAAGTATAACAACTGTATACTAAATTTCACAAATCTAAAACCACTACAATACTCTACACAATACTGTGCCAACAAAACAAGTATATCTACTGTATACTAAATTTCACAAATCTAAAACCACAACACTAATATTGCACATTTATACACTTCATACAAAACTTAAAATCTTTCTAGTCTCTTATTGTTTACCAACATTACCTAGTCTTTATATTCCTTATTTAAAACATTTTACATACAAAATCAATACTCAGTTGCTGCCCCGAAAATAATCTCAATGAAAAGACTCACCTTCAAATTTATAGAAGACACACAGGAACACTCAGGAATTCTGGCACTTGACACTTGGACATCTAGGAAAACGGCACTCCTAACGCAGGCAGGAACGGGAGACGCTTGAATCATATACTTCTCACAGTTGAAAACATCTCATAACTAGCGAGCACACTTCATCACTAGCAGGAACGGGAGACACTTGCATCCAGCACTTCTCACAGCTGGGAACTCCAGGAGAATTAGGCGTCATTAAACTCGCTTCATCACAATCGCAAACGGCTGGCATTTTTTTCTCTTCACTTAAAATAAATGATTCGGGCATCTATTTACTTAAATGCCGGATCAACACCGCTGCCACTATTTATATATATATATATATTAGCTATAACGTCGTGAGTAGGTATCCATCAGAAATTAAAGATTACAGGCTAATATAATATAAAAAATATTGTTTATTTGATAAACAATTCTTAATGAAGTAATATTGCCAAGCCGGTGTGGTCAGTTCCTATTCCCATACTCAACGCCACCGGCGTTCATCGTCTTTCTTTTCTCCAATTTCCGGACTCAGCCCTTTTTTCCATTCAAGGCGGGCATCACTCTCTCTCTCCCCGACTCTCTTTCCGTCTCCTCTCTCTCTTTTCCGCCTCTCCTCCTCCTTCCGTCCGTTCTCTCTCCCGGACTCATTTTTCCTTTTCTCTCTGCTCTCTTTTCTCCCGGGTGTCCTCAAAAAGAACCCTTTTAAACACCAGGGGTGTGTTCACAACACGCCCCTCGCTCCTTCTTATTCGCAGGTCACCAAAGTCTCTCTTGACCTCCTCCTTCTTCTTATTGGCGCATAACACGCCCAAACACACCCAAGCCGTCTGGCCCAAGGCGCCATAGTTCCTTGTCCACATCTGGACACACTTGTCGAACGCCAAAACATACCCGAGCCGTCTGGCTCAAGGCTCCATAGTTCCTTGTCCACATCTGGACACACTTGTCCATCACGCCACCTGTTTCTAGTATCCCCTTCACAAAACCCTATAAAAGATGACATGATTATTTTGAGATAGGCTTCGCCTATTGTCAATAGGGCGCCGGCTCTACTTTACTATTATGGCGACCCGACTGTCTCTTTTCACTACCTGAGTTCAGACAATAAACAATGGCCCCATGGCCACGTGCACTGGTCATTCCACAGCTGGTGGATCATAAAAATGCAGGGACAATCGATGACATCGTACATGTTCTTGACCAGCTGGTGAAACCATAACACTTATCGAAAGATGGGGATTCACGACAATAGACTATGTCACAATATATATATATAATCCATAAATATATATATATGTATATATAACCCATAAATATATATATATATATATATATATATATATATATATATATATACATACAGATAGCTATAGAACCTAAGTATAACTATTCAAGATAGGAAATATTAGGCACAAACTCCTGGCCTTAGGAACCAAGATTGCAGGTTTAAACAAGTCTTAGGGCTAGCCAACCTTTACCTGTAATTTGTCTATACAAAGTGCCAAGGGGAAAAGACAGAATAATATTAGGAGAAATTTAAATATTACAAATAAAATTACTATACTAATAAAATATAACGATAACATTATAGCCTACTAGTATTAACAGTGTAGATTTAAAGTCGATGGAAAAGTATATATATATTTAAATGTTGTGTTGGTTTGTCTGTGTGTGTACGCTGCCATAACTCAAAAAGTTCCGCATGGATTTATCTGAAATTTTGACACAACGTTGCATTTGATTCCGGTCGGCTTCTTATGTACTTTTTATTTCGAAATTCACTCTAAATTTTTTTAATTTAATTTTTAAGTGATTTTTTGGTGTTATGACGTCATACGATGTCACGATTCGCTCTGAATGAGAAAATTTAAACTTTACTCATAGTTTTATCGGGATTATTGTACAATTCTACTATGGTTATGTTTATTGATTGTTATATTTATCTATTTTTTTTGTTCGTTAATGCGTATATATATATATATAATTGGGATTAATTTTCGAATAAATCATTTTTTAAAAATTATTCTTTCGTCAACTCAAATTTTGTTTTGTATATTTGGCAACAATCGGATAGCATTATCGTGGGATGTTTACGATTTTGCTTATATTCAACATTGTATTTCTTTCTGTAATTTTAAGCTAAATTTATTCTTTTTATTAAGCGAAAATGAAATTTACATAATTGACTTCTGTACGCTACTTATTTTTCTGCCAAATAGTTTCCGATAACCATTTACCTCAAATAAAAAGACGTAGCCAAATGCCACGATATAACACACACATTAAATGTTTGGAAAAAATATTTTTTTACCCACTTGGAGACATTTTAATTTGACGAAATTAATCGACGGGGTTTTTAATAAGAATGTTTTTTCTTTGTTTTAGACAACTTTAAAATTTCATTTGATACTTACGTATTAACAAAACAATCGCCAACTTTCGAGATAACTCGCAAAGTTGGCAATTCCATTTCCGCAGATGTTGTACGCGCGGAATTGGCAATCATGTGCTTTGATTTAAACAACGTCGCTAATAGTTTGCGATAATACATAAATACCTTTCATTTGATGTTACTATTGAAATACAAATGTCAAAATGAAGATTTGCTGATTTTGGGTCGTCAAAATATTGCACCTTATTTTGTTTTTCATTGCTTTATAAGATTATAACTTTCTTAAACAGATTCCATTAGTAATTTGTTAAAAAAAATACTTGAAGTTATTACGGTTTGCTTTTGTCAGGGATGGTTAGCTACCACTGCATCAATGATGCAGGGCCCTTATGCTGTGAGTGTTATTACAGTTCCACTTACATGGTGCTCATATCTGAAAAAGGGCCCCAAAGGAATTTGGATACAGAGCCCACTCAGAGCTATTTTGTAATTTCATAAGAGTTTTTGTTTTAACCTTCATTTTAACTGCAGTCAATCGGCATCAGTACATATAATTGCATTGCAGAAACTCGATCTTAGGTCATCATACTGGCCAAGCAAACGCAGTGCGAGGGATAGTTGCTCATCAAATTGGAGTACACATCAGTGAATGAGCAAAACAGACAGATGGTTCAAATATATGTTGAGGAAGCAGGTGTGGTCGTAAGATGGTAACTAATTTTCCAAGTTACACTTTCGCTTTGATAAAGATAGTTCAACTCCTTTTATGTCAATTAGCGTTAGTATTGTATATCATTTTTCAATTTTTTTTAAGCTCAGGATATTTACTTTGGATAATTTGTATGCATAAAATACTAATTTTAATCTATACACTATGGATCTGTTTGGCGTGATTTCAAAATCTCTACACAAACCAGTAGCGTACCGATTAAAATCTTCCACCAATTTTACCTTTCTCCAATGAATCTAAATGAAATTAATATATATTTTTTAATTTTTGGTACTTTAATTTTAGTCGACCATTTACCTAAAATCAAAAGACATCGCCAAATGCTGCAATATGCATTCAATAAGGGAAAAGCATTCTATGCCTGTTTGTGCACAATAATAATACTTTTTTGTACATGGCAGTTAATTTTTTCATGAAATAGTTATTGAAATTTCTAATAGTTGGAGCAATAACATTGGACTCACAAAATACCTATTTTGTGTAATTTCAAAATTTTATTTGGTGTTACTGTGAAATACAAATGGGAAAATTAAGACTTTCTGATGTATATTTTGTATTTGTTTTGATATTTATGTATTATCGCAACCATATTGGCAACATTAGCACTTAATTGCCAATTCATCGTGTATGACGCAAACAAAATCGGGGTTGATATAGTTGCAACAGTACCTGAGTACCTTTGTTTGCTACTTTTTTTGGTGATTTCATCATATTATTGATAATTTGTTAATAATTGGTTTTTGATAGCTTTTTATCATTTAAGTTTGTTATAGCTAGCTGTACTCAACCACGTTTTCCTGTGGCTCAGTCTGCTTAAAAAGAAAGAAAAGAGAGAGCACACATTTCTAATATCTTTAATCGCTTGCATTTGAAGTACGATTTTTCTTTTTGTAAAAAAATGTGGAAATATACATAAGCAAAACTTTTCTACACAGATTTCATTGGTAATTTGTTAACAGAATACTTCCAAGTTATTATGGGTTTTTTTAATGTTTGGAATCTCTAAAACAATTTGCATTGTCTCCGTAGGGGAGGTGCCAAGTTTGAAAATAAATTTAAAGTGATTCTTCTTGAGGTCAAAGGATTAATTTTACAATGCTTATGGGTAGACATATTGTCTTGCTTCATTGTTTGCATAGATACAGAAATTGTCTGCTGTGTCTACTTTACAGCAGTAGTTGCCATTTTTTAACACTTCATGAACCACTTAATATATAACTTTATAATTTGCGGTTCACTAATAGGATTGACCTCTATGTGGCCGACCACTGTAGCTAAATTTACGACTTTATTTAATCTTCCATACCCTTGAAAATAAGCTTCATGAAAAGCAATAACAATCAACAGACTGAATAGTTTTGCCACCATTTTTCCAAAAATTGGTTAAGGTTGCCAAAAATTGCCATCCTCAGGAATTTTTTTCGTTTCTTTTTTCGTTTAGTTATTTCGGTAACTAAAAGCTTTTAGTAAAGTATAATCCATGTTCCATAATATGTTATTTTGTTGTTAATCTTTTTTTAAACTGAATCTTCATAGAAGTATAAATAATGTCCCAATTTTTCTGCATACCATCCAAAATTTCTCACGGATCACCAATTGGTGACTGCTGCTCTGTAACACACATCAGTAATTATGTATTAGCATCACCGTAACAAAATTGGTACCACGTGTATCACACCTTAATATCTAAACAACAAGGATTGTAACATTTTTTTATGAAAAAAGAAATGAGATTTGGATGGAAAAGTTGTGATTTGCATTGCGGTGATGCTAATATTTAAGTACACATATAACAAATAATTGTCCATGTGAAAAGCAGTCTGTGTCTAGATATAAGCCACTCTGTTTTAAAGATAAGCCCTTAACTTTGTTGATAACAATTGCTAATGCTACGCGAATTGGGAAATGCAAAAATACTCCACCATTATCAACACTTTATCGTAGATTTCTGCTGCAAAATCCATGTTCATATAGGAATTTTCCTGGCGTATTCGATTAAAAATATCTTCAGACTCTTATTGCATTGAATTTGAGCTGTGTCAATTTCGACACGTTTGAAAAGTATTTCATTAGCATTTTTTATCTTTTTGTAACTGATTTTTCTTTCTTTTTCTTTTTTTTAATGCTTTGAAATTTTATATGTTTTTGTTTTAATTTTCTTTTCTTTTTTAAGTGCGTTTTTAAGGAATTTTATATGCTTTGTTTTAATTTATTTTCTTTTTAAGTGCAGTCACTACATAAAAATAATGCCTTGCGGGAAATCAAACTTAGCTGGTCATACTTGCAAGGCAAAAGTACTACAACGAGTGTAATTGCACATCAAACTGAGAAAGAAGGGATATCAGCAAACGAGAGAAAAATAGACCAAGAATGGCACAAACACATGCTGAGGGGGCAGCAGAGTAACATGCTGCCAGAGTTGAGGATGCACATTTGCGAGCACATCATTCGTGTTTTACAACATTAGAAAGATGTCAACCAGAAACAGCACATCTGCATCAAACATGTCTTTGTGGTGAGCAATCACACAATAACAGTCACCTTGCATTCCTGTACAACCCAGTGGAAGATTCTAGGTACAGGCAGCATGTTCTCATCAATACAATGATGGACGTGTATCTTCATTACAATGCTCTGAAATTTAAGGGAGAAATAATAGAAATGTTTTGTACTCCTGAAAAAATTAAATTGCCTCAACACGAAGAACCACAGAGCCATTAAAAATTTTGCTTGCTAGATATACTGTGGAGAAATTCTTTTAAGATATATCCCACATTATTCATAGCATGCAGTATATTTTGTCATTTTTGTGTTCCACAGGTGCAAAATAAAAAAGTAGTGCAAAAAGTTTAAAATAAAAAAAAATTTAAAAATTCCGATTTTCGCATTTTGTTAAGTATTATTCTTCCTTATACGCTATAAAAAAAATGTGCCTCTTTTTTTTTAGAACATCTTGGATAGAAAAAAATTGACAGCTTAAGGGGTGAATAAACATACACTCGCTCAATCACTAAATAATAGCGAAAACAGAGAATATAAGAGAACATTAATGCTCTTTTTGAAGCATTTTTCTATCTGAAAAAGTTTTCTGAGTTTTATACCATTTTCTAACCATAGGCTGATGCAAAATAAGTCTTATATTCATGATAATTCGAATACTTTCCTACACGGTAGTTTTATAATAAAATGTTTTCTTTTTAGTTCTTTAGGAACTTCGAAACTCTCCTTCATAAGAATAATTTTTTTTCCAATTATTTTTCTTGCAATCCTTTTCTCTCTTTCACTCTATGGAGTTGAGCGGAAGTGGGCTGCATGACAGTAATACTTTTTAAAAAAGAAATAAAATTACACGGAAAAAACAGTGCATGAAATTTTTACTTGAAAAAATACGCGCTTAAAAAGTTTTCAATTCAAAACTAAGCTAGAAGCACTAAATGGTGTCGAGTAAAGCCGTTTGTGAGCGTAACGCTCAAAAGTTAAGCTAATACTCTAACTCTAAGTTATTACTTAAAAAAAAAAAAAAAACTTACTCTACCTTTTTTCAGGCATAAAGGAAAATGAAATAATTTTAAGCTACTTTTTTCCTCGTGAAAAATTCATATGAAACCCTGAGGTATAATTTTTTTTGTACAATTTTATAATAAGACTTATTTATCCTGCAAGCATTTCAGGATAAAGGATAACATTGCATAAATAATAAAGTAGGATCCATTATCATTCGTAAATGCATATCAAATTCATAAAAGACTTTTCTAATCAACTCAAAAATATATTAATGTTCAATTTATGTATAGATTTTTACAAAATGAAAGCAAGAAAATGAGCAATTAATAAATGCATAGTAATAAAATGCATAATTAATAAAGAATTGACTGTAATAAGTTAAAGCACTGCTGGATTTATTAAAAGTAATAATTAATTGGATGAATAAATAATAACTAAAATACATTCAAGTGTTATTAAGTTACTTTGGTTGTCATTATTTTAGAAGATTACAATATTTGGAAAAGATTAAAAGTACAATTTCATTCGCCTTCTAGTATTTACTTTTGTCAGGATTACCAACAAAAGAGATTTTTCTTCGTTCATGTTCAAATTTAAGTTTATTGGGAATTATAGAATCTATGTATTTGGAAAGGGGAATCAATGTATTTGGAGGGGCGTTTAGAATAAAAAAACGCCATACTTGAAAGTATAATGCAAATAATTAGCCAGCCAAGGGTCATATCTTGACCTTTTCTCTCAAAAATCTCTTCACTCTAATCAGATTTTATAAATGAAAACTTCTCTTATTTCACTCTCCTATCTTAAAAGTTTAAGCGTTGTAACGAACTCTAAAACCATTTTGAACTCTAGGTGGCAACGCGGACTGATCGGAGGTACTGCGCCTGCACGACTGCCACGCCAGGGTATTCGGTGATTACCTCTTGACGATAGTGGTCGTTTGGCTACACCAGCGAGCTTAGTGCGGATATTTGGATTCGGTGAATGTCTCGTAACGAGAGAAGACGGTAAGCTTCACCAGCGAGCTTTGGGAGGAGATAATTCAGTGACTGTCTCTCGAAGAGAGAGGCATATTTTCTCTAAAATTGTCAACAAACTCGGGAGATTCATGATTTTTACTTAAAATGTACATGTGGCCGTGATATCTATATAAACTAGTAATAGCCTCCATGCTATGACGATCATTTTGGCATGGTGGCTAAGATACTCGTTTTCGGATCGGAAGGTACGAAGTTCTAATCTTCTTTCATTGGTGACCCTGGTCATGCAAAAGAAACGTAGAAGTCTGGCGCCATCTATTCAGCGCAAATGCAACCAAGCCGTCAAACATATGACTCAACCAATAAAGCCCTCTCCCACAAATGACGCAACTCACAAAGCCGTCCCAAGAGATGATGTGAACCCACAAGCCGTCACACACGAATGACGCAACCCTCAAATCCGTCGCACTCAAAATGACGTAACTGCTCACAGGCTTGTCATGAATATGGTATCGTTTATTCGCTTATTCGCCGAGTCACTGGCAGGGGAGTAGTGTGGCGGTGATATCCATATAAACCAGTAATAGCCTCCATGCATGACTATCGTTTTGGCATGGTGGCTAAGATACCCGTTTTCGGATCGGATCTAATCCTCCTTCATGTATAAAGTGTAAAATAATTTTATGTTGTGTGTGATCGTGACCCAATAAACCATTAAAATATTCTTCAAGTTTCATCAATTGACAATTCTAGGACATTACAGCGTATTGAAAAGAAAAAACAGTTACAATAAGAAACAGCGTAAAAAAATTAGTTCCTTTCCGTAACCGGCTTCTATTCAGATATGTCAGAACTATTTACAATTTTTTAAAATATAATGTTAAAACCACATTAAATGTTGCATAACACACATAACATAATTTTACATTATTTTGCAAATGTCCTTCAAACTTTATCAATTGACAATTCTAGGACATTACAGCGTACTGAAAAGAAAAAAACAGCTACAGTAAGAAACAGCGTAAAAAAAAATAGTTCCTTTCCATAACCGGCTTCTACTCATATATTTCAGAGCTATTTACAATTAATAAAAAATATAATGGTAAAACCATATTAAAGTATCCGACTGGTTTAAAATCATCATTTTCATCAAAAAAATTGAAAGTTATTTTATATTCTATTTTTATTGCCTGTTTAATAAGCTTTCTAAAAATCTCGTAGTTTTAATTCTGAGTCAATTAGAAAAAAATTATAGCTGTTTTTGTTTGAGGTAGTAAGCCCAAATCGAAACCGGAAGTGTAAGTTTTCGGTTGATTTTCACCAGCAAAATGAGATTTTCATACATTTAAAATATTTTAACGAATTCTTTTTATGATTAGTAAACTTTATTTCACTTTATAAATGTTTTAATATGTATATTTTACTTTAAAATGGGCAACAGTTAACTGATTACAATGTTTGTTTTGATTTAAACTAGTTGCCGTCTTCTTATCATCTGTGTTCAACATTAGATCTCTTTATAACTTTTTTATTAGTGCTTTTATATAGAGTTATAGTTATTTTTAATTAAATTTAAGTTGCCATGCCAAAAACAAGATTAATGAGGCCAAAAAATGAAGAGATTTCCAGAGAGCAGAATTTGTTGGAAAAACGTTGAAAGAAAAATCAACGGATCTTCCAAATTCAGTTATTAATTCTGTTAAAAAGACTTATAAGGAGTTTTGCGATCAAAATCTCCTAAGAAAATGTCTTCCCGGGAAAGCTCAGAACTGCAATGAAAGTCTTAACAATGTCGTGTGGAGTATAATCCCGAAACACAATTTTTTTGAGCTACAAACACTCCGTTTAAGGATAAATATCACAATAATACTTTTTAATTCTGGATTTGCTGGTCTATTACCTCTACTTCAAAAGTTAGGAATGAAATAATGTTCTGAAATGAAAGGATATTTTTGGTACCTTGACAAAACGAGAATTGCTGATTCTGCGAGGCATTCTAAACCAGATAAGAAAAGGTCTCGTAAAAAAAAAGAAAGGCCTTTCAAAAATGTAAAAGTTTGAAGTATGAGGTTTAGGAAGGCACAACATACAAATCTGGGGAGTTTTAATACCTTACTAAATCATTAAAAAGTTGTATTGCAAATATAAACTTTATTTTGCATTTTCTGAATAATGTTAGTTTTGAACATAATGGTTAACGGTAAGAGTGATATTTCTTAAGGTAAATGAAATATTCTTATAAAATTTTTGAGTTTGTTCTTTGTATTATAATGAATGCTTTCTGCTAAAAGCTAGGGGTAATTTTTCAATTAAGTTATTTTTTAATGTAATTTTATACGGAAAAAAAGTTTCTTAAGAAAATACCTGGGATTTTTCATTTCGAACACCTGTATTTCATAATTTTACAGTAGAATTTGAGCTTTTTTTATTATAAATAAAGCATAGTTAAACGTTAAATAATTGTGTTCCTATGAACATTTTATTTATTTATGTGATGTATATATTTTTTACAGTTGTTAGCAAAAGAGCAATTTTTTGAAATATATTTTGGTACAAATTTCTCAATATTTTGAAAAATAAGCTTTCAAAAAAACTCTTCTTGCTGTATTTTCATAGTTTTGAAACATACTTAATTAAAAAAACAACAATTAAATAATTAGTTAAGTTATATTTTAGAAAATTGTCTCCGAACCCAGTCGGATATCTTAAATTTTACATAACACACACATAACATAATTTTACATAATTTTGCAAATGTCCTTCAAACTTTATCAATTGACAATTCTAGGACGTTACAGAGTACTGAAAAGAAAAAACAGTTACAATAAGAAACAGCATTAAAAAAATTATTTCCTTTTCGTAACCGGCTTCTATTCAGATATTTCAGAACTATTAACAATTTTTAAAAAATATAATGTTAAAACCCCATTAAATTTTTTACGTAACATATTTCATTTTGCATCCAAAATACAATCTCAGGAATACTGAGGAATGTACATGAAATAAAGCTATAATTCTAAAAGTGTAAAACTCTAAGAATAAAATTGTAAAAGATATCAGAAACACATTTGATATGAAAATTTGGATCAGTATAAATTTTGGTTATTAGTTATTCATTCTATATTTTTGTAATTCTAACTAGGATTAGATGATGAAAAGATGATCCCCTGATTTGAATGTTCCATTGTTTATTAATGTCCCACTTCGATGCAGTTCGAGGGCTAATGGCAACCGATCTTGTAATTTTGATCCACTTTTAAGTGACGAAGATGACATCTGTGAGCTGGTGTTTCCCTCTCCAAACTTCTACACTACGCCATCGTGGAAACTTTAAGCCTATAGATTTATTATGCAACTTTTACAGTGTCTTCTTTCTAGTGTCTAACATCTAGTGTCATTTCTAGTGCCATAAACATCCACCCTCTAGAGCAGGTGTGTCCAACCCAAATGACCTTGCAGGCCACTTCGGAAAAACATTATAATATCGCGGGCGGCACATAAAAATTTGTACCTTTATATCAGATTTGGAAACAAAAAAAAAACATTTATTGGAGTGAAAATTTAAAACAGAATGAATTATTATTATTGTCTTCATTATTTTTCATGGATACAGACATAGATAACATAATAATGTTTATCTATATATATATAAGACGCATTTGTTGTCTGTTTGTCTGTTCCCTTATAACTCAAGATCCAGACAACCAAAAAAACGTGAAATTTGGTACACGTGCACAAAATTACACGAGGAAGGTTCTTAAATAGGTTTGGCGTTCATAATTCTTTCCGAATTTTTTAAAATTTAATTTTTAAGTGATTTTACAGTGTTATGACGTCATATGATGTCACGTTTCTCACTAAGCGGACAATTTATACTTTACATGCAGTTTCTCAAGATTATTACATATTTTTAGTGTAGCTATGTTAATCGGTTGGAATATTTATTCAATTTTTCTATTCTTTGATGTTTAATTAGGATTATTTTTCGAATAAATAATCTTTTTAAGTATCATTCTTTTAACAACTCAAATATTGTTTTGTTGTTTTGGCAACATTTAGGTATTATCGCGGGATGTTTATGTGTGTGATTTTGCTTACAAATTACAACTTACAATTTCAGTATTTTTTCGGAAAATTTCTTTCTTTCATTAGAGTGCGAAGGTTATAATTTTGACAAACTAAAACTTCTTATTGATAATGGTATTTCAGTTCTTATTACTGCGATTAACATAAGTATAGTATTTCCGTTTTCGTTATCTGTTTTAGATAGTATGAAATTAATAATATTTTGCAATTTTATGAGTCTTTATTTTAACCTTTAAGGGTATACTATTGGCTTCAGTGCATAAAATTGCCTTGCAGAAAATCAAATTGGGTAATTATACTGCCCAAGCAAAAGCAGTGTTGGTAGTAATTAAATATCAAACTGGAATAGGCATCAGAGAATGAGCAAAACAGACAAATGACTTAAATACCTGTTGAGGAAGCAGGTAGTCGTAAGATAAACTATTTTTGGTACTTATGCACTATCCTAACAATCGAGAACGTTCAAAATAATTTGCGAAGTTGGAACCCCGATTTCGCATGTCATATATATGCTGAATTGGTAGTCGTGTGTTTCGTTTCATATAATGTCGCCAATAGGTTGCGGTTATATGTAAGTACCTTATTTTTTCAAATTATGCTTTTGCATTGATAAAGTTAGTTCAGTTCTTTTTATGTCAGTATGCATTGAATTGACAATCATGTGCTTCATTTTGTATAATGTCACCAATAGGTTGCGATAATACATAAGTACCTCTAATTCTGTACATTACTATAACATTAGACTGGCCACAACACCAATTTGGCGTGAATTCAAAATCATGCCAAAAATGAGTAGCCTACCAATATGAAATTAATATTATGAGTATTATCTTAGCCTGTTTTATTCTTTCCCTCCACTAATCCTTAATTAATTCAATATATAATTTTTGTTTTTTTATATTTTAGTACTTACATTTTTTTGGCGATTATGTGCTGCAAATTTTTTTTTTACACATTGCGATGTCTTTGACAAAATTAATCAGTGGTATTTTCCTTAAATATGTTTTTTATCTGTTTTTGACAATTTTTAAAATTTTGTTTGATGTCTGTCTGAAAGGCAAATAGCAAAATAAATATTTTACAGTTTATGTATTGTATTTGTACGAAAATGTTTATACTGATTTAATCAAAATATTGAGCCTTCTTTTATATTTGATATCTTTTTAAGATTTAATTTTATGTTATAACTAGCTATACCTAGCTAAATGTTGCTGTGGCTCAGTCAGCTTTAAAAGACTGGTACATCATAAAATATGCCATGAAGCTTACAAAAGTAATAATACACAAGAATTCAAACAAATCTATATCTATATCTATATATACATATAAGACGCATTTGTTGTCTGTCTGTTTCCTTATAACTCAAGATCCAGACAACCAAATAACGTGAAATTTGGTACACATTCACAAAACTACATGGGGAAGGTTCTTAAACAGGTTTCGTTCCATCCCAACCGCACTCTGGCCTCCTCCAGCCAAAAAGAGTGCTCCATGTGCATGTTCTGAGCCATGGGTTCATTTTAGAGAAAACTTTACTAAACAAAAGCGGTAAATAATTTGCAATACTTCTTTGTTATATTTGCTTTACTGAAAGCAAATACTGCAACAAATATCACATTACTGACTACATTCCATTCCATTCCTTCATTCATAGGAATGCATTGTCATTTTTTGCTACAGTCATACCTATGAGAAAAAGGGGGAGAGTATAGACTTGCAGACATCATGCTTTTCTCATGGGCAGTTGTATGAGGCCTGCTCTAGAGTGGGCCGTAAGGAAAATCTTTTTGTACACACTCCAAAGGGAACTGCCAGAAATGTTGTCTATCACATTGCTTTAAGATAAATGTACCCTTTTATTGCATGAAAATAAACAGTTTTGTAAGCTTCTACAGAAAACCTTATTTTAAACCCGGGCAAAGCCGAGTACTTGCAGCTAGTATAATATAATAATGCAACGATCAAATAATGTTTAAAATAGCCAGCTGCCATTTTCTTGAAAATTACGGTGTTCCTATTGAATTGATCTTTTGTTACTCATTGTTGAAATTTGATAGTGCTGTCATTCGCAAACGATTAAGCATACATTGTCCTTTATCTTAACCGTCTTGAATATGTTTTTAAACTTTAAAAAACATCTCTGACTCCCTCTTGCTTTTTGGGTACTCCAAATAGAAAAGGAGGTGGAGAAACGAAAGTCGCACACACACAAAGAATCATGTACTGTACATAGTAAAGGATATGCATAATGCAATTCGAAATTTATTAAAAAAGTAATTTACTATAGTAAAATCAAATGAAAATGTTTGATAAAATATAAATCTATTTTAATCTAAAAGACATTTTTTTTCAAAAATGATTTATTTTAAAAAAAGAACAGGTTACAGGCAAATACATTGTAGATTTATATATATGTATAAAAGTTTCCTCTCAAATAAATTTCAAAATGAAAAAACTTTAGAAATCTTATATTTAAAATTTTTTTAAAAAGAGACGGCAGGACACAACTTACGTACTGGAGGGCCGCGTGTTGGACACCCCTGCTCTAGAGGGTGGATGTTTGTGCGTAGAACTCGAAACCACGAATCAGCAAAAAATACTGACTGAGAGTTTTGGCTTAATGGAGAATATTATAACCCCCCATCTGTAAAGTCAGGTTTTGTGGGCCCCAAGCCGGATCTTACATAGAGTACGTCAATGGCGTCAGTCGGGCTTTGGGCCCCCTAAAAGTCCTGCTTCCCCTATCACAATGAGGGGGTGTACATTTTGCCATTGACCGAGAATTAGTGACTTCTTGCTCACTCAGCTTCCACACCCGCCTGATTTGAAAGCGGCTTTTAATTCCTTGGTAAAACGTTATAATTTTATTACAAACTCTGATACAAATATTACTTCTATTTTTTGTTTATTTCACCTTTCGAATAATATTATTTGTTGTCTTAAGGGCTTATTTTTATGTGGTTTTATTTTGAGTAATATAAAAAAGTAGTAATGGCTTGAAGTGTTTTTACCCTTTTTTGTGCCACACAGACCAAGAAATGTCAAGATCGTAGAAATACGCCTCCACTACATTTGTAAAAATCTAAAAGAATGCCTTTTTTTCCCACTGTGGTAAAGAAGATGACAGTGAGTTTATCCAATGATCCATCGAAGACAGAGACGAGAAAAACTCTCTACAACTGAAAAAAATAGTTGCGAGCCAAAAAAAAAAAGACCTGAAAAAAAATGTTTGCCTGTGCCAAGAGATAACAACAAAAATAGGGAAGAAGAGTGAAAGAAAAGAAAAATGTTAAAAAAAAGAAGAAAAGAGAAGTAAAACCATGTAAGACACTGCGAAGAAACATTCAATAAGACATAAAAATAATGTAGAGAAGCAAGAAATAAAATGATTTTTCTTTATCAGTTTGTCAATCATATAATATCAATATATCCCACATAAAACGAAACCGAGAGGATTCGATTAAAAAAAACATTTTAAAGCAGATATAAGAGCAACTTTACACTGTCTCAAAGGAAGTAATTTTACTTTTACAAACAGAAAACTACGTACAAATAATCACAATAATAATAATTATTATTTTAATAACTGTCGGGGAGGCAACACTTAGTATAACTTCCGTTTTATTAAATTGCTTTCTAACTGATTCCAAGCAAAATTTTGTTACACTTTCTTCCCCAAAAGGTGGTCATCTTTGGCAAACAATTCCTGCTTAGTGAATTAAAACCTATCATAAATCGTATGATAAATTCATTGCTCTTAAAATTTAAGTTATTTGGTCCCTAGGTCCTCATATTGAGTGGTGTGGAATAAATTTCACGTCAATGGACTCTTGGCGACGAAACTGAGCCTTAAAAATAATAGCATTTAGTCTCACTCTAAATTTTGCTATTTTCGTAGATAAAGAGTGTTTTTTTCCAGGTATAGAAGTTTAAGTTGGCATTACTTTCCAAGATGGCGACCGATTTAACAGCTGTCAAGTGATTTATTCTCAGTTTGGTTTGGCAATTCATCAAAACGATCATCAAGCAAGGCGTAGATTCGTCGAATGGGCCCAGAACGAGATTGCCGTTGTTCCCGATTTTCATAAGCGAATTTTGTTTAGCGATGAAGCGTACTTCTGGTTGAATGGCTACGTCAACAAACAAAACTGCCGCATTTGGAGTGAAGCTAATCCACAAGTGTATGTCGAAACACCGTTACATCCAGAAAAACTGACTGTTTGGTGCGCTTTATGGGCTGGTGGAATCCTTCTTCAAAAACGATGAAGGCCACAACGTTACAGTCAATGGTGATCGGTATAGAGCCATGATTACTAACTTTTTCATTCCTGAATTGAACAATCATGATGTCCAGGAGCTGTGGTTCCAACAAGACGGTACAACATGTCACACAGCTCGTGCCACAATCGATTTATTGAAAGACACGTTTGGTGACAGCCTAATTTCCCGTTTTGGACCTGTGAATTGGCCTCCAAGATCTTGTGATTTAACACCGCTAGACTATTTTCTGTGGGGCTATGTAAAGTCATTGGTCTATGCGGATAAGCCACAAACGCTTGACAAAGCGCATTTGGAAGACAACATTCGCCGTGTTTTTGCCGATATACGGCCACAAATGTTGGAAAAAGTCATCGAAAATTGGACGTCCAGATTGGACTACATCCGAACCAGCCGTGGCAGTCATATGCCAGAAATCATATTTAAAATGTAATGCCACAAGATTATCTTTCGAATAAAAAAAAATTCATGTCAATCGAATAATACATCGTTGTTTTATTGCAATTTAAAGTTCCATACCTCTAAAAAAACACCCTTTATATGCATGTCACATCATAATATATAGATGATTCTCATTACAAAATTAGTGCAACTATTTCTAGAGCTCTGGCTACACTTTTAATTTAATATATAGTTAAAAATAATATTCAGTGAAAATTTCTTTATATTTATGATTTAAATATCACATTTGTGGATTTAGTTTAGCATAAGTATGCTTAGTGCAACTGGCATAGAAACTTATATTGCAACCAAAAAAAAGATTGGTTTTTTGTGCTATGATGTTTTCCAGATATTTAATGGGTCATTAATGTCCTTAATATTTTTTTGTGATATAAAAGGATAATTGTGTTTATCTTAACTTGTTTATTGACAACACTGTTTATAAAATACATGTAAAAGCTAATTTTTTTCCAGTTTAAAGCATAATTTCGAATATAAAGTATTGACAAAAAAAAAGAGTTTTAAAAGAAAACTTAAAGAAAAAAATACGAGCGAGGTAGGAAATATATTTGAGAGAACTCAATTAAAAATTATTTGGAAATTCTTAAATATTCTTTCCCCTCCCCCTTTTATACTTACTTTTCCTGTTGTTGTAAATTATGTTCTGAAAGTAAATTTTTTAAATTGTTCAGAAATTAACAAAAAACGGATCTATGAATCTATGATGAAAGATAATGAATCGCATATTCAAAAGAATGGATCTGAAGCTATAAAAAAAGAGGCAACATTTTGATTGTAAAAATGATTCTGGGACCAAAACACTTCTGGCATTTTTTTCTGTTAAAAAAAAATAAGTCGCAATTAAAATTGTGTTTTATTCAAAATAGTCAATATATAAGCTTTTTTAAATAAAAAGTTGTGAACATGAAGAAATTCTTTTTCTATATAGTGTTAAAGGATAAGCAGAATTATAGTCCTCTGACTTCTTAAGCAATTTTATCTCAATAAGCTTTAGAATAATCAAAATAGTCTGGTTTATAGTACTGTGTCTTGTAATTATTTAGTTAGTTAACTATATTAATATTATTTGTCTCTATTAAACATTCTATCGAACATTAAAGCATTCTACATTATTCTATCGAATTTTTCTTCTGAATTAAATTAACTGTTTTATTGTTATTCCATATATCCTAGCTTTAATTACCGTTGCACAAATAAATGGAAGAAAACTAGCTATGAGAATAGTCTACTGGTTTAAAAAAATTGTAATATCTTGTTAATTAAGTTTGTTTTGATACAGTAAAACAGCGTACTAGGATCTAACCAAAAATGCAGTCATTATTTAACTACACAAATGGAGTAATTAAATTATATACGGACGAAATAAGTTTTATTTATCTAATTAATGTCTATTAAAACTGGTACAGGGCTGTATTACTGTAATTGTCGAAACTTGAAGATATTAGTTTTCCCATAATTGTTTTCTGATTTATTGTAAGTGAGTATTTAAAGAAACACAAATAATATCAAGAAGTTTCTATTTGGGTAGCAATTGTTTTACAAATTCTTATTTAATTTATTTTATATATTGCAATGGAAGATCTCAATCAACAAATCTCGAATAATAGCCGAAACTCAGTATAATTAATTTGAAAACATTTATTTTATGTGATGCTTTGATTGTGCTAAATTTATTTGCAAAATACTGACAATACATACATTTTTAAGTAAAGCACTTACTGAAGGCACTTCTTAAAATGTTCACCAGAAAACTAGGTTTATTATTGGATATTGGTCTAAACATTTTAATATGAAATTGAAACTGCAGTAATATTAAATTCTAAACTTTAAATATTAAACTCTCTAAATAGCCGTCGAGCCGCAAGTCCTCTCATGAGGTTCGTTGAAAGGAAGAGAGGCGGGAGACCTCTGACCATCCCTAGGGTGTTCTCTTTCAAAATTGGGGTGGAACCGAGTCAAAATGTACTGTCACCTGTATGGTGCTCAAAGCTACGGCTAACGACATGCGTACATCTAGTCCCTTGCCGCGATGAATTTCATAGACCTTGATCTGACACCGTCAGATTGGTGGCATTAATAACAACAACATAATGTCTTTGCACACGGAAAGTCCAAAAAAAGTTTGGGTTTCTCCAATATTCAAAAGTTACATTACATTAGTTACAAAGTCTCTTTACATTTAATATCGATAAAGATAGGATTCTAACATATCATCGGTCTAATTATCAGACTGCGTAACTCCATCTGGGATGCTAATTTGATACATTAAGGCTAGGCACCAAGTTGTTGTTTATGTTCACCAAGATAGACGATAATATTACAATATGGTTTACTTTGATATTTTTATCATGCAATAATGTGGTTGCCATGGGGATAATGTATATTAGTGTTAGTTTTTGTTTTTGTTTTTTTCCCCGGGGATCTCTGCTCAGCAAAAGTAACACATTGTTCAAATTCTGTGTAATGAACGCTTAAAATAGTGTAAACAATTTATATATCTGGAAGTGTAATACATTAATATTAGTTTCTGTTGTATTTATTTTATGTTAAAATCTTGCCACCATCTCTTCCTTCGAAATCTAGTTTTATAATGAAATAAAGAAAAGTAGTGATTATACTGATCGAAGAATAAATTAAAAGCGGAGCGCGCACGGAGACATGGCGTAGACAAAACAAAAGGATTAAGGAATCGCGCCAAAAAGCGCTTGGCGCGTTGCACTCCTATATCAAATCAGTAACGCCGGTGGAGTTAAGCAGTCTGATAACTAGGCCGACGATATGCGAATTATATATCATTCTTAGAAAAAATAAATGCAGAGAGTACAAATATTTTGTAAATAGAAATAGGCTAGAATCTTTCTAAAATATACCAATAAATAAAGTGTTGTGTAATCAAACAAAAACGATTCAAATTTCACTAAATAAGCACTAAGCGTTGCTATAAATAATTTATATGCTTCTGAGAATTTATATTTTAGAAATTATTATGTATATTACAAATTGTAGTTATTTCAACTGAACAAAAATGATACTAAAGATTATTTACTCAGCCCAGTTAAATGCCATTTAGTCGTTTCAGTTGCTGTGCTTATAACAAATCGGTTGAAAATATCTCACTCGTGAAATGCTTAACATAAAGTTGAATATAAAATTAGATTTTTTCTTAGTAAATCATAAAGGTTCCTTTAATAATTAATCAAAGTTTTACAAAAAAAAAATTATCTGATTATTTACAAGCATATAAGCTTTCAGTGGATGTGGTGGACATTTTAAGCCAATTTTTATATTTTTTAAGTTACCATTTAAAAATCTGGTATGAAACTCACATGCTGAATTTCAGAAATATTTGATCATTGGCTTCAATGTTAATAATTTTAATTGTTTTTCAAAAAGTTGCAATTGGTTTTGATATTTATGTTATGTTATATAAAGAAGTAAATAAATAAACAAGTAATTAAATAATTAAAGTTATATCATTTTTATAAATATTTATAATTTTCGCTTACTATTTTGTTATAAAAATGGACTAGAAAATGTTATTCTGATTTTTAAATGAATGTAAACTATATATTCGAATCATTATATTCATTTGAATTTCGATTATTTTTTTGATAAAAGTAGTTATTGTATTACATAGTTATTTTTTCTAAACTAAAGTTTTACATGATTAGAGAGAGTAAAAATATTTTTTTTAAAAAAAGCTTTTCTGTTCAAAAATAAGAAAACTTTTACCATGATTGTTTCATAAATCCGATTTCATGCTTATTTAGTGAGCATGTTTAAATGAGCTATTCTTAAATTTTTATGGGACAGTGTTTATTAATAATGCAATATCCAGGTTTTAAAAACCAGAAGCTAGAACAAAACAGTAACAGTGTAAGGATCTACTGCCTGCACCTGGCAACAGGTCGAACGAGACACACGATATAGAAAGGAGGAGAAGGGTCGGAACGAGGAGAAAAAGGAGAGCGGTGAAGCGAAAAACGTGGTCGGATAAAGAAGAGACGACTGGACGATGTATTGTAATCTTGTAGCATCTTAATATTTTTTTTAAGAAATGTCCCATAGAAGGTGTGGAATAAAACAGAGGGACAAAATCCTGACTGCAATTATTTTCTTTTCACAATTCGAACACTACCCGATCCGAAAAGAACCCACAAGTTTACACTGGTGTCAGAAGTGCGATGCGATGGAGCATTGTTAATCAGAAGTTAAATGAACAAAATATTTCAAATTGATCGGTGTTCGTACTACATAATTGTGAACAAGGTTCTAGTGGACATTCAATTTGAAAGAAAAATTTTAACAAGGAAATAGAACCCTACAGTGTATTTTCAAGTTGATGACCACGGGGATCCCAGGAATTGCCCTGCTGCAGTTTCAAGTGAAAAAAACAAGAGACCTTCTTCATATGGAGTTTTACCATCACCTGGCGAGTTGGGCTATGGAATAAACAGATGCCGTATTTTTCTTCAGTTTCTGATGAATGGAGCTGTGATCTGAAATCAACGAAGGAAATCCCAGTAGTGTTCAAGTACAGAAACAGCGTTCATGTCGAGGTAAGTGGCTATTGTTCCCCTAAGTTAAAATATTGTGTAAATATTTGAACGAGCAATGGGATACAGTCATATTTAATTTGTTTAAAAAAATAGAAAAAGCAGATATATATACATTTCTGGAAAATTTCATTGGTTTATTGCAATATTCTATGTTGTTGGATTATTGTGTATATGAAATAAGAAGATTATTGTGTACTTATTTTACCTGGAAATAATGGGGTATCATTTTAAATGTTGTAAAATATGTTATTTAGAGTTCTACATAGTGTTAACCTATAATTTCTTTTTTTATCATCATTCTTTACTGTTTTGAAGTTGTCTCAAAAATTAAAATTTGTGTATATTGAAGTTGTCTAAAAAATTAAAATCTGTGTTTAGAAAGTGTTTTGCATAACAATTCAGTCTGCAGAATTTTTTTTAAAAAAAGAATTAGATTAATTTATTTTGAAATAATGGTTGCGAAAAATGTATGTTTGAGTCGGTGAAAAATATCCGTTAAAAAATGTATATGTATTTCAAGTAGACTTCCTGTTAAAATGTTGTAAATAAGAGATTTTGTAGGTTATTTATGACTCAAAATATGGCATGGTTTTTTTTTTTTTTTGAATATTACATGATAGTTTTTCATTTTAAGCAAAAGTGTTGCAATTTGTCAGTTAGTAAATGGTTTAATGCAATCTGAGGTTATTTCCTTTGCCGGTAATTTAGGATGTATATATATATATATTGTTTTTTTGTTTGCTGCATAAGATTCTCCTTTTAAATAAAAAAAAAAGAAACTAAGAGTAGATTTATGATTTGAGAAATAATTCTATGTTAATGTAGGTAAAGTATGTTGTTAATTGTGTGTTTTTTTAAAAAAAGGTTCTGATTAGTAACAAATAACTGTGTCGCATAAAGTTTTATTGCAAACGTATTTCGTATTGTGTTTCTGGAATTTGAGTACTCTTAGAAAAAACGAGTGTATTATTATTATTTTTATTAATTTTTTTTTTTGCTTGTTAAATATATAGTACTAGGTCATTTAAGTGTTTGTATTTAAATTTGTCAGAAGGTAATTTGGCATTAGGTTTAGCTTTATTAAAAATGGCATTTCTCATTAGAAGTAAGAAAATTGACTTAATTCAATTAGCGCGGGACTTAGATGAGTCACCTGATCCGTCTATGTCTAAAATTGTTTTAAGGGATTTAATAATCTCTAGTAAATATTACAAGGAGAAAGAGGCAAAAGAGTTATTGGAAGTTATTACAGCCGAAAGGTTAGCGACAGAACAGCAGCAAAAACTAGAACAACAAGAACAATTGTCAATTGAAAAATTACGCTTGGAAATAGAATTATCTAGGAACGCTAATCAGAGTGCTACTCAAAATAATGGTCAAACCTCACGTGTGAAATCTTTAGATGAAATAGTTAAAATCGTTAGGCTCTTAACTGTAAAGGTACCCAATAAATCAGACGGGTGGGACTATTTCTTTTCTAGTCTTGAAAAAGCTTTCGCTAGTGGAAAATGTCAGCGACGAGTTAAAACCGAAGGTTTTGTTATGCAAGTTAGGAGACAAAATGCCAAACTTATTAGTTAACCTAGTCGAAGAAGTATTAAAAGATTACGAGTCTTTAAAACAGGTTGTGCTCAAGAAGTATGAACCCTCACCAAAAATATGTTTAGAAAATTTTAGAAAGGCCAAACGTAACTCTGACGAAACTTTCTCTCAGTTCGCGTTCCGTTTAACATCGATGTGGTTATACTACTGTAAGTTAAGATGTGCGAATGATTTTGAGTCAGTTAATCAACTGATCGTAGCAGATAAAATGTTTGAAATGTTGGATTCTGAGACGGCGACGCATATTGGTGTGCTCCAAGGGGAAAAATGGTACAAACCCAGGGACTTGGGTAAACAATGTGATATATTTTAAGCTTCCAAAGGGAAATCATACGATGGACCTAAGAGAGCTAAATGGAATGATAGTGAAAAGAGAAGTTTTAATGGTAGTTGGGGTAAACAGCCATTTGGGGAGAAAAAGTCAGATAATTTTTCTTCTAGGAAAAACTTTGATAAAGGTCAAGTAACTGAAATTAAAAAATTCGCTTGTTTCACCTGCGGATCAGATGAACATTTTAAGCGGGATTGTCCGAAAAACAAAGGGGTAGATAATAAAAGACTTAATGTGAAAATGGTGTCAACAGAAGGGACAGAATTGGAAGATGGGACGGTAGCTGCTAGAGTTGATTTGCTAGGTAAAGTCATTCCTAGGCGGGCTATTGAAGACAAATTAAGTAAATTAGTGAAAACATCTATCAGTGTAGATGGGAAATTAGTCCATGCTTTAGTGGATTCTGGTACGGAAATTATTGTTATCAAGAAAGACTTAGTTCCTGGAATATCGGTCGAAGGAGCTTCCACGATTTATTTGAAAGGTATTTTGGGTCCAGCGGTTAAATGTCTTTTAGTATATGTTCCAATTGGTCTTGCTACCGGTGGCCAGGTTAATGTGGTGCACCAGCAAGTGTTAAGAGCTTTGGCAGAAGTTTTGGTAGAAGACGTGTTGCTTCCACCAGATGTTTTGGATATGTTGGGAGGAGCCCAGAGTGAAGAGAATTCACTGGCTCAAAGTACTCAGGACCTGAGGGTTGACTCAGGAAATGTAGATGAGAAACCGAGGTTTCATTGAGTATTCTGCTAGAGAAAGCACAGGAGCACATTGAGGATTCTCAAAGGAATATTACTTCATGTCGGAATGAAGTGGGAACATTGGGTACTAAGGATGAGGAGGTGACCGCTGAGATGGATAAAGAAAGCATGGTGACTGATAGTTTTCGTTCCGAGCAGGAGTGTTGTGCCGAGTTAGCATTGGCTTGGAAGCATGCCAAGAAAGGCAAAAGAAACTACTATGAAGTAGATGGGTATCTATTTCATAGAGATAAAGTACTCGGGGAGAGTATTGGGAAACTGGTAATTACGAAATGCAGACGAACTGAGGTGTTGAGACTAGTGCATACTTCCGTGTTCAGTAGTCACATGGATCCCAAGAAGACACTTTAACGAATCAAGTATTCTTTCTTTTGGGAGGGTCTGAGGGCCGATATGAAGGAATTTTGAGAATCATGTAAAGAATGTAAGGTCACTCGATCGGTTAGGATTACAGACCGATCACCCATTACACCTATGGATCTGATAGGTCCAATTAATCCGCCAAGCTCAAAGGGACATAAATATATTTTATGTCTGGTTGATCAGCACACTAGGTGGGGCGAGGCTATTCCGGTGACTAGTCTCAGTGCGAAGGTAACCTATGAAGCTTTGTTAAACATATTTTCGAGAACCGAGATTTATCTTTTATTGAAAAGAGAAGGTTTTGTAAAAAAGAATAGCGCAGTATCGTGGGTCACGGTACTGGATTTGTGGAAGTGGTATTTTTGTCGTTCTCTCACGATGAGTTATCTGAAGTATGCCACATGCGTTATGTCGTTTGGAATTTACATGACTAAAAAATGAGGTTAAGACTGTATGCACTTCTTCTTATGGATGTAATTTAACGGCTCAGATTTTAAGAATGTTAGAGCAGTTTGTTGTATCTCGAATAGTCGATATAGACATTCTGATGCAAATTTGGAAAAATCGTGTAAAGCAAATTAACTTTGTATTAGAATGGGTGAGATGGGTTGGGTCGGAAATCATACCGACCAAAGGCAATTTAGAGCCGTAGGAAAGTTTTTTCCGTGTACTTATTATGGAGTAAGGGAATTCATTTCATGGGTTAATGAAGTAAACATGGTTCTGATGAAGATAAGGACTGTATTGTATATATTTAGTGTGGGTTTTTTTTGTATATTGTGTTTTCTATGTATCTATTTGCAATCCCATTACAGTTTAGATCTTTCTGGGAACATAGTCACTTATTTCAATTGGGTGAACTATTAATATTATTTCATGTGTTTGTTTTAAGGAACTTTGACTAGAACAATCATCAAGACTTTTGACTGTTACAATTTTTGTGTGTTCTGTTTGTGAATTTTCTGTTCCTGGTGTCTGAAATGGTAAAATCAGCCACAAGGGGCAAATTTTACTCTTAGGTGGGGCGTGTAAGGATCTACTGCCTGCACCTGGCAACAGGTCGAACGAGACACACGATATAGAAAGGAGGAGAAGGGTCGGAACGAGGAGAAAAAGGAGAGCGGTGGGGCGAAAAACGTGGTCGGATAAAGAAGAGACGACTGGACGATGTATTGTAATCTTGTAGAATCTTAATATATTCTTTTTTTTAAAAAGAAATGTCCCATAAAAGGTGTGGAATAAAACAGAGGGACAAGATCCTGACTGCAATTATTTTCTTTTCACAATTCGAACACGACCCGATCCGAAAAGAACCCACAAGTTTAAAAACAGTATTACCAAACCAACTTCCATTCAATACTGAATACTGAATAGAAAATGTTTTCTGATTCTTACAAATATACGCGCGCGCGAGTCCGTAGATACGCACATTAATAATGTGGGAGTCCGAATAAATCTTCGAATAAAAATCAGACTCTTCAGAAGGCGAGATTTTAGATTGGCGAGGTGGTTTGTCTAGGGGTAAGTATTTAAGGGTGAGTGTGATGAATTATTAATTTAATCTAAGTCATTTAAACACAAATACTTCAAAGTAAAAGAGAATTTATTTAAAGTTAAAGGGAAATATTTACAAAAGGGGATATTTACAAAGAGAAAGAAATGCAGGAATTAGGTTAATTAAAAATTGAGTTATACCTTTAGAAGACGGAGAAATAAACCTTTCTCATTCTTGGATGTTAGGACTGGTGGTGCCGCGCTGGGCGCGGAAATGCGGTAAAGACGCGACGTGTTGAACAAGCAGTGGTTAGTAGGCCTCTGCCGAAAAATTATTCAAGCCGGAGCTACGAAAGCTCACTAGATGGCGCTGCTTCGGAATGCAGTAATAAATAAAATTGAGATTTATGGTCCTCTAAAAAGGATATGACTCAACCTTTTAACAAAATGTTTCAAAGGGAAAATCCTACAAAATCACCCTCTCCTGACAGAGCTGGTCTCTCAGCTCTTACAAAATGTTGAGAGCTAAAGTACTTTAAATACAAACTATTTTTAGTTACAACTATAAATTTGATGATTATTGGAATGTGGACGCAATAAAGACAAATAATACGATTCTTAAAGATAATAAAATAAAATATTACAGATGAAAAGATGTATACCTAATATTCACAATTCCGGACCTAAAATAAAGCATATAAAAACAAAATATTCTATGTTGTGATCTACAATTAACTAAACCATAAAAAAATCCTTCGCATCAATAGAAAGATAATGAATAATACGAAAATATAATAAATGTTACAAGTGAATATAAAGTGATTCATGGAAACGAGTGTTACCATAGAACATCTATTAATTGGGTTCTTTGGATGGCAACTAAATCACCTTCTTTGTATAACGAAGCTTTCTTTCTTCTTCTGTTATACGTTTTTCTATTTTCAGACTGCAGGGTTTCGATGTTCTTTTTTGCATCGTTTCTTAAAAATTCACGTTGTTCTAGTAATTCTTTCGCCATTTCTTCTAGAAGTCAGTCTTTGATAAGGATGTCTTCCTTGTTACGCATTTTGATTCAAACTAATAGTTCGAATGGTGTCCATTTCGTACTGCGACTTATAGTACTATTTAGTATTCTCTGTAATCTGTCGACGTATTTGTACCATTTCGTTGAGTCGTCTAATGATAGTTTGGTGAGAACTGGAATCAAAGTTCGATGAATTCGTTCAACTTGTCCGTTTCCTCGAGGAACACCTGTTGCTATTTGTAGATGTTAAATGTTCTCTTCATCACAGTAGTCGTTGAATAATTTTGAAGTGAACGCTGAACCTCTATCAGAGATAATTCTGATGGGATTATCAAAGGTCTTCTGCTGTTGTTTTAATTTTTCGAGGGCACTTTCAGCAGATACAGTTTTGACGGGATATAGCCAAGTAAATTTGGTAAATGCGTCTACTACGGTGAAAATGTGTTGATAGCTTTTGTTTGTGGAGGGTAAAGGACCAATGAAGTCAACATGGTACGTACTTAAAGGAATGCTTTCCTTAGAAATAGGATTCAAAAACCCTTCCTTTTTGCCAGTTTTCTTATTAGCTAAGATACATGGAACACAATTAACTATTACTTTTTTAACGACGTTGGATAAATTTGGGATAAAAAATTCCTATTTCACAATTTCTTCTGTTTTTCCTACTGAGAAATGACCATTTTCGTGAATCAATTTAATTAGTTCAGCTTGCATTGCTTTAGGGGTTACAATTAATTCTCGACCATTTAAGTACTTGTAGAGTATACCATTTCGCTCAAAAAATTCTTCTGATTCTTGCTTCTCTAGAAGTGATTTCAATGTTTGGATATTTGTCATCTTCCTCTTGTGCTTTTTTAAGCTTTGAAGTTAATGTATCATTGCATACCATCATTACGGGATATCGGCTAAGAGCATCAACGTGCTTCATACGACTTCCTGCTCTGTGCTCTATTTCATAATCGAATTCTTCTAATTGAAGCGCCCATCTGGCTATGCGAGTAATTAGCTCCTTTTTTTGCATAGTTTTCTGAAATGCTGAACCGTCAGTTACTATTTTAAAGTGTTGTCCTAAAAGATAAACACGAAACTTCTTTAATGCGTTGATAATTGCTAGTACCTCTAATTCGTAGATGTCATACTTTTCTTCTGCTGTATTTGTCTTTTTCGACATGTAGTAAACGGGATGTAACTTTCCATCTTCTGCTTCTTGTAACAAAATTGCGCCGTACCCTTGTTTACATGCGTCTGTATGCAGTTCTGTTTTTCTTCCATACTTGTAAAGGTGCAAGATTGGGCCTTCGGACATGATTTTCTTCAATTTTTCAAATGCTTCTTTTTGTTGAGTCCCGAAAAAAAAAAAGCAAAGAGGTTTTCTTTTCTTGTTAAATCGCTAAGTGGTTTAGCTATCTTTGAATAATCCTTGATGTACTTGCGGAAATATCCAGTTAAACCAGGAAAACTTTGTACTTGTTTTATTGTTGTTGTTGTTGGTTCTGGAAATTTTCGGACAGCTAGTGTCTTCGTGGGAGATGGTTGAATAGTTCCGCTTTCTACAATGTGACCTAGAAATTCAATTTTCTTTTTTAAGAGTTGGCACTTCTTGAACTTAATTTCTAATCCGTATTCCTTTGCGACTTCAAAAATAATTTTAAGTTTTTCGAGACCTTCCTGTTCGTTTTTCGCTGGAATGACGAGATCATCTAAATAACTGATTACAATTCCTTTCCGAGTAAGATCTCTAAATATACTTGATACGTAGCGTTGGAAAACTCCTGGACTTGTGCTTAGTCCGAAAGGAACTTTGTTGAATTCAAATTGTCCATCTGGGACGATAAAGGATGTATACTTTCTGCAATCTTCGTCAACATCGACGTGAAAGAAACCATTGCGTAAATCTAATGTAGAATATACCTTTGCTTCTTGCAAAGTGTCTAAAACATCTTCGATGATAGGTAACGGAAATTTATCTTTCACAAGCTTCTGCTTCAATTTTCTGTAGTCAATGCACATTCTCGAAGATCCATCTTTCTTTTTTACCATTACGATTGGACTTGCATATTCCGCAGAACTCGGACGTATAATGCCTTCGTTGAGCCATTCTTCTATCTGTTTGTTTACTTCTTGTCTTTCTATGAAAGCTAGTCGACGAGGGTGTTGACAGACTGGTTCTTCGTCTTTTAAAATAATTCTCATTGTGACGTCAGTAGATGCTGTTTTTCTGGCTTGTAGTCTTGAATTAACTTTTCAAGTTCCTTCTTGATTTGACGATTTTCAACATGACGTAGGTCTAGTTCTTCTTGAAGATTTTCAGCAGGTATTTGCATAAGCTGTGCATGATTCTCATATTTGTTGAATTTAACTCCTTCTTTAGTAAAACTTATCGATGCTTGTTCCAAAAGATCTGATCCAATAACTGCTTCGAATTTTAATTTATCAGTCGGTACAACATGCCAAGTTAACGAGTAATTTTCATCATCTATTTTGAACTCATGTTCAAAGGAACCGATAGTTGTCACTTGTGCTTCACCAATACCTGTGAGAAGCATGTTGTTCTTCGATAATTTCGTTGGATCCATTATTCTTCTGCTTGTGTTTTCTCGAAGCAAACTTACGGTACTACCACTGTCTATGAGCGCCGTAATTTTCACCTTTCCAAAAAATATCTCTTTAGTACGTAAACCTTCCTTAACGATGAGTGTGCAAGTTTCTTTTGGCTTTGGAGGTTCTTTGAATTTCTGCGATTTTAAATAGTTCGTCTGAGCATGCTTGGAAGCATTGTGATTTGAGTGTTTCTCGTAATTTTTGTTGTAATACCCTTTCTGCGCGCTGTCTTGATATCTTTTAACAGATTCGTACTTGGTAACAGGGGCTTCGTAATGTTTGTTGTAATTCGTTGACGCTGGAAACTTCTTATCTTTCCTGTTATACTCGAATTTTCCTGATGCTTCATACCTGCGATTCTTTTCTGTGAATCTGAATTCTTGTTTCTTCACAAATGGACTGCTAGATTTTTGTTTCAGAGTCCTTTTAAAGTCTTCGAATTCTTCTAGTTTTTCTGCTAATTGAACAGGGGAGTTCATATTTGCCCATTCATCAAGATAATATTCTTTAAATTCAAAAGGAGTTTTTCGTTTGAGTTGATCTGTTATGATTAGATCTGATAACTTTTTGAAAGTTTCTATCTTCAATCCATCTATCCATCCGTTGAAGTAAGTGTTTAACTCATGGTAAAAATCAATCCATGTTCTTTCAAATGCTTTTTGGTGAGTGACAAATAGTTGTCGAAACTTTTCTGGAGTTAGTTTAAAGCGTTTCAGCAGTAAATCTTTAACGTGTTCGTAAGAGTTAGCTTTATCGTCAGGCTCTCTCGCTATGATGTGAGATACTTCCGTCGGTAACAAGCTTAACAGATGAGAAATCCAGTTTTCTTGATCAATATTTAATTTCTGCGCTTGACGTTCAAATAATTTTAGATAAAGACTGATGTCCTCTTTCAAATCAAAACGATGTATAAACTTTGAAACTTCTTTGACGAGAAATTTAGAGAGAGAGTATCACTTTCTTTGGATGTATCTGCGCCTAACTTGGAGTGTGTTTGGATTCTTAACTTTTCCAACTCAAATTCATTTTTACGTTTTTGCTCATCTAACCTCAATTGTTCGAAGCGTAATTTTTCTTCTCGTTCTTCAATGCGTAATTTTTCTTTTTGCTCTTCAATGCGTAAATTTTCTTCTCTGGCTTTGCGATCCTCAACAATCGTTGAATGTATGTTTTTGGTCAGTTCTTCGTCATAATCTTCACTACCAATAATTAAATCTTTGAGTGTGGCGATGGTCATCGATTTATCGAATTTTAAATTTAATTCCGTGGCTAAGACAAATAAATCTTCGCGTCGACCTTTGCCAAGATACGCCATTTTAAAATTTAAATTTAAGTTTAGATAGTAACCAAAGGAATAAACAAAATTGTCACGCGTTCAAACAAAAACAATGATGTTGCTATTGGCAATTCTCGTTTGCATTTACAAAAATTCTCAAGTTAAAATGATATTGCATCAAAATACACTAAATATACATTGAAATATTCAAATTCTATTCATTTAGAAATATTTTAAACCAGTAACGTGTAAAGACAACAGTGCGAGATAAAATACGCAATGCTTAATTTAAAGTAGTCAAATCATTAATTTCAACTAAAAACAAAACCTTTTTTTTTTAAAACCATTTGATATATCAGTTATCTCATTTCGTTATAATAAATGCAAAAAGGATTTGAAAGAAAAAATAAATTAATATAAATCTTGTTAAGAAACAGTGATTAAATTTATTGTGATATGAAAAAGTTAATCATTTAAAGTTCTTTGCTGAAAAAAGCAAACAATTAGAAGTTAGTCACTTAAAAAAAATCTCATATATATTTTTTATTACACCAATAAAAATAAAATCTTTTTAGGATCTCATCAGCACATTCTAAGGATAAACACATGTTTCAATAGAAAGCATAATAATTCTGTCAAAAATGAACTCAAAATACTTATATATTAAACGATAAAATACACCATTAAAATAAGATTATACATGATCTTTCATCAATTCTAAAAAACATAGCATATTCTTTCAAAATATATTTCTGGAATACTCGTAAAAAATAATTAATTACTAAACAGCTGCGGGAAAAAGAAATGTTACACTATATGAGTAATCTAAATTGCCAACCGTTTAGGAATGGAAAACAATCTCTTAGTTCAAGGTCAATGACGTAACTGAAGAAATGAAAACTTTTAGTACACGCATAAAATTAATTCAATGCGATTCGATAATAAATGAGATACAAATAAAACCTGAATATTACGTACGACTTTCTTAATATTTTAAAAGATATATTTGTAGAAAAGTTTAATTGATACGATTTCTATACACATAGAAAAATAGTATTTCAGAAACACACACATTATATTTAAAAATATAAATTACTTCATAAAATCGACTACAACAATTTTTTCATAATCAAATTAACGGTGACTCACGTATTCTTTTAGATTTTTTTTCCTTTTTTTTCTGTTGCAAGGAAAACGAAATAAAAAACAGTACACACCTGATACAGTTGACGACGTGTGATTAATTACTTGAAAACAAACTTCAAAGGCTCCTGGATGTGTTCACTGGACTTGTGAAGCTCTTGTAGTTGTTGTACACGGCAGAAAATAACTTGGTTTCGGCGAGCGACCTTGTAAGATCTTGAGGTGTGACTTGTGACTCGTTTTATTCACCTAAATGTTAGTATGTTATGAGAGGCAATCCGCATTTTCGATTCAGTCCGCTTGTAAATTAGGCTTGCAGCCAAAAATGGGGGGGTTTTTTTAAAGAAGAAGAGAGTTAGAAGGTTATCAACTTATTATTTAGAGAAGATTTTCGAAATCAAATCCCGGCCGAGCCCCCAATTATCTCTGTGGGAGTCCGAATAAATCTTCGAATAAAAATCAGACTCTTCAGAGGCGGGATTTTAGATTGGCGAGGTGGCTTGTCTAGGGGTAAGTATTTAAGGGTGAGTGTGATGAATTATTAATTTAATCTAAGTCATTTAAACACAAATACTTCAAAGTAAAAGAGAATTTATTTAAAGTTAAAGGGAAATATTTACAAAAGGGGATATTTACAAAGAGAAAGAAATGCAGGAATTAGGTTAATTAAAAGTTGAGTTATACCTTTAGAAGACGGGGAAATAAACCTTTCTCATTCTTGGATGTTAGAGGACTGGTGGTGCCGCGCTGGGCGCGGAAATGCGGTAAAGACGCGACGTGTTGAACAAGCAGTGGTTAGTAGGCCTCTGCCGAAAAATTATTCAAGCCGGAGCTACGAAAGCTCACTAGATGGCGCTGCTTCGGAATGCAGTAATAAATAAAATTGAGATTTATGGTCCTCTAAAAAGGATATGACTCAACCTTTTAACAAAATGTTTCAAAGGGAAAATCCTACAATAATGCATATAGATTATAATGCATAATATTATCGACAGGATCAAGTCGGTAATAGCGCAGATCAAGAGCTTTTCCTCCAACGGCCAACTACACTTGTAATTTCTCAATTTTAACTCGCGACTGCCTCATTTGTGAAACATGGTTTTGATGCAGAAGATCTTTATTAAAAATTTTTTTAACTGCAGAGCAGACGTTGAAAAATTAGAAAACTACCCCAATAAGTACTTATATCATGTTAAGAAGTCCAGAAAAAAAAGGAAAAAATGAGTTGAAAGGTTCTTCTCTCTCTCTTAATATACAGGGTGATTCTAAAAATGTGGAACAAATTTTGATTGATGCTAGAGCTTAGTAAAGCAAATATTTTTGCATAGGAATTTAGTAACACGCAGAAGCACAAAACAAAAGGATAAATTTAAAGCGAAAAAAGGTATTGCTTATACAGCAGTGGTCGCCACACTTTTTGATCTTAAGGACCAGTAAATTCATAATTTAAATCCCGCGGACCAGTGATAGGATTTTGTAAGTGTTAAATATATTTATAAAAAAAATTGTGTTCTAAGAACACATTAAATGCATCTAGTTAATAAAATGAAACTATTAATTGTACCCAAATTACGAAAGCTTTATATTAATAAACCATATTAAAATAAACAAAAACTGTAAAAACAATTAAAAAATGGTTGAAGAAAATCAAACTTTTAGCATTATAAGTTCTTAGTGTGATAAATGTTCCTGCTTGCTTGAAATAAGATTATAGATATTTCGATCCTATGTTGTTACTGCCTTTATTTCAAGCTGAGATCGGTACTGTGTTTTGATGTTGTGGCAGATAAAAAGGCCTTTCACATAAATAAGTTGTTGAGAATTGAATCAGAATTTTCTTTTCCTGTTCACTCAGAAAAGAGTATTCATCTTTAATAGTAAGCCAAAACTGAAATCTAGATAAGGATGAATGAAATTTAAATTTGAGAATTTCGTTGGACGATAGGTTGATGAGGATTTCTTTAAGAAAGATGTATGCTTAAATTATTATCCTTAATTTTCGCTGCAGCGGTCTATTATCCACTTAGAACAATGCAGCTTCAGCAGTACAACTTATTTACCGTGGCGTTATTCTATGAAGTAGCGTTTTTGTAACTTTTCACGTATTGTTATGAATTGAATTATGTTTCAATGTATTTTAAAACATAAATTAATATTATGAGTAAGTAAATTCCACATTTTTTGGGGGGATCAGTGAAATTTCCTCGCAGACCGCCACTCTGGCGACCTATGTTTTACAACATTACCTAAAAGAGCTTCTTACAATAGTGTTTACAATAAATGCCCAAATATGCATCTATCAGTAATTGTACAAGCTGTACAGAGTCGATGGAATTGTACTAATAGCTCTTTGGTAGTGCTACCATAGTAACTCATGTGCTTTTAATGGCGAACAGAATGAGACACATGTGTGTGTGGTGTTTTCTACGTGCATAACATTAATAAGCGAGCAACAACGAATCTGATCGGTACGCGTTCACATTCATTCCTTCTTATGAATACTGATTGGGCATTACGAATGATTTTTTTTGTTGTTGAGAATTCCTCGAATAATAACTTCAATACATATAAAATTGATTTTGTCTAAAAAATCTACGTTTTAATTTTCATTTTAAAAATGAGAAGCATTCTTTCATGAGATTAAAATAAATTGAAAAAGTTCATTCAAATGTAATTTTATTAACTTTACCTCTAGTAGTTAAATTGTAACCTGATTAAGGTTCTTCCATATGTGTATGCGGATTACATATCACATTTTACAAACTGCACCCGTTTTACGTTTAAAGTGCGAGTTGACCATTTAAATTTCTGTTTGAAAGCATTTTCATTAATATGTTAAATCCGAATCTGACTCAAAGGTTAAAAAAAAGAAAATGCCCTCATTTTAATTTCGTAATTGTGTAAAACATTTTGCTAATAAAAAACAATCAAAACATTAATACGCATATAAATTTCAGTGGAGTAAACCAATGCAGATTATTTTTTAGAGTAGAAGACTAAACAATCATTCTAATTATGTGGAGGGAAAATACTCATCTCTAAAAAGTATGATGTGCAGTAAAATAAAGAATCGAATGAATCATGTAATTATTCTAGAAATTAATTCGCACTCAAAAAAAAAATCTCCGCAAATATCAAATGCCCTGGAAAATAAATACCGAGAAATGAAAAAAAGCCCAAACTGGTTTTTGAATTATTAATATGATACAGGAAGTTAATAATCAACTTGAAAAAGTAGATCAGATATTATGAATTATATCAGAGAAGTAAGCTTATCCTTTTCTTTTTTTATGGGTCATTTTCAAACCAAAAAAAAGTGGGGAAAAAAGCGATTTGCCATAAAGAAGCCAGCGCGATACGGTTAACGTATTAAAACAATACACAAAGGGAAATAATTATGTTAATAAGGAAGATTATAAATAAAATAGGGCATAAAATAGTGGATATTTAATTTGTGTGTGATTGTCAATTTTTTAGAGTATTCTTAAAACGACCTATCGCACCAGTTATTTGTGGTGCATTATATATCACACCGTTAACTTGATGACGATAATGCGGAAGAGTCATTCCTAAGCTGTTGCAAAACGATTTTCAACTAACATGCTGCGAATGGTAAATTTTTTAAAACAATTTTCGAAAAGAAATAAAAATAAAATGAATGTACTAGTAAAAAAAAAATTAAAGCCATTTTTAATTGAATGTATTAGAGCAAGGATATCAAATTCAAAGGTTAACTTGGGTCAAACAAACAAGGTTTAACTTTAGGTGAAAAACAAAAAAAAAAAAAAAAAAAAAAAAAAAAAAAATCGATATTTATAGAGAAATAAATTTATTTCGAATAATACATTATAACAAACATGAATAAAAGAACAAGAATAATTTAATAATGTGGATGAGTCATTCGTAAGCTGTCACAAAACGATTTTCAACCAATATGCTGGGAGCGAAAAGTTTTTTAATAGTTAATTCTCGAAAAGAGATAGAAATAAAATAAATGTACTAATAAAAAAATAAAATAAAAATCATTTTAATTGTATGTATTAGAGCAAGGATGTCAAACTCAAAGGTTAACTTGGGCCAAACAAACAAGGTTTAACTTTAGGTGGAAAAAACCTCAATATATTTAGAAACATAAATTTATTTCGAATAATACATTTTAATAAACATGAATAAAAGTTAATGTAAAATGCGCGTGTGTCTTTTTTGTGCTATGTGTTTCGTTTAGTGTCGTCCATGTTTGTGTTTGTGTGCGTGTTTAAATGCACAGTAAATATATATTGGATTACCTTCTAACAAAAGGATGTCTCATCTATATAATTCTTATCACAGCAATCATCCGGATATGATTATCGGTAAAGAAAGCTTTATCACATCTCGCCAACACGACATATATATCCGTTGAGCATTTTACATTAAATTTAAGCATAAGATAGAAGTGCACATGACTCATCCAAATGCTCACTTTTCGTAATCAAAATATTTTAATAAGCATAATATAATTATGATTTAATAAATGAACTTTTTATATTGGATAGTTATTAATTAACCCTTTATCTATACCGACGGTACTTATAAGTAAGTACCTCTCACTTTAAAATTTCATTGAACAACCTTTTTCATGAATATTCTGATAATATTTAGCAGGAACACTATATTTTAATTCCTCTCTTCCAGGATACATGGCTGCACAGCATTCCGGGGGGACTTTAGGGGGCCCAAAGCTTGATAACACAATGTGCGTATTTGGGCCCAAAATCTGAGTTTACAGGGAAACCTTCATATTCTTCGTTGTGCCATTGCAGCACAGGTTCTACGAGGTGTGTAAATTAAATAATGAGACAGATTTTTTCACTTGTTTATTACAATAAACTTACAATTCAACATTGTCTCCTTCAAAGTAACTGCCTTCTGAAGCCACACAGCGCTGGAGACGTTTCTTCCACTCCTCATAGCACTGGTGGAACTCGGATATTGGAGTAGCCTTCAGCTGGTCGGTTACAGCCGTTTGAATGTTTTCCAGTGTCCCAAAATGATGTCTCTTGAGGTGATTCTTCAATTTTGGAAAGAGGAAAAAGTCACAAGGACTCAAGTCGGGCGAATAAGGGAACTGAGGAGCAACAGGAATGTTCTTACTGGCCAAGAAACGGATCACTAAAATTGCTGTGTGACAGGTTTTTCGGAACCAATTTGGCGCAGATCTTTCTCATCTTCAATTCATTGGTCAAAATCTGATGAACGGTAGCGTGATTCAAATTCAACTCTTCCCCAATCATTCTGACTTTCAAGCGACAATCTGAACGCATAAGATCCCGGACTCTAACGACGTTTTCAGCGACTTTTGAAACTGAGGGCCTTCCACTGCGAGGTTCATCCTCACTTGACTCCCTTCCCTCTGAAAATGCCTTAAACCACCGAAAAACCTGGGCTCTTGACAAAACACTGTCTCCATAGGCTTGCTGAAGTTTTGAAAATGTTTCCGTTGCGTTGTGTCCAAGTCTGAAGCAAAACTTGATAGCACATCGTTGCTCATTTCAGAACACACAAGAAAAACCTGTTTCACTAAACAAATCACTACAGACAATTAACTTGACTCAGCGACTTCAAACTCCATGTCCCACTTCCCCAGTGTTGCCAGATCAAACACTACGCTACCAGTCTCATTACTTAATTTACATACCTCGTATGATGAGTACTTTGGCGGGAAAGGAGAATAGCTTTAAAACAGATGTTGCGTTTTCAGCTTGTGAAGGTCCCCTTGGACCTCACTTTGAGAACGAGAATAAATAGGAGTCAGATAAGAGCCAGTAGCCATTTTTATAAATAACTTTCTTTATTCGGTTATTTTTCCCAAATAGAATCAAAGACTTATTAACAAATATATCTAAATAGTATTATGAGGTTGAAAAGATACTTTCCTTTAAATAAACTTAAATATTTAATGATCCAATTAATTAACAATTAAAATATCGATCACGCAGAGATTACCACGGTAAGAGATCCCAGATTTATGTTTAATGTTCTTATTGAACATTTAATTTTAAGCTCACTCGTAATAATAAGCTTTAATGAGACTTTAATTAATATTTACCACACTGCAGTTCAGCTCAGCTTTTCTCTGAGATTAAATTATTTAACAAGAAATCTTCAACAATAAATTTAACTTCACTATAACTTTCTGCTTCAATCTCTCTCTCCTACTGCTCTAACTTTATTATTCCGTTTGACTTAAATACTTTATCTAATCTACATATAACAAGGAATCCTGTCCTCTTTTTGGAGCTGATTGGAAATAGGTAGGGAATTAAATTTCCCTAAAAAAGACGACTCAGAAGGTTAGTGATAAAGTTCCGTATAGATTTGTCACAAGCTGATATTTTAATGGTATTGTGAAGATAGTAATTTTTGTTCTGAAAAAGTAGTTAATGTCAAAAGGTGTCTTATTTATTTTTAAATGTTAGTTAAGGACTTAGAAAATGATTTGACTATTTATTTTAAGTGAACAGTGTAAATAATTAATTTTACAGTTGAATAGCTTTATGGTACTTATAAGTACCGACTATACACTGCATTTTAGAGCACGAACTGAGTTTTTTTCCCGTCTGTGTAGCTTATTGTTGTTTTTTGTTGTGTTGTAGCGCCATCACTATAGTGCAATAGAGTTATGCATTTTTTGGCATTTCTTTTTAGTATAAATTATTTATTTTACTTTTTCATTGTTTTTTTTAAAGTTTCAAAAAATTTTGAAATTTGAATTTGAGTTTTTTTTTGGCATACAATTACATGAAATATCTATTTCTTATTCAAAAATTATAATTTTAAATTCTTTGTGTGTAACACTTGAGAGTTAATAATAATAGGAGGTTTTCAAGGTGTTGTAATTTTTTCCTCTCTTCTTAGAATTGACTGGAAAAATGAAGCAGGAGGTTTTGGATTTATTACAGAACCTACCATCTGAAAGCAGTGATGCACTAACAAATGATTCTTTAGATGAAGAAGTCCCAGAAAATTATCTTCTGGAATGTTCATTAGATTCTTAAGATGATGGTCAAGCGACTGAACAAGACTCAAGGTTTAGTAGTTCATGTTCTGAAAATACGGTATTTCCTACCCCAGGGTGCAATGCTTTAAAAAACATTCGATCGAAACCCAAAACTCACTCAAATCTCACTTAAAATGCGCAATGTATAATGAATTTTTGTGTATTAGTGAAAAGAAAAACTGTTACTTTGAATATCATCAAATTACTTTATGTGTAAAACCTGCTTTTATGTATGAAAAAAGGAAAATGTTTAAAATTTTATAATTTTCAAAAATAAATATTTTGTGCTGTAAAATATTAGTGTTCTCTGGTTATTTAGCATTTTTAAGAGTTAAAACTCCGTTAAAAAGTCATACGGTCATTTTGCATTATGAGAATATTTTGAACCTCCGTCTACTGATGGTACTTCTAAACAGTAATTTAATTAATTAGCTCTAACGGATTAAATTTCTCAAAGTTGTGAGTATTTTATTTATGCATATCCCTTAATTTTCAATGTAGTGATTCAAAAAAAAAATATTGCGTGAAAAAAATTGCAGCAAATTATAATGCGGTAGATAAAAGGTTAAAAGTATACATTTGTGGTAAATCTTGTAAATAAAAATTAGTTTTGTTCTGAACTACTAAATGGAAGTTTGTGTGTTGTGTTGCTATAATAATAAGATAGTCAATTTTATCTCATAAAACAGTGTTTCTCAAACTGTGGGGCGTGATAATCCTATGAGGGGGACGCGAGCATATTGAAAAGTCGAAAACAAAAGATTTTTAAAAAATAATTACTTTACTGAAGCAAAACAAATAACATACATTCCGACACAATAAAAAATAAAATACATATTTACGCTGATATAATACACTTATAAATATATCATTACTGTGCAATGTACATAATTAATTTAACAATACTGAGTTAAGGACAAGTTTAATAATTGCGAGTGACCCCATGGGCTTGTCATGTATAAAATTATATGCAAACATTAACAATTATCTTGATAATATGTACGGTTCATAATTAAGCCCTTAAATGCCGATTAAAAAAGACGCGATTCGCTCCCCAATGCTACCATTTAACCAGCACCTCCTAGATTTAACTCGTAGGCAAGCGTATGTGGTGTATTGGGGGTGGGGTAGAAAAGGAATAAATAAGCAAATCCTTTGAAATAAGTAAATCATTCGCAAACACTATCAAGATCCTTTTATTGCATTCCAAAGCCTTCGGAATAATTTTATGGATAGCATTTCACAGTAAAGATCGTACTTTGAAAGACGTATATATACGTCCAGAAATTTAATACTTTGACTGAGCGAGACGTTTATATATGTCGGTGGCCCATAAGAGATTAAAATAGTATTAAAGCTTTAGCGTCAAAGTATAGCATTATTGAACTCAATACATCGTTATTGTATGGAGGGGTGGCGATGATAATGATGATCCAACCATAGTCCACCAACACGCCACCAAAAAGCAGTAAAAAATAAATTATTGAATCAATTATCAGCATCAAATAATAAAATGAATTAAAATACTTTATTTTGCGTACTATATATATACATAGGATTAAAATCAATACAAAAAATAAATAAAGGACGATGTGCCCCCCTCTCCTTCTGTTGTGTGTGTCATTGACTGTACAACAGAAAATATTTTTTGTTATAATACGTAAAAAAAATATTTTTAAAAAGTTATGCCTATATATAAAACGCTCCTACGAGATTTATTATTTTCTAATTATCCTTACATAAAAAACGTTAATTTTTTGCTCTACAAATTGAAATATTATTTTATTCTTCAGATGTTTAGGGATCTGATAATTATTATTATTTTTTGTCGAACTACAGAGTTTGTAGTTTTCAATAAACTTCAATTTAAATGAAATGTATTATTTTTTCATTATATTACAGATGTATGTAAGTTCTTCTATGTATTTATTTTGTACTCATATTTATGGGTAACGGACGGAAAATAAATATATCTCCGCTTATACCAGAGAAATTATTACAAACGTTATGAAAAAGAAAATGCATTTTTATATAGATACTAACGTATAAATATAAATCCCACAAAAAAAGTACTCTTTTTCTTTTATCCCATTCTGTGTGCCTTTTGCCCAAATATATTATTCTCATTACTTATATTAACGATAATAACGTCCTATTTAGGACAGTAACAAACAACAAATCGTCTCCCGAATAACCCCGGAAATACCCCACGAAATAATTTCTAGGAAAAGATTCATGACAACCGCACATAGAAAAGTGAAATCCAATTCTGTCGAGAATGGTTTTATTTATATTTTTTTCCGCACTTTTTACTACATTTCCGCAGACGATTTTAGACTTTCAAATTTCTCTTCACCCGAATATAAAAAGGACACGACTCCCCAATTCGTAGAAAATCCTGAAAGAGAAAAGGGGGTAAGGGGAGAACCCAAAAGAGAAATGTTTAAACAAATACCTCTTTGATTCCCAGCAGCAAAAACATCGGGAATATATTATATTTTATTTTTTTCTTTCGTCCGGGAAATGCGTGGAAATCTGGCAACAAGGGGAGAGGTCGTCTGCAGGACTCTTTTTATGCTAATCGGAACATGTTATGGCTACAGCAGTCGGTTAAAGGTTTTGTATGCAGACAGTCTTAGATGTCTGAAATGAAAGTTTTGAATCGAAAAGAAATTGTTTGATCTGTTTGCGGAATTCGATGTTTCTAGTTGCTGGGCCGAATGAGAATATTTTTTTACTCTTGTTACTTTGAAAATACCTTGAAACTGGTGAATAAGAATACAAAATCGCTGCTGATATTATCTTTTTAACGTGAGCTTGATTAAACCTGACAGGTTAAAGGAGGGAATGACTTCACACAGAATGTAATTTATACAACATCCTCTTTTCATAATATCTCTGTTTTAAAATACTGAACATATTCGGATTTCAATTTCGGGATTTGCAAACTTATTTGACTAGCTTCTTTAATTAACTTCTTAATTTCAACAAAATATAATTTTTATGAGCATTAATACTTTTTAATTTTTAGACCAGTGAGATTCTCTATTTTTTCTTTCTTATTACAATTTCAAAATTTGGGGGCGCACTCTAACAGCAAAATAAGTTTCAAAGAATTTTATTTATCTGTAATACACTATATGTAAAATTGTTTATGATAATGATTTTCAATGCTATGTAAAATAATATGTACGACAAAGACAACAAAATGTTTTTTGAGTAATTAATTATAAGAAAACATTTAATGTGAAATTTGAGCTTGATAATTTCGTTTATGTTTTGTAGTAAAAATCACAATGCCACTCTCATTTTGTCATCTATATTTAAAGGTCTCGATCTTCTTTCAGTTTGTCAATGCTGAAAATCCGAATTCATGCAAATAAGGTGTAGAAAATTTTGACGATATTTTTTAAGTTTTTTTCGGCAATTCTGAGATAATCGTCGCTAATTTTAATCTAAAATGAGTTAATTGACTTTTCCGCATGTTTTGAAATTAAATCTCGATTATTATAAAGCTAAATTAGTTTTTCCTGTTCTTTCGAAGTTAATTCATATACAGATATATCCTTATCAAAGATGTACTACGAACTCAATCAATTTTTTTTATATGCCCATCTGTCCACGAAAGGTAAGTTAAATAGACCACGCGGATACACTTAGTTCATTTCTATAAAACAGCCGAATTATTCAGTTCCGGATTTTATTTTTTTTCACAGAGTATAATTAAGAATTTTTAAAAAATTTGGAGAAACACAAAGGTGTCGCATCACAGTGGTTGAGAATCACTGTTTTAGTACAGTAGAAGAGAATCACTGTTTTATACAGTACAGTAGAACATTACTGTTTTAGACAGTACAGTAGAAGAGAATCACAGTTTTAGACAGTACAGTAGAAGAGAATCACTGATTTAGACAGTACAGTAGAAGAGAATCACTGTTTTAGACAGTACAGTAGAAGAGAATCACTGTTTTAGACAGTACAGTAGAAGGGAATCACTGTTTTAGACAGTTCAGCAGAAGAGAATCACTGTTTTAGACAGTACAGAAGAAGAGAATCACTGTTTTATACAGTACAGTAGAAGAACATTACTGTTTTAGACAGTACAGTAGAAGAGAATCACAGTTTTAGACAGTACAGTAGAAGAGAATCACTGATTTAGACAGTACTGTAGAAGAGAATCACTGTTTTAGACAGTACAGTAGAAGGGAATCACTGTTTTAGACAGTTCAGCAGAAGAGAATCACTGTTTTAGACAGTACAGAAGAAGAGAATCACTGTTTTAGACATTACAATAGAAGAGAATCACTGTTTTAGACAGTGCAGCAGAAGAGAATCACTGATTTAGACAGTACAGAAGAGTCTCAAAAACTCAGCACTCGATAACCCGGCAGTTTGGATAACTCGGCCACACTCTTGCAGGTAAAAAAAAACCCCACATGCAGACCCGTTTAAGGAATGCTATCCATTAATGAAAAACTATGAAGATGTTAATGTTGAGGATATCCTAAACATTCCTAAAATATCACATAGTGAGAAACTAAAAGCTATCGAAACCGCCCCTCAATATTTTGAAAAACGTGTGCGTCGGGAATGAACTTACTGATCCTTCATCATCTTTGTGATGAAACAACACAACGTAGAGTGCAGTTCCGCCGAAGACAATAGGACATAACACAATTCTTTAAAAAAAAAATAGCCATTTTTTGAAAAGCCGTAAAGTATTTTTCTGATGTGCATCTGATCAGGTAAGTTACTGTATGCAATGTATTCATTGCTCTTTATCTTGTAGTCAATGCTCTATGCCTTCATAAAGTTCGTACTTTTCTTTTGGATATTTGGGCTGTTTTTTTCTGTTGTATTCTCAAGCAAACAATACGTACAAGTGCAGTACAGTATTTTCTGAGGAAACACATTATTTATTCTTTTTTAATCCCATTCTTGATAACCCGGCCACTCTTCAGTTCACATTAGGCCCAGTGTCCCGGACTCTACTGTGTGAACTATTCATTTTTTAATAATATTAGTGAATGATTATAAACATAGTACCATAAAGCAATACTAGGGTTGTTGTGGCAATAGAGCTCGTAATTCTGAATCCCGATCAAGTGACGCGGATGACACCTAGGTTGGCACTGCCTTTTCGTAAATTCCACTCCATGCCAACTTGAGGACTTAAGGCCACGACAGGTTTAACGCGCATTCAAACTCTACACGGCGGGTCTTCAGTAAAATTAGGGCTACTAACAGTAGTGTAACGGAGAATAGGAGCCTCCCTAGAGTATTAAACTCCTAGAGTACAATTCGCTACGTCAAATCTCAGGTGCTTCCCTCTGGGAAAGAGACTGTGCATCAAAATTACATTGCGGAAATTGGTATCTACATATATAGTGCCCCTCTGAAAAATGATAGCAGCTTTCGGGGTATGTACTAGATCTGCAATGGTAAAAATACCAATCCGTAGCCCAGTTTGAAATTTTTAAAAAAATTACATTGTTACTACGTCATGCGAAATTCGTTGATTTTTCTTCTTCTACTGAGCCGCCTACACGGATGAGAAGTTTATAATATATCCTTATTTACTCATTCCTTTCCCATAGATCTCTGGAAATCTGTTGTGAAAACAATTTCACGATTCAGCTCACAAATGTATACTCGTACTTTTATATCTAGTTATCAGATGTAAACCTTTACCAAATACTTTCTATATTAGAATCCATTTCAAAATACCGATCATTTTAAGGAACATTTTACGTTATAATGTGTTTTTTTATTTTACACTAAGAAATATTTCTCATTATTTTCACTTAAAAATCTTAAGTTTTACAGGGAAGTAGAAAAACATGATTTATGAGGAAAAAATTTTCCCTCAAGAGCTTAGTAAAGTTTTATGTCGTTATTTAATTCTTTAAGGTATTCTACTTTTTGAAAACCTAAAAAGTGCATCTATGCATTTTAACAAGGATTATGTAGAGTACTAGCTGCATGGCCCGGCGTTGCACGAGCTATCTCTACTTTTATAAATGTTCCCTTTCCTTCACAAAATCAGCATTTCTAATACTCATTTTCAAAATGACTTCCACCTCCCCCTCCACCGCTTAGCCCGGCGTTGCTCAGGCGCTTTCTCTTTTCCTCATGACACCAGCATTTCTGTGTGTGTGTTTGTACGCGCACAATGTGAGTGATTTCTAAAATTATGTCAAAAAATTTCTCTATTTCGAAATTTGTTCCATTCCACTTATTTTTGATTTAAGACAGGTATCTTCCCCTCTCTATAGCCCGAACACGGTTTTTTAGTGTAAAATTATTGTTCTATCTTCGCCTCCTTCTCACAGATAAGATTTAGCTTCAAATTTCGATGTATGACTTATAAAAAAATATATTGCGTTAGAATTAAAAAAATTATTAATGTGAAGCAATAAATAGAAAACGATTCTGAAGCTAAGAGTAAAAAAAAATGTTTATCTCATTTTTTAATAATAGTTAGTTTCTAAGAATCTAAAATAATAAAATAGATTTCAGATTTTTATTAATCAATCAATCGTTACATACAGTTAGCTTAAAAATGTCTCTAAAATGTATTTTGATCCAAAATAATAGAGATGATGTACTTTTTAATTAACAAAGAATTCATTTAGTAATGAAATAATAGAAATAATCCTTTTAAAAAAATCATATATATAATTATTAAAATTAAATTTCTATAAGTAATAAATAAAAGAAAAATTTACAGATTGAAACTATTGCTTTTTTCTGAGTGTTTGATTAAACATATAAATATATATAAGTAAGAAAAAAACAGTATGGGAGAAAACCTATATATGTACTGAAAAAAAACATTAAAAAAACGATCTGATAAAAACATTTTGAGATTTTATTTTATATATATATAATTTTAACCTTTTTCATTCCACTAAAAAATTTAAAATTTAAGAAGTAGCATAATGCGAAATTGAGTGTCTTTTCCTCTTCAGTTTCGAACCTATGAACTACCGTTTTATAAAGCAGTGGGTTTAAAAGCCACGCTGTCGGTTTCTTCGGGGAAAAGCATTGAATTGAGGTTTAAAATAAAAAAAAAAAAGATTTTTTCAATTTCTCATTTCGTTACTTGTTAAAGTAAAACATTTTTTTCGGGCTTCATTTTTAAATTAATGCTTTCGAACCTCATATATAGATCGCAAACAACTGTAATTTTTAAAGAAAAAACTTTAAAAAAAGTAATGTTTACATATTTATCACAAAAGGGAAAAAAAACGAAAAACACAACTTTTTTTTAAAACGTAATTTTTAAGATATTTTATCAGTCTTTGTACAGATTACGTATAATATTGTCCTACACACAAAAAAAAGTTTCGTGAGATTATTTTTATAAATAAAGAGGTTATTAAGTATTTAAATAACATGTTGAGTATTTTTTTGAAAAATCGTAAAAAAAAACCAGTTTTTGACATTAAATTTTTTAAATAATTGATTCTAAAAGAGAAAAGCATGAACTTTTTTAGTGTAAAATATATTTTTCATTAGCGCGAAAGAAAATGCAAGCCGAACGATTTAGAAATCTTATTCATAAAAACTTATCGATTTTGACTCATTTTAAAAAAATCGTAAAAATAGAAAATATAATTATTTTGTAAAATAAATTATACCGTATTGTGGTGAAATAAATGATCTCTCCGAATCTGTAATTATTTTTTGTCTGAGTCTCATGAAAAAAATTAGATCGCGTTTTAAAAACGTCTGAAAAAAAAGAAGTTCCGAATTTTTCAACTTGTCCCCTGGTGGAGAAACATTGTACTAATTATGCGTTTTAAGGTTTTTACTTAATATCTTTTAACTAATTGGAATATTGGAATGTAAATGGTCAAAAGGGATTCCTCGGATCATTCCCGGAATTTTGGAACCTTCGGCGAGTTTCTGCGTCGTGTTATTCGTGAGAAAATTGGGAATCATAGATTCATAGATAGATAGATAGATACGCTTGTTTACCTTCGGATTTTAATAGTTTAGATATATGTAGGGTTATGGCACAGTTCTAGAGGTATTTCAATGATGACACTGGTTTTACTAAAAGTAACGCTTAATGTTGGACAATTGATACAAGACTACTCACTACTAATTACCATGCACGTTTACACAAAAAATATAGATTGACATTTGGATTAAACACTTCTGGCTCTTAACGAGAGTTCTCAGTTCTTAAAGTTCTAGTACAGCTTTTACACAACTGTTCACTATAATGTGAGTGTCCTTCGAGTCACTTTCTTCGGAACAACAGATAGCTGGTTCCTACACGGCCAGTTCCCGGTTGCTCCGTTTGTTTCAGCAGAGGTAAATCTCCGATCTGCGCGTTAACTAACTAACTAAAATTAGATGATCGCGGGTGCCTATTCCCAAAAGGATGGGAGAAAAAGATAGACCATGATACGAAGATTAAACAAATCACGAAAACTTCCACAAAAAACGGGGAAGGAGGACGTACCCCAAAGCACGAACGCTCTAACGAAGCAGAGCGCCGGCGGGGGGAGAAGAACGCAGGAAGGAAGACGGGATGGCCAAAGGCTGCGAATCAAGTCGGTGAAAGATCACCTCAGAACCCAGAGTGAATGATGCAGTGCAGTGCAGCTAAATCATATTGTTAAGAGTGTGAAAAGAGCGTTTTTTGTTGTGTTATGGGGGGCGGAGCGGGTTTCTCCACTTCATTGAAGAGTATGCATATTTAATTTTAGGATGAGGATACGGAAACAGTGTTTGTGCTTTGATAATTGGATTGTCATGAGATTCTATAGATTTAAAGACATTTCTAGAGAGTTTAATGATGTAATTAGAAATCGGCTCCACATGTAGATCGTTGTGTATGACGTCATTCCGGACGTACCAAGGTGCGTTCGTCATGACGCGGAGTATTTGGTTTTGGATTACTTGAATCTTTTTCATGTGGGTGGCGGCTGCGGCTCCCCATACGGGTGAACCATAAGTAATAACTGGGCGCAGAATCTGCTTGTATAAAATAACTTTATTTTCCAGGGATAGAGGAGACCTCCTCCCAATGAGGGAGAAGGCTAAATGAATTATACCCCAGAATTTCTCTGCTAGATAGTCAATGTGCTTTTTGAAAGTTAAGCGGCTATCTATGTGTAGGCCCAGATATTTCACCACCGAAACCCACTGGATATTGTCATCAAAAAGTGGGAGCTGGAAAGGAGGGTCAATGACCCCCAGTTCCTGAAAACAATTGCTTGTGATTTATCAACATTAATTGCAATTCTCCAATGTGTAAGCCACGTTTCAAGTTAAAAAGTAGCGTAATGCGAAATTGAAAGTTTGTTCCTCTTCAGTCTCGAACCCGGGAACTGCCGTTTATAAAGCAGCGGGTTAACCAACCAAACTACAGTCACGTCAATCTGCGCGTTAAGTTCCCGCTCGCTCATTTATTCTCTCCTCTTGTTAATCCGCAGGTGGCTGCGTCGCCAGTGCCCTCTAGAGATTTGGTCTCCATGGAAAATCCCACATATATAATATCTAATGCGCTTAATATATCTTCAAATATTTCAATATATATATTCGATTTTGAGAGTCAGCAAAAATATATTAATCCCTTTTTTATGATCAAGAACTTTTCATGAGAACACCTGGCACACAAACGTGGTCCATATATTACAACATATTACTTTTTTTATACCGTTATGACAATCCCCCATGTCGTGTATTCATTGTGTTGAAATAAAGAAGCCTTTTCATTACTGGAACAAATATTATTTAATGTTCTTACGTTCCACAACACAAGGGGTCACTTAAATAAAACAACACACATCCATTATAGTTACAGAAAATAGCTTAAGGACTAAAAGGGGGGAACAGGCTTTCCCTGACTCCACGTGTACACATCTTTTCCCCTGGTAGCGATCCAGGGCACATCAGCGGGGGAACGAGATCTCTGAAATAACACAATGTACGGCCCATCTCTCCTTGGCATGAGTTTTGCACTCCTGTTCTGATTCGCTTTACTTAATAGGTGAAGTTTTACCCATACCAGATCATTAACTTTATAGTTAGGACTTGGTCTGCCTGATTTATCTGCATATGTTTTTTGACGATCTTGACTCATCTCAATGTTTTCTTTAATTTGTGATATGTATCCTTCAAAACGTTTTAAATAGGGTGTAAATTCAGGCACAAAATTATCGTTATGGATGACAGACCGTAGATCAGTATTTACTTGGTCCAAAGTTCGTAGTTCTCTGGCGAAGGTTAGGTATGCTGCCGTGTGATCTGTTGACTCGCATTTTGAAGTATTCAGTGTAAACCTAATAGCTGGTAGCTTTTCAATCCATAATGTATGGTTGTTACCTACCATCATTGCCAAACGAGGTTTCAAATCCCTATTTTTTCTTTCGACTGGATTTGCCTGTGGGTGATATACGGGAATGAGACTTTGATTGATATCCAACAAAACATAACTGTTGCATCACCGCACTCACGAATTGAGTCCCATTGTCACTTATTAGTCTACGGGGCACTCCGTATCTTAGGAAGACTTCATTTAGAAGTGTCATGGCACATTCTTTAGCAGTAGCTTGCTTTAATGGGAATATCTCTACCCATTTTGTTGTGTAATCCTCCACTATGAAAATCCACTTCATACCTTCGGTCGTTTCTGGTAAGGGACCAAAAAGATCAATAGCTATGCTCTCAAATCGTTGAGCTGGAACAGGGGTCTACAGAAGACCTGCAGGTTTCTGATTAGTGGCTTTGTATTTAATGCATTCTGAACAGCTCTTCACATAATCAGCAATAAATTTCCTCATACCAGTCCAGTAATATTTCAAAGAAATTCTGGAAAAGGTACCATCAGCACCGTAATGTGCAGCGGTGGGAGCATCATGGTGCAATTTTAATATCTTCTGTCTCTCATGAGTAGGGACAATTAGTTGAGCTTCTTCAACTTCAGCATGAGGTGAGTACCGGTACAGTACTCCCTGATTCATCACGTACCCTCTCCCAGTCCAATTGGCAAAGTCAACTTCCTTGTTGGTATTTTCAAAACAATCAATTATCTTTTTTAGCTCAAGGTCCTTCAATTGTTCTGTTCTTAGCTCATTAGCAGTTCTCGTCGGGAAATCACAATAATTATAGTTTTTAATTCGCAAATTTTTTCATCCCTATACTCTGGCCTGGAAAGCGTATCTGCAATAAAATTGCATTTCCCTGGAAAATAATCAATCTTCAGATTGTAAGATTGTATTTGAAGTGCCCATCGCGCGCGCGCGGGCTAATCTTCCGGTTGGTGATGTTAAGTTCATCAGCCACTTTAACGGTTGATGGTCGGATGCCACTGTAATTTCTGCCCCTTCAATATATCCTCTAAATTTGTTTAAGGCCCAGACTATAGCCAAGGCTTCTCGCTCTGTTGTCGAGTAATTTTTTTCAGCAGAACTCAAGAGTCTACTGGCATATTGTACTGGTTGTTCATCGGTGGGGCTTTCTCCTTGTAACAGAACTGCACCGAGGGCGTAACTGCTTGCATCCGTTCGGATGATAAAAAGCTTTTTAGGATCAACTTGTCTCAATATTGGCGGGGTTATTAAACATTGTTTGAGGATTTGGAAAGCTTGTTGCTCAATTTCCCTCCATTTCCAAGCAGTACTTTTCTTTGACAAGTTACTAAGGGGTCTAGCAATATCTGAAAAATTCGGGATGAATTTTCTATACCATGAGCAGGTCTGTAAAAATGACTGTAGCTGCTTTAGGTTTTTCGGGGAAGGAATGTTTTGTATTTCTGCAGTTTTATCCTGATCCACCTCTATTCCCTTAGGAGTTATCCAAAGTCCAAGGTATTTTACGCGAGAGCAAACAAACTTGCATTTTTCTATATTAGCACATAATTTAAATTTTTTAAGTCTGTCAAAGACCATTCTTAAGTCCTCAATGTGTTGTTCAAACGTTTCAGACAACACAACGATATCGTCTAAATACACCAGAATATTTACATTTGGCAATCCATTACGAAACTGGTCCATAAGACGCTGAAAGGTTGCTGAGGCATTGCGAAGTTCAAATGGCATTCTTTTGTACCTAAATATACCAAAAGGGCAAACGAATGCAGTCTTGTCCTGGTCCGCTGGATTGACCTCTACCTGATGATAACCGGATTTTTTAAGTCAAGGGTAGACATAAAAGCAGTAGATTTAGCATCATGTAAAAGAACATCCATGAGGGGCAGTGGATATTTGTCAGGTATAGTAATCGCATTTAGCTTACGATAATCTATGCACAACCTAACAGTTCCATTAGACTTGGGCACTAAAACTACTGGGGCTGCGTATGGGGACTCATTCTTCATTCAAAAGATTATCAATTTCTTTTTACGAATGGAGTTGGTTCTCCCCTAGTCTGAAAACATCTTTACTTTCATTAAGCAGGACTATCAAATCATTTCTTTCTTCTACATTTAGGGCCTGTCCTTCTTCTTCTCGCAAATGGAGATCATTTGTCTCAGTTTCGTCAACAGTGTTGCTATGTAATGGAATTTCACTGGGAATCGAATTTGTGGGACAAGAACTACTATTTATTTCGACAGGACTGTCGTCTACAGGCAAAGGAACATCTTTTGAAAAAGGTATCCTGAAGCTTGGTTTGTCACCAAAATACCAAAAATTGTTACGCATGTCCATTACGATTCCTGATGTCTTTAAAAAGTCAACACCTAGAAGAGTGCGGTTACCTTTTTTGCATGTGGCAAAAAAATTAAATCGATTTGGAAAGTTCGTCTACCTACGGTGATTGGTACTGTAGCTTTTTGAACAAGGGATGTGGATTGTTGACCATCAGCTAGGCACATAGCAAGATGAAATTCTGAGAATTTTTGTCCACGATTTCTCAAGAATTTAAACATTAATTCTCCCCCGACTGACTGGCTGGCTCCTGTATCAGCACAAACTGTGCCTGTAGCCTCATAAACGTCAAGCAGAGCTACTGGGGAGGTTAGACGAGTAAACATGCGTATATGGCGTTGACAGAGGCACTCTCTTTTTTTAGTGAGCATTTTGGGCATTTCGATTTTATAAATTCAGGGTTGCCACAACCATAGCAAGAAATAGGTGGATGAAAACCGGTGTTGGTATTCCGAGCTGGCATGTAGCTAGGGTTAGCAAAAGCACTATTGTGGTTACCCGAAACATTCTTTTCAACTTTGAATGAGTGAGACTTCCTAAACTCCGGATTGCCTGTGTTCCTAGAAAAACGGGAGTTGCTTAGTTTTGTTAATTTTTGCGAAGAGGGTTGAACATTTTCGTATGAGTCCAGCTTTTAATCCATAAATTAGTAACCATAATCGCAAGCTTCTTGACCGCGCGAAGATGTTTAAATTGTTCCGTGAATTCAAATTCTTATTCCAATAAAACTCCATAGAGAGTGGTTTTCACACATGGCAAATGAAGTAAGTGTTGGTATTGTGATGTTTTAGAAAAATAATAGTAGCGTGATATATATTTATTAATTTAAATATTTGGTTTATTTACGTCACAGCTATTAATTACAGTATATACCAGGGGTACTCAACTTTTTTCCCCACTGGGCCGCATATATATTGTAGATATTCCACGCGCGCCGCAACATAAGGGTTAATGGGAAAACATTATAAAACCAAGGTAATATTTGACACTTAAAACGTGAAAAATTGATCAAAATATTAAAACTCATTTTTTGGCTTTTAAATATATTATATTACTCTTTATCAAACACACATACAAATTTTTTTTTCGGTTTTATGCATTTTTTATTGAGTTGTAGTGTAGTTTCAGCTCCCTCCACTCATGACCCACTGTAGTACAAAGAAAGCAGTCATACTATTTGATAATTTGATTTTTTTTCTTTTGATAAAGCCATTCTTATTTTTATTTTAAATATTAATTTATCAAGCTCAGAATGGCAGCAAAAAGAGGTTTCCATTGAATTCCAGACTGAAATCAGTATTATTTGTTTGTAATTTAAACTCAATTTCAACCATGAAATAGTCATTACTCCAGTTCAGTTCGCTACTTCACTGTTATTTGTTATTACAACCTGTTACAGTTACAAGTAGACAAAAAAATCTTTCAACACGTACCCGTATGATATCAACAGCAAAATTGGTAGATTTGATTGCTTGATTGATAGAATTTTCCGCTAAATGTTTTATACATTGTTCTTAAATAATTGAATTATTCAGAGCAATATGGGCCGTGAGTGGGTCACCCAGAAAAGCAAGACGGGCCGCAGGTTGAGTATTACTGGTATATACACAGAAGTCATCAAAAGGATTGCTTAGTTCGTTAGAGTTCAAATTCTGTTGTTAGTGAGGGAGGAGATTGAATCCATTCTCAGCAAAGTTTACAAATCGTCTTATCTGTTTGCTCTTTCTAAGGTCTCGGGATGATAGCAGTCGACCTCCTTATCCTCGAGTTACATCAAGTTCGTGGGCGTAGTAGTAGGTTCTCACGGTGTCAAAGGTTGCCGGGGGGTGAACAAAGACAAGCTCTCACAATACTTTAAGGGTGCACGAGTTCATAGAAACGTGGTTATCCTATCCCCAAAAAAGAAGCCGACTTTCGGCTGTGTGACGGATAAACGTCACAGAATGGAGTGATGTGAAATTATGAAATGAGTTTTCAGTTGATTGTGATTTGAAATTTCGAGCATCGACTCCAAGAAACAGTCTTCAAATAGGCCCTAGAGCAACCCAAATCGGTTGGTGAGCCACGTAAAAATTTACTAAACTGAGGTGGGCCGCGCATATCAAAATATGATATGATCAACATTCATTTATTGATATGATAAAAAAACACCAAGTTTACCTTTTACTGGATCACAATCACAACAAAGTTGAAAGTCGACCGATTGCACTTGTTGGGTGAAAAATATCTCTTAACCTACAAGGTTCTTATCTACAGTAGATTTATGCTGAGGTTACGTAGTATAACAACTATGTGCGTAACATCTTCACATTTTATACTTGTGTTACAGTATGTTTGCATAAAATTTACTTAGATTTTCAAAATTTTTATTTCAAATGCAAAAAAGCAATTAAGTAAAGAAGAACAGTTTTGTAATTATTACACTGTTTGTCAAAAAAAGGTTTTTTTTCTGCCCGATAGCCAAATGTTTAGTTTCTTATTGTATGATATTATATATCATAAAATGAAAAAGTTATACATAATTTCAGAAGGTTAAAATATTAAACATTTTTATTCTGCTGCCGTAATTATCTTACATTTCTACTAGCTGGTCTGACAGTCCTGAGGCAACTCATTAAATCCCTCATTGGATTCTTTCATTGCCAAATAAAGAAAAAAAAAAAAGACTACTATAATCTGAACTTAAAAATATAGACAAATTATTTCTCTGACAAATAGAACTAAATACACTACTCACTCTCAACGAAGTTCTCGTTGAAAGAGGAATAACACACCCAAGCTCATCTGCTTTCTTTCATCCATCAACACCTGTTATTACAATTGCTTGGAAGTCAAATGAAGGAAAAAATTATTTCGGTAAAAACTGCACGGGGAGAGATGGGGGTGGGTCAAAACGCGATATTTTAGATTCAACCGTCTGTAGTCCAAATATCTAAAATAATATAGACAAAAACTTCAACTGGGCCGCAAAAATTCTCCAAATGGGCAGCATGCGACCCATGGGCCGCGGGTTGGGCATGCCTGCTCTAGAGCAAGGGTGGTCAACAAGTCGATTAGAATCGACTGATTGATTCCGAAGGCACTTTCTGTCGATCGCTCATGAATAAACCAAATATAGTTCATGATAAAACGCCCTATGTTGCAACTGGAAATTGCAGGATTAGTATGGGTCATTAAAGAAGCAGGCATTGCCATAAAAATAATTACTTTTATTTCAGACTAATCAATTTATGATTACTTAAAATTTAATATCCGTGGGGGCAATTTAAATTACTTTCCTAATCTGACATAAGATTATCCAAAGTACACTCTTATCTCTTGATTCGCTTGCAGATCACTTGTCAGCTCTTTCCTAAACTGTTACAGTCCTTTTTAAGTAAGCTTCTCTATTAATGTTTTCACTTCTCCGTAGAGCAGTTATAGCTCGAATGATAACTTGAAGACGAACGACTCACTACCAACGATTAACAACAAGCTACACACAATTCACGATTAACTTTTATATATCCCTTGACAGGGTTTAAATAGCATTTACATTAGCATAAAATTAAGTCATCTCAACGGAAAGGAATAATTTTAAACTCAAACCACAGTTAACGAATAATTTTCCCTAGAGGATAAGTTGAAGCACCACGTATAGAACCCGTCACAACTATTTTACAGTAACGATATGAAAGAAAAAATTAAAAATTTTTCCTGGCTGTTAGTTGTAATTTATCTGAAATTAACTGTATAATTAAGAGACGTTTACGCTTTTTAAGACTCAGAGTATTGAAAACTTAGAATCGTACTATCTTTGCCAACCATACGAAGTTGATCGCTTCACATAAATTGCCATAAAGTTGATTACGAGCAGAATAGAGCTAAAAAGTCGAGATTATTCATACATAAAAGTTGGACACCCCTGCTCATGGACCCCTGTGGTCCACGGACCACTGATGGTCCGCAGTAAAATTTGGACACTATTTATATTTTTATAAAGATTCAGTTGCAAACAGTAAGAGTAAGAAAAAACATATTATTTTAACTTTTTTAAAGAAATTAGCTTCTACTTTTGGCGAAATTCTTTTTGAGTAAAACGAATTTTTAAAACTACTTTTGAAGGCCTATTTAGCAACATTTGAAAGTGAAAGTTGACAACCATGGTAAATTGACTGGATTAGGCTGATGTTGTTTTGCGTTGCAGGTTTGTTCTTGCTTTTTTTGAAGTTCTTTGTCAGATCTATGGAAATGTAATGTAAATGTAATGTAAATAATATGTAAATGTAAATAAGCTGTAATATAGTTATAGTGGCCTGTCATATAGTGGTTATAATCATATTAATGTTCCACCAAATATAAAATTATACATTTAGCAGTTCGCGAAATTCTAAAAATTGGCTACCACTTATCTAGGACGGTGGTCCCCAACTCCCGGGCCGTGAACTGGTACCGGTGTAGTACCGAGTTGCCCAAGGAACATTAAATTATTTGTATTTTATTTAATGCGGTGTATTTCTCTCGGGTTTGTGAGACTTTCCATGTAAAACATTTCATACTCCATGTTAAATCACTTGATAATCTTTTTTGGTGTATGTTATTCTGAAGACATATTTAAATACAATTAAATTGAAATTATTAAATTGAAATTATTAAATTGAAATTATTAAATTGAAATTATTAAATAATTAAATTGAAATTATTAAATTGAAATAATTAAATTGAAATAATTAAATTGAAATAATTAAATTGAAATTACTAAATATGAGCAATCTAAAATATAAACAATCAACACCTGTTGGCCTATCCCAGGGATGGCGAACCATTGGCACACGTGCCATGAATGGCACGCGCCACAATATTTTGGGCACGTCAGCGATCAAAATGATTTGCATTTTATTTCAAAATTACAAAGTTAATTATGAAGTATTACGAACAAGCGCGAGTGATCGGTCGAGGTGCGGCGTGACACTTGTTTGTTATTGTCTTGCCTTAGTTACGTCGTGAACTGCAATGGCTTGTGATACAAAGTTTGTCTGCGCATAGCATAGTCAATTTCATTGACACAACTGTATTTTATTTATTTGTGTTATATTAATGATTTGTAACTGTTATTTATCATGGCTAGTTTAGCAAAAGAATAAAAAGAGCAAGATTATAAGTGTAACAGAAAATATATAACTTAGAAGTGGGTTTATTCATATTTTACGACAACAGAGGGGAGCAATTTTAAGAAAAAAAACGCCAATAATTATTTCAATTGTTAGTAACTCTGAATATAACGTGAATTTTTCAAAAATTCTAGCTGTCTGTGCTCTATACAGGCAAAATATTATTATAATAGAACCATTTTTCACAAAAGGAGAACATTTGGAAAAAAGATTATTCTAAGTTAATTTTTTGCCAAAATATTATATTTAAATAAATTTTTTTGTCAAAATGTCCTTGAAACAATTTTATGCATGTATTCTAATCTGAGGGACACTAAATATCATGAAAATTATCCATTTATGAATGGTTCCGAACGTAGTCGGATACCTTAAACATTCCTAAGAATATTATTAATATTTCAGTCATCATGGGGGAGTGTCCATTCACATCGCATCTTAAGACAGTTCAATGGCTTTTAACGATGGACCTCGGAATTCTGTACCATGGTCAAGTTACGAGAACGACACCTTTAATGGCTCCCCTTGCCCTCGAGAGGACACTCAGTCTCGACAGATTTAACTTGTAACAGATCCTCTACTCGGACGTTTCTTCAATGGCCCATGACTCTAACTCGTGATAATCTGGCTACGAGCCCGTTACTATAACCACTACCATGGCCATATTTAAGTTAGTATAATCCAGTTCGAAGTGTAACAGATGTTACACTTCGAACTGGATTATACTAACTTAAATATATACTTATTACGCGCGATTGGCAGATCACTCCAATTGTGAGCATACATTCTACTAAAAGTAATATCTCACAATTCGAATATAAGTTATTTGTCATCCAGTTTGCAACAACAGAACTCCCTCTAATGTTACTTTAATTTGAATTACAGTATAACTAAAGTATTTACTATTCAGTGCAAAAGGTATTTTTTCGCAGTAAATAGAGTTTTGTATTCTTAGTAATTGGTTTATTATTTTCTCATAATCACATGTCCAAATTGTTTGACGGCAGGTCTATACATCTTTGTACACTTTTTTTAGAAAAAATGGCACGTTGATCCATGAAGGTGCGCCCCCGGCCTACCCTCAGCGGGCCACGGTAAAATGATCAAACGTTGACCAGTCCGCGGCGATAAAAAGGGGAAACGCTAGTCTAAAGCATGTACTTTCACTTTATTCCTATTTCAAGGCACACTTCAATAACATAACCACGCTATTAAATATAATTTACACACTACTATAACCACTTTAACTATTATAACTTAATAATCAAACACTTCATTCGGGTTTAATTCTTCTACTTCAATTGCGTTTTGCAGCGCAAACTCGATGTAAACTTTTCAATTTAGTTAACCAATTAAAAAACATTTCTATTTTTTCTTTAATTTTTTCATTATTTCTAACATTTTATTTGTACATTATGTCTTATATAAAGGCAATCTTTAGGAATATAATGTTGATTGTGAAGATTAATTCATACATATATGTGATGAATCCTCAGCCCTTTATATGTCAGCTGGGGTAAACTTCCTGCCAGGACAACTCAACCCACCTCCCGCATAAGTACTTTGACTTCAACTTCGGCTGACTTATTTCAAACAATTGGACAAACGGCACTCTCCCCTGATCGACACTTGAAATAGACTCGATTCTAGTCATGGCTTGGAGTACAGAATGATTTGCTGAATCATTGAAATAAAACATCATATGATAAACGGCTGCACTTTTCATTGCTCCTGTCAATCTCAAAGAAGTACTTCACAAGAGTCTTGTTATATATACAAATATATGTTAAGTTTTTCAACTTATTTAAAAAGTTTTTTTTCGATATTTAATTGTTCTAAATAATAAATAGTTTAATGCATTCTCTGCTTATACAGGATTTCACATACTAAAATATCAAGCTCATATCATGTCATGATATGTGATGGTTGCAGAATGATTCTCACAAAGTTCAAGATTTGAGTACGAATAATTGAATGAGGTGTTATTATATTTATTTTTGTAATGATTGGTTGTTGTTTTCGCGTATTTCCTGAGAGAATCTTAAGTAGAGTTTATTGAGGACTAAAAAAAATCAGATATAAACAACGGACACAATCTGTTTGATTTTATTTCTCAATCAAAGAACTATTTCTTCAAAATAACGAAAAGTTTGAGACGACAACTGAATTAGTTTGTAACTTTTCTTACGTGCTTAAAATACGAAACAGAGTCTCAAATAATAGCTGTTTCGGAGAAAACACGCAAAGGAACTACAAGAATAAGTTTGAATGAAAGATAAAAACTTTTCTTTTCTTCTATAAAGTCAAAACAATTAAAAATGACAAAATTATGACTGATTTATTGTTTACTTTTTCTAGAATGTAAGAAAAAGATAAATGAAATTACAATCTATTAAAACATCAAAAAGTTGAGAAAAAAAACAAAAATTATATTGAATTTGCATTTGTTTTCATTTACTAAAAAGCGAATTCCAAATAAATAATGTATTTTACTTAAGAAAAACAAAATAAAACTGTTAATAATAAGTACTGAATTGCTTTAACATGTTGTTTATTTTCATCAGTAAAAAGGAAAAGAGAGAGAGAGAGAAGGAACAAATTAAAAATAGAGAGAAATGTAAACATTTTATGAATTCGTGCGCGAATTTATTTATTTTACAAGAGTTTATCAATTTTTCTTCGATTCTGCTTTTAAACGACAGATATATTTCCAAAGAATACATGGAAAAAAATTCGTGCAAAAATATAATGCATCTATGGAAAAATATATTGATATCAGACCTAGGAAATCAGCAAAATAATACGATAAATCATGTTGGGATCTAAAACATTTAATTTCAAAAAGTTTTTTATGCATCATGCAAAGTAAATTATCATTATTTTTTTAAAAAAAGGAACATGTCAACAATTCTTGAATATAAAAAATAAACAAAATAATAGGAAATACACATAAACAGATTTAATTCGTTATCTCTTTCTGAGAGTAAAAACTTACGTATGCGTAAGATTGCATCATTAAAAATACCTTAGTTGCGTATCATCTTCGAGCTCCATAGTTGAAAATCTTTCTGTAATATCTTGAACAAAATTAGGGCCAGGCTACTGTAATGCCGATGTTTCAGTGGATTTAAGAACAAATTCATTAATAAATCGTTGTGTTTGTATTGTATTTTGAACAGCCAATTGCATTTGTACCGGTTCGAGTATCAGTTTAATATCTCCTCGTCGTATGTATCGTTCTAGTTTTCTTATTCATTCATTTATCTTTATCATCGTGTTTGGTATCGTGATCTCGAACCGTAATTTTTTTTTCGTTCCGTTTCAACAAATATATATAAGTTCAGGTCAAATTTTTGTTCCACCAAAAAAAAAAAACTGTTATCGTTTTTGTTTCTAATGAATAATTTTATTTTATAAATATTCTTATTTGTGTACTAAATATATAATTCTATCAACAAAAATGTAATTATATGATTGACATGGAATGCTGATAATTATATGGTTGACGTTAAATTAGAAAATATTGATAAGTTGGTTACAGTAACAAAAAAAATGACTGAAGATATATCGAACCGAAATAAACCGATATTTTTTTTCGGTTCAGTCCCGAACACAATAACGGTCTTTTCCGTTTTACGAGTTTCGGTTCGTAACGCCGATCTCGATATCTTGAGATTCGCAAAACGGACAAAATTCTATAATGAGATTATAAGATTCGGAGAACCCTCACAAATGTAAATCGTATTACATTCCTCGTCTCCAATGTCACAATTATAAGAATAAAAACAAAACAAAATTTTCTTTGGGTGGTCGTGTTGGATCAAAATAAGTCGTGTAAAAAGAAAAACTAAATATTTTTTCAACTTCATGTGTGAAATAAAAATCGTGTAATAATAGTTCGTGTAAATACAGAACTGGGTGCACACAAAGTGTTCTTATGACTGAGAATGCATTGCTTAAAACTAAAAACTTCAACTTACATGTAAGCTCAACTTGAAAAAATTCTATGGTTAACATGATACCAACTTTATACACCAAGCCACAAAGAGCTACAGAATTTTGAATCATAACTAAGCAACGATATTTTATCTTCTTTTGTTCAGGATCTCAATCTGCACCATAAAAGATCTTTTATACGCAGACATGTTTCAGCTTCTCCATTATTTCACGCAATCGAATTTTAGGCAATCGAGACATATACCTATGACCTTTCTTCCGTGAAACGCATTCGAAATAACAATATCTTTTATATGGTACAAATAGCTTTTTCACTAGTTCACTCATTGCTGTTTTCACAAAAAATAAATGGTAGGAACCTCATTTCAAAAAGTTTATTGAGTGTTCTCCATACGCTCTCTGGCTCACTAAGTTCACACACACACACTGAACTCTATACACACTAGCGTCCTCTCGCGATAAATATTCACTTGATATTTGGGAACGCCACAAGAATTATTTGCACAGCACTTAATTCATATTATTACGTTGTCTAAAGAAATAGAATATATTATAATTCTTCGGGAAAATGTTTGGTGTTGATAAGTCGCTATTAGTTTATTTAGACGAGAAAGACATTTTAGGACGGAAAAAAATGTCTTGATTTTCCTGAAAATTAGTAGCATTGCAACTCATAGATTTGTTTGTAGTCTAGAGTTTTTAAATTTTGAAAACATTCCATAAATAATTAATTTTTCATTTTAACATGCAAAACACATTTTATTTCAGGAAAAATGTGTCAACTCGGATTAAAAATGAGCAGCATGAGATAAAATAAGACTTTCTACAGGATAGTGTAGCCAAAATATAATATCAATCTTTGAGTACTTTTATATCTGAAAAAAATATTCCGAATTCGGGTCTTATTCTGTAACATTAACCGAAGACAGTCTTATGGAGTGTTCTCTGACTGCCTACTTCTACCCATAATTACAGCCAATACGACTTGTAATTATGCACTACTAATAATTAAGTCGACATCAGAACTGGAGCACCCCAACCTCTGAGAACGCTAAAGTGAGGTCATCAAGCACTGAAATATGTAAATTGCACAAAGCCCTTCCACACGACTGCTCTTTTACAGAATCAGGAATCGAATGAAAGCCACCAACTAAAACATCGACGATCATAAACTTGATACTTTAGCTATCATGCGGCTAATGTATCTTATCAAGGTACTTTAATATTATTTATTATAATTTGGATGCGTTATATGAATTATTTACACACATATTTTTACCCATAAAATGTGTTTCCTTTTCTAATACTGCCGCTGCAGAACTGCGGTTATGATGTTGTTCACGTGGGATAAGTTGGCTCTTCAACAGAATCAATCAAAGTAACTATACGATGTCATTTTCTATTGCACCTCGTATATCAAATGTATGCTCTTCATTTTATCAAGACATCAAACATTTGCCAAGGATGTATGTTGGGCATTACATATAAAGACATTTCTTTTATTCATCTCAATCAATAACTTTTCAATACGGCTCGAAATAACAAATTACGCAAAAGTAAAATGTCTGAAAATATAAAAGATTATTTTCAAGAAAAAAAAATAACGGTGAATAATTCAATTGTACTGTAGAGATTAAAGGAATTTTTTAGATGCTGGATGCGGAATTGTGGGTGAAATGTTTGGTGTTTAATGAAACGCCGTTACGTATGAGTAATATTCTACACTGAATGAAGATATTTATCATTTGAATTGAGTGATCAAATTTGCCCATTCAGTTGCAAAAAAAAAAAGGTAAATGAGTAACATTTATATTTCCTTCAATTTCCAGCAATTCAAAGTTCATGGTGTTATATTATTCATTAAACATTTTTCAATTCGAACGTGATTTGCATGTTAAAATCATTTACCTATATCTTAACAAAGGGCAAAAGTCAATCAATTACAGTCACTCAAATACCTACTGATATGAGGTTGTAGCTCGAAAGAGCTAAGTGTGCTCAAGTCATCCACCCAACGATATTTACCTATATGAAGAGCAAACAAGAGTTAGGGATGTGAAGTCGGTAAAGAGAATGACCGACTCCAACTCTGTGTGTGACTTCTGGAATATTAAACTTAACTACTCCAACGGTGACTCCTGGAATATATTAAACTTAACTACTCCAACTCTCTTTTTCAATTCCTACTATTAGTTCTTACTCCTCCTATATATATGTAATAATTCCTTCTAGTTTCCTTTTTATTAATTAACTCTTTGTACTAAAATTTAAAATAACTTTAAATCTTTGGTTTAAAAATAACAGCGTAATCTTAATCGTATTCGGCTAGTCCGAAATCCCTGTCTCGCCCATTCTAGCCAATCAGAACTACTATTACGTAATAAACACTGTTGATATAAAGGCAAAAGTCTGTTGCAATCGCTTTTTTTGTTTGCTTGCCTTCTTCATGTAAAAATGTACATAACCACTGCTGCTGTTTGTCGTTGTCTGCTTTACTTAGTAATCGTCGAAAGTTTCTCTATTCAATGTGAAAATGTACCGCAATTGTATTTTTATCTGCTGATGTGTGCTTCCTAATAAAGGACGAACAGCAAACCAACACCGGTCAACGCTACTTAAATACGTTATATATATATATATATATTGTAATGTCGTGAGTAGCTATCTATCAATAAACAAATCTTTAAAGCTTAATATACAAATAAAAGCAAACTTTATTTGTTAACAATTTGTAAATGAAGTAATATAAATCCAGATTAAATGCCAAGCCGGTGTGGTCAGTTCATATCCTCATGCTCAACGCCACCGGCGTTCATCGTCTTTTTCACTCTCTCGGGGATTTTTTTTTTTTCCTCCGGTCTTTTTCTCTTTCTCTCTCTCCGGGTCTCTTCTCTCTTACTCTCTCTCTCCAGGTTTTTTCCGGTCTTTTTCTTTTCTCCGGTCTTTTCTCTTTCTCTCTCTCTCCGGGTCTCTTCTCTCTTACTCTCTCTCTCCAGGTTTTTTTCCGGTCTTTTTCTTTTCTCCGGTCTTTTCTCTTTCTCTCTCTCTCTCCGGGTCTCTTCTCTCTTACTCTCTCTCTCCAGGTTTTTTCCGGTCTTTTTTTTTTTCTCCGGTCTTTTTCTCTTTCTCTCTCTCTCCGGGTCTCTTCTCTCTTACTCTCTCTCTCCAGGTTTTTTTTCGGTCGTTTTTCCTTTTCTTTTCTGTCCTCAAAAACAACCCTTTTTAAACAACAGGGGTGTGTTCACAACACGCCCCTCGCTCCTTCTTATTCGCAGGTCAACAAAGTCTCTCTTGACCTCCCTCGTCCTATTGGCGCATAACACGCCAAAACACACCCGAGCCGTCTGGTCCAAGGCGCCATAGTTCCTTGTCCACAGCTGGACACACTGGCCCATCACGCCACCTGTTTCTAGCATCCCCTTCAAACAACACTAGAAAAAGACAATATGGTTATTTTTAAGATAGGCTTCGCCTATTGTCAATGGGGCGCCAAACTCTTAAGTCTATTATGCCGACCCGTCTGCAATCTCCACTCCCTGAGTTCAGACAATAAACAATGGCCCCATGGCCACGTGCACCGGTCATTCCACAGCTGGTTGATCGTAAAACATTCAGGGACAATCGATGGGTGAGGCACTTATCCTTGACCAGCTGGTAAAACCATAACATTTATCCAAAGATGGGAATTCACGACAATAGACTATGTCACAACTCCTTCCCCCTATAAAAAGTCCATTTCACGGGACTGCTCTGGTCCTAGTTGGATTCAGTTCTTAGAAGTCACACACATAAAGATCGTCCCATCAATGAGATTGATCAGGGCAGCAATCCCGGTATTAAACACAATCAAAAAATAACGTAATACATGAATCAAATTTCAAAAAAAAATATGTACACTTCACACAATTAGATCTTAAAATCCGAATCTGGGATTCTTTTTCTCAAAGTTACATTTCACCTTTAAATTATAATTTTTAAACAAAATGCGTCAAATGCCAATCTCTTACTAACCATCTACACTTAATCGCGCCTGACTACAGAAGTAAACATCTGTTGGCCTACGGTTGACTAAGAGACATCAGAGATTGTCACTAACATCCATTTTCTTCCACAATGTACACAGATACACATACACACATATAAATAAAACAGTAATTTAAATATACATAATAATTAATAGCAAAATCTACAAACTATTTATTCCAATCTACTTAGGCCGTCCGCGTTTCCATGGAGCCTCCCAGGTTTGTGTTTGATTTCAAAATTAAACGGCTGTAAACTCAACGCCCATCTTTGTAACCTAGGATTAGTACTCCCCATCTTGTTTAGGTACCTTAAGGGGTTGTGGTCGGTTTCTATAATAAATTTTTGCCCGTCTAAATAATGCTTTAATCGTTTTAGACCAAAAATTATCGCAGCTAATTCCCTTTCCACCGTGCTGTAGTTTCGCTCCGCCTTAGAAAATTTTTTGCTTAGGAAAACGATGGGGTGTTCTTCCCTTCTATTCTTTGCGATAAAACAACCCCAGCACCCACCTCACTCGCGTCCGTTTGCAGGATGAAATCCGTGGCAAAATCTGGGGCAAACAATATGGGTTGGGTGACGAGCTTGGCTTTTAGCTCCTCGAACGCTTTCCCACATTTCTCATCCCAAGTGATCTTCTCTTTCTTAATTTTCCCTTTCAGTGCGTCGGTCAAGGGTGAAGCTATTGTGCTGTAATTTGGGATATAATGAGAGTAGTACCCCACTAGACAGAGAAAGGATCGTACGTGTGTTTTAGTGGTGGGCCGCGGGAAATCTGCTATAGCTTTTATCTTCAAATCACTCGGAGACCTACTCCCTGAACCAATTCGATGCCCTAGAAATAAGACTTCCTCTTGAGCAAACTTACATTTAGAGGGTTTCACTTTAAGCTCCGCCTTTCTCAATCTTCCTAAAACTATGTCGATATGCTTTACGTGATCTTTCCACCCTTGGGAAAAAATGGCTATATCGTCTATGTACGGCAATGCAAACTGCTCCAACCCCTCTAAAACTTGGGCCATCAATTTGCAAAAATAATAGGGCGCACATACTAACCCGAACATCATTTTCTTGGGGATATAGGTGCCAAATGGAGTAACGAAAGCTGCGTATCTCTGAGCTCTCGGCGTGAGCGGAATCTGAAAGTAACCTTTCGACAAATCCATCACCGTTACATAGGGAGCCGCACTCACTTTTTCTACTATCTCTTCCATATTTGGCAAAGGGAAAAATTCAGCTCGAGTTATCTCGTTCAATCGACGATAATCAACACAAGGACGAGGGTCTTTATTTGGGCTTTCTACTAAAATAAGGGGCGAAGTGTAATCGGAATGTCCTATCTCTATTACACCCAGTTCCAACAAACATTTAATTTCTTCTCGCAATGTGTTAATTTGTCTCGGAGACATCCGATAAGGTTTTGTTTTAATGGGCTTGTCCGAGATCAATTCAATATCCATTCGCATCAAGTGAGTCGTCCCAGGGTCTGGGGAAAACACGTCCTTATTTTTAGTAATGACTTGTTTTAATTCGTCGATCTGTGAGGGGGATAGTTTAAGTTGCAGTTGACTTTCCCGCAATATTTCTTGATAGTCAAACTTCGTGCATTGTTTATCTGGATAAGGAATTTCCGCATCTCCCTCTATGTCATCCGAGACCTCTTCTACAACCAGGCTTACCAGCTCGGGTCTCCGATGATACGGTTTTAGTAAGTTTACGTGATAGATAGTACTACGCGGTCCCTTCTTCCTGGTAGATCTATCACATAATTTGTATCCGAAATTCTACTAAGTACCTTTCCCGGCCCTATCCAATTTACCTCAAGTTTATTTTGTTTAGAGGTAACTAACACCATTACCAGATCCCCTTCCACAAATTTCCGTTCCACGACATCGCGATCGTACCACGTTTTCCTTTTAAGTTGGCAATCTTTCATCCTAGTGATCGCAATATCTTGGCAACGTTTGAGTCTTTTATTTAACTGCAATATATATTCCACTACAGATTGACTCGTGTTTCCCTCCTCCATCCATTCCTCGTAAACTAACGTTTGGGGTGTTCTCAAATTCTTTCCCATGACCAACTCGGTGGGACTGAAACCTGTACTCTCGTGCGCAACCGTTCTGAGAGAGAATAATGCCAAAGGAAGAACCCCCTCCCAATCTTCTCCCGATTCCACACACAAAGCCTTAATTACGCGCTTGATGGTTCTATGCACTCGCTCCACTGCATTGCTTTGGGGGTGGCTGACTGATGACCTCGTCACTTTGATGCCGAACTTATTGAAAAAGGTGGTGGTCAATTCACTAGTGAAAGAAGACCCCAGGTCGGATTGTATTTCGCGTGGGAATCCTATCCTAGAAAAGATACTCAAGAGGGCGTCTATTACGTTCGGGGAAGTAATACTCTCCACCGGTATAGCTTCCGGGTACTTAGAGGCTACACAAATTGACGTAATCAGATATCTGTTTTGCTTTGTTGAGACAGGGAGAGGTCCCACAGCATCTATATTGATTTTAGACAATACCTCCGAAATAATCGGCACTAATTTCAGGGGTGCTTTCGCCTTATCTCTCGGTTTCCCTACTCGTTGACACGAATCGCAAATTTTGACGAACTCCTCCACGTCTCTGTACACGTTCGGCCAAAAAAAAATGCCTTAGAATTCTATCTTTGGTTTTCGTCACCCCCAGATGCCCCCTATTTCGTCATGGCTAAGTTTGTTAATGTCGAGTCTAAACTTTATGGGTACGCATAGCTGTCTGACCTCCTCCCCTCGCTTAGTTTTCGCGACTCTAACTAATTTCCCCCTGATGACCCTAAATTCTTTGTCTATTCCTGTTTGGGCCTTAGCCCATAATGGTTTTAGATCGGGGCATTTTCTTTGTTCCTCTTTAAATTCAACACCATTCACTTTCGCCAAACTCTTTCCCCCTTCTCCTTCAAAAGCGGGAATGATAAAGCTATCGTCTTCCCCTCCCTCGGACGGGGGGGTAATCCATAAGTTCAAACTCCGCTTCGTTCGCCTCTTTTCCTTTCTCGGGGGAAAATCTTTTTTTGTTTACTTCTAGTCACCACTGCGTTAACCAAGTGCACCCCCTGTTCGTCTGACTCCAGCAGTTCAGCTGTTCGGTTTCCCAATAAATATAAGGGCTGCGGTAGCCCAGTGGTTAAGGTATCCAACCATGGCAGGCATGTCATGAGTTCGATCCAAGTACCACTAAAGACCCGCCGTGTAGGGCAGCGATGCACGTTAAATCTGTCGAGAGCTGAAACGTCCTCCCGTTGGTGTGGTGTGGTAGTTAGGAGAGGGGGCGCCAGCTCAGGTGTCGTCCACGTCACTTGACCATGGTTCAAAATTACGTGGTCCGTCGCCAAAAGCCCTCGTGTAGCTGAACAGTGCGACGTTAATATTAACTCAACCCCAATAAATATAGATCATTGTCACTACTATTCTGTTTTATTGCAGCCTTGGTATAAAACTCTCCTTTCTTCGTTTTGATTTTAATTTTAGCCAGAGGCAAACAGTGGCAAATCTCATCTAACGGGCTTTTCAACCAAACGTATTCACCTAGGAGGTCATCTTCATTAATCCAGCTCCGCGAACAGACGTCTATGGATGACCCCGAATCTCTTAGACATACGCGATCAATGCCATTTATTTCCATGTTCATTTTGAATTTTTTAATTCTCTCTCGGGGATTTTTTTTCCTCCTGTCTTTTTCTCTTTCTCTCTCTCTCCGGGTCTCTTCTCTCTTACTCTCTCTCTCCAGGTTTTTTTCGGGTCTTTTTCTTTTCTCCGGTCTTTTTCTCTTTCTCTCTCTCTTCGGGTCTCTTCTCTCTTACTCTCTCTCTCCAGGTTTTTTTCCGGTCTTTTTTTTTTTTTTTTTCTTCGGTCTTTTTCTCTTTCTCTCTCTCCGGGTCTCTTCTCTCTTACTCTCTCTCTCCAGGTTTTTTTCCAGTCTTTTTTCCTTTTCTTTTCTGTCCTAAAAAACAACTTTTTTTAAACAACAGGGGTGTGTTCACAACACGCCCCTCGCTCCTTCTTATTCGCAGGTCAACAAAGTCTCTCTTGACCTCCCTCGTCCTATTGGCGCATAACACGCCAAAACACACCCGAGCCGTCTGGTCCAAGGCGCCATAGTTCCTTGTCCAGAGCTGGACACACTGGCCCATCACGCCACCTGTTTCTAGCATCCTCTTCAAACAACACTAGAAAAAGACAATATGGTTATTTTTAAGATAGGCTTCACCTATTGTCAATGGGGCGCCGAACTCTTAAGTCTATTATGCCGACCCGTCTGCAATCTCCACTCCCTGAGTTCAAACAATAAACAATGGCCCCATGGCCACGTGCACCGGTCATTCCACAGCTGGTTGATCGTAAAACATTCAGGGACAATCGATGGGTGAGGCACTTGTCCTTGACCAGCTGGTAAAACCATAACATTTATCGAAAGATGGGAATTCACGACAATAGACTATGTCACAATATATATATATAGTAACCAATAGTTATCGACAACTCCACGCAGTCTTCGCGCGCAGGCGCATCTAAGTAAAAACAGAACTGAAACTGTAAAAACAGGGACTCTTGAAAAAAACGGAAGAGAGGAGAAAAAAGAACGAGAGAGGTGCGCGAGCAGGCGTTACCTTCTGCATATCATTGTCAAACTTATCTACCTTTTTAATTAATTTTTGTTTAATGTTAAATAAACCATAAGAAAGACAAGTCTTGGACCCCTTGTTGTCTCCCTCAAATTATGGGGGCTCGGCCGCGATCGATAAAATTTCGATTTTGAACCAAAGTCTGGACAATGAACAAAAGCGTCCGTGAAGGAGACGCTCCGCCATTTTTTGGAAACTTCGTTCAACCTGTGTAGAGGTTTGAACTCAGCATGAATACTCCGCCTGTGTAGAGGCCGGGATTGAAAAAATTTCGATTTTGATCAAAGTTTGGAACGTGAACAAAAGCCGTCCGTGGAGGAGACGCGCCGCCATTTTTCGAAAACTTCGTTCAACCTGTGTAGAGGTTTGAACTCAGCATAAATATTCCGCCTGTGTAGAGGTTGGAACCCATCGTCGAAAATTCCGCCTGTGTAGAGGTTGGAACCCATCGTCGAAAATTCCGCCTGTGTAGAGGCCGGAACTACAATTTCACAAACACCTGCGAAGAGGTGTCAATTCGAACAATTTCAACTATATTACCTGCGAAGAGGTGAAATCAGTGGAATCGAAATTTTTTCTTCAACTATTGGATACATCGTACGTGCGAGCAACAAGGGAGCCAGAAAAAAAAAGGTAGGATCTTTCCATATTTTTCTAAAATGTATAAAAACGCTCTTAAAGAGGATCTCATAAGAGTTGCTGAGAATCTAGACGGTACTGTGGAGAGTACGGACACTATAGTTAAACTAAAGACTAAAATTGAGAACAGTAGTACATTTGAAAGTGATCCAGATTTCGTTAAAACTTTAATTAAAAACTGTATAGATGAGAGAGTATCGCAAAACGAAAGAGAGGTAACTTTAGAAAAACAGAAAATTGAGCTCGCGAAACTTCAGTTAGCACAATTAGAAAAAGAAATCGAACTTCAAACGGCTAAAAATAAAGCATTAAGTTTAAATCCTGCAGCTAAAGTCGAAGAAAAACAGTTCGAAACTAACATAGAAAATATGATAAACAGTATTAGGACTTTATCTCTTCCTGTTCCCACCAGATCTGAAAATTTTAATCTGTTCTTCCAATCATTAGAACGCGCATTTTTAACCAAGAAAATAAATGACGAATATAAATCTGAAATTCTAATAAATCTTCTGGGCGAAAGAGCTCATAACGTCTTACTGTATATTAAAGAAGAGGAATTAAATGACTATGAAAAACTAAAATCTATAGTACTCAGAGAATTCCAATTAACCCCTCGCGAGTGTTTAAACTCATTTAAAAAATGCTGTAAAATCATCAGGCGAGACATACATCCAATTTGCTGCAAGATTGACGGCAAACTTCAATATTATTGTTCGTTAAGAAAAGTTAATTCCTTTGAATCTCTATGTGATCTTATAATTTCTGATAAATTATTTGAAACTTTAAATAAGGAAACTGCAACTCATATTGGCATTCGAGAAGCAGAAGATTGGTTCAGGCCTATTGATTTAGCTAAAGAGTGCGATATTTATATTTCATCTATAAGCGGATCACGTAAAGAAATTCCCATTACTTATGGATATACCCAAGACCCCTTTAAAAATAGATCACAAAACTTTAAACCAAAGATTAAAGAGAACTATCCCCAATATCTTGAAAGAGAAAATAAAAATTGCTTTATATGCGGTGATTCATCTCATTGCGCAAGAGACTGTGAGAAGCGTTTTAAACCTAAAGAATCTAACGACCACATCCATAATAGAATAAACGTGAATACTTTGAAAATCGAGAGCGAAAAACAAAATAGCGATGAATTTGCAAATCTTCAATATGTAAACATTTTTGTGGAAAATCAACCCGTAACAGCCTTGATCGATTCAGGTTGCCAGATCCCAGTTTTAAATTCCTCACTAATTAGAGTGCAAACACCTTCCGAAGAAATAATAACATTAAGTTCATGTTTTGGCGAACAGCGTATGGTAGAAGTTAAACCCATAAATATTTCTCTTGATCAACACTCTCCCAGCTTAAGTGTTCGAACGGCGATATCACCGACCTTGACCGAAGAATTTATTATACATCGCAGTGTATATTCTGAAATAGAGAAACTAGGCCACGCAAAGAGCGATGTTTTATTGAATGAAAGTGAATCCTCTTTAGGTGCTTATGCTTATGCTTATCCTAATGTTGTTTCTGTTTCAAATGTGATTGAAAACTCTAGTTATGATTTGTCACATGTTAAAAACTTTAATACTAGAAATGATTTGAGTTCTCTAATTAAGGATTATAAATGTAATAAAATTAAGAGTACTAAGTTAAAATTGAGTATTGTAAAAGAAAAATGTTCTGATATAGTATTGTGTAAGAAAGCCAATGGTGCCATGAAAACGAGTTCCGTGGAATTCATCTCCCGCTCACCTACCCCTTCACCTATGGAACGTAATTATCGACGGTTTGTGTTGCTCCGAAAAATCTTTGAGCCTTGGCAGTGGAAACGAAGGAAAAGAGAAATCGTTTTGAACAGAGGTCCAGAACTCTAGAGAGGAAAATATCGATGCGTTCAACCAAAGATCAACTTGTTAAAAAAAGACGTTCTTATGCCTGTGAAACACAATGTTTTCCTGTGGAACCTTCCGGATGTCGAAGAGGTGCCTTCACATGATGGAGAATCTGTTTAGTGCAGCAAAATTATGATATGTTACATCTTTGTTTATTTGTCGTATAGTCCTTGTCTGTTTTTTTTTTTTTGTATGTTTCAGATTATCTGGTCTCCATGGAAGTACCGCTGCGGACAGCGGACAGTCAGGCTGGCCGGATATAGTAACCAATAGTTATCGACAACTCCACGCAGTCTTCGCGCGCAGGCGCATCTAAGTAAAAGCAGAACTGAAACTGTAAAAACAGGGACTCTTGAAAAAAACGGAAGAGAGGAGAAAAAAGAACGAGAGAGGTGCGCGAGCAGGCGTTACCTTCTGCATATCATTGTCAAACTTATCTACCTTTTTAATTAATTTTTGTTTAATGTTAAATAAACCATAAGAAAGACAAGTCTTGGACCCCTTGTTGTCTCCCATATATATATATATATATATATATATATATATATATATATATATATATATATATATATATCTTGCTCAAATTTTCAATCGTTAATAAAATACTTTTTAATAACTCCAATCGAAGTTCAAGTACATTTTTTAAAAATTGCAGTGGATGACACTTGATGCTAATACGATTTTTCCAAATATTAATTAATTAATATTTCAATTAATGAATAAAAAGTAAAAAACAAAAACAATAGTCCAACACCATATATAAAAAGGAAAACCGCTCGTTGTGTCCCTGTAGCGCAATGGATAGCGCTTTGGATTTCTAATCCAGAGGTTGTGGGTTCGAATCCCATCTGGGATGGCCTAATTTCTGAGAATGTGATTTTTTTTTACCATACTGTTTTATTGGAATTATTTTTTTCTTTATGAATAAATTGTAACAAACAAAATAATAGTTCAACACCATATATAGAAAGAAAAACGGAAAATTGTAAGGAAAATCGCTTTTTATTTTGCCACTTAATATTGTGATTCTGTCATATGTATATACATATGTATGTAAATTGTAATTATTTAATAAAAAGTAACTAAAATAAAATTTTTCTTTGTTGACCTAAGTAGAAATTGACTTTATTTATTTTTTGCTTTCATAGTACTTGTTTGTGTAAACATATACACATTTTTGTTACAGCTTATATTTTTAAATATAAAAGAGAAGCAATATAGATACTACAGGGAAAAAAATAGCAGATTATTTATATTAATGAGATTTTATTACGAAATGGAAAAACTGGCATTTGTAATTTCTAAAACACAGTACAGATTCGACAAGATCTTCTTTGATAGAGGACCGTATATCCGATTCGTTGAACTTCAGAGCTAAGAATAATCTTTTCACACTAACTTAAATAGGTGGAAGAGCTGTTATATTGTTTAGGCTACTTCTATTTACTTTTCAGAATAGATTTGTATACGTTCTAAAAGAGATGTCTTGAAAGAGCGATCATACTTTTACTTTTATATTTCTTCAAGTAAAAATATGTGTTGAAATCTTGTTTGTATTTATTCATTTTTATATTAGAAAGCTCTTAATCCCTTATGGCGTATATATACTTCTCTCTCGACAGGGACGTAAAGTGCCCGGGACATATATATACGTCCTTGGGAAATACAATTCTTTTCTTTGCACTGCTATCAGAAAGACGATTCCAAAGGCTTTGGAAACAATAAAATGCCCTTCAATAAATGACTGAAGGAATTATTTAGTTCAAATTTGGTTAGTTCAGACTTTTCTCCCCTCCCCCAATACACCGCATAAGCCCTCCTGTGGGAAAAATGGTGGCACTGAAGAGCGAATCGCGTAATTTTTAATCGGTAGATAAAGGGTTAAATCCTAATATTTCTCAAAATATATCTCATAAAAAATAAATAAATACAAATAATATAACTCAGTTTATCATTAATTCTTCTTTCAATTCACTTTAACTTCATTTCAAATTCAAACTGGCCAACAAAAACTGGGGTCGGAGTTGAAGTCTTCGTATTTTTAGCGACTCCATAGCTTCGACTCCTTTTACCAAAAATCAGTCTGTGTGATTCTGTGTGATTCCGACTCCACTAATCTGGTTATCACATCTGGCCATAGGTATGATAGCAAAAAGACTTGTATGATTCAAACTCTAAGGAAAGCTTAAAATTGAAATTCACAATTCGATTATATAGCTAAATTTAGTTTTCCTTGTGTGTGTGTGCGTCAATTTCTTTATTGTTCAAATTCTGCAATGTTTATTATAATTTTTAACCTGTAACTCAGTATTTCTCATAAAAAATTTAATGAAAAATATTATATCTCAATTAACTACGCTTAAGTATGTGTATAAAACTTATCTAATTACATATAAAACTACGCTGATGCACTCAGTTGCCTTTGAGTAAGTGGGAAAATCGCATGATAGAGAAAAATGAAAACATTTTTAAGGTATTTCTTTCTTATCAATTATCTAAACTGTTTATATCTTTCAAAACATTTTTATTTACTAGATCAAAATCCTTCTTATATTCACTAACTTATGAGGATATTATTAACGAATTTATTAGCTCTAAAACACTTAAAAATCGAATAAAAATATTTAATTATTATTCACATATAAATTTATTTTATTTTTCAACTTTAATTTTATTTTTTAGGAAATGAATATACGAAGTATATTATTATTTTATCCACTGAATAAATATCAGTGGGACTTAACCATTTACTGTATCCGTGTTTCCAAACAAATTGGATTTTTTCTTCGAAGAATTTGTCATCGGCGCCCTTTCACCGACAGCAGTACACTCTGAGCTAGAACATTAGATGAAGATCGTACAATTTGCCGTCGGCGGCTACTGTACAGCTGTCGAATGCACAGGAGCCAACGGAATTTTTACCGTCCTTTGAAGTAGTAGCGCCCGTAGAGAGGAAAATGGCCGCTTACTAAACACGGCTCTTTTACAACCGCTTAGAATTATTTGAGCAGTAAGATTTGAACTAAAACGTAATATATATATATATATATATATATATATATATATATATATATATAAGTTTTTTTTATAATCACCAGCTAATTAATAGTATTTGATGGAAATTTCCTTTGCCTTCAATCTTTATTAATTATCATAATTATAAAATTCAATTACATTATTTTTAAGTATCCTTTTCTTATCAATAGTGTCGCGAACATATATCATGGGTTTTTTTGTTTTCTTTAAAATAAAGATAATGAGTTAATGATAATATGATGTAAGTTATTTTTTATCCTCACGTCGAAGCTCAGGTGCCTCCCTCTGGACAGGAAGCTTGACGTCAAAATTACGTTGTGATAATTGATACATACCTACAATAGTGCCGCACTAAAATGGGATACCAGCTCCCGGGGAATTTACTAGGTCCGCAATGGTAAAAGTACCAATCCGCAGGCCCATTTAAAAATAAATACATTTCGGCAATACATGAAAATTTATCTAGAGGTAGAAAAAAAAAAGAACCCACCTTATTTTATGATGAGACCAAAATTCGGAATGCTTTTCAGATAAAAAATGTACCCAATAGCATTAATCTCAGCATTAATATATTATTCTTGTTCAGTGGCGCGCATAAGGGGGGGGGGTCCTGGGGGTCCGGCCCCCTCTTGTGTTTTACTGTGTTTTGTTCCCGAAAATCAACAAAATCAAAAGGAGCATGATACAAGAATGGTGAACTTTCGACACCGGACCCCCACCCCCACCCCGAAAAATTCCTATGTACGCTACTGTTCTGGTTTCATTATCCTCCAGTAAACAGAGTATTTTATGGATTTAGAAAATGAAATACATAGTTTTATATGTATATAGCGAATACAGAAGGAAATCAAATGTACGGCAACTAATTATCACAGAGCTAGAGTAAAAATTAGATTCCTGAAAATTTGTCTAGGATGTTTCGCGATGAAAAAAGTTTGAAAACATCAAATAAATCGAGAGATACGAGAAACCAGTATGCTGTAAATGTATCCGTATAGTTTGTATTGAGTATTGCAATGATATACTAGAATTTTCGTATGTTAAATATATTATAAAAGTTTAAATATATTATAGTATTTTTATACATATTAATATAACTTAATTTATTTCAATTAAAAGTAATTGCCGACTCTTTTAAAAAAATGTTTTTTTTTATCATAAAAGAATGGATCTCTTTACAAAGAAAAAATCAGCGCTTCGAACCGGAATTGAACGGAAAATAAAAACCGGAAAAAAAAACCGTTATTTGGGTCGGAACGAAAACCGGAACTGAACCGAAAAAAATATAGGTTTATTTCGGTTCGATATATTTTCAGTCATATTGTTGCCGTAACCAACTTATCAATGTATTCTAATTTAAAATCAACCATATAATTATCATCATTACATGCACATTTCTTTTCGATTTCCTGTTTGCATGTTCACTAGTACTTTCCTGTTTCAGTTTCGCATGAAATTTCTTGTAGAAGTCAGATTGAATTCAGTTGAACAAACTAGAATTATAGATTATTTTTTACGAAAACAGTCTGAGTTATATTTTTCGCATCTCAGCATGCGATCATCCACGGATGTTTATAAATGTCGCAGGAAAATGATGAAATTAGGAATTTCATCAAATCCCTAAAAGAGATGGTCACTTGACGGTAGATGTTAAAATAACATCTCTTCAAGGTCGTTTCCCTGTGACAGTAAGTGATTTTATCAAATTCCTGAACTGTTTTAGTGAAATGATGAAATGAACTAGTCTGGATTTGCACTGGCAAAATGCTATACAGGGGTGGAGGGGGTCGTGTCCTTGTACTTCCTAACCATACAGGTAGTACTATCGATCCCCTAAATATCAACCCCATATCTTTAAAAAAAATGGCACCATAGTATTAACATAGGGATTGATATTTTAGTGCGTAAGCAACCTAGATGACAGATGTTATACGTCAAAATATACTAGCCTAATTTTCTACTTATTTGTTAATTAGTTTCGAATTAAAAATTTGTATTTCATTGACAATTGTTGTATTACTTACTTCTACGTTTAATAATGCACCATATTTGTTAAATAAGTACTTTTAAACTCTTTTAAACTTATTTCATCATTTCACTGAAACATGTCAAGTATTTGTTCCTTACTTTTAAAAATTCCTTACTTTTATGAGGGAAATGACCTTGAAGAGACGTCATCTTAACATCTCCCCCCATCAATTAATCATTTCTCTTAGGGATTTGATGAGATTCCTAATTTCATCATTTTCCTGCGACATTTAGACTATTTATATAGACAAATCAAAATCATGAATCTAGTTGTCAAATGCGATTTTAATAATGGAAAGCAATGCCTGTGCTTCCTGTTCTCTACTCACCGCTCCTATTATACATGCTGATTAACTGAATCTATTCACATAGTGTACCATTTTAAAAATGAATAAAGTCTTCCCTTTAAATTTTGATAGCAATACATTTTTTGTTTATTATAGAATTATATTTTTAGTGCAAATAAGAATATACATAAAATAAAATTATTCATTTGAAACTGAACCGAAAACCGTTATTTTTGGCGGAACGAAAACCGAATTGAAGCCTCTCCTTACAGTCGGACCTTTGTATAACGAAGTCGTTAAATCCCGAAAAAGAGTTCGTTACATGGAAAATTCATTGTATAGAGTTACATCTTTCAATTTTCTTTATAAACCACATAAAATAAATTTTAAATTCATAAACACTATGTATTTTAAAAAAAGTAATTATTCATACTTTTCTGTAAATTAATATATATTTATTTCATATAACTTATCTAGTGGCGCACACAAGGAGGGGGTCCTGGGGGTCCGGACCCCCCCAAAGCCCTTGATTTGTTTTCCGAATGATTATGATTCTAAGTACATAGCACGTAAAATTTAATTAAGTATTTGTTATTAATGATTAATTTTATTAATTAATGCTAATTATTTATTCAATAATTAGTTTTTTACTGTGTTTTGTTCCCGAAAATCGACAAAATCAAAAGGAGCATGGTACAAGAATGGTGAACTTTTGACCCCGGACCCTCCCCCCTTGAAAAATTCCCGTGTGCACCACTGACCTTACCTATATATATATATATATATATATATATATATATAAAGAAATAAAGAAAAACTGCAAGGAAAGTTTCTTAACGTCTTTATTCCCTTTCTGAAGAATTAAATGTTTTTCTTTGATGCTCAAACACTTCCTTTTTGACATTTTCGAGATACAAGGAATGAAGCTACCAGTACGTCTGATCAACACTGCAAATGAACGGAAGTTAGTTCACAAGCACATGGGGACACTAAACAAATTCACTGACCAAAATTTTCTTGCTCTCGGCGAGTGAGCATTTAATAAAACCAGTTCAATATTTATGACCACCATAAAGTGTGTTAAAAGAGAGAATAATTTGAATGTCCAGAAATACTTTAAAAATTGGGAGCAAAAAATTGAATCATAAGAGAAGAAATTCGTTATATAGAAAATGCACTTTGCTATAAGAAGGTTATTTTACTATGAAAATCGTGAAATGTTCTTGGTTCCAGGAAAAAGTTCACTACATCGAAAAATTTGCAATATAGAGGTTCGTAATATGGAGGTTCGACTGTATATATGTATTTTAGATCAACCTGGACTCAAAAAGTTTACTGTTCGAAGCTCTGGATAAAATCTGAAATCTGAAAATAAAATATTGAAATTATAAATCGGACTCTTCAAAAAAATTGTTTTGGTATTATTTATTAGATAAAAAAATACATTACTAATTTAGCTAAACCTTAATGAAATTTAACTACTACAGTTAGCTTTATTTTACTTTTAATTAAGCGTGGGGTCTTTTAGAAAAGTAACACAATAGTTGTGTGCAGTTATGACATGAAAAATTCCTTTATCTTAATTATTATTTTTATAATTTTGTAGATGCAAATAATACGTAAATAAGAGAATGTTTACTTCAAAATACTAATTTGTTCATAAAAAAAACTACCTCTTTATTAACATAATTATTAAAGAAAAACTACAAGTGGCGAAATATTTGTAGAGTTCCGGTTTTTTCATTGCCGGAAAGGATTACTGCATTTTAACACGCATCTGAAATATCTAAAAAATAATGATGAACAGTAGAACTATGTACACACAAGTACATCAAATGAACATATAAACATTTCATACATATTTCCTCGTTTTTTTATTGTAATAATTTGTAAGTTGTAAATTGTTACTATACAATTAGTACCGTATAAAAATTTCATAATTATCTTTCGCAGAAATGTAAACGTAAATTGGCATTATCGAGCAGTGTCGTAAAATGATTTTTGAATCAAAATTCCTCACCATAACCATTTTGATTACATATTCTCAATGCATACCTTATCAGTGGCTGTAAAAAATACACTGAGTCACTTTTTACAAGGCTGTTGCTCCTTTTTTACATTTTTTTGATACATACAGCATTCAGTATTAAATTTGGAGTATTTATAAGTTATATGTGCGGAAGTAGTGTCATAACCGGGGCATTCTCCAACTTTAATACGACTTAAAACTTTTATTAAACGGCCGAATTATATTACCTCGCGTTTATGTATGTGCCAGCATCATAAATATCGTTATTATATTCCATTATTTAATATTCTTGCCTCGAAAATAAAAGTTTTGAACGCATAGAATTTTTTTTTTTTTTTTTTCTGGAAATAAACCCGTGGGCTTTCGTTTTAGTTTTGTAAATAAAATTCCATTGGCGGTGAAAACTTCATAATTCAAATATGACCACACTCGAGTCGTATTTTTCTCCCCTAATGGGACTACTGAGGGCGATTATTTTGTCCAGGAAATCGGGTGGTGAAAGAAATCGTTTTCTCCAGTGGGTATTTATTTCAACTACTTTCGGCACCGAAAAGATCCCTATCTCGAAAAAGGAATGTAAGGGAAAATTGAAGAAAAAAATAGAAATATGAAGGAAAAAAAGGGATTTTTTTTTAGTTATTTATATTAGCAGTATAAAATTTTTTTTAATGGCATTTATTAAAAGAATTTTTTTAGGCGTATTTAGATAAAGAAATTACTATGGAAACATTTCACAAAGGATATCTTTTCTTTATTTAGCGATGATAGTATAATGCGCGTTCTAATGAAAGTGAATCGAAGAGTCGCATGCAAAGATTTTTCAATGCATTTTCGAGAAATAAAATGTGACAGTGAAGGCATATGTACCATGCACGCTCTTTCGCAAGCAGATTTGTGATGATTGCATTCGTAAGGACGCGGCATTCATTCAAAAATAGCTGGTGTGGATGAATCTGCTTCGTAAACGGATCAGAGAGCTGCAGTGGCAATCTTTTTCGATTGATTATAATCCTATGCATATAGTACGTAAACTTTAGAATTAACTAATTATTAATTTTTTAATGCTTTTTGTTCCTGAAAATCGACAAAATTAAAAGAATATCGTTACGAATTTTGTGTAAATACTGTAAATAATCTGTATTTGGATGTGCAATGCATCTATATTACTTTATGTTATATTTAATTTATGCTATATTTAATTTATTGTAATATTAGCAAGCAACCCCTTCCCATACGTTGTAATGACGACCGATTCAATTTGAACGTAGCGAAATCTTGGCGATAGAGACAGGTTGGCATTATTTTTGGAGACCAATTTATCGTATTGTCATCCAAAACAATCTCGCGTGTATATAAAATTTCAGTTTAACTGAATGTTGTAAAACGTGAGAAAAAACCTTTTCAAGTTTTGATACGTCGCCAAAAATGATGCCAACGTGGCTGCATTTGTAATTCTTCAAAAAATTAGTTTTAATCAATTAATTTTTATTAATTATAATTAAATTATTGTATTGTCATCCAAAATCCGCCTTGTCATCCAGGTCCGCCTCTGACCTTAGGATCTTCGTTAGTGTGACCATATGAATTCATTGCCTACTGTGGTAATACCATAGAGAAAGCATTTTCAAACCTAGTTTCAGAATCTGACTAGAGGCTATTTAAATGTTGAACATTGGTTGGAATGTCACCTTCCTGGCAGATTGCCAGTGACAAAGTGAGAAACTGGAAAAATTCGCCACGTCCAATATTGTACTCCTTTAGCATAAGAAACGCTGTAATGATGCTCCTTGTTTTAATCAAATTTATGCTGTCACCTTGTAACTGCATGGTAACCTCAACAAATTTAGCAAAAAAAAAATTATTCAATCGGTAAAATCTGATCTCTTTTTGATTAAATTTTCTTTCGAAATTAAAGTCACGATTTGGTCTTATGAGATCACTATCGTAGACCCACATTTAAACCTCCCAGACTCCCAAATTATTTTCTCGCTTACATAGACCCCTTGCAGGTCGTCATAGACTCAAGAATTGATATTGACCATTTTGGGAATCTCTCTGACGAGGCTAAACTGCAGATTAACTGATTTCTGTACTTAGCGGTAACGCAGATGTCAGTTTCTGCATCTTTCCTTAACACGAAGAGAAAGTTTGATGAATCCATTACTGTAAAAAAAAAAGGAATTTATTCTAAAATTTTTCTGTTAACGGAAGAGGGTAGGGATGGCGATTTGAGATCGATTAATCGAAAAATTGATTTCTCGGGGCCCCCCAAAAATCTATTTTTTAAATCGATATGTAGCACTGAATCGATTCAGTGAATCGATATTTCATCCTAGAAAATCTGCATTCGATTTTTTTTTCACTTTGGTAAAAACCATATAGTTGATAAAAACCACAAAAAACGAAGAATTTAAACACTATTTATCGTAGGCAGTTGTGCACCTGAAGTATGATCCTATACTTTACTGGCAAGAACAAAAAAACTCTATCATCTCGTTCCCTCAATAGCCATGATCTATATGAATATCGTGGGATCATCTGTTCCTTGTGAGCGCCTTTTTTGATTGCCAGCAACATCGCAAGTGATGAGCGGAACCCACTTGGATCCCAGTAGACTTGAGAGACTGTTGTTTTTAAAAAGCTTAGATATTAAGCATTGGGAACTATAAACAATATAATCTATTTTCTAAACTTTTTAATGTAACAAATACATTTTTAGAAAATAAATGTCTTCTTTTATACCTCGTACTTTGACAGGATAATAAAAATAATTGTAGTAGTCGAATTCCCTGAACTAAAAAAAAACCCTGATTTTACTGGTAAGAGATCGTTTTTTATGGTATTTTCTTGATTTTTCATAAAATGGATTTATACTTACATTGTAAATTCAGACTTGAAAAAACAATCGATTTCTTAGAAATCGATCTTTTCGACCTCGATTTTTTTGTGAATTGATTCATCAGGTTGCTTTCGGATCGATTTAAAAATCGATCTGTTCGGAAAGAATCGCCATCCCCAGAAGAGGGGGGAATTTTTATTTTTCTCATAATAAGAACATTTGAAAAACATAGGAGAAAAAATGAATCGCTTATTGACTTAGAAGAAATGAACAATTTACTTCAGAATAAACTAGTACTAATGCAATTTCCTCAAGGATTTAACGAAAAGAAAGATTTAATTTATATCAGAATGAATTCAGTTATAACTGAAATTCAGTATTCAGTGAAAAGAGATAGGGAATAAGCCGTTTCTGATTTTTTTTCGTAAATATCGTATGATCATAAATATTAAACATTGTGAAGAAGATGAAAATGAGAATCTGGATTGTCATCATTTCCGGTATCATATTATAATTTAAATAATAATAAAAAAAATTTATAAAGGTATATTTGGTATTGTCTGACATGAAAAAGAATTCTTTATGTACGTACTATGATAGTAATGTTTCATTCCCCTGTTTCTTTAATATCGGTTTAATAAATAAAAAATTTAAAGCAAAGCAATTCATTATCTCTATTGTTCGGCTGAAATGCGTATCCAGACTTTTGGGAGACATTCTTTCTCATCAAGAAAATAAGAAAATGCGGTGTTTGCTGTAACATTGTCTCGTGTGGGACTTTTTTAATCATAATAATAACGAAAAACGACTTCGAATAATAAATGAGAAAAGTAAACTATAGTTAAGGCAGAATAAAAATTAAACGTTTTTTTTTTAGTTTCTAGGACAGGGGTCGGCAACCTTTGGCAAGCGTGTCACATGTGGCATGCGGTAGAATTCTCAGTACACTACTTTACAAATTTGTCAATTTTTGAGTGGATGTGTAAATTACAGAATGTCATTGTTGGATAGATTTAATTGTTTGAAGAGAAAAATTCTCTCTTCCTCTGCTTTCTGCTTTTGGTTCTTTGTATCTAAGTTAAAAATATTTCAAGTCCGCAAAGAGGAGAGAAATTGTTTAACAACTGAATGCTCAGAACCGCATCAGATTGGAAGTCACAAAATATACCCGTTGATTTTGCGATATGAAAGTAGAGTGGTGCAATCCCCAAGTTTGCAGTAAAATTTTTATTCTATTTATTTAACTATAATGAAGGGAAATACTTATGTTTTAAGTTGTCTATTTATTATTTTAATAAATATCTTTAAAATGCATAATATATGAATAATTTTTTTATTTTTGTTGAGGAAATAGTTATATTTTATGCTGTTTATTTTTGTGTTAAGAATTATCTTTAAATGATACAAAATTAAAATACGAGACCTCTATTCTCTAACTCTGCATGCATCATCACGGGAATCGAATTGTTTAAAAGATGTCATACTTTGAGGCACGTTGAATCATATTGGTAGATTAGCTTAACACGTCATAGCTAAAAGGTTGCCGCCCCCTACTCCAGAGGTTTGTTGTTATTTCCAATTTGGTTATGTTTATCATATAATTAATTTTATATTATAAATCGTATTATATTTAGCTTGAATTCTGAATTCTAAAGCTTAGAATCTGAAAATAATTGATTCTTCGGAGAATGTTTTGTACCCATTCTCATAAGAGAGTGTTAGAACTCAGAGATATATATTTAAGAATATTAAGGTATCCGACTACGCTCGGAACCGTGATTTTAAAAAAGGGCATAAATGGATAATTTTCATGCTATTTAGTGTCACTTAGATTAGAATACATGTATGAAAATGTTTTAAGGGCATTTAACAAAAAAAAAAAGATTTAAATACAATATTTTGGCAAAAAGTTAACTTAGAATAGCCTTTTTTGAAAATGTTCTCCTTTTATAAAAATGCTTCAAAAATAATTATATTCTGCTTACATAAAGTAAAGACATCTCCAGAAAGTCTGAACTACTTTTTTTGAAAAATTAAGATTATTTTCAGAGTTACAACCCATTGAAATAATTATTGGCGTTTTCTTCTTAAAATTTCTCCCCTCTGTTGTCGTAAAACATGGATAAACCCACTTCTAAGTTATATATTTCAAAAATTCTAGTTCAGCCTCTGTACAGAGGTCAGAGGTCTATTATAATAAATATTATTATAATAGAAGCGTTTTTCACAAAAGGAGAATATTTTAAAAATGGGTCATTCTATATTCATTTTTTGTCAAAATATTGTACTTAAATAATTTTTTATTGTAATACTATTCTTAAAACAGTTTTATATACCTTTTCTAATCTAAGTGACCCTAAATATCATAAATATTATCCATTTATATGCTTTTCCAAAATCACGGTTCCGAACGTAGTCGGATACCTTTCGGAGAGAGAACTGAGAGAGAATTGAAACCTTCGAAGGAAGCAGAAGCACGAAAAGGGAACTCTCCTCTCACAAATCACTGTTTTGAACCGTAATAATATTTTAATAAGTTTAATAACTTCAATGTATAATCTGTAAATAATAGTTGTGATGTAAATAAACTAAACGTTTAAATCAATCAATATCTCGCTACAGTTATTTATCTCAAACGTTACACTATAAGTAGTAAAGTTAATTAAAAAATTACAATAAGAAAAATAAAAACTTATAAAACACTGAGCGACGACAAGTTGCTATTGTGTCCTGCAGAAGACAGACTTTTAATTACACGTATTTCTATATATCATTTTAAACAGAAATATTTAAACAATTAAAAAATATTAAAAAAAGGAAAATCGATATTTTTTGAAAATTCATGTGCCAGACCTTCTCAATTTAATATTTATGCTCTAAATTTGTATCTAGTTGTTATACATAAGCATTTATTAACCCCTTCGGGACGAATGTCCCAAATGTGAGCCAGCGCAAAACACCGCCAGAGGCCGAATGACTCAAAAATGTGTGTGGGACAGCGTGTTTCTTCTCCGTAAACCGAAAGACTCAAATTTGCACCAGGCATTTGGATTGGCAATAGATGGCATTCTATGTCGATAAGATTTGAGATACATGGAGATCTGACCTTCTAGTCGAAATGAGAGAAATATTATTCACAATACGTGTGGTTTTCTTCCGAGCGACTCGTTTTCTCAATGGGAGACGAGTAGCCCGACCAATGGGGAGAGTTCCTCTCACGGCCTCAGATTGCATTTCTTCCCTGCACTTCACAATCCCAAGACAAGCCGAAAGCTCGCTTGCCCTTTGGCCGAGAAAACCTCGGTCATTGGTCGATCGAGTTACTCTGTAAGATCCTCGGTCGTCTCAACGGCCCCGCTGATTTAGCAATTCAGTACATATTTCTTACTACTTTAAAATTAACAAGGGCAAGAGTAAAGAATCTCAATGCTATTCCCCAATTGTTCTGATAGGAGATTAAGATCTCTTCGGAGATCCGGTACACCGATGGAAATGTGTCAACAACAACAACACGTGTGGTTTTTGTTTAATAAACATAAGGGGAAGGGAATGTTTTCGAGTTGAGTGCTTTACGACTGCTCTTGAGATGAACATGTGGTTTTTATTTATAGTGAAGATGAGAGATTTATTTTCGCTAAAGCATTTGATTTTGGTTTGCAATCTAGTTTTTAATGGATAATTAGATCTGGTAGACAAAATTTGTCTTTTTTTCTTCTTACTTTTCTACAAGGTCGACTTTTACAAATGCTGACAATAAAATATTTAAAAACTTGTACTTAAACAGAAAGTGGCTGAAGTAAATAAAGTATATTAATACGAAATATATAAAGCATATGCCGTTCGTATAATATACAAAAAATATTGAACAGCGCGTTTATACTTTGGTATTTTTATGGATTTAGGCTTAACTACACAAAAACATTCGGCCTGTGAGTGATATTCGCGCCGGAAACCTCCAGCTCTGGCGGTACGCACGCGTTTGCGTCCTCCGTCCTGAAAGGGTAAATGTCACAGCAGCTAAATAGCACCACCAGAGAATATGGTTTTCATCTGGTGGAGGAACGGAAGTCAAAGAAGAGTGAAATCATTGGGATGCTTGAGATCTGGTGAACACCAATGCCCGGAAATTTTTCCCTGTTTGTTTTTTCTGTATATATGCATAGAACATATAACTGTGTATGATTTAGTGCCTAGAAGTGTGCCTTTGTACAGAAAATAAAGCCCATAGATGTATCATTTCCGCTTGAAAATAAATTCCGACATCGTCATACATTTTATTTTATTTTAAGGAAAAAATCCCTTTTAACAAAGTTATTTAAACTGCTTTGTTATTTAATATATCGAAGAAACAATTTACAAGAAATTGATTCCCATTCCCATTCTTTAAAGTTGGAGTACCTGGTAAAATCTACTTAAAAAAAAATTACACATGAGTTTATTTATGGCAGTTTTTGTTAAAACAATAAGATATTCGATTAGAAAAATAAAATACAATCGAAAATGTTTCACATTTATTTCACTAATAGACACTTTTTACTCTTTTTCTTCATGGCCATTAAATGGAGTACTTATTTAGATGTTTCCTCGTTTTTATCCCCTGAATTTTCACATTATTTGAAGCACTTCAATTACCTCTTATTTGTTTCTCCAATAAAACACGTTTTTCTTTTTAAATGCTCGAAAAAGATTACGAATTTAAATGATTTGAAACGTAACTTTTTTACATTTTTTTTATGAAAGGAGAAAAAGGTTCTAATTTGGCATTGATTTTAATATTTAGCAAATCAAGTTGCTCTCTCTCTTCCTAAATAACCCATCATTATTCGAAAACTAAGAGTTCAGTTGAAATTTTTATTTAAAAAGAGGGATTCTCTTCAGTGGAATGACAATAATTATACAGAATGATTTTTTTAAAAAAATATTTATTCAATTTACATTAGTACAATACAAAATTAATTGTACACTTTTTAAACTGTATGAGTTGTATATAAAAACCGGATGAAAGGTATTGAATAATCTTGTTTAAATGTATTTTTTGGCTTTTGATTTTATTAATAATTGGGAGCAATTAAAATAAACTTTTTTTTCTGCTTTTCCTATCGTATAAAAATATTTTAAAGAATAATTTTTAAAAATAATTGATATAATTTAGTAAATATTGTATTATTATTTTTTTAACAAATACTATATCAATTTCATATTTTGAAAACTTGTATCTTATTTTTTATACTTTAATAAATTTTATATTCATCTTTTTCCCGCCATGCATTAAAATCCTTTGGTTTCTATCCAAACGTAGTATTAATGAATTTTTAAGGAGTTTCACTTAAAACCCTCTGAATATTTTCTTTTTTCACTAGGAGGAATATCATTGCAAATGTATTGCTGGAAAATTGCGCGTATAAGCATATACAATCTTTTCTTAACTCTCAAAAAACAAAAATTTAAAAAAAAGTCTTCTTTGATTCTGTTTGTAAGTGAATATGACTACCAGTCATATTTACAAAAATTCAGAGACAGAGCTTTAGAATAGATTATCGTTGTGACCAGTGGCGTACACAGGAATTTTTGAAGGGGGGAGGGGACAGGGTCGAAAGTCTACCATTCTCATATCATGCTCCAATACGTCACCAACATGTTCTTTTGATTTTGTCGATTTTCGGAAGAAAAAACAGTAAAAAATTAATTATTGAATGAACAATTAGTATTAATTAATAAAATTAATTATTAATAACAAATAATTAATTAAATTTTACGTATTATATGCATAGAATTACAATCAATATTCGCTCCGTATATCTTGAATTAGACTTGGGGTTCCAGCTCGCAGGGATGTGGGGTTTTTCTCGCGGCCATCGGTTGTTGTTGCGATGTCAGATGAAAGGACCCCACAAAATCTTAGGGGTACACGTGTGGATATGGACGACGTAATGTTATCTATAAAGAAGCCGATTTTGCAACTGCGTGGCAGGAAAACGTTACAGCAGTAAACGTATTTTGACCAAGTCTATTTTGACAAATATGGTTGCAAAGTTGCAGTTGAGTAACCTATGTTAAGTAAGTAATGGTGAAATGAAGTTTTAACCGGAGGTTTGCTTACGCTTGACCTCGGTTACTTAACTCCGGGTTTCATACCTCGGTTCAGTTGCCGGTGAATACGACGACTAGTGAAATAAATATCTATGCTGATATAAATAAATAATAGTAGGTAAATATTTGCTCAATTTTTCCCTTCTCATTTGACATTATTTTCTAATAATCACTAATTTTTTTGAAAAAATCGAAGTAAATAATACTTTTTTATATGTTCGCAAAATATTATTATTATTTAATATAAAATATATAAATTAATAATTATTTTTATATTAAAATATATAAAATACATTTTGACATAAAGTAATAACTTAAATCTTTTTATTGATTAAGTTGTTGGGTAAATTCTAAAAGAAAATTGTACATAAAATTCAACAGATTTTTTTAAAACGTGTTATTTATTGTTTCAGAAAAACAATCTGGAAATACAAAAACAAATTCAAAGTTCATTGTCTTGATAGTTTATTTATTAAGAAGTTTGTACAAGAAATGTAGAAAAGGATAATTTTTGTTCAATTACAGTTTTGTTAAGTACTTTGAATTGAATGTAAGAAATCAAAATGCGTTTCGATTAACATTTCATTTCTGATACAAAGAAGGTTATCAATTACATTAAATATATATTAATAATGTTAGTTTTTAAAATGAATAATAGAAAGATATAATTCAGAATTTTCTTTAAAAATATAATAAAAATGATTAATAGATTAAGCTCTCTCTCTCTCTCCATTTTTTTTTATAAAAAGAGTACACACAGGGACATCTTACAACTTATTGAGCCCTGGACCTCTATGCAAAAGTAAGTCATGAACACTTATACAGTTGTAGGCCCTGCCTAAGAACATTAAAAGTAGACAGTACATAGCATACGTTGTTAGATAATCGGATGAACAATAACCCGACACAAATTTGCATGACTTACAATCGCACAAACTGGCTCTACCTGCTGCCGCCTTTTGACTGATTGAATAGTGATGGTGTATGGTGGTAGACCTAGGCCCATACATGGACGATGGTCATTACATGTAGCCAGTTGATAAATCGTCCGAAATTCCCAGTTTTTCGGAGAATACAATTCAAAATAACATGTGAACACCGTAGAAATTATTCAAATTATGATTTTATTAATGTTAAGTCGAGAAAAAGACGAAGTTTCCTTGTGGCCGAGGCCTTGGGTCCAAGCCCAGTTGGCTCATACCTTGAGACTTCTCTGGATACGCAAGGTTCTAATATTAAAGCACTCGAAAAAATCTATTGACAGGAGTTTCACGTGATGCTATGAACGGGACGTAATGTACATTTACAAACATCCAATGCCTTCTCCGGTATTCCAGCCCAGGCCCAACGGTACAGCAGTCAATGCCACTAACCACTATACCAGATGGGCGACTGAACTTGTGCGTAGCGTATCGTAAGTTCGAGCCATAGTGCCACTAAAGACCCATAAAGTAGAAGGCAAAGGTTAAATCTATCCTGAGGGAATACTATCACATTGGCATGGCGTGGAATTTAGAAGAGAGAGGTACCAGCTCTGCTGTCCTTCTCGTCACTTGACTAATGTTAAAAAATACGAGGTCCGTCGCCAATAGTCCTCGTGTTGCTTTATAGGATGACGAAAAAACTCTCGCTCGCTCTCACTTATTATGTGACGATATTAAAGTTATTTCGAAAATTACTTTTTTTTAATAAAAAAACGGAGTGAAAAAAATCATTTAATCTCTGTTCAGAGTGAGTGAGTGAATGTGAGATTTTATGGCGCAAGAGCCAAATCGGGCTATACTGCGCCAAACATTTGTGAAAATCTGTGATCTAGACGGGAAAAGAAAGAAAGGATAAATTGAATGACCAGAAGGAGGGTCGAAAATGGAGAAGGATCACTAGAGTACCCCAGGTTCGTGAGACCCGTGTTTACCAAAGATAGTAAACACCTTGGGAAAAGGAAAAGATCACTAGGGTACCTCGGGATTCTCTGTTCAGAAGCACAGCGTTTATATTCTAAATCAGGGGTCGGCAAACTTTTTACAGTTGTGGCGTGCCAAACTAATCTACCAATAGGATTCAGCATGCCACACAGTAGGACATGTTTGAAAGAATTCGATTCCTGCGATGATGCATATAGATTTAGAGCAGAAGCTCCCAAACTGTTTTCTCATAGACCCCATGCCATGTTTTTCGGTTTGGGATAGACCCCTGCTTAATTAATATCGAATTTTTACAAATTTATCTACTTAAATGTTTTTTGACAGCTTATATTACTACTACTTCTACTTTAAAAGAATTACATTTCTAACTGTAATGAAGTATAGTGTTTAAAACTTAAAAAGCACATGTTAATTAATTAAATGAAAAGTTAATTAATAAATAAAACTGTTAAATAACATATCTAAAAAATAAACAAATGATTTTAATGAGAGGGATGAATCTGGTGATACAATATCAAATTTTTAACATTTGGTATCAATTTTATCAGGTTTAACCTTAAATCTCTCCGATTCGTAGTGTCCAATTTTTCTTTTTTTGTTTTGGAAATTGGCAACCACGCTGAAACTTCTTCACACTAGGAAAAGCGCACAATTAAAAACTTCCTCACAATATTCTATAATTCGGGACAAATAACAGGTTTGACTTTTTAAAGCCAAAATTGCTGACATTCGTTTCTAAACTTTAAGATCTCCGTTAGTGGTCATTACGATCAGTTCCTATTGTAATGTGACATTTTTTTCAATGTGACCATATGAATTTGTTGCCTATTATGGTATTACCATAGTCAAAGCATTCTTAACCCTTAACTTCGCAATTTTTTAAATTTCTATGAAAAAATTATAACAGGTACTTTTCAAGTAATAATAAAAAGGGAAAATATGAAAAAAAATTAAGCAGTTTTAAATTGAATTTCAGTCATTTTTTTGTTTGTTGCAGAAGTGCATCATTGCGCAGTAGTGCTTAAAATTACAAAACTTTTTTTTATGTGAGGATTTTATTATTCATCATAAAATGTTTAAATTTCTTACCTGGTAATTTATTTCGTCAATAAACAAGAGGAAGCATAAAATGTAATGGATTCTTTTTATAGCAAAAAACACAGTTCTTGAGGCATCAGAGAATTTTATAATTGTTGTGATTCCTAGAAAAAATTTACTTCCATCTAGTGACAAAATTAGCTTGTATTTCATTGCAGTAATCTTTTTTTCTCAGATAAGTGTAGTAGGTAATTAAAAAAAATATTGAGTCTGTTAAATTAAAATAAATCATATGTTGCAGAAATGCAACAGTGCGAAGTTAAGGATTAAACCTGGTTTCAAAATCCGAATAAAAGGCATTTAAATGTTGAACAGTCTAAAACGTCTTGATTGATTCTCTGTGACAAATTGCGAAGATTCGGGACACCTAGTATTATACTCCTTTAGCTGTACTCTAAAGAGAAACGCTGTTTTAATAAAATTTATGCTGTCTCCTTGTAAGTGCAAATTAATCTCATTAAATTTAGTATATAAATCTGTTAAATAGGTAAAATTTGGCTTCCAATTCATTAAATTTTGTTTTAAAATTAAAGTCACGATCATAGATCCCTTTTACACCTCATAGACCCCCATATTATTTTTTTGCTGACGTGGACCCTCCTTGCAGATCATCAAAGACCCCTGGGAGTGTATATAGACCATTTTGGGAATCACTGATTTAGAGAAAAGAGGCCAATAATATATATATATATATATAGATAGATAGATAGATAGGTAGATAGATTTATAGTTTTATCATATATTTTAATTTTGTATCTTTTAAAGATACTTCTTAGCATAAAAATAAACAGCATGAAATATAACTATTTCTTCAACAAAAATAAAATAATTATGCATACATTATGTATTTTTAAACACATTTATTAAAATAATAAATAGACATCACACACACGCGCACACTTATATAATAATAGTATTTCTCTCTGATTCTATTTAAATAAATAGAATTTTTTTTTTAAAAAAAATTGAACTTAGTGATTGCCCCGCTCTAAATTCAGAGGTATAATTCGTGGCTTTTAATTTGGCACGATACTGAACATTCAGTTGTTAAACAATTTATTTGTAGACTCGAAATATTTTTCATATGAGGAAAGAATTTTTACTTAAGTAGATAGAATCAAAAGTGGAAAGCAGAGTACACATGCAATTTTCTCTCTTCAAACAATTTAATCTCTTTAGCAATGAAATTCACTAATTTACAATGTAACTCTAAGGATAAATTTATAGCTATCTTTCAGATTTTTTCGTAATTCAGTACAGTTCCATAATTCTGAAGATGTTTGTCAAATATGGTCTATTGCAAATTTATCAATTTCTATCCACTCAAAAATTGACAAATTTGTAAAGTAGTGCAGGCTACTATACTGTGAATTGCATTGCAAGCCACATGTGGCACGCATGCCATAGGTTGCCGACCCCTGTTCTAAATCTTTAATAATTTAAGTCGCGTAAATTTTTATTAACTAAAACACTTTTACATTTGAAAGATACATTTTTTTTCTTTTAGTTTCATTTTCTATTTTTCTTAAGCAAATGTTTTTTTTGTTTTGTTTTTTAACCGTAAGTAAATCATCTCACTTTTCTTTAAGAGCGAAGTCCCGTTTTTTGGCGCCAATTGTCCTGAACAATCGTGAAAGTGAGGTATGTTGGCGACGAAGCCATTTCAGTGGCGCGGCAACCCCGAAGAAAGTGAAGCCCGTCAATTCAAACTCTCCAGCTGTTCTTCGCGGGGCGGCCCACGCGGGTATTTTACAGGAGCCGGCCCCGAAACAATTTCCAGCAGCTGGCTCTTATAAATGAGGACACAATACCTAAAGTGGAGAGACTATCCGATTCTTTTAAATCTCGGGAGGGTCGTTTCTCCGCGTGACAAATTGACAGCCGAACTCTGGATAGAAAGGATTTACGGACAGGGGTGGGGGTTAGTGGTGAACTCTTTTTCAACCCTTTTATTCACAGGATGGTGTTTGAACAGATGATAGCGGTTGTTATACACTAAATGAATATACGAATAAGCAGGAAAATAGACCAGAGCTTTGAAAAACCATGCATTTATTAAAATAAAAATTAGATTCTTTTTATTTTTTAAGGCAAACAGTATCAAAATAAATATAGCAGAATCAAATAAATATTTTTTACACTCCCTTGGAAACTAAATTAATGTAACGTTAAATTTTTTTTTGGAAATTAAAATTTTTTTGAATACAAATATTGCAGTTTTATTTGATTTGAAATTAACAGTAGAAAAAAAATGTTCTTTTGACGTCAAATCTTACTTAAGTCAACAAAGAAAAATTTTATTTTACCTACTTTTGTTAAATGATTGCAGTTATTATAAAAAGTATATACATATGCCAGAAACCATAATTTTAAGTGGCAAAACACCTTTTAAATTAAAATTAAAAACTCTTTAACCATATTAAATTTGTAATTAAACTTCTTAATAAAAGTTGAATAGAATAGGTAAGAATTTTTTTTTTTATCTTAAAACCAATGTAAAAGGAATGCTGGCGTTTAACTAGCATATGATTACTTAGGTTAAGTTAAATGTTCATCACAAATTTAACAAAAGCTTATCCAATGGTGCTGCCATCTAAAGGAATAATATCGACTAAAATATATCTCTTTCAAATATTAATTAAATGTAATTAATAATTAATATTTGAAAAAACTGTATTAACATCAAGGTCATCCACTACAAGTTAAAAAAATATATTTGAATTGAGTGGATGAATAAAATGTATTTTATTAACGATTGAAAAATGGAACAAGATATATAAATAAATATATATAGGGAGAGTGTGAGCTAATAGTAGGAATTTAAAAACATCCCTTCTTAATTTCGGCATATTCCTGTTCTAATATTTCAAGGACACACTTAAAAAACTAACCAGTGCTCTTAAATGGTGATATAATATTATTTTATAGCAAGAAATGTGTAGTATTTAAAAACGTATTTACTGTAATCTATAAAAACACTCGCGAATATAAGGATACACGTGATTTGATTTTACGTCGTATTCTGTATCATCATGAGATTTGACGATGAACCTCGTAAATTTGAGCGACGGCCAAGTAATGAAAACGACACCTGAGCTGGAACCTCACTCTCTTGACTTCCGCACGACTTCAACGGGACACTTGACACATTTAAGTACATCAACTCTTCTACATAGCGGATTTTCAGTGCAACTAGGACTCGAATTTGCGAATCAACAAAGCCATCCACGATTTCGTGTCGATGATTGGGAATGTCTTAAGGTAGGGGCCTACTAGATCCGGGCCCAGGGCCTCGTTTCGTTCTCGACTCTGTCTTAATAAGATCATCAATGACCCGTATAATTTTATTGCGTGGTCAAATTTTATTCTCGCACATATTCACCGAAAAACAGGGAATTTCAGATTGCATGGGTAAGACTGTATAATTATGTGATGGCCGTTGCCCATGTCTAGGCCTAGACCTAATACCATAAACAATCTTTCAACTCATTTAGTTGAAATACGGCCATCGGTTGAGACGGTGTTTGCTTAGATTTTTGAAATTGTTAGTCGTGCGCATTTATTTTGTTTTAAATTACCGTTTGGACGAGTATTTGACAATTCATGCTACGTAATGTCTTCTTTTAAAGATCTCAGGTAGGGCCTACTATTGCATAGTTGTCCAAGGTCTCAAAAATCTATGATTTCTCTAGAAGAATGATTTCTCAAAGAGTTTTAAGGTGTCCCTGAGTATGACCACTTAGGTTTCAAGACCTCTTTAGGGATTGTAGTGACAGTCTTTGCCTTAAGAATTAATTTGTAGAACTGATTTGATTTGTTTTTAATCAACGCCAGAATAGATCGACATAACGAATTTTTCCAATTCGAAAATGTTCTGATTTTGAATTACTATCCAAAGAAGTAAACGAAAATGACTGAGTATTTATTAATGTCACAGCTAGAAGTAATGCGATGATTATTGGCTGCGGTGCTCATGATTTTGAATCGTGGGCAACACTTGCCACTAGAACTTCGAGCTTCACTCCTCCACGCAAACGCGGTTTCAAAGCTTTTTCACAGTCGATCTTCTTTAAAAGTGTAATTTTTTTCATTCTCCCCTATTTTTGTATAGAATACATCATATATTGTAATCATAGTACTATTAATTGCATAACATACACGTTGATTCATGTGATAAGTATGACCAGTTTTTAAAGTATATAACTAATTATGGTAAATTTTAATAGCTTAATTACAAGTTTTATTTAAAAAATGAACTGTTTAAGGTATCCGACTACGTTTGGAACTGTGATTTTCAAAAGCGCATAAATGGATAATTTTCAGGATGTTTAGTGTCACTTGATTAGAATATATGTATACAATTGTTTTAAGGACATTTTGACAAATTTTTTAAATTTAAATACAATATTTTGGCAAAAAATTAACTTAGAATAATCTTTTTTCCAAATGTTCTCCTTTTGTGAAAAATGCTTCTATTAGAATTATATTCTGCCTGTGTGTGTGTGCATATAGCTCAGACCTCTGTTCAGAGGCTCAACTAGAATTTTTGAAATATATAACTTAGAAGTGGTTTATTCTTATTTTACGACAACAAAGGGGAACAATTTTAAGAAAAAAACGCGAATAATTATTTGAATTGATGTGCGGCCAGCGAGATTAGAGAGGTATGAGCTGTATACATGCAAAATATTATTATAATATAACCATTTTTCACAAAAGGAGAACATTTGGAAAAAAGATTATTCTAAGTTAATTTTTTGCCAAAATATTACATTTAAATAAAATTTTTTTTGTCAAAATGTCCTTAAACCAATTTTATGCATGTATTCTAATCTGAGTGACACTAAATATCATGAAAACTATCCATTTATGTGCTTTTTTAAAATCACGGTTCCGAACGTAGTCGGATATCTTAAATTACCAACCTAACTCTTTTTATTAGCGGGAGTAAATTACAGCTCCGAAATTAAGTTCTCCAACTCGAAACGATATTTTAAAGCTTTTGAAGGAATGTTGCTCAAATTCTGTTATAATTAATCTATTTACCGTTATTAATCTATTCTGTTATATTAATCTATTTACCGTAAAAGACATTTTTCTAATGGATTACTATGAAAACTGCGAAAATAAATAAAATTTAGTTGACAATCAAAAGCTTCTAGGAAAGAAATGTGGACAAAAGGAAGTCCTTGGCGAAAAGGAAAAAAAAGAAGCTTAACAGTCTTACCTCGGTAGAAAATCCTCCACCTGAAAAGAACTTTAGCAAAGAAACTACAGGTATCGCAATCGACAATTTGTCGTTAGGTAATGCAAATTGACCTTAAAAGTGTGAATAAACAAAAAAATCTGTCATCAAATGTCTGATAAGACCTGTAGAAAAACGAAGAAAACGTCCTTGCCTTCTGTATTTAATGTTACGCAAAGTTAAATGCAAAACATGGATAACTTCTGATGAAGCACTGTTTCATCTGCCATCCACCAAAACGAAGATACAATATATTTCACGCGAAAGGCGTCGCACAATGAGCAGTTTTACCCAATCTGGCGCACGGAAACCCCCAAAATGAAATTGCACGAAATAAAACAATAACCCACAATTTATGGTCCTCTTGAGTTCCCTAGCCATGTAGTGAACATTTTTTGTCAGTACATGAATATAAATCGTCAACAATCATCGGTTTAAATTGGGTTTGTTCTTGCTGCAAGAAACACTTGCGAGTCGCAAGTTCTATCGTTTCGTCTGAAAAAGATTTTGCAGATTTTATCGGGTTTTTTTTTAAAAAATGGATGCTATATCCGTAAGTAATTTAATGATTTGACTTTCAAATTAGGTTCAAATTTGATTAAAAATTGTAAAACCATAACATTTACACAGCATGTAACTACTACTAATGTATGTCAGTTTTTTGTGTTTATTGGACTAGAACTTTTGGGATTGACACGGATTAATCACAGTAACACTTAGGCCACATAGAGTAGGTGCTACTACCTGCTATTCCCAAAGTTATGATTTTTTTTTCAGCGTTGGCCGATGGTATTACTCGGCGTGCCTTATTCAATGTGTGGAAGGAAGATCAAAATCCCAAGCGCAAAACTAATGTTGTTTTGAGTTTAGTTAAGACTACAACAGACTTCGATAAATATGAAGACCAACAACAATTAAATTTTAGAAAAATTGTTAAAAATTTCTGCTCGTTTGTAAAAGAAAAATGGATGAGGTGCCATAGAAATGAAAAGTTCTTCTCCAAGTCGAATGATGCGTGTTTGTCGGGGGAGTAATGTTTATATTAGATTTTATCATTTTTAATAAAAATATATAGCTAATATTTTTCTTAAAAATATTAACTATATAAATTAGCTTTTCTGTTTATTTAAGCTTATAATAATTATTTTTTCAGAATTATTAACTTTAAAATGGTTTTTTTTCAGTTTGTGTTTTTTGCATTCTTTCACAATTATTTACCAATCACTTCCATTTTTCTCCCTGTGTCTTAATGTAATGCATGTAAGAAAATTAGGGATCCATTTTACTGTAAACTGATACCTTTTTTTTAAAAAAATTGCAATGTGGGAAATATTAGGCTTTTGGCTGAATTTTAGCATGTATATCAACATTTTATTATTTTTTTCTCCAAAATTAATTAAGGTATTGTAAAATCGATCCCTATAGGTGTTTAAGACATCTTCAGAAATATTACAAAAATTTCATGCCAAAAAAATTAATTAAGACAAAAAGAATAAAATTTTAAAAATTTCCAAATTCTTTTTAAAAAATTAAATACATAAAATTGTGTGATTAATATGTGCAAAATTTTATCTCGTATCATTTTCTTAAATAGAAGCATTATATGAAATATTAAAATATAATTTTTAAGTACATAAAATAAAAAATGTTCAAAGGGTGCCGAGTCCTTTTAAACACTACATATTATCCCTTGCTGTATATGGACAATCTTATGTTTGATTGTATTTGTTTAATCTGTTAAAATTTTATTTTTTTTAACTTGCCACACTCTATTTCTTGTATATATTCTCCCACGTGTAAGTTACTGTTTCTGTCAATATCCTTAGAACATTGTTCAAAAACTAGTTCTACTTAGCAATAATTTATTCTTGATCAAATTCAAACTTGACATACATTAGTTAAGACCCTATTAACATTATTTCTTACTAAAAACAGAAAAGAATACCCAATTTACGTTAATTACTATGATTTTTGATCGTTAGATATAAGTATGGAGACTTTAAAGTCATTAAATAATTTCTGTGCGCCAGATTTGGAAAACTGCCCACTGTTCGTCGCCAAGTCGCAGATGTTTTACAAAAGGCAAGTTGGCCATCAGGTGTTATGGTATGGATGGAAATGTCTTCTCAAGGCTTTATAAGCCCATTTTTGTAGAACCAAAGGCTAAAACTGATGCTAAATTTTATCATAATTAAGTTTATGAAGCACATGATCAAAATAAGAAAGGTCTTTACACTCAAGGAAACTTTGTTTTTCACCAAGATTCTACACCAAGTCATACTGCAAAATCCACAACAAAATGGCTTAAAAATAAAAATATACATTCTCTTCCTCCTGAGAATTGACTGAGCTCTTTGCTATTATTTTTTATGGGAATACTTAAAAAAAACCCAATTACATACCATTTAAGTTAGAACACTCCAAGGATTTCAAAAAGCAGTTAAAGAGAAAGTAGGAAAAATACCTTTCAAAATGGTCGAAAAAACTCTTTTGGGTTCGCTAAAAGGTTTACGTAGAATGTACAATGCTAAAGGGAACCATATTAAAATTTCATGTAAATAACTTAATTCAATAAATATTTATGGTACTGTGAAATTGGTCACATTATTTTTGAATCAATGTGTAATTGTACTATTGATACACCTAAGATAGTACTTAAAGTAGATCAACATGTTATAGGTACATTTTGTAAAGACAATTAAAAAAGTATTGTATTTGCAAGTAAAATTTTTTAATGTTATCTTTTAGTATAATTTATTCACTAATAGTATTAATGTGGGATCCCAGTGTCACATACCCATGTATTATATTTAGTAACTGGAATATATGGTAGCATGTTTTTACACGAACTATCGAAGTCCAGGTCTGTTAAAATTATCTGCAGTGGCAGTCTTCATTTCTTTTTTATTTGTTTACATTTTGTTTTTGTAGCCACTCAATTTGAAAGAAATATTCTTCATGATAATATTTTGTTCTGAATGACATTAAAATGTCTATAGCTGTGCGAGAAATCCTGTGTATTTTGCATGAATTTGCAACCTTAGATTTTAACGTCGAATCTGTTGATTGATATGTCGATAAGTTGTTCCCTCTCCTTCATTGTTGGTATTTTTTCCACAAGTGGAAAAAGGTGCATTTTCTATTAGAAAACAATTTAATTTTGCAAAACATTGTACTAACGAATGTAAAATTATTTCGTGGAACTCGGGACAGTAATCAATCGAATGTTCACTATCTAATAGGTTGTGCGTACAAAGTACATTTGTTCACACCCAATTCAACCAATATTTACAAAAACATACAAATAGAACAATAAGTTTTTGGATAGGAGTTGGATAGGAATAATAAATGAACGACTGTCACTCCGGAATTAATTTTTATCATCTTTTCGTAAACCGAATTGAAAATCGGGCTTTTTTATTCGTAATCAAGTAACTTGTCATTTAAAGAGGTGTCCGAAAAACTATTTAGGTACTTATGAGTGGCCGAGGTAGCTGAGTGGTCAGGGCCGCGGATTCCTCACTGGCATTGTCGAGTCCTGATGCTAAAGACCCACTTGTGGAGGGTCTGTTTTACGTTAATTAGGTCAGGGCTCAAATACCTTAAGTTGACTGGTGGGAAAGTTCAAAGAAGGGGCCGCGTTTTCAAGTACCGTTCTTTGTCACTTGACCATGGTTCGAAATTACGTCACCAATACTAGTTCTTTTGCATCACAGTGCGACGTTAATAGCCAATCAGCCACGAGATTATAATGGAATCGACGCCTGAATCAGTAAACCATTAATTTATTTATGATTTTCTATCTTATATAAGGATTTAAGGTTCAAATGGTTACGTTATTTTGAACCTTAATTTCAAGTTTAATAGTTGTATTTTTATAAATGCACCCAACTCTTTTTTTTACACGGTAGATACGTTGCTAACCGTGCAAAAAAAAATCGCGTAAAAAATACATGAGACATATGGGATATGTCGCACAATTTTAAAAAAATCACTTAAGATTATAAAAACTCTCAATATATTTCCCCAGAAAACCGTGCGAAAAAGTAATAATAAAATTCATGTTACATATTTAAAAAAAAACAATTTTATTACAAAAATAATTACGCTGATTAAGATTACGCTGAAATTTTTAATGTACACTCTATGTCAGGATTATAAGTAAAAAAATTGTTGTTTTATATTTGTTACGAATTTCAAGCCCTCACGAATTAAATCAGCGGTTAATAATTAAACTTCACCTTTGACTTTGTTGTTATCGACTTCTTTATTATTATAAACTATCGCAAATTTGATCAGATCATTCTCATCCAAAGGGCACGAATTTCCACATTTCTTTGAAATTCGTGCTAAAAAATCGTTATAAATTCGTATATCATGTTATTTCAAAATCTTGTAAAAAAAGACCGTGTAAAAAATAGTTGGGTGTTTATGAAGAAAAATCTCTCAGATCTTTTGCAGGTAACATATAAGTAACTTTTTTTTCAATGTAACAATATTTAAAAATAAAGCGGTGAAACTTAAAGAATACATTTCAAATATATTTTATCATAGTCATGATACAGGACATTGGAGAATGCATTATCAGCTTTTCATTGGTTCTCGATTTTGAAGGAAAATTACGAAATTTTTAAGATAACCCTTTATGTAAACTCAGTAATAATGGAGTGTTCTTCTGTGTGTATCCTTTATATTATTCTATATATATTCTTTCTTTCAAAATTATTCATTTACATAAAGGGTCATGTTTGATGACAAGATAAAATAAATGTCCACGATGCGTAAGATAAATATCTGTAATTTCCAGACAAATTATTCTTTCAAAAGGAAAAATGGCGTTAGAAAAACGAACGAAGGAATCTTTACGTACTTTTTCCCAGCTGTAAAAGAAAGGTAAAGTGGTAGTTATGTCGTAATTTTGACAGATTTGATGGTGGAAGACGCTAATTTTGTTCAAAAGATTTCATAGCGTAAGAAAATGAGATACTGAGTAAAATGCTTTTTCTTGAATTATTTATACCATACTTAAAAATTCTTGGAATAAATGTCAACGAATTACAATTTCAAGTACGATATAGTACGATTATTACATTTGTTACATCACAAAATTTGTTGAAGGATGAATAAATACCGTAACGATTTTTATTATTTTAAATCAGGTCTCATAAACATAAAACAATTATTATTCGCCATAAAAACTGCAATTTCAAGTTGAAATGCCATATTGAAAATAAAGTTTTGAACGTGTTGAAATGATCAATTTTGAACTAAACACACATTTTTAAAATTGTATTAAATGGTGTAATATGTTGCCTTTACAAAAATATATAACATTTTGTTTCTGCATTACATAAAGGCTGAGTTACAATAAATTACATAAACCGGAAGTGAATCTTTTATCTACCAGAAGTGAGCATTTAAATTGTTCGAAACCTTCCATGGTAAGTCTGATAACTCTAAATAACATAAATGTATTTTTCAATAAAACTTTTTGAGCTTGATATTTTCATTGTTTTCTAAACAATAAATTATAAAATAATTCTTACTAAGAATATATGAATATTTCTTGAGCTATAGCCCATTATTTCAATAATAGCTACATAAATATGCCTCATATTTTACAATATTTAATCTATCAGCTCTAAAAGTTTTATACTTTAATAAAACATTAATATTTTGTTACATTTTCTAGATAAATGTGCATTGTTTATTTTCGTAATGCTTTTATTGATATAAATTTAGTAATTGTTCATCTACATGCTTTAAATAATATTTAAAAAAATTGTTTAAATTTCACTCATAATTATGATATTTGCAAAATTTATTTTAAATATTGCTAGTTATGTATTAATATTTTTTTGAATTGATCTATAAAAAGTATTCATATTGTTTTATAGGTACTATATTTTAAAAAGTACTCTGAACGTGTTCGGATACCTTTGAAGAACGGTATTTTGTTCGATTGTGATAAAATGCTTATTAGCTTCGTACTTGGAAGCAATTCTCTCTTAACTTACACACCCCACCAAGACGAAGACATCGAGCTTTGGCATAGCCCTTATAACCAATTCGGCTATAAGATTGTTCAAGCCAGACTACAAATGAAACAGCACAAAAGTGATAAAAAAACGTAAAAAAGCTTATTTTATGGAAACGTTGATTATTTAATTCGTTGTATTAGTACTGCATATCACAACGCTTTTCAAATTCAACAAAACTGAATATTTTTTTATCGTTTTTATTAAAAAAAGGAAGAGAGAAGTATTACATATCTGAACACAAAATTTTTCTCTGAGCCCTTTAAACATTCCTAAATTCTCTACTTATACCGATCTGTATTAACCAGAAAGCACTTATGTTACATCAAATACTCATTACATATACAGTGAAGCCTCCTGCGTCGCAAACAACAAAGGACAGGAATAAAAGCCCTTAACGACTAACTCGATTAAATATTCCTTTCGTCTCTATCGTCTAAGGCACGCACGGTGCAGCTGCCTACCGGTAGTTCGGTGGCTCAAATAAATACCCTTGCCAAGATCAACAGCTTGTCGCCGATCATACACAGAAATACAAATTTTTGTTTTATTGTTTCAATGAAGTTTGGAGAGTAAGGTGCCAGATCAGGTGTCGTGTTAGTCACCCGACTGAAGTTTGAAATTACGCAATCCAATGCTATTAACTCCAGAAAAGCTTCAAAGTACGTCGTTGATAAAAAAAATTATATATAAATTATATTAACTATTCTGAAACATCGTGTGAGGTGCAGTAAGCCATTTCACAGAGCCTTTATATGGTGACTGGGTATTGGAAAATAATTAAAATAATTTTATAATATTGTTACGCTGATCGGGGGTTCGAGGATTTTATGTCAATCAATCGCTAAGAAGACAGTTCTTTAAGAGCAATAAGAATTTATTGTCGAAAATAAAATCCTTGAAATACAGGACTCAGCAGCAATATTCGCAGAATAATCTCAGAAAGTCTTCACAACTTCAACAGCATTGAGACACAATTATCGGTGTCTAAAATACACGTATATAAAAGATTTTTCACAAGCAATCATTCGTTCAACAGCAGAAGTAATCACTAATCGCTTCAACAATCAGAGAAATCAAAATCATACTGACTGATTTTCGGCGGACATCTCTCAATTTATATCCCTCGAGGACAATTCGAGAAAGACCCGCTTGCGTCATAGGTCTTGAAATTAGTAAGTTACACTACTAATTTCTAGAAGAATCCAGAGGGTCCCGAACTCGCAAAAATGGTCACCAAAATGATCGCCAAAGTCGCCAAAATGATGCCAACTTGACTATATCACCAAGATTTCGCCATGTTCCCATTGAATCACCATTATAACGTAAGGGTCGGCGTTGCTTGTGAATATTAGAATTTTAAAGTAAATTAAATCTAATTAAGAGTAAGATAAAGGCATTACACATCCAAATACAACTTATTTACACTACAAAAATTCAGTCTATGGTATGAATTTGCTGAATTGCTGTGAATTTTTTGCGGCCTAGTTGATGACGAGTCACCCGTGGAGAACTTGGTTGCTGCTTTGGGGGGATAGGTGATTTGAACTGTCCATCTACTGGTCCGAGGACCACTCCGTACCTGTGTTAGATGACTGAGACAAAAATTAATATCTTCATTCGCCAGTCATTAAGTGCTTTTATTCCCATCACTTTCTGTTTGCGGTTTATGGTCTAAGGATTTGCTACATATCCCCTTCCTGGAGAGTAACTTCTTTTTTTGTGTGTTGCGGATGATCTTTCTGAGCTATACATATAGAAGGCTATTTTACACCCATTGCTGCTTTTAATACACATCATAGTAGGTTTCAGCGTCTTTTGAAACGTTTTCTATTGACGTCATAGCCATTTTGTTATTGAGATGGCGAGTATGGTAGATGAGTGTGTCACAGCTATTTGTATCACCAGTCGAGGTTTATTGAGAATGCTAGGTTAGATTTTCGATTGTGTACATGCTCAACCTGTAGTTGTAGGCTGTGTTGTTCTATAACGCTCAATTTCCGAGTCACCGTTTCGGCTCTAGTAAGTGACCTTGGCTACTGCTTGAGGCAAGAGTGATGTGAAGTGCCCACCGTCAGCTCCGTGCAAATGTTAGACGAATGGGAAGAAATGGAATCCATCCTGGGGTTAGTCGATAAACTCTTTTACCCCTATCTTTAGCTGTTTACGACTCTCGGGAGAAGGAGTCGCCCCACACATAATAAGAAAACAATGCATAATACACACTGTTGTGTACTTATATGTATTGTAAACGAAATTATATCCTGAATTGCGTAAGAATAATATAAAGAACATTCTAAAATTGAAAATAAGCAAAGAAAAAGAAACGAAAGGTGTAAAAAAAGCCATATTTTTTATTTAAAAAATTATCATTTCTTCTTTACAATAATTTGTGCCATAAAAATTTAAAATTATGACCGTTCACTTTAATTACAAGCTCTATAGCTGCTGTGTTTGATTAGTTGACAATAGTTACAGTAGAGGACAACATGTGGCAAAATGGAAGATATACTTTACTGTACCAATTTATGTTCGCAATTAAATGGACACTGCTTTTGGGTTGCAATGGATGGACATGGTGATATTGTTTGTTAGTTAAAATGATCGCCACACACACACACACACGTGGATTGTAAGTAATTCGCTTGGGTTTTAAATCATACAGAAAGTGCAAAGGAATTTTTCTCAAAAATTTAACAATTATATTTTGATTTATAATTAATTTTAGTATGCTTTTCTTTTTCACTAAATTATATCATCCCCTTTATTAAGTGAAATCATGCGATATTTGCTTAAAATATTTTTAAAGTTTTACTAATACTTCATTTAATCCTTTGATGACAAATTTCTTTTTTACGGTATATCGCCAGACTTACATTATATTATACAAGACAAAGTAAACAATCTCAATTCAAAGCATTTTTCTTTAAATTGAACAAATCCAGGCATTCAACAATTTAAAACGTTTTGAGTTGTACATTTCCCGAAATGAAAAGAAAAATGAAGACATTTAAAGTGTTCCTTAAAACTATTTTTATAATTTACTCTGAATATTTTCAAATAAAGATAATAGAAACGTTGCTTCTATCAACAACTAAATCAAACATATAATACTTAAAAAGACGTTATTTCTGCATTATACATACTTTTGTAGATAGACGCGTATAATGAAGCTCTTTACAAAGGGAATATTTTTATAAGCCTTTTGTGATCATCCTTCATAGTAAAATGCTCTCATTGTAAACTGAGCTCTTGTATTAATCTCAATCAATGCTTTCCAAGTATTCTATTGACTATATTTTTCTTATGTTTAGAGTTTCAATGAGACTGGAAATTAAACGCCTCTTTTACAAATTTTTTTTTCTCAGATAATGTACTACATGAACCCAAATAATCAGGCATATATTTTCGTCTCTTTGTCTCTTGGAGTTGGTACGCAGACAGGTCTATTTGTATTAAGGTAATGACATGTTAATATGAAGTTTTACGTATGAATCAACAGGATTGAAGACGCCTCTCTGATTTTCAATAATTCAGTCAGATGAACATATTTAATCCCGTCGCCTATTAAATCTTTCATTGAAAAATCAGTGGAGTGTGTTTCTATTAAATCTTTTCATACTTCTTTCAGGGACTACTTTCTTTTTTTTTTTTTTTTGCACGTTTGATGGAACTCTGCGGGGAGTCCTGTTGGAATTTTATCGAATAATTTTCTAGTAAAAATCTGGGGATTACATGCCCAGACTCGAAAAATGAAAGCTATATAAATATTTTTTATTTTAACAAAATACAATTGCAACTCTCTAAACTTCTGTAGAATAAGAAAAAGGAGCTTGAATTTGAGGGAATCGGAGTAAAACTAAATATTTTATTTATTTTTTTATACAACGCCCGTGCTTGGCTTCTTGACCATTTGACACTGAGCTCCCCAGTACCAACTGACGACTGGGTGTTCATCGAGTCCAGTGCATTGGAGTTGGTGGTAGCCATCCATCTTGGCGTGGCCGTAGAGCGAGCAGGCCTCATCAGCAACCAGGCCAAACCAGTGAAGATATAGTCCCAGAAAGTAATGTCTGGAGGTTAGATGAAAGCGAGCAACTGTCTCGGCTCTCTCCGGGTGTCTCGGGACAAAACCCACAGTTACCCGGATTTAGCATGTCTTTCCAAGACTCTTGGGTTTTTGGGTCGTGGTAGTATATTTGCCAATGCATGCAGTTATCATGTTTGCTCTTCTGAAGATCACGGGGTGTTCCGGTTGAGATGTCCCTGCTTGGCTTTTTTGGTCAACACTCTCATTACTGGGGATCTCAATATGACTTGCAACCCACTGTAAGGTTACAGACCAGCCGTATGAAAGGAGTTCCGCAATTTTAGTATGACACTGAATTGTGTGTAGGCAATCTGTGATATTCCCCCTCTTGGGAGAATATCTCTCCGAGTGTCAGCGTGAGCTAAAGGCGTAGGATTAACGAAAGAACTAGAATCAAACATCATCTTAATATATCTTTATTAAGATGTTCAACTTAAACCTTTAACAAATTAAATAATAATAATTAATGTGAGAGAATCCATGATGGCAAAACACGCAACACACAATATATATATAGATAATAACGACTTAACCTAACTCGGACCACTATCAATAACTGAGTCGCCTAAACTCAATTCTAATACAATCACTGATTCTAATATTAAACATTCAATCCTACCTTGTTGCAGTCTGAAGAATCAATAACTAATATCATAAAGGCAATCTTGTATTTACTTGCGTGCACTAGTATGCACCTTGGTTTTCTATATCTTTATCACTTATAACTTCTAATCACCGCCACGTAACCTTATTCAAACTTGAGCCACGAACTATAATAACATTCCTCTACTTGCCATCAACTGCCATAAATTGCCATCGCGCTTACTCTAAGTTCTGATATTTAAAAGGTTCTTAATTTGCATCTATCTTTCACACTTCACTTCTAGGATTTGGTTGGAAAAGAGTTGCCATTAATTCTGTCCTCAAAGAACCCAAAGGACATGTTAAAGAAAAGACGTGTGAGCCCGGCACAAATCATTTGGAGTGTTATTGCTTAAGACTAAAATTGTATCTTGGGAGTCTTTGAGAAAGACAACTTTTTTTGCAGGAACCAGGTCAGCAGCGAGTAATGCTTCTGTATTTTCATAGACAGCCAAGACTTCACCATCACAGTTGGCGGCATTTTTTTCCATGGTCGGCCAATCAGTCTTTAAACAGACAGCAGAACTATCCCGCCTCGGCTCTGTTTGTTTCTAGTAGGTATGAACCGTCAGTATAGATATGTAGCCTCTCATTCACGGCATATCTTAGTGCGATGGTTTCCAGAGCGCAGGATTTTAGCTCATCAGGAACCTAAACCTTATTCAGATTAGTGAGTTCGAGCCAATTAGATAGCTGAGAGAGAGAGAGCAGCTAAAACTAAGTATAACGGAAGGAAATTAAATTGCAAATAGAAACTGCATTAAGTTGATTTTGAGAGGGTATATATTTGACTAAACAGCAGAGAATATTCAACACAATTTAGTCAAACTCACTTTAAATATCTCCCGATATAAGTAATATCCGCGATTATTACTTTTCATTTTTAAGAAAGGAATCTTATACATAAAACCAGAGCATTCAGCTCACTTCAGTTTGCAATCTGTTTTTATAAACTTCGGGAACTGAACAAGGCCTCGTGTGTTAGAAGGAATAACACTGATATGATAGAATAAATTCATATAAAATTGAGCAATAAAAATAGTTACCTTAACAGCCCAGGGCGATTACTTTTTTACGAAAACACCATGCCAATGTAAGGCCAAAATTTCTTCAGGAGGGGGATTCTGGGAGGGGGATATAATTTTGCCGATTATATCAGAGAAACGAAGGGAAAAGGGAGTCGAATCACTCAGCACGTTCACTAATGCTACTCTTGAGCGCACTACTTTAAGGTTATTGACTAATTTGGCACTTCTGGGTCATTATTAGGAATAAAAACAATTTTTTTTGAAAAAAAAAGTTTGAAAATATTTTTGAAAGTGTAGAGAGCAAAAATCACACCAATTATTACATAAAACCAATTCCTAAGCAAAACTTTTGGCAAAAATTAGCATGGACACTTATGAGAAAATATTAAGATAAGTAACTCCATAACATAAGTTCCATTTCCCCAATATTGTCTAGTTTAGATGACACAGTTGCAAAATTTATATAGAGTGTTCCATTTTTTTCTTACTGTACATTGATGAAATACTTAAGCACTTGTATATGAGCCATGTGACTTTTTAAACGGTACTTGATAGACAAAGGTATCTTAGGTGAGGAAAAAAAGTCCAAAAATCCTGTTGTTTATCACCATCGGCTCTCAGCTGGTGGATGGTGATCTGTAAAGGGTTCGTGGGGTACATAAAAAAGTTCTTAAAAAATAATGTTGTAATGACAGAATCTTTAAAGTATCCGACTACGTTCGGAACCGTGATTTTAAAAAGGCGCATAAATGGGTAGTTTTCATGATATTTAGTGTCACTTAGATTAGAATACATGTATAAAATTGTTTTAAGGATATTTTGACGAAAAAAAAAGTTATTTAAATACAATATTTCGGCAAAAAAAAAAAAAACTTAGAATAACCTTTTTTCAAAATGTTCTCCTTTTGTGAAAAATGCTTCGGTTATAATAATATTTTGCCTGTATACAGCGCAGACCTCTGTACAGAGGCCCAACTATGAGTTTTGAAAACTTTACATTATTTTCAGAGTTATAACCATTTGAAATAATTATCGGCATTTTTTTTTTAAAATTTCTCCCCTCTGTTGTCGTAAAACACGGATAAACCCACTTCTATGTTATATATTTAAAAAATTCTAGTTGAGCCTCTGTATACAGATCTGAGCTATATACAGGTAAAATATTATTACGCTGCTGGACAAATGCTAAGGACGGATAACACTATCATCCATAGCAACCACAAAATGAAAGGAAGCAAAATGTGGAAAATTAGAATAAGTGTGGGATATTAGTAAGAAGTATGAGTATGCAAATTTTTTTCCCACGTCTGTTCATCACGTGATAGCGTTCATAAGAGCTTTAAAGGTTTTGACGCGTGTGGACAGTTGTTGTTTCAAGTCAAAGTTTTACAGGAAAGATTTAATAGACGAACTTAAAATTTTTGGCATGTCTTCCCGACATCACATAGATGATTTTATTCGTGGCCGAATTATTGGAAAGATCGAGGAAGGGTGAAAAATAACAGATGTTGCCAGGGTGTTCGACATCGCTTACAGCGTTGTTTCACGGCTTTGGAAGTCATTTAAAACTATTGGAATGTGTAGTAGACGGCACGGGGGAGGTCGTGTTAGAAGTACGACGCCTGCAGAAGACAGATATATCGTCCTATCAGCAAAAAGGAACAGGCGCACCACAGCTCAGCAGGTGGCAAATCAGTATCTTGCTGCCTCAGGAAAGCAGATCTCCCGAAAAACTGTTGCCAGACGTTTGAGGGGAGGAGGACTATACGCACGCAGACCTGTTGTGTGTGTCCCATTGACCAGACAGCACCGTACTGCCCGTTTGCAATGGTGTCGTGGGCATCACAATTGGACTGAACAGGACTGGGCATGCGTACTATTCTCAGATGAGAGTAGGTTCAGTCTGTCATCGGATTGTAAACGCCAACTGATCTGGCGTGAGAGTGGTACTGCTTATCGTCCAGAAAATATCCAGGAAAAGGACCGATATCCGACATGCAGTATCATGGTGTGGGCCGGCATCATGATAAATGGCCGCACGCGCCTGCATGTGGTTGCGAATGGGACTATGACGGGCCAACGATACATTGATGAAGTTCTACTTCCTCATGTTCGTCTTTTCCGTGGTGCTGTCGGTGATAAATTTGTTTTTATGGACGACAAGCAACATGTCATCGAACACTCGCTGTTCAGGATTGTCTAGACAGCGATGGTATTCAATGTCTCGTATGGCCAGCGCGTTCTCCAGATCTAAACCCCATTGAAAATGTGTGGGATGCTTTGGGGAGGCAAGTTGTTGGTCGAAACTATCCTCCGACAAACAAGAACACCCTCATCCGTGCACTCACAGAGGAATGGGATAAATTGCCTCAACAGCTGCTGGATAATGTTGTGCAAAGTATGGTACGACATGTGGAATGTTGCATCACACTCCACGGTGGACATATCCCGTACTGATACCTTTCTTTAAGGTGCCTGCTGACATTAGATGCATTGTTCCATTTCTCCGTACGCAGATCAAATGAACATTTTTTTTCTTTGAGTTGTTTCACAGCTTTTGTACTTTCCAGAACAATAAATATTCTTTATTCTAATGTCTGAACAGTGTGGCAACTATATTTTATCCTACTAGGCCTCATGTCTCGCTTAATGTTATGCTACGTAGCAATTTGTGATCCGTCCTTAGCAATTGTCCAGCAGTGTATAATAGAAGCATTTTTCTAAAAATGAGAATATTTTGAAAAGGGCTCATTCTATGTTCATGTTTTGTCAAAACATTGTACTTAAATAATTTTTCATTGTAATACTATTCTTAAAACAATTTTATATACTTTTTCAAATCTAAGTGACACTAAATATCATAAATATTATCCATTTATACGCTTTTGCGAAATCTCGGTTCCGAACGTAGTGGATACCTTAATCGCAAATTCAAAAAATGATGAAGCAATATATTTATTTACTTATACATGCTCTGTACTGTTAATAATTCTAACCAAAAAAAATGTTTGTATGTGTGCTTATGACCACTCGATAGAATGGAAAACTTCTGATTTATTCTGAGAAAGAGCATCTAATAGTTCGGATGTACTATGTTTTCTTTTACCACATTTTCACATGCGGGCGTTAAGTAGTTCACTTTTTCGAGTTCATTCATCGGGGAATTTGCTTTTTTAATCTGTTTTCTGTAAAAGCAATGTTTAAATAATTATGCATTCTAATATATTTATATATGAGTATATACGATTTAAAAATCAATTACTCTAATTATATAAAAATATTTACATGTAAATTATTTATGTTGATTATATTTATGTAATGTATATGTTTATAAAGCACTTACGTACAATTACAACAATGCAAACTTTTAAGATACTCACCAAATTGGTAACTCTGATTTTCCATGTTTCGTACGCACTGAATTGGCAACCATGTGCTTTTCTTTCATATAATGTTACCAATACGGTTGTGATAGTACGTAAGCACCGTTTATATAACTTATATAACACCGTATATTATGTAGGCTAAGAACCCTTATGCCCTGAGAGCCGTTTATTTTTCTTAAAATTCTCTAAGCAAACAAAAGGAGAGTGTTCGTACTTTTTCACAATTAATACTTTTATTTTCTCATAATCTCTTTGTTGTCATAACTAATATAAACCAACTTTCTAGCCAAATATCTTCATTGAAATTTCGGATCTTAATTCTTTTGCTACATTTTTGTGCTTAAATGCTCTTTCTACTGAATCAAAACACAGATCCCATGTTTCGTTTCTTCTAGGCACAAGGTGTACCAATATTTGTACAGCTTAAAGGAGTTTTTCTAATGAAGGAATACTTTCAACAACATAATACGTTGAGTTTGCACTTTCCGTTTGTTGTTGAAAGCGTAACCTATGCAACTCGTTTTCATTTTTATGTTGCACAACTGTGGTCAAAGAGAAGACCAAAATAAATTCATCTTTCATTAATTCTGAGGATTTCATAAGTATTTATTTTATTTCAACGTTTTTAACCGATTCATATACTGTTTCACCGATTTCTTTTAATGCAGCTAGCAAGTCGAATTTTGTAACATTTTGAAACATTATTGATCATAAGCAATGTTCAACGGAAAAATCAAACTCATCTTTACTAGATAATCCGTAAGATTTCTGGTTTTCCACTGAAAGTGGCAGCTTGGTTACAAATTTTTTTTAACACATATTATTATAATAACGACCAGAATCCTTCTTCCAATTTCCTACATAAGAATAATAAATTTTTTTCAATAATTTTGACTTGCTCTCCTTTTGTTTCTTTTTTTCGCTGAAGTTGAGTGGAAGTGGTCCGCATGGTAATTATATTTAACAAAAGAAGATAAAATTTCACTGAAAAGTGTTCATGAAATTTTTACTTTAAGAAAAGTACGCACCTAAAAAGTTTCAGTTCAAAACTAAGCGACACGAGCACGATTTTCGACTAGAGCCGAAAGAAACCGAAGTAGTGTAACGCACCCGAAAAACTGATGTTTCATTTAAATTCATTCTTCAGCAGAACGCGCCTAAAGAAATTATCACTTCAAAAATGTCAACGTTCTTTTGCAAGCCAGGCATTGAAAAAGACTATCGGAACATGAGCACTGAGGAAGTGCAAACCGCTTATAAAGTAGACTAGACGTGATGTTCCGAGCAGTGATTTTTCACGAATCTGACAGTCTGTCCTTAATGTGATGTCTGTTCCTGATTGAATAACAAAGGGAAAAAAGCAAGATCATTTTTCTGGTATAGTTTTTTTTCCTTCCCTTATGTAAGAGAGTTGATAAGATGTACCGAGAAACGCTTGTAAATGTTGCGGGAATTAGTTTGTGGTTGGCAATAGGCTATGGTAGCTTTGCTTATGAAATTCTCGTAAAATCTTTTAATACGTATTGTACTCTTATTTTGTCATGAATCGATGATTAAATATGTTTCTTTTTGTCACATCCAACAAAGTGCTGGACAAACAGTCCATTATTCTTTCTTTGTCTTTCAGAACTAAATAATTTCGAAAACATGCAGGGGAGTGTGATTTTGAAAAATGTAATGAGCTACCATCTCACATAACTGAAAATAAAGAAAAATTTTTAAACGTGAGAAGAAAAGGAGAAAAAAAATGACATCTATATTCGTCCTGGGGAGGTAATATATCTTCGCCCTCTGAGTATTTCAGAATATCATCGAAACTGGAAAGTATCATGTTTTGTCTTCATCCCTAAGTTTCAACTAAAAATAGGCAAAACCAACTTTCTTCACAAAATTGCTTACGTTTATTTCTTGATTCTTTATAGTGTATTCACAACAAATAAGAGAAACGTTGTTTGAAGAAGTATACAACTTCTTGGAATTATAATTCAGAAATAACAGTAACAATTTGAATACTCAATTTAAACTGAATATAGCTTTATATAGCAAGTCAAGTGAAATAGTAAATTTATTTGGCTTGTTGAAACAAGCTATAATTTACTTATACTTATTCTTGTTTGTTCTCATTCCTGGTACCCCAGAGAACGCGCCGAAAATTACTCAACTGAGCCAGTTGTATTCCTCGAAATTCGTTATGAACTAATTAAACCCTTTTGAATATGATCCTCTGATGTTACTACTGATGTCAAACCTACATTACCCATTCCTTTCAGTTTTCTTCCCAGTATTAATTTTTTTTGTTGATTATCAAGTCCAGCTCAAGTCAAGTCAAAGACATAATACTAGATTTTTGAGGTTAAATAGTGATTAAAAGGAAATACACTGGCCTCAAAAAGTTAAGGTACAACATGTTTTTCGAAGCTCACCATAAAAAAAAAAAAAAAAAATGGCAGTAACAATAAAATGCATAGTTTACATGAATGATAATAACGAACTTTAAAAACATTAATGCAAAAACGATTGCTACAACTTTTATTTTATAGAAAAGAACGTATATTTATGAGTGAGAGAAAAATATGCAAATATCAAGCTTTCGTACTTTTTTGTGTGTAAGTTGTGTTGATTTTCAACAGTTGTTGGCAGTTTCGGTGACAATAGTCAATAGAGTTTAGAAAATGTCTCAGAGACGTCGTTTACCCAATTCGTTAGGGTGGCGGGCAGTTGGATGAATGGAAATGGGATTGTCGCAGGCTGATGCTGCTAGACGTCTCAATGTGTCTCGTAGTGTTGTTCAGCGACTTTGGGATCAATACCAATCCGAAGATTCTGTGTCCAGAAGACCTGTTCCAGGCCAACCATGAGCTACAACACCTACAGAAGACCATTTTCTAGCTCTTTCGGCACGACGGAGAAGAACCACTACTGTGCCGCAGCTCGTTGCAGACCACTTTCAAGCATCAGGAAGAAGAATCTCCGCTACTACGGTGCGAAATCGTCTTCACAATGCAGGTCTGTATGCAAGAAGACCAGTTGTGTGCGTTCCCCCTCAACGGACGACAGCGAAGGAACCGCTTATGCTGGGCAAGAGAACATGTTTCTTGGACGCAGCAACAATGGGCTTCTGTGCTGTTCACAGACGAGTCCAGATTTACAATGGAGAGTGATTCAGGGCGTCTACTGATCTGGAGGGAACAGCGCACTAGATACCATCAATCCAACACTGTTGAAAGACACAGTTATAGAGGTGGTGGAATCCTGGTTTGGGCAGGGATCTCGCTCGGTGGCCACACTGACCTGCATGTGTTCCATGGAGGAACCGTAACTGGTCTTAGATATCGGGATGAGATCCTTGATCCATATGTCCGCCCACATGCTGCTGCTATTGGTAACGACTTCATTCTGATGGATGATAATGCACGACCTCACCGAGCTGGGATTGTTGAGGAAGATCTGGAGGATCACGGTTTGGAACGAATGGAATGGCCAGCTAGATCTCCAGACCTGAATCCGATAGAACATCTTTGGGACTATCTTGGCAGAGAGGTTGCTGCTTTAAATCCTCCTCTAAGGTCGTTACATGAGCTGAAACAAGGCTTACTCTGTGTCTGGTCTTCGCTTCCTATTCCGGTGTCCGACAACTTAATAAACAGCATGGGAAATCGATGCCGCCAATGCATTCAAGTTAGGGGTGGACACATTCCTTATTAGAACCCATTTTTGTATTGTTTTTATGCCATTTTACCACATAACACTGTGATGTGCTGTTTTCTCCAAGAATGGACTTTTCCGCAGATATTGCTTTTTTTTGTTATAAATCGTTTTTGCAATACACTTATACAAATTTCTATGACGCATTCAATAAAAAACTATTTAATGCACATATCCTCCAAATTTTTTGTTTCTACATTCATTCATTTGCAAATTAGACACAAAAACCCGGTTGTACCTTAACTTTTTGAGGCCAGTGTATAAAACTGGTTAAAATAATTATGAAGCTAAGAAGTTGAGTTTGATGTGATGGAAATTTTGTAACATTTTTTCTGGTTTCAGTAAATTAAAGTCTATAAAAAAGTAGGAAAAAAAACTTGTGCAGTTTTTTAGCAGCAGATCTGTGTACTTATCACGCATAGAATGGTATAAACATTAAAATTAATTGCTATTTTAAAATCTAAGCGTATCATAAGTTTTCTCCACAAATAGAAAATAATTTGATAATTAGAATTAAATCCACCTAATCCACCTAATTAATCTTACTGTACTTTAATATTAACAACCTTATCATGAGAAAAAAATATCCTAATACGTCTCTTTTATTGTTAAATGAAACAACTTTATTTCCTAAAAACAAAGTACCGGGAAAAATTCTTTTTGATCGAGATTTCCAACTCCTCAGGATTTGGCCAAGTTCATTTTACCCAAAATAAAGAGGTCAAACTCGGATAACTAACTCTTTTAAAGCACTGAGATAATTCCACCGAATTACATTACCAGAAAAGAGAATCTCACGTTTTCGAACCTCGGAAAACTTACGTTGGAAAATCATTGCCAAAGTCATATAGGCGCACGAAAGAAAAAAAAATCATCTCCAACTGCCAACAAAATGACTCTTCAGATCGAAAAACAAATTGGGAGCTGTCAGTTGGTCGGGATAGAAGGGACAGGGACTCTGATAAACTTTTGGACTAACATGTCCCCGTTCCTATTCAAGCGTAGAACTTAATCTTTTATCGCTCTTGTAAAGTTCCAGGGGATTTGATAAAAGTTCGTGTCGCTCCAGCCTAGTGATCTTGGAGCTCTTCCATCTCTTATTCTCTCTTTTAAAGAAAATTAATGCCTTTTTTGGAAGTGGGTTATATTTGGCGAGAGGTTGGAAATGCATAAGATAAATATCCGTATTTTCCAGATGGAATTATTATTTCCAGAGGAAAAGGGTGTTAGAAAAAATTGGATTGGGCCTGTGACAAAAAATAGTGAGGGATGATTTATTTTGCTTTTTGAATTTTATGCATCTCATCGTGGTAAATGTGGAATTTATTCAAAATGAGCCCGAGACCATTTTTTTGGAAATATAATGAAATGTTTAGGTTAAAAAAGTATCCTTATAAGAATATTGAGGATAAAAGGACATGAATTTTATTTGTAAAATGTTTTTGTATTTGCTTCTATTATTACGTTTCTTTTCAGAGTTTCTAAAGTAAGTGATGCTGTTTTCTTTAAAAATTGCTATATTTTATGAATTGGAAGAATATCTTAACTACGAACAAAAGTTTTTTTTTAAATAAAGAAACATTTATTTTCATTACTTAATTTAAAATTTATTTTTATTTTATAATTTTAATTTGGTTCACCCATGTGATGGGTTCAAAAAAATTCATTTTCTTTCATAAATTGCTTCCTTGCCATGTCTAGAATTCGGTGGTAAAGAGATTTTTTAAAATTCGAAGTCGCGTTATAAAGAATTAGGAGTTAGAAGAGCAGCTATTCGTAGCGCTAAGTTAAAATTTTCATCGTTTTAATCGGACTTGAAACTTTAAATGTGTTTATCAAATTTTCCTCCGTCATATCTCAAGAACGGTTTGACCGAATGACTTAAATTTATAGGGTAGACTCAGCAATAATATACACACCAAACGGACTATGATCATTCCAAAATTCAAAATATTTCTATTTTTTATTACAAAAACATAAAACAAACACTATGAAATTCAAAACGTTTTTTTCAGAGGTCTACCAAATTTCCAATTTTTGATATTTTCAGTTGAGTATAGTCCATTTAATGCATTTAACCTTACAAATTAAAACGCTGTTATTTTTTTAAATTTCAGATAAGTCAATCAGCCGGAATCGTGGAGGAAGGGAGTGATCATTTTTTCGAGGCGGGGGTGTTCAAAGTGCTATAACTCACGTTCTATTGGATATTTTTGGCTAAACATTAATTTACATACTCTTAAAATACATATAAATAAATGATAAACAGCTTAGAGTTCTATCTTTTTACTGTTCGTCAAAATAAATTCCCTAAAAAGGCTTAAAAAAACAGGCCGTCACATGTGTGAACCCTCTTAATAATTTACATAATTATTTATTTATGCAGTATTTCAGGGTTCTTTTTGTTATCTTGTCGGAAAATATCATCCGGTTTTCCTCCTATGAACCAACTACTGTTAGCTAGCCCTTTTGTTAATCTCTTTTGGTCGCAAATCTAAAAAAAAAAGAAAACGTTAACTGGAAACAATGCTACATTTAATGCAAAATTTTCTACATAGAAAACCAAATTAAGAACCTAAACAAGTATATCATGCAGCTCTGTATTGAAATGGTAACACAGTATTTAACCTTAGACTCAAAATCATTCCTCACATCGTATTATTCCATTCTTTGTTTTCATGAGGATATCTCAGTGCCTTTTCAAATTTATCTTCTATGACGTATCATCATTCTTGAAGAAAATAAGAACATATCTGAACCGAAAAATTTATTTACTACCACATTGAAAATGAAAATCCACCTTGTTTATTTTAATACAATTTATAAACTTTGAAGAAATTTCTCTGGAAATCATTATCTCAATCACGTATATCTGAATTTCTAAGACACAATGTATTAAGACCCCAGCTTGGGTTCACTCTATGAAATATTATTAGATGTATCCAATGTTTCAAGATCAATGTAAGATTTCCATATTTGTCAGTCTTATGTCATTTGTTCATATACTATCCAGAGTCCATCAATGACCGGGTCTCGTACTGTAGATGACAACTCATATTCCTTGAGTATGTCAACAACCAAAAGAGGGGAGTTTCTCTCTGTACATACCATGTGAATTATCGTCCAAGTTAATAGAATCGCTTGGGCGTGAAGGAGAAGTGATCCGAATTGCAAGGGGGTTGCTCCAGATGAGGGTCGAGAATTAGCCTGTCCACGTGAACGACTTAATAATTCAGGGAATCTGTTATCCAAGTGAATACTATTGACGTTGCATTCGTGAGATATGTGGAGGGGCGGAGAGGGTGATAGTATAATCTCTGTGGATGTAAATTAAATATTTAAAGTTGACACTAAATTCAGTTATTATGGAGGCAAATATTTAGATCAAATTACTAAATACTCGAGCGATATTTCATTGAAAATTGAAATGAAATTTGAAAAAAATATTTTATATTACTTCTTATAAAGTTCCTGTATTGATTAGAAAGTTGTTATTTGAAAACATATTACTTTACAATATATTAGTATCTATATATATATATATTATATATATATATATGTATATATATCTATATCTATATATATATCTATATATATATATATATATATATATAATGTAATAATTCACATAAGGTCAATTATTCAAATTAATAATAGATCCTCAGCTGCACATTAGGTGAAAGTAAATAATTATATTATAAATTGTTTATAATTACACATATTCTATAATCAGTGGTGGCGCACACAGGAATTTTACAAAAAGGGGGGAGAGAGAGGGGGTCCTGGGTTGAAAGTCCACCTTTCTCGTATCATGCTCCAATACGCCATGCAACATGTTCCTTTGATTTTGTCGATTTTGGGAGCAAAAAGCAGTAAAAAATTAATTATTGAACAAATAATCAGTATTAATTAATAAAAACTAATTATTAACAACAAATACTTCATTAAATTTTACGTAGTATATACATAGTTACGTAGTATATACATAGGATTACAATCAATCGAAAAAAATCAAGGGCTATGGGGAGACCGGACTCGACCCCCTCCCCTTGTGTGTGCCGCTGTCTATAATGAATCTGAATGGAAAATTCACGCATCCGTTCAAATATAGGTTACGCTTAAAAAGTCTGTAAATATAGAGACATATAAAACTAGTTACTAAAAAGTCCCCAGTGAACTTTAATGAAAGCAATCATAGATATATTTTTTCAAAGAGATATATATATAAAGAAGGTGCATAATTATGTTTTCAGTAATTTCTATAAGGACGTAATGCTTATAAAGTAAATGAGTTTTGTATATTGGGATAATCAAAATGGCGGGAAGTGTGTTTAATATAAATCGCAAATTCATTTTTAAAGTGATTGATTTAATTTAAGACAATGTCTTATTATTTTTCTATGACTAGTGAAGCTTTCAGAAGGCACAATTCTGAGAACATTAAAATATTAATTTAAATTATAAATATTTTTTATTCTTTTTTTAAAAACATGCAGAAATTAGACCGGATACTCAACTTTTTTTCCTGCTAGGCCGCATACGTATGACAGATATTTCACGCGGTCGGTAACATGAGTATTAATGGAAAATGCATAATAAGACCAAAGCAATATTAGTCACTTAAAATGTTCAAAATTGATCAAAATATCAAAACGCATTTTTGACTTTTAATACTATATTAATTTCTATCAAAGAAACATAAAAAATAATCGATTTTTGCGCATTTTTTACTAAATTAAGGGTTAGTTTCGGTTATCTTTTTCATTTATGACCAAAAGCTCCCAGTTTATATTAAACCGTCATATAAAAAAAGCTTCCATGAAGTTTGATAATTTGATTTTTTTCTTTTGACAATGTCTATTATTTTTATTTCAAATATTAATTTATCAAGTGAATAATGGTAGCAAAGAGGAGTTTTAGCTGAATTCCAGACTGAGATAAATTTAATTAAAACTCTGTTTTACCCATAAAATAGTCATTACTCCATTTCAGATTACTAATATATTTCACACAGTTATTTGTTATTACTGTATAATCGTTACAGTTACAAATAGAAGAAAAAAAAGATCTTGCAATTCGTATCCGTACGACATCGACAGCAAAATTGTGAGATCTAATTGCTTGATTGATAGAATATCCCGCACCACTTTTAGTACATTGTTCTTAGGTAACTGAATTTATTAGAGCAATGAGCATTGAGCGGACCACAAGCGGCCCGCACGTTGAGTATCGTTGCATTAGACGATAACTCTCTGCATCTTTACATGTGTGAGTTTATTATAAGGAGACAATTGTATACAATGAAAGGCACGAAACCTTAATTTAAATAATTTAAGCAGTTACAAAGTGATAATGATCTCTTTTCAACTGGTTTTATATTTCACATTATAAAGATAAAAATCTCGCTAACACAGAGTGAATGACCCATTCAGCCTCCTCCTTCTTTTTGTTTTTACATCTAAACACATAATAATTGTAATAGCGCCGTTTAGTATTATATATGAACTCTAACGCTTGGTTCACAATAATTCCGTAGTCCACAAAAAGACGTATCAAGAATATAACATTGAGTTTCTTTTACTAAAACTATTTATTCCTGAATTCTCAGATCAAAAGGTATGACAAAATAAATATAGATGGCAGTCAAAGAAAATGAAACTAGAAATTAGTCTAAATTTGAACTAATGTAAGTTGTATCTGTGTCAACTGCATTAGCAGTTGTTGATAATTTCATAAAAGAAAAATGTGAGACCAGAAAAATATAATTTAATCATGCTCTTGCAGTATTTCCTTTACTAACTTCAAAAAACTTACATAGTGATGTTCAAAGAAGCAAAATCCCAGCAGACTAGTTTAAAATCATTCTAAATGAATCAAAACTAGAACGACATTTGTAACACTATTTAGTAAATGGAAGCAGACGTTTCTCTTAGTTTTTAGGGTATCTACCTTTTTCGTCCAACTATCATGAATAATAAATTGCAGCAATGCATCACACAAAACATTATTGTCCTATAAGCCCTAGTTAGGAAGGTTTTAGAAGTAGTAAAAGTAGTGATTTTTATACAAATACAATGATAATATTCATCAAAACAAGTAATATTAAAAAATTTTAAAATCAGTTCCTACTTAAGACAAAGAAAAATTTTATTTTAGTTAATTAAAGTGAATTAATGAACTCTAATACTTGAAAAAACTGCATTAAAATAGTGTCCTCCACTAAAAGTTTAAAAGAAATGTGTTTGAACTTCAGAGGATGAATAAAAAGTATTTTATAAACGATTGGGGGAAATTTGAAGAATATATATAAAGGGTGTTTTTTTTAGAGGTATAGAACTTAAAATTGCAATAAAACAATGATGTATTATTCGATTGACATGAATTTTTTTTATTCGAAAGATAATCTTGTGGCATTACATTTTAAATATGATTTCTGGCATAGGACTGCCACGGCTGGCTAGGATGTAGTCCAATCTGGACGTCCAATTTTCGATGACTTTTTCCAATATTTGTGGCCTTATATTGGCAATAACACGGCGAATGTTGTCTTCTAAATGGTCAAGCGTTTGTGGCTTATCCGCATACACCAATGACTCTACATAGCCCCACAGAAAATAGTCTAGCGGTGTTAAATCACAAGATCTTGGAGGCCAATTCACAGGTCCAAAACGGGAAATTAGGCTGTCACCAAACGTGTCTTTCAATAAATCGATTGTGGCACGAGCTGTGTGACATGTTGCGCCGTCTTATTGGAACCACAGCTCCTGGACATCATGATTGTTCAATTCAGGAATGAAAAAGTTAGTAATCATGGCTCTATACCGATCACCATTGACTGTAACGTTGAGGCCGTCATCGTTTTTGAAGTAGACCAATGATTCCACCAGCCCATAAAGCGCACCAAACAGTCAGTTTTTCTGGATGTAACGGTGTTTCGATATACACTTGTGGATTAGCTTCACTCCAAATGCGGCAGTTTTGTTTGTTCACGTAGCCATTCAACCAGAAGTGGGCTTCATCGCTAAACAAAATTTGCTTATGAAAATTGGGAACAATGGCAATCTCGTTTTGGGCCCATTCGACGAATCTACGCCTTGCTTGATGATCGTTTTGATGAATTGCCAAACCAAACTGAGAATAAATCACTTGACAGCTGTTAAATCGGTCGCCATCTTGGAAAGTAATGCCAACTTAAACTTCTATACCTGGAAAATAAACACTCTTTATATACTAGAGGACCCGACAGACGTTGTCCTGTACAGACATCTTAAATTCAAAAATTCCAAATTTTTATGAATAAGCTTTAACAGTCTGGACCGTTTTGAGTAAAATTTGAGTAAAATTTCAAACACTAATTATACATCTGAATGTAATAATTTAATTAACACACGATTTATTTCAAGAAAATAATAACATGAAGTGACAAAATATTTTAGAAAATTACAGCACCAACTGTCGGGACCAACTTGAATTATAATAAAAGATTTTTGAATATTCGATACTAACATCGTAGCGCAGTCTGCCAATCCAATGTAAAACATTCCAAGATCAACAACTTATAAATAAAAAAAATTAATTAAAGAAACATTTCTAAACCAAATTGTAAATCTAAACCATTCTCGAGTCCACTGGAACAGACCGAAACTTTCATCAAAATCGGTCCAGACGTTTAGGAGGAGTTCGGTTACATACACACCCACAGAAGAATTACAGATATAAAGATTATTTAAAAGGATATTAGATAAAAACGCTAAAAAGCGTGAATCGCGTCTGCATTTTCGTAACAATAAAGACCGGGTTTGGCTGAAAATCAGTTTTCGACACCCACTTACGTCTTTTTCAATTCCTACTATTAGCTCACGATCTCTATACATATTTTATTTGTTTATTTATTTATTTATTTATCTTGGTGGAATTTTCAATCGTTAATAAAATATATTTTAAAGCGCTCAACTGAGCTGAAATGTAATGTACATGATTATTTTGGATGACAATACAATAATTTAATTATAATTAATAAAAATTAATCGATTAAAACTAATTATTTAAAAAATTACAAATACAGCCCCGTTGGCAACTTAGTGACCATTTGGTGACTTATGTCAAAATTTGAAAAGGTTTTTTCTCACGTGTTAAAGCATTGAGTTGAAAGGAAATGTTATATACACGATTGTTTTGGATGACAATACGATGCTTTAATGATAATTAATAAAAATTATTTACCACTTAATGTTGTGATTCTGTCATATCTATATACATATTTATTTTAATCCAACTATTTAATAAAAAGTAGCTAAAATAAATTTTTTCTTGGTTGATCTAAGTAGGAATTGATTTAATTTTTTTATATTACTTTTGTTTATAACAATAGCGTTGTTACAACAATTCAGGTGAATGTTGAGTTGTATTTTTTGAATGTTTTTAATTAACATCTTTTTAACTAATTGCGATATAGGACCGAATTGGGAATCTAAACCATTCTCGAATTTACTTGAACCCACACAAAAAATTCCATCGAAATCGGTCCAGCCATTTAGGAGGAGTTTAGTGATAAACACACGCACAGAAGATTTATATATATATATATATATATATATATATATATATATATATATATATATATATATATATATATATATATATACTAGCTGGTATACCCGTTCTTCACACGGGTGAACTGAAAAATTAAACAACACAGATTGAAGGATAAAGAAGTTTTTAATGGGTTAATTTTAAGTAAATTGCAAATTAAACAAAAAAAGTTTTACGCATATCGCAGCTGAAGAAAAAAAAGAAAGAAAGAAAGGCCTTTGTTAAATTTTAAGTCTGTAGATCTAATAGCTGATAAAAAGGATTTTTTTTTTATATTTATAACTCCCCGTAACACTCTTGAGGGTCTATTTTTGAAAATACCTCCCTAAGCTGATCTCTGCTCAGCAAAAGTAACACATTGTTAAAAGTTTTGTGACGCTTAAAAAATATTGTAAATAATTTATATCTGAAAGTGTCATACATTAATATTACTTTCTGCTGAATTTATTATATGTTAAAATTGTAATACTCGCAAGCAACACCGTTTCCTAAATAACAATGGCGATGCAATGAAAAACATAGCGAAATGTTGACGATAGAGTCAAGTTGGCCACTGTCTAGCTTCTTTCATAGCTCAAACTTTATTAGAGCTTTGTAAGACCCGCCATGTAGGGGAGCCATGCACGTTAATGCTTTATCTACCGCATTATGATTTACTGCAATTTTTTTCATGTAATATTTTTTAGGTCACTACATTGAAATTTAAGGGACATACATCAACAAAATAAATCCACTTAGGGAAATTTAATCGGTTAGAGCTAATAAATTAATTGAAGATATTCCACTGTAAAATTAATTATATACACCGTTCACTTAAAATAAATAGTCAAATAGTTTTCTAAGGTCTCCATAAACATACAAAAACATAAGACACTTAAATTTTGACATTAACTATTTTTTGGGGACAAAAATGATAATCTTTAGAATCCGCTGAAAACGCCATCAGCTGAAAATGCAATATCTGCTACAAAACTATTCACCTTCCCCGCTAAAATACTCATCATAGAACCCGTGCTGTCATATATCTTGGAAGAGTGGATTTCAAAGAATTTTCCTGTTAAGTATTGGTAGAATATTCCTTCTAAGTTGGTGTGGTGTGGTAGTTAGGAGAAGGGGGTGCCAGCCCAGGTGTCGTCCACGTCACTTGACGATGGTTCAAAATTACGTCGTCTGTTGCCAAAAGCCCTTGTGTAGTTGAACAGTGTGACGTTAATATTCACTCACTCCAAAAAATACATTGCAGTAGTTATACACTGCTGGACAATTGCTAAGGACGGATAACACTATCATCCATAGCAACCACAAAATGAAAGGAAGCAAAATGTGGAAAATTAGAATAAGTGCGGGATATTAGTAAGAGGAAGTATGAGTATGCAAATTTTTTTCCCACGTCTGTTCATCACGTGATAGCGTTCATAAGAGCTTTAAAGGTTTTGACGCGTGTGGACAGTTGTTGTTTCAAATCAAAGTTTTACAGGAAAGATTCAATAGACGAACTTAAAATTTTTGGCATGTCTTCCCGACATCACATAGATGATTTTATGCGTGGCCGAATTATTGAAAGATCGAAGAACGGCCAAAAATAACAGATGTTGCCAGGAGTTCGACATCGCTCACAGCGTTGTTTCACGGCTGTGGAAGTCATTTAAAACTACTGGAATGTGTAGTAGACGGCACGGGGAGGTCGTGTTAGAAGTACGACGCCTGCAGAAGACAGATATATCGTCCTATCAGTAAAAAGGAACAAGCGCACCACAGCTCAGCAGGTGGCAAATCAGTTTCTTGCTGCCTCAGGAAAGCATATCTCCCGAAAAACTGCTGCCAGACGTTTGAGGGGAGGAGGACTATACGCACTCAGACCTGTTGTGTGTGTCCCATTGACCAGACAGCACCGTACTGCCCGTTTGCAATGGTGTCGTGAGCATCACAATTGACCGAACAGGACTGGGCATGCGTACTATTCTCAGATGAGAGTAGGTTCAGTCTGTCATCGGATTGTAGACGCCAACTGATCTGGCGCGAGAGTGGTACTGCTTATCGTCCAGAAAATATCCAGGAAAAGGACCGATATCCGGCATGCAGTATCATGGTGTGGGCCGGCATCATGATCAATGGCTGCACGCGCCTACATGTGGTTGCGAATGGGACTATGACGGGCCAACGATACATTGATGAAGTTCTTCCTCATGTTCGTCTTTTCCGTGTTGCTGTCGGTGATAAATTTGTTTTTATGGACGACAACGCAACATGTCATCGAACACTCGCTGTTCAGGATTGTTCAGACAGCGAGGGTATTCAACGTCTCGTACGGTTCTCCAGATCTAAACCTCATTGAAAATGTGTGGGATGCTTTGGGGAGGCAAGTTGCTGGTCGAAACTATCCTCCGACAAACAAGAACACCCTCATCCGTGCACTCACGGAGGAATGGGATAAATTGCCTCAACAGCTGATGGATAATGTTGTGCAAAGTATGGTACGACTTGTGGAATATTGCATCACACTCCACGGTGGACATATCCCGTACTGATACCTTTCTTTAAGGTGTCTGCTGACTTTTAGATGCATTGTTCCATTTCTCCGTACGCAGATCAAATGAACATTTTTTTATCTTTCAGAGGTTTCACAGCTTTTGTACTTTCCAGAAGAATAAATATTCTTTATTCTAATGTCTGGACAGTGTGGCAACTATATTTTATCTTACTAGGCCTCATGTCTTGCTTAATGTTATGCTACATAGCAATTTGTGATCCGTACTTAGCAATTGTCCAGCAGTGTAATTATTTTTATACTTAAAAATGCAATATCTGACTATTCAATTAAAATTATAGCGTTATAATTAACTACTAACCACACAAACAAATTTTGAAAATTTTTCCAAATGATGTAGTGTGAAAGAGAAAGTTTATTCAGCCAAACAACAAATGTGTCTTATATGTATATAGATTTGATTGAATTCTTGTGTATTATTACTTTTGTAAGCTTAATGGCATATTTTATGGTGTACCAGTCTTTAAAGCTGACTGAGCCACAGCAACATTTAGCTAGGTATACCTAGTTATAACATAAAATTAAATCTTAAATAGATATCAAAAATAAAAGAAGACTCAATATTTTGATTAAATCAGTATAAATATTTTCGTACAAACACAGTATATATATTGTAAAATATTTATTTTGCTATTTGCATTTCAGACAGACATCAAACAAAATTTTAAAAATTGTCGAAAACAGATAAAAACATATTTAAGAAAAATACCACTGATCAATTTTGCCAAAGACATCGCAATGTGCAAAAATATTTGCAGTACATAATAACCAAAAAAAATGTAAGTACTAAAATATATAAAAAAATTATATATTGAATTAATTAAGGATTACTGGAGGGAAAGATAAAACAGGCTAAGATAATACTCATAATATTAATTTCATATTGGTAGGCTACTATCATTTTTGGCATGATTTGAAATCACGCCAAATTGGTATGTAGCGGCCAGTTTAATGTTATAGTAATGTACAGAATTAAAGGTACTTACGTATTTTTGCAACCTATTGGTGACATTATACAAAAATGAAGCACATGATTGCCAATTCAACGCATACAAAGTTGGGATTGCCAAAGTGGCGAGTTTGAAAAAATAAGGTACTTACATATAACCGGAACCTGTTGGCGACATTATATGAAACGAAACACCTGACTCACAATTCAGCCATATATATGGCATGCGAAATCGGGGTTGCCAACTTGGCAAGTTATTTTGAATGTTGGCAATTGTTAGGATAGTACATAGGTGCCAAAAATAATTTATCTTACGACTACCTGCTTCCTCAACATATTCATTTTTGGCATGATTCTGAAATCACGCCAAATTGGTATGTTGCGGCCAGTCTAATGTTATAGTAATGTACAGAATTAGAGGTACTTATGTATTATCGCAACCTATTGGTGACATTATACAAAAATGATGCACATGATTGCCAATTCAATGCATACTGACATAAAAAGAACTGAACTAACTTTATCAATGCAAAAGCATAATTTGAAAAAAATAAGGTATTTATATATAACCGCAACCTATTGGTGACATTGTATGAAACGAAGCACACGACTATCAATTCAGCATATATATGACATGCGAAATCGGGGTTGCCAACCCGGCAAGTTATTTTGAACGTTGGCGATTGTTAGGATAGTACATAAGTTCCAAAAAAAAAAAATTTATCTTACGACTACCTGCTTCCTCAACAGGTATTTAAGCCAATTGTATGTTTTACTCATTCTCTGATGCCTATTCCAGTTTGATATGTAATGACTACCAACACTGCTTTTGCTCCGGCAGTATGATTACCTAAGTTTGATTTTCTGCAAGGCAATTTTATGCACTGAATCCAATAGTATACCCTTAAATACGACTATCTGCTTCCTCAACAGGTATTTAAGCCATTTGTCTGGTTTTATCATTCTCTCATGCCTATTCCAGTTTGATATGTAATTACTACCAACACTGCTTTGGCTTGGGCAGTATGATTACCCAAGTTTGATTTTCTGCATGGCAATTTTATGCACTGAAGCCAATAGTATACCCTTAAAGGTTAAAAATAAAGACACATGAAATTGCAAAGAACCATATTATTGGATCAAGTGTAGTATAGGGGGCTGCTTGGCGCAGTCCTTTATTTTGGTGACAGACAAAGTGGTTGCCAAGGTACTTTTTCGGTATTATTTATTTTAAAATTAATTCGATATCTCACCATGACATTTAGATAAAAATCGAAAAAATCTGAAGAAAAATCGCCAAATCTAAAGTGGTTCCCCTGTACTACACTTGAACCGAACTGAAATATAACCCTTATCAATGAGAAGTTTTAGTTTGTCAAAATTATAATCTTCGCATTCTAAAGAAATAAATAAATAAGTTGTAATTTGTAAGCAAAATCATACACATAAACATCCCGCGATAACACCTAAATGTTGCCAAAACAACATACAAAACATTAGTTGTTGAAAGAATAATCCATGAAAAATGATTTATTCGAAAAATAATCCTAATTAAATATCATAGAATAGAAAAAATTGAATAAATATTCCAACTGATATATATAGCTATAGTAAAAATATGTAATAATTTTCAAAAACTGCGTGTAAAGTATAAATTTTCCACTTAGTGAGAAACGTGACATCATATGACGTCATAACACTGGAATATTTTTTAAAAATTAAATTTAAAAAAATTTGGAAAGAATTACGAAAGCGAAACCTGTTTAAGAACCTTCCCCATGTAATTTTGTATACGTGTACCAAATTTCTTGTTATTTGGTTGTCTGGATCTTGAGTTTTGAGGGAACAGACAAACAGACAACAAATGCGTTTTATATATATATAGATATATGTATATATATATGCCAAGGGGAAAGGAAAGAATAATATTAGAGAAATTTAAATATTACAAATAAAATCACTGTATTATTAAAATATAACGATAAAAATATAGCCTACTATTATTCACAGAATAGATTTAAAGTCGATGCAATAAGGTAAATAGTAAGACTTACTTCGTGAGTATATCAACTAGTTATGTTTCCCACCAAATACAGCAGAGGAATATCAGTATCGCACAAAGTTAATAAATTGTGATAGAATAAAATAAAGTATACATATATGTACGTTTAAAAAACCATAAATATATATTGATATAAATATTTGTAGAAGATGCTTAAAAGAAATATTTAAATAATAATATTATTAATTTATGGAACATGAGGAGCCATCTATTGAATAATTGAATAATTAATTAAAAATACTAATATTAAAACATAATGTCAATAATAGTTATTAATACATATTGTATTATCACTGAGAACTATTAGAAACATAATTGTTAAGAAAGTTAGGATATCCATGTTCAATACATTGTTTAATAATGTTGTTAAAATTTAAATATATATTAGCTTTATCGTTAATACATTATTACGATAAATATAGTTAAAAATAATATATATATATATATATATATATATATATATATATGGCATGTTACGAGCCATAGAGTCTTAATTTTAAAAAAAGGTCTTTATTTTCTATGAAATCTGCTGACAAATAGGGTTATTAAATATTATGATCTGGGAGCAGAAATGTTTAGTGATTAGCCATATGTTTCGAAGAAATAATTGGGTGATTAATTTAATACTTGAAGATGTAATGTAAAATAAAAGTTAAGTGCTATATAGGAATTTAATTTTAAATATAATTTAATTATCCTTACATATATATATATATATATATATATATATATATATACAGTCAGGTCTTTTTTATGCGGATTGTTTTTATGCGATTTTGAAGTTGTGTGGTTTGTATTTCAAACATTTGCGGTTTATATTCCAAACATTTCTAGATTTTGTTATTATTATTATTTTTTATACTGAGGCGTAGATCGTAGTATTCCGAGAATTTCCGTATCTTTGGTGCTTACGTCTGCGGCTCGGCTGCGACAGTCTTAGATTCGCATGCGTTTTTTCAGTTGTATTTCAGTAGTATTTCAGTAGTATATCATTAGTAGTATATCATTATTTCGAAATTATATTTTCTCTTAGCGGTGCCTCGTCCATTTTTATAAAAGTTTCTCTTTAATAAGTGTGGCGAATTTAAGTTGCAATATAATGAGCAAAATTTTGATTTCTGGATTTAAAGCGAGTGTCGTAAAGTTTTATTTTTCATTAGAAAATCGTAAATGTAATTTTTAAATTTTTTTCTAAGATTTTATTTGGCCCAATGGAGGGAAAAAACATCAAAGACAGTCAATTTCGTTGGAAACGAAAAATTGCAATTTTAGATCGCTTAGGCGGGAGAAGGATCTACGGCTATTGGAAAACATTTTAATTTAGGCGAAGTACTGTCCGAGCAATTAAAAAGAATGAAGCTGCAAATAAGAAAATCGGTCATTTCTGGTAGAAAATTAACACCAAATTTGCATCGTACACAAAGGGATGTATTATTAGAAAGAATGGAAAGAGCCATCGTAAAATTTGGATTGAGGAACAAGTTCAAAGAAGGATTCCTGTAAGTGGTTATTTAATCCAAGAAAAAGCTCTTCAGTTTTATAAGTCAATGGAACAGTCAGAACCATCAACTTCCACTTCCCAAGCTGGAAAAAAGAATTTTCAGCTAGCAAAGGATGGCTAACCGGGTTCTTAAAAAGAAATGCACTTCATAATATTAAGATAACAGGGGAGAGTGCGACAGCAGATGAAGGAGCAGCAAAAATATTTCCAGAGGAGCTAGCGAAAAATTATTGAAGATGGGGACTATTCTGCCGATCAAGTATATAACGCTGATGAAACAGTGTGACTTCCTATTGGAAAAAATTGCCTAACCGTACTTACATCGCAAAGGATGAAAAACTGCAAGTGGACATAAAGCAAGTAAATATCGAGTCACCTTATTACTTTGTAGCAATGCATCAGGAGATTGGATGTTGAAACCTCTCTTAATAAATAAATCTTCTCAGACCATGCGCCCTTAAAGGTAAAGATTTAAAACAACTGCCCGTGCATTGATGGCTAACCAGAAAGCTTGGATGACAATAGCTATTTTTACAGAATGGTTCAATAATTGTTTCGTACCAGAAGTGGAAGCCTATATGAAGGAAAATCTCTCGATTTTAAAGTTTTATTAATTGTTGACAATGCAGCAAGTCATCCACAATTAGAACATCCAAATGTTCAACTGGTATTTCTTCCGTCCAATATAACAAGCCTTATTCAGCCATTAGATCAAGGTATAATCGCAACTTTTAAAAAATATTACATTAAGACAACGTACAAATTATCTTGAATAAACTAGGAAAATGAGTCCTTAACAGTAAAAGATGTTTGAAACAATTTTCTATTTTTGTTTTTTAATTCATGCTGCATCTGCTTCCGCTCAAATAAGACCTAGAACTTAAATGCCTGTTGGAAAAAGATTTGGCCAGCATGTGTGACAGACAATGCAAACCACTCAAACATCGACACTATCAGATGAAATAATTACTCTGGCGCTACGAAATTGAGGGAGATGGTTTTAATACCTTCAGCCACGATGATATTGATGAATTGCTTGCGGATGATGCATTAAGTGACAATGATATTATTGATTTAACTTTAGATCTAACTGTAGACGGCGTCGTAGGTCTAGAAGAAGATAATGATGAGGAAGAAAAATCAACCACCTCACAGGAAAATTAATTCAAGAAGGTCTTCAACTTTGCAGTAAAAATCATTTTCCCTATTAATGACCCCAATTCTGAACGAGCCTCTAAATTACAACGTGAGCTGCAGAACTGCATGTTTGATATCGTGAACTATATAAAAATAAAAGAATCCTCATCGCAAAGTTTAATTACTGATTACATTTTCAGAAAAGGAAGAGCTACACAGAACGAGAATGAAGTTTGTGAAAAATCCGTGGCTTTTACCGCAAATATCTATTGCAGAGGCAGTCTCTTCTGATGATGAAGGTGATTTGAAACCACTTCACAAACGGTGCAAACCATTATCAGATAACGATCATGATTAAAAAGTGTAAACTATGTGTGTTACTTTTCCAAAAAATAAAATGAATTAAGGTTTGAATACAAGTTTTTTTTTTTTTAGCTTTTGAATGAATTTTCTTTCAGACATTCGAAGTAATTTATCATGCAGCCTATTTCTTTTCATTTTCTGCAATCTTTTATGCGGTTTTAAGTTAATTTTAACTAGTTGTTTTGGTTTTTGCTATTTTAGAAAACTAAGGAACGTATCCCCTACTTTTTCCATTCAAATAATAACTTTTTTAATGCGATATTTTTTTTATGCGCGTTTTCGGTAGAACGTATCTACCGCATAAAACGAGACCTGACTGTATATATATATATATATATATATATATATATATATATATATATATATATATATATATATATATATATATATATATATATATATATATATACTGGGAGAGTGTGATCTAATAGAAGGGAATTGAAAAAAAAAAGGGCTTCTTTTAATCTCTCGTCAAATTTTTTTTTTTATTAAAAAAGAAACTTTTACAGGCAAAAAATGAGTTTCAGCATAAAAAAATTGTCCGAAAATTGTCATTTAAAAATCTCAAGATAATAATTTTTCAAAAACTTGTTATGTGTATTCTGGTCAAGTCAGTAACAACACTAAAAAAATTACCTTTAAAAAAAAAGAGATAAAACCTTTCAGAATTAGACATTAATTCTCAAATTTCGTAATTGTATATATAACAAAAATAAATATTAAAGTTCAGTTTTATTTTATCAATATACCTCATTTATTCGAATTTGCCACCATCGATTCTGAGCCGCACCCCATATTCTCAAAAGGTTTTTTGTTAACAAAAAAGTGATTTAAGGTCATATACCTTTAAAATTTCCGAAAATCGATTTTATTATTATTTTATTTTATAGAATAAACCTTTCTGAGTGTTCTAAAAAAGAAACCGCATGCAGATATTCCCAATAAGAACGGACGTTATTAAGAAAAATAAAAAGAGTAGAAAAGGCGATTTAAATATTGTTTACATTTTGCTCCAGGGTGACAGCTGTCATGTCGCTGGTGACAGCTGCGTTTCTCTGTTTCTAATATTTTCATTCTAATTATTATCAAATGCTTGAATCTAAGCCTCAAATATTAATATTGTTGTTCTGAAATATTAACTACAACTTCTTACTAACTTTATAAACTTCTACTTCTACTTTGTTTTGATAAAAGTGAATCTTGAATTTATACTGCTCGTTTTTGATTTTCTATACCGTATCTTATTCTAAGATAAGTTTTAGGAAAAGTATTATTTTTGTTATAAACTTTTGAAGGATGAATTCGACTGAATCTGCTAAAAGACCATCTGGTAAACGTCCTAAGAAAAAAAAGGAAGTTTACTGGTAATATGCATACGAGATGCAAAGCTGTACACAGTGTGGATGAATCACTAAACAACAGTGCATCTGAAAAAAGATTCGGCTGCAAGATGTTGATTCATCTTTTATTGAACATGATGACTGTTTTGATGGCTATAGAGTGTTTGATAAAACTATCATGTTTACAAACATTCAAAACTTTTCTTTGCAAAAATGTGGTGGTGATATTAAACTATCAGAAAATGTGTTAGAGGTTTGTCTAGTGTTTTTTCTGATTGAATGCAAGAACTGTAAAGACTTGTGTTCGTTTAGAAATTCAAAAATGCTGGGTAAAAGAAAAATATTCCAGAAATAAACAGACGTTTTGTATACGCAATGAGGACAATTGACAGGGTCATGCAGCAATGACAACTTTCTGTGGTGTCATGGACTTTCCTCCTCCAGTTGCTTAAAAAAAATCCTATAATAACATTATAAACAAACTACAATTGTAGTAAAGAAGTCGCAGAAGCTTCAATGCAAAGTGCAGCTTTGAAGAGGTAACTTTGACAAATTCTTCCGATATAATAATTAGTGGAGATGGAACATGGAAAACCCGTGGCTATTCTTCTCGTGTTGGTGTGTGTGCTGTTATAGGAGACAAAACAGGAAAGTGTATTGATGCGGAAGTGATGTCTTCTTTCTGTAAAGGATGTGATTCTGGAAACGAAGAAAGGGGTCACCTGCTTACAAAAAGTGAAAAAATTCTTCACGTTAAAGAATGTTTGAAGAACCACAATGGTTCAGCTGGCATGATGGAGACTGGGAATGGTTCGTATATTTCAGCGTTCATTAAGTCATCGTTCTGTGAGATATACATCTTACATCGGGGATGGCGATTCCAAAACATTCTCATCTATTACTGCATCCAATCCGTATGGAGAAGATATCACAGTTTAAAAAATTGAATGTGTTGGACATGTTCAAAAAAAGAATGGGAACTCGTTTACGAAAATTAAAACAAATGAGCTCCAAAACTCAGTGATGGGAAGTCGATTGGGGGAAAGGGAAGGTTGACCGACAGAATGATCGACTTAATTACAACGTACTATGGAAATGCAATCCGACAAAATAAAACATGCCCGTCAGATATGCGAAAAGCTGTTTGGGCTATATATTTCCATATACGTTCAAGCAACGAAGAACCATTGCATGTTTTTGTCCCGTAGGTCCTAATTCTTGGTGTAAAAATATCAAAAATCAAGTAGCAGAGGGCAGTGTGGAAACTTTTAGACACAGTAACAAATTGCCAGTGGCAGTAATGGATGCCATAAAAACCTGTGTTTAATGATCTATCACAACCTAAACTTCTACAAAATGTCTAGGGGTAAACCCAAAATAATAATGAATCCATTAACTCATTAATATGGAAATTATGCCCAAAAGCTTTAGGTTGTGGTAGAAAGATTGTTGATATATCTACAAATGAGGCAATTGTCATTTTTAATGATGGCAATCAAGGCAGACTAAAAATTATGCAATCGATTGGTCTGACTGTTGGTCAATTTGCACATAAATTTGTTACACTTGTAGATATAAAAAGAATTCAGACTGCAGATGTACATTTTAATCTCCGCAAAAAAAGAAGTACGACAGGCTAAAAGAATGCAATTTAAAACTACTTGTAAGAAATTAACTGAAAAAGAGGGAACATCATATGCATGTGGCGAATTTTAGCATTTTAGATTCATAGTAATACACTGCATTCATATCACAAATTGTTTAATATTTATAATAAGTAGTTGTTAATTAAGGTATTGATTGTTTTTAAGTAATATTTATAAATTTTTAACTTTATTTTGGAGAAATGAATCACTTTGTTGCATTTTGATTATTTTGTAGCTTTTGATATTGTTTCTGATGCTTGTACTGCATTGGTGTAATATATGTTTTTAGTTATAATAAATTTAATAAATTGGAAGTTTATTGACTAAAAACTTCACATTAGTTTTAATTTAAATTTAGTTGTTGTTTGAGTAACCAGAATAATATATATATAAAAACTGTGGTAAATTTTACGTTTGATGTCAATTTTCTCAGAACGTCATTTTTACTCATTACGCGCATGATATTTTCAAAACCGTGCCATGGAAAATGATAAAATTTTTACTGTAGATTCTGATCATATCTGTACTTAAAATAACGAACCAGTTTTGAATTTTTAATGAAAAAAAAATTTAAAATTACAAATATAAAATAGCAAAAAATTTTTAAAAATTTTATAGTTAAATTTTAAATTGTTATAGTTTACTAAAAAAATTTTAAATCAGTGTTTCATGCTTCGTCATTTTAAAGATAACACAATTTCCAACACTGAGCAAAAATTTCATCAAAAAAAAATATTGGTAACTTTTTATAAAAGCTGCGCGTAATGCATATCACTTGCGAAAAAAGAAAAACAAAAATTTCTTTTGTAATTATCTAATTAAAAATTTATCCTAATTAGCAGTGTGTTTGTTGGTTATATTTTAAGTAAAGTAATATCTATTTGTTTATTCCTCCAAAATTTACATTCCAGGAAACAATAATAAAAATTATAGAGCTTTAAAGAGCTCACTATTTTTAACCATTTTCAACTTTTAAAAGGTATGTGACCCTTAAAAAGTTCTATCGATATTCGATATTCACCAAATTAAAAAAAATGTGTAAATTGAAACCTATTAAGAGAACGATTTATCTCTTTTACCATTACTAAAAACTTTTAAATACATATATTAACCTGTAAATACATGCATAAACCGCCACTATAAAATTCAATTTCCCTCATCGAACGAAATTTTTCATCTTCGATTCTAAGTCGTACATGATATTCAATAACACTAACATAAGGGGAAAAAAGTGTGGCTTAGATTCGAATAAATACGGTACATCAATTTTATATGAATCGATGTACTATTGAACATGTTTCTTACAATAAGTGTATAGTTTTTAAATTTTCATTTTCTATTTTAGGAAGGAGTACCGTGTACCCTTCCTAACTAAGCCTCTGTTATAAATGAAGTTCTTTCTCACTCCAAACTACCATATTGTAACGTTTGAAAGAATAACGGTAGCGTATTCTTGGTTAATTAAAATATGGAATTTATTTACGTCACAACTCTTGAAAATTATTTACTAAATGATACATTACAGTTATTAAAGTTAATTATAGATTGTTAGAGTCCACTATTTTGTGAGAGGAGGATTCGTTGGTTACCGCTCCCGTGCAAGTTCAAAGCATCTCTCCTCTCATCTTCCGGTCGACGGGGCTAGATTCCTCGGGGGTCAAAAAGGGGTTGCGTTGCACCTGCAGATGCACGTGTGGGTGTCGGGTCCACAAAAAAAGCCGACTAGATGTTGATGTTTTCGAGAAGTGACGTTACAATATTTACTCGAATCTAAGCCACCAACGATTCTAAGCCGCACTCTCAATTTTTTTCCATACTTACGAGAAAAAATAAAAAAAAAATGGCATGAAATGTTCATCAATATAAGAAAATTAAGGATTTTTTTGGAAGTTTAATAAGAAATAATTAGTATAATTAATAATTAATTTGTTTTGCTCTAGTACTAAAAACTTTCAAATACATTCATGAACAGAAGAATGTAAAATAATTATTAAAGATTGTGCTGAACATTTATAAACAAAAATTATATCATTTTATTTATGCCAACGACGTATATTTGTTTCATCCGTGTCAAATTTTCAGTGACCGCTGCTCTGTTTCCGTTTTTTTTTCTGCATATAAAGTACTCGTCTTGCAGATATCTTTGATGTTCAGGTGATTAAAAGAAAGCTTATACAGTGGGTGATCGGTTAACGAACATAATCCGTTCCAAGACTATGTTCGCTATCCGAATTGTTCGTTAACCGATCATCGATTCACCATAGACTTCTATGTGAAATCGATTAATTCGTTCTGGAGACCCTAAAAACTAAATTTTAAAAAATGTATAATTTCTTAGTAAGTTTTTAAAAAAAATAATACATACATATATAGTCTTGAATATTAAACAGCCCTTTTCATTTTTCGCTTATGGGGCGTTGAAGAGCATGTTCAATGTCGATTGCTTTTCTCTCTTTTTCAGGATTTTCCGGAAGTAGTTTATAGCACTGTTGTTGTAAAGATCCCCAACCCTACTGACATCAGCTTGGTTTGGGTGCCATTCTAAGACCATTGCCGTCACTTGACCATGGTTCAAAATTACGTGGTCCGTCGCCAAAAGCCCTCGTGTAGCTGAACAGTGCGACGTTAATATTCAATCAATCAATCTAAGACCATTGCTCTGACATCCTCCCACTTTTCAAAAGATCTTTAAGGGCAGATGTTGGCATTGGTCCTCTTTCGTCTTCGTCTTGTTCAGGAGACACATTTCGCTGTGTTTCTTGGAGTTCTTCTGTCGTCAGTTCATCTTCATGTGTTATTATGAGCTCTTCTGTGTCATCCTCGTTCAGCTCCAATTCCAGATATCTAGCAGTTGTCGAAATTTCATCCATAATTTAAGGGGTGTCTCCGTGATCACCTCCGAATATGTGTTCGTTGTCCAAACACAAAAAATCTTTCTTGAAAGTGTTCGTTATCCGAATACAAAAATCGTTATCCGAACTCAAAATGTTTGTGAATTTGTTCGTTTACCGATCGGTTCGTTAACCGATTACCCATGGTACAAAAAAATTTCCTAAATACAGCAAACTGCGGAATGGGATAAGCCATCGAAGCAAGTGGTTAGAATGGACGGTTACATTTTTCCTTTTGAAAGAGGTGAAAACTCAAATTTTCCCATCAACAAACGTTTTGCTTTTGATTGCTATTTTCAGTAGCATTAACAGTGAAAAAAATAGTGCGGCTTAGATTCGAATAAATACTGTAGATTAAAATATTTGAAACGCTATTCTTAACACAAATAATAGTACTATTATTTGGTTTTAACCTTATTTAATCTCTTTTCTTTCAACACATGTTCTATTCTCTCTCATAATCTCTCGCTTGTTTATAGTCTTACAACCCTCTTTTTGTACAGCCAACTTCTTCTAGCTCCATGGATCTATTTTCGAACTTTTTTTTTATGTTTCGTTTCTTGACAGAGTGCTAAGCGCCAACCCACTCCAAAAACGAATTTCATTTCTCAATAATGTAAACCTGTCCACTACCCTTTGGGCTACATTCAATAAAGACATTTTAAATTTCAGGAATGAAACAAGAACTGAGGCGAAATAACTGCTCGCTATTTTTGGAAACAAAGAGTGCAGGTAAGAGTTCACTTTTCGGAAGAGGAATGAATGGAGGACGTATGACCGAATTTGTATCTGTAAAAGAAGGAAAAGCGACGTTCCTGATGGGGTGAGGTTGGTTCGGTTTCGGTAGATTTATTTTTGTTAGAGATGGAAGATCTTTTGAAGGATTGTAATACGTCGGAACATTTCCCTTTTATCTCTTCTGTTGAAGTAGAAATAAATAGAATTTGTGTTCGAGCGAATAGTAATATTGAAATCGATGCAATGTTTGCGAACATTGTGCTGTGAATGGAAGAAGTTGCCAAAAGAAAAAATTTGATAAATGCTTCTGTGCTTAAAAATATATGTAAATTGGAATTGAATTTTATATTTAAATTAGATCCTCTTTCAACAAAATGGCATATTTGGCCCAAATAAAAAAATACGCAGAAACATCTTTTATAACTTAGCCTACAACACGTTTAATAGACAAACACCCCCCAAAGAGTCGAAAAACAAAAATCAGAAAGCATTTATATGCTGAAAAAGGACAGTGTATTGAAAATATTCTAAATATTTGCACAGTTAAGGTATCCGACTACATTCGGAACCGTGATTTTTCAAAAGCGTATAAATGGATAATATTTATGATATTTAGTGTCACTTAGATTAGAAAAGTGTATAAAATTGTTTTAAGAATAGTATTACAATAAAAAATGATTTAAGTACAATATTTTGACAAAAAATGAACATAGAATGACCAATTTTCAAAATATCTCCTTTTGTAAAAAATGCATCTATGTATTATAATAATATTTTGCCTGTTTATAGCTCAGACCTCTGTACAGAGGCTCAACTAGAATTTTTGAAATATATAACTTAGAAGTGGGTTTATCCATGTTTTAGACAACAGAGGGGAGAAATTTTAAGAAAAAAATGCCGATAATTATTTCAAATGGTTGTAACTCTGAAAAGAATGTGAATACTTCAAAAATTCTAGTTGAGCTTCTGTACGGAGGTCTGATCTATATACACGCATTATATAAGTATTATTATAATAGAAGAATTTTTCACAAAAGGAGAACATTTTGAAAAAAGGTTATTCTAAGTAAATTTTTTGCCGAAATATAGTATTTAAATAATTTTTTTTGTCAAAATGTCCTTAAAACAATTTTATGCATGTATTCTAATCTAAGTGACACTTAATGTCATGAAAAGTATACATTTATGCACCTTTTTAAAATCACGGTTCCAAACGTAGTCGGATACCTTAAAAGCGAAATGAAGAAATGAAATGCTTAGAAACGAGTTTAAAGTTAATTTACACTGCGCAATCTGTCTATCCCGAATTATTTCACATGTGCTTTTTCTGGTCTCGAATAATCGAAAAGTACTCCTCGTGTGATGGAATTTTCTGCAAAAAAAGGCCGTTCTTCTCTGCTGATAACCCCTTTCACGTTTCTCTCAAAGACACTTTGTTGACAATATTCCTCCAAAAAAGAAGAAAACGAATCCACCACGACAGTGTATTATTTGCAGCTCAAAGAGAAGCAGTAAAGGGAAGAAGGTAAGAAGAGAAACAAGATTCTAATGTCCGTATTGTGATGGTGGGCACATGTGCAGTGCCGTGTGTTTTTGAATTTATTATACATGATTAAATTTTGATTAATAATTTCATAATCATTTATATAAATTCAAAAGATACAAATAAAATTTCTAATTCAAGATAAAAGCTAGGCATTTTAAGCTTTATTTTTATAATTAATGTGAATTGACTACAAAGTCTATTAATTTCTGCCGTACAGAAAGCCAAATTTACAGGTAAATCATTCATTTATTTAAATAGATTTTTTACGTTAATTTTTAGGAAATTTTGTAAGCGAATGTTGCTATTATGTTTAAAAAGATAAGTATGATAGAAAATATGCTCTAAAGCAGTGTTTCCCAACGTGGGGCCCACGCCCCAGGGGGGGCACGGGCGTTCCGCAGGGGGGCAATTCGAAAATGAATACGACTCAACACTAAGCCTTCCACTCTGGGCCATTTAAATGCAATGCTAGATATCGGTAGCAAATTTATCAAAAGAAGCAAATTCTTAAATAATTATTAGGCATAATTTCGTTTGATGAGACCAAAATATCAACTGGGTGATTGGCTTCGTCCGGGGTTCATCGGGGAGTGTGCCGTCGGCTGGGAGGGGGACATAGCCCCGGCCAAGAAATTTGCTAAACAGCGCAGTTGTGTGCACCTAATTGGCCTATCGCAACACCTGTAGTGTTTTACATCATTCTGTTGGTCTTAATCTGAAATAAATGTTCTTCCAAACTATAGAAGCTGGTTGTTTTTATAAATATACATATTTATTGTATAGATATAATTGGTAAGTATTTTTAATTATTTTAATTTTAGAAGTGTAACTTCCCAGAGAATTTTTTTAAATAGGAAAAATATAGGTACCTTTTGATTTGCGGTGGCAGTGTAATAAATGTGTTATATACATCTAAATAAATATGCATTTTTAGTATACTTCTGCTCTATGTCACAATGAATTAAATTTAACACATATTTTTAATATTATTTTTTATTGAGCCCATAGTAAAATGAGTAGTGTAAGCAAGAAAAAAAAACTCGTCAATATTCGGAGGAATATTTAAAATTTGGGTTCATATCTGCTGTTCAAGATGAGCGGATTCTTTTTTGTCTTTTTTGCCAGCGATTCTTGAGTAACGAATCAATCAAACGAGGTCGTCTTGAGGCGCATTTGAAGGCGAAACATAGTGCTCATATTAATTCAGATTTGATTTACTTTAAAACATTAAAGGAAAATTTTGAAAAAAGAACAACAATAAAGTCGCTATTTACTGCCCATACTTCAACTAATAATCGTGTTCTTGAAGATAGTTATCAAATTTCTTTATTCATCGCTAAAACTGGAAAAAAATCACACTATAGGAGATAATTTAATAAAACCGTCAATATTAGCATTCCTCAAAACGGTTCTTGAAAAAGATGACACAGATGTAAAAGCTATGCCACTCAGTAAAAATACTGTTAGCAGAAGAATAGATGAAATGGGCGAAGATATTGAAAAACAACTTGTTGAAAAGCTTAAAACAAGAAAATTCTAAGTGCAAGGGGAAGAATCAACTTTGGGAGATAGTGAGGCTGTATTGATAACTTACATAAGATATATTGATAAAGGGCATTTTGCAGAAGAAATGTTGTTCTGTAAAATATTAGAAAGCACCATGACCTCCAAAGATATATTTAATAAACTAAAAAACTTAGATGTCAATGATATACCAATGAAAAATATAACATCTTGTGCTGCAGATGGTGCTTCTAATATGATGGGCAAGAAAAATGGCTGCTTATAAAATTGATGAAAGATGCGAATCCAGAAATGATTCTTGTGCATTGTGTTATTCATAGACAAAATTTGGTAGCTAAAAACATCTCGCCTGTTCTAAACAAAGTACTACATACTGTAATAAAATGTGTTAATGTTATTAAAGCTAGTGCCAAATGTGAGTGTCTTTTCAAGCTATTTTGTGAAGAACAAAATGAAGACCATGTGAGACTTTTACTTCATACTGAAGTAAGGTGGTGTTACGTCCCAAGCATCTAAGTGATGACACTTATTTGGTCTTTTGTAGATTTATTTCCCAAACACGCAGGACAGTTCACAGACATACAAAAATATGTACAATATTTACACTTTCGTAGAAATCATTAGTGATCCGATTATTGACATTTGCAGAGAGGTCATTCCTTACGCTCGCTGATGGAGCTAAATACAGTCTCTCGTCGAGAGGTAAAAGCCGACTGCAGATATCCACACTGCGCTCTCGGGAGGAGCTCACAGATTCCAACTGCTCTCGTCGAGAGGTAAAGGCCGACTGCATCTGGCTTGGCACTCGCGCATTCGCAGTGCTTCCGATAAGTCCGCGTTGCCACATAGAGTTTTAGAAGGGGCCTCGAGTTCGTTACAGTGGCTATCTAAAGGAAACTACTTGAAAAGACTTATGGAACTGTTTGATACTTTTAGTGATTTTTTGAACGACAAACCAGAAATGAAGCACCTATTAACAATCGATGGTAAAGCATTTGCGAGTTATTTAGCCGATATCTTTGAAAAACTAAACATATTAAATAAGCAACTTCAAGGAACAAATAAAACTCTTGTCGATGCAAAAGCGAAGATATTTGGTTTTATTACCAATATCGAGTTATATATATATGTCAGAAACATATTAACAACAAAAACTTTGAACAGTTCCATTGACTCCAAAAATGTGAAGTAACTGATACCGCTTTGCTTGTTATTGTAAATCATTTGAATAATATATAGGTCAATTTTAAAGAAAGATTTTTAGATTTAAAACAAATTGATTTCCCAACATGGATGATGCAGCCAATGTTAGTGGATTTGTCTGATATATCAAATATGCAGTATCAAGCAGAACACGCCGAGTTGCAAAATAATGACTCAGTTAAAACTTTATTTAGTATAAAAGGTGCGATGGCATGGCTTTGTGAGGAAACGGAAACCAAATAACCAAATGCGCAAGAAAGCTATTACTACCGTTTCCATCTTCATTTTTGGCTGAATGTGGATTTAGTGATGTAAATGATTTACTGATAAAAAAAAATAAATCGGCTGGATATAACACAACGTGGGGATTTGAGACTTAAGCTAACCAAATTGGAACCCAATATAAAATTTCTCTGCAGCAAGCATCAAGCGCAAAGATCTCACTAAATTAAAATGACAAATTAATATGGAAAAATCATTATATTAAAATTATTTTGAATTTTAATTTCTGTTTTTCATTATATATTTTGAAATGTTACTTACTGTGTTTTGTTAACAATTTGATAGTGATTTATTCCTAGAATCCATCATTTATGTTTCTTAAGTGAACAAATCAATCTTTTAATATTAAATATTATGTATGTTACATGGGGGGGGGCATAAAAACTTTAGATAGGTTAAAGTGGGGCATGGCACAAAAAAGGTTGGGAAATACTGCTCTAAAGAAATTGACATTTTTTGGTCCATAATCCAGAAATAAAGTGAGCCTGGAAGGGGTTAGTTTATTTCACTGTCAATCTTCTTTGTGTTTATTATCTACAATATTTAAGACCTTTTTCAGTAAAACATGCACGATTTTGTAAGAATATGTAGTGTATGTAGAGTTATGCATGTTATATTTTAACTATTTCTAGTGTCTAGTCTCTGAGTTTCAAGCTCCAGAAAGACATGGAATTGTTTGAGACTCAAAGGAAAAAACTGCCAATTTCATCACATGATATGTTTGACAAGTGAATGCATAACGCACGAAGAACATGGTCATAAAACACAACTTAAGGGCAATCCCATTTCATCGAAGTACTTCCCCTTATAAGTTGTTGATTATTAACTATTAACAACTTACAATTGTCATACTTTTCCATCATCGATGCTAGTCAATACCGAATTACCATTTTCTAATTATATTTTCAATTCAACAATTTTATGGAATGCAATTATATTAGTAAGATGTAAAAAGGCCAACACCACCAAATGTTGTTATGTTTGCGTTAAGAAATACTTATATACTCTTCGTCATATTGGCATGGGAAAGAAAAAGAAACGGGGAAAGCACGAACCCTCCCCCCTTCCATGGCTCAGAAAATGACAATCCAGAACCAAAAACAAATCGGGAGCTGTCAGATGGCCAGGATAGAAAAGGGGCAAGGTTGGTTGGAAAACTTTTGGACTAACATGTTCCCGGTTTTATAGTGCAAGGCTTTATCTTTTGTCGTTCTTGTAAAGTTTCCAGAGATTTAATAGAAGATTGTCGGCCCATTGTGTGTGTGTGTGTGTGTAGAGAAATGAAAACATCTCTCTCTCTCTCTCTCTCGATCTTAGAGCCTTTCGATTTCTTTTTTTTTAAAAAGAAAATTAATGTCATTTAAAAAGGGTTTCATGTTTGAAAATGCTGAGTACAAATATCCGTAAACATTTCAAGAGAAAATTATTCTTCAAGATAAAAACCATGAGAAATAATAGGTAGGTGTTGGAAAAGAATTAAATGAAGGATTTATTTTACTCTTGAATTTCAGCACTCTGAGCATAAAATGTGTAAAATTTATTAAAGAAAAAATAGAAAAAGAGGTTAAAAATGTGTGTAATAAAAAAGTTTAATTTTTGAACAGAAATAAAATATACAGTAATATCCCGAAATTTCGCTATAGGTGCGATTGAGTGGTAACCGTTTTAGTCGGGGTATAATTTCGCATATAAATACATCTACATTTTTTTATTTGAGACCGGACCGTCTAATTTTTTTTATTTTTAGCATAACTTAGAAAAAAATGTTTAATCAAATCGAATAACACAAATACAAATTTATTTTTATGTAGAAGGTTTCATAAAATCTAACATGTAGTCTGCCGAATCAAGGATTATTTTTTGTAAAGCAAAACTTCCTCGTAGCATGCTAATACATTTTTAATTCTTTACTTTGTTAAAAAAATACGCTCTTCGTTGAAGTCCGCATTTTCTAAAAATTTGTAACCCTATTTCAATTGAACTGAGGCTTTCTGTTAAATTTCCAACAACCGTCATTCGATCTTCTTATTGAACTAGATCTAAAGACTCAAGCTCTTCATGGTTTTGCTCTTGTTCATGCATTTCTATGAGCTCATCTTGATTGTGGATGAGTGAGTGAGTGAATATTAATGTCGCACTGTTCAGCTACACGAGGGGTTTTGGCGACGGACCTCATAATTTTGAACCATGGTCATACGTAATTCGGCGAGTAAAAGTACAGCGTAAGTCGAGGTATTACTGTTCTTAAAAAGTTCTTTTTGGATTATATATCACAGTGCTTCTCAAATTTACTATAATTGCGACCCAATTTTCGGTTATAATTTTCATCGCGCTCCCTCAAACCACAAACTATAGATTGAATACAATAATAATATATTTCAACGCTAAATCTACACTTTAATTATAAACTACAAAAATTGTAAAGATAAGTATTAAATGTTATACATGACAAACCACTGGAAGGCATTAGAAATTACTAAACCTGCTTCTAATTTATTATTGATAAATTAATTATCAAATACCTTTTGCCGAACTTATACATTTGTAAGTATCTTATATCAATGAGAATATATGTATTTTGGTTTTTATTATGTCAGAATGTATGTTGTTTTACTTCCTTTCAGTTAATTGATAATTATTTTAAATCTTTTATTTTCGACTTTTCGATATGCTCGCGCCCCCCACGTAGGGTTATCACACCTCCCAAGGGGGCGCGCCCCACAGTTTGGGAAATGCTCGGTTAAGGGGACTTGGTACCCTAAAAATCACAAACCTATCGTTTTTTTATTTTCATTTAATCTTATTCTTTGCATTATTATCTTTCGATTGATATATCACTTGTGCATGTCGGAAAGTTAGAAATTGAATAAATCTTCATTTGAAAACAAATTAGGCAATTCAGCCACACCCTTTTTAGAAAAAAAAAAAGCTAAAAAAGGCGTTATGATAAAAAAAAAAAAAAAATCTATTTTATAAATAGAAATAATAACTATAAAAAGAATGTGTAGTATTAAAAGCAGAATATTGCCGAGGCAATACAATAATGTAATTTTTCTTACTTGTGAAATGTGTGCATGTAAAATTTTTAAATTAAGGCATTTTATATTAATAATTTTATAATTTCAGTTCTTATTCCTGATATATTTTTCATACAAATGTAATACTTTAATATTATAAGAAGAAAAACAGCTAAAATTTCTGTCGTGACAGAAAAAAATTTTTTTGAAGTTTTTCTTGAGTTTTCTTGTGCAATTAGTACTCTCTAAAAGTTGATCATTTATAAAAATGTGTGGGTTGAAAAACATATGAAAATGCAATTATTTTAAAGAAAAACGTATAAGTAACATCTTAAAGTGGTATTTTAAGTTTAATTAAGCTTATAATAATTATTTTTTCAGAATTATAAACTTTAAAGTGGTTTTTCTCAATTTGTGTTTTTCGAAACCTTAGTGCATTCAAAATGCTACTCTTTCGACAATTATTTACCAATCACTTCCATTGTTTTCTTGCGTGTTGAAAATAAAGCATGTAATAAAATTAGGGATCCGTTTTGCTATAAACTGAATATTTTTTAAAAAAAAATAAAATGTAAGACATGTTGGCTTTTCGTTGATTTTTAGCCTGTATATCAACATTTTATTTTTTTCTCGAAAACGAATGAAGTTATTCTAAAATAGATCCCTAAAGTTGTTAAGAACATCCATAAGAATATTATAAAAAATTTCAGGTCAAAAAATTAATTTTTACAAAAGGAGTAGGATTTTAAAATTTTCCCAATTTTCTTCAAAAAATTTTAATTTTTAAAATTGTGTGAATAATATATGAAAATTTTCATCTGGTAACATTTTCTTGAATAGAAACATTGTATAAAATGTTAAAATATAATTTTTAAATACGTAAATAAAAAAGTTTGCTCAAAGGGTGCCAAGTCCCCAAGAAAATGATTGTAACACAGACAAATTGTTATAAGTTCTGGAGTTAGAGAGAGATAATTCAATTGTGAATTTTCCTTTATACAAAAAAAAAATAAAACACCAATATCTCCTCTGAAGTGCTTTTAACAGTTTTCTTTTTGTTATTTTGTTTAATCAAATTTTTTTTAAAAAAAATTTCTTTTACATAGTACATTGACATTTTTCCAAAGATTCCTAACTGATAAGTGAATTCTCGAGGAAGACCTGATGCCCTCCTAAAATATTTTACTATGAATTAAATATGAAGAGAAGTCGGAATCAGAACTACAACTTATTATAAATGTCAAAAGAAAAAAAAAATCTCAAAGGATAAAACTGTGAGAAACTTATAAAAAAAAAGTCCAGTATGGCATTATCTTAACTTAGGTACGCTATGTGAGGCCTTAAACGCCCTGTTATACATCACGACCAGTGCAAATTTTTTATAACTCTATATGTGGAAGAAGATGATTCCCTCAAAATGTTTTACTTTTATAAATTATTTTGATAAAATCGAAAGAGACTTAAGTTACAGTGACATTGAACATTATGTTACTAATGACGATTCGAGTTAAAAATACATAATATTATATATATATATACAAAACAACGAAAACCTTTTTGCTCTTTTTTTTTCAGAATCTAAACACCTTTACTTGAATAAAGTTAAAATTTCCAGCAAATTTCAAATTTTTGAAAACTCATAATGCATTGTGATGTGCGCTTGTTATAATTTTTTTTTATTTCGGTTAGGTATTTTAATTTTAGGTTACAGCTTTGCGCTGTTTTTAAATATAATAGGATAGAATAAACCAGTTATTTTATTAAAAGAGATAAATTTCAATTTATTTTGAAACTTAAAATTTTTGAATCGATTTATTATTTTATGTTCCATATTAAAATTCTGACTGATTCGTATAAAGTAGAATCAATATAAAATTCAAACAACAAACTAAAAAAATTAAAGACAATTTTAAACCAAAATTTTGATATTTATTCATGATGAACTTTAAATAACTTTACATGAGTGTCGAGCATCGAAATATGGATAATATAAAGATACTTGATGAAAAATGAGCAATGTTCAATATTGGCAAAATATTTCTATGTTAGGTGTTGTATGTGTTCTTATGAAAGTTTTTTCATTCTTCGATCAGTTCAATTTGTCGTGAAGTTTGCAATATATATTCTGTGGTTAATTTATGTTCAGTGATATCGGATTTTCAGATATTAGTTGCAATGTATTTTGATAAAAATGTTCATCAAGAAAAAGAATTGTTCATAGCCATAGTGAAACATTCACCTCATAAGAAGAGAACTATTGTCATTTATAGTTCATACATTTCATGAAAGATGGTAACGTCTCATGTTTCCAAAATTATCTTCAAATGACAAAGTGAAATATTTCAAATTAGGTGGTCTCATGCAATTGATAAGAAAAATTCCTCAATTTTTATAAGGTGGAGTTTGCATTCAGTGCTGATGAAAATATCTTTGTACTGCAGTGAGAATCATAAATTATTTTTGCAATTTCAAATTTTATGATGGAGTCAGTCGAGTCTTTGGTGAAATTGTCGAATCGGCCGCCTTTACGTCAAATTTTGAAAAATCACCAATTTGGCGCTTTTTTGCGTGTTGTGTTTTGGAGTAGCAACCCTACCACAACACGCAACCCCGGAGCGCGAAATTCAAGATGGCGGAAGGAAAATCATTTAAAAATAGCATTTTAAAGTTTTGAAACTGAAAATCGCTGCAAAAATTAGGCATTTAAAAATGGAAATAATTTCACTTACCTTTAAAAAATGCTGCTTTTTCCAAAATTTATGATGACGATGAGTTCCCTACTGAAATTATACTAGTGTGCGACTGCATATTTCTGAGAGCACCTTCCAAAACATTTTTATTTTTGCATCACCAACAAAACGTGCATATATATATATATATATATATATATATATATATATCCATATTACTCAATTCAAACCAAAACCCTTTCCTTGTACTCCTAGACACATGATGAGTATCCTCTTTCACACTCGACAGTATTCTGCAGTACCATTCAAAAACCATCTTGTACTTTTCTTACCCGTTCTTTCTCTCAATTCCATACTTTTTATACATTTCGGACATGCATTCAAGGATCCAATCAAACCTTCTTTCATTCACCATTCTAAAACAGCTTTCTTTCCAATATTAATCGTAATTTTTTATGCATTCATTCAGATTCTCTCAAATAGCATCGCTGGATATCGTGGCAATCTGTGAAAATTTATGCCTAGAAAAAGAGTAATATTACCTGTAAAAATGATTCCACAACGAAAAAACGAATCGAAAGAAAACATCTGGTCTAACGGAATTTCCAGAGCAAGCGAAGCTAAGGCCGTTAAGAAAGGTTTCTAAAGCCGTTAAAAAGAAAATGAGCTGCGCAAGCGCATTAATAATTATCTTTAATTTTTAAAGTAATAAAAGCTTTCTGCTCATGCGCGAGAAATACCGTTGGAGAATTAAACTATTAAAATAAAAAAAAAATGAATTACGCATGCGCTAACTTGCCGCGATTTCGTGAAATTTGTTAAAATTAAAGAAATATACTGCGCATATGCAAAATTTTGCCAAAAAACGACTTCTTCAATGGAAAACAAATTCAGAAGGGTTACCAGGTTTAGCGCATTTATCGATTTGGCGAGAAAACACTTGGCACGAGAGGCTGGCCGGTTCGACAAATCAACCGAGTCTTTTAAGTTCAGATTGGTGTTGTTCAAAAACGTTAAAAGATGTATGATGATAATTCACTCTTTTGATTATATTTTCTTTTAATGTTCCGAAAAAGCGCAAGATTACTTCTCTGCATTCAGTTTTAAGCCTAGTTCTTGTGCCTTACATATCTTGAAGACCATAATGGAATTAACTACCGTCAGAGGCTTTGTACGCTATAATTAATTATCTTGCAGATGTTCTCCTACCGGTCAGTATGCAAGTTCTGCATCCAGATTTAGTGCCTCATAAAACATCAGAATCGTTTTGGAATGCACTTTTGGAATGGGGCGAGGTTTCTTTTTCGCGACCCATATTTGCCTGTCCGATTCAGCTGCAAGTTGAGCTTGAAGACAGAGCCCCCGCACATCTTGAGTATCATCAGAGAATGTACACTACCGGGACTTCAATTCCTTCAAGTTTGTCATCATCTCGTTTTGCAATAACCTTACGTTGTTGGACCTGTGTTGTGCTTTCAAAATAAATCCCAGTCAAATTTTTAATCAGGTCAACAGCCAAAACCCAGCCTAATATTTCCAAGAAAGAAACGAGATCGACTTGAATATAATCTGCAATAACGCTGAAAATCAAGTAAAGACTTGTCTCCAGAATATGAAGAACCACCATGGTCGAAACGATCACTACAGGGGTAAAAATAGCAATTATAATACGAAGAAAATTCGCTCAAAACGCAAAAACACGCACAATTCGCAAAAGACTTTAAAATGAGCTAAAGAAAAAAAATATTCATTGTTTTATATTTAGTCTGTTGTCAAATTTTATTATTTAGTTTTATTATTCTCGATCATTGTTGCGTTGGAAATCTGTAAGTATATTGTTGTAATGAATCAAAAGACTCAGTTGTTGTATACTCACATATATATGAGAGATAATATGTAATTTTATATAAAATACTAAAAGTAAAGTATATTTAGTATTTCTATATTAAAAGCAGAGTTCTCGATTTATTAAAAATATTCTCTAAAAATTTATTGTGGTAAAATACAAAATGACCGACGAATTTTTTTAATAAGAACATTTTAGGTATTTCAAACATAATAACCCTAACCATACACCTGCAAAGTTTGTATAAATTTAGAACAGAAATACTGATTGTTCACATTATTTTAATTTAGTTTAATTTGAAATACTGTGATGGGATGGTAACGTGTCATTCGACCAGAAGCCAGTACTAACCACAATTTAAATAGTACACCATTTGTTACCCGCCCGCTTCGTCTGGTATTTAAGGATGTTGTACGACTATGTTCTTTTTTTAAAATTATTGATATCTGAGTCCTAACATAAAGCTTTCGATTGTACAGAAAAAAAATTCGTATAGATCTCACCTCTTGATTTAATAAGGACAGAGCTTGAATTTCTAAAGTGGAAGTATATTTATTTTTTACGCTCCCGTAACTCCCACTCTATCGAAGTCACTTTTCTCAAAAACTAATTTTAGCGGATTTCTGCTCAATAAAAGGAAGATCCTTCCTAAATTTCAGATCTGTAGGCTATAAGTTCAAAGACGAGAATTTCTTAAAAATCTATAGTGCTTCGTAGCCCCCGAAATCCCCTTTTTTAATTAATTTATTTGAAAACTCCTCATGCTCCACATTGCATAACATGAGGCTTACAGACGTTAGTGGTAACACAATTATATCATTTAAAACAAATTTGAAAAAAAAAAAGATTTAAGACAAGAACATAAAATAAAAAGGAAGAGTAGAAATACACAAATATAAACAAAGGTACCAATCAAACTTTAAAAATCTATACAGTTAACAAATTTTCTTAAGACATTTAGGCTTTGAGTACAATTGACCAACAAAGATAAAACAGGTGGCCAGGAAATGCCTAAACATTTAAACTTCTTTTTAAAATTCTCTTTTTTACAGAAATATAGTTTACAATACAACAATATATGTTCCACAGTTTCAGCATCCTGATCACAAGAACAAATATCACTCCCAAATGAATTAAATCTAGATAAATAGCTCTTAAAATTTCAATGTCCTGAAATCTCTTTTGGAAGTAGGTTTTTACAAAACTCGTTTTTCACTGATCTCTACTCAATAAAGAAAATAGGCATAACAAATTTCAAATGTGTAGGTCTAAAAATTTTTTTTGTATCGAAACGCCATCATAACTCCTTTCAGAAGATGATTTGTATAAAACGCATTTTTAACAGATTTCTACTCAACAAAAGAAATATGCTTACTAAATTTAAAGTCTGTAGGTCTGATTGTTCAAAAATGTGAGTTTTTTACCTATACGACCTTTTAACTCTCCTTGGGAGTTGATTTTTTCAAAACCTGTCCTTAAGAGGAATCTCTACTCAACAAAACAAACATGCAGACCAAATTCTAAGTGTATAGATCTTATACTTCAAAAACGGGAAAGTTTATCCAGATTGCCCCTCCCCCTATGCCCCTTAAGAGTTGATATCCGCATCATTTACTGGATCTCTATTTAACAAAAGAAACATGTTTACCAAATTCAAATCTTTAGGTCAAATAGTTCCGGAGATTTCGTGATGAGTGGCTTTCTCTATATATACAAAAATTAATTTGGAAATTTCATATCAGGATAATATGTAAATAACTAAAAATATTGTTTTTAAAGTTCGTTATTTCTTATCAGCAGAAAATACATGAATAATTAGTTAATAATACGCAAAAAGCAATAACTGAGTATTTCAGAACTTGATATGATGTATTTTAATAAATGTCGTGGAACTTTTTATATGTCTATACTTTATTTTACAATAATCATTCTCTAATGCAATCTTTTTCTCGTTTTGAAATCATTTTAAAAGCAAAATTATTTTTGAAATGTTTATAATGGTGAAATGAAATTAGGTTTAATTAATTTTTGGAATCTCTTTTCTTATATATATGATTCCTTAAAATTAAGTTTAAAAATAATGATACAAAATTAAAGAATAAAAACAAATATGATAACATTAATTATTTTCGAATCATTAAATGAAAATTATAAATATTATATAAAATAAATATTTCTACAAAACCGGATATAAATACTATTTTGATATTCTAATTCAGTTTATGTTTGGCTCAGAAGCCTAAAACAATATCACAGGAATTACTAGATATTATTATGAATTATATTTTTGTATAAAAAATCTAAGTACATTGTTTTTAGTTTCAAACTGTGTGTTTATGCAAGCGTGATGAAATAGTTTTAGCACTTAAAACCAAGGTATCCGACCATGTGCCATGCATCTTTCTTAAAAAAATTGAGATATGATAATCTTTTTTGGGTTTGTGGATTTCTGTAAATTATGAGAAAAAAGATAAAAGTGTACAGAACTTTTTTTAAATATCAAAATGAGAAAAAAATGCTGAAAATATACTTAAACCCGCCTCACTCTGAATAAAATGTTTATATGTTCGAGTTTTTAAATTTTCTAACATTTATATGTTACACAGCCATTTATTTTTGAAACAATTTTAAAGATATAAGAAATATTAAATTTTTTACAAAATAGGACATTTTATGTTAAACACTATACAAAATCCCTTAAAAACCAGTAAAAAAGAAAAAAAAAAGTAAGTCAATTCCTACTTAGGCCAACAAAGAAAATTTTCATTTTAGTTACTTTTTATTAAATGATTATAATTAATATATAAATATCTATATACATATGACACAGAAACACAGTATTAAGAGGCAAAATAGAAAGCAATTTTCCGTTTTCCTTTCTATATATGGTGTTGAACAACTATTTTCGTTTGTTGCTATTTATTCATTAATTAAATTTAATTATACCAATAAAATATTATAGTAAAATGAAATCACATTCTCAGATATTAGGACATCTCAGGTGAGATTTGAACCCACATCCTTCGGATTAGAAGTCCAACGTGCTACACATTGCACTACAGGGACACAACGAGCCATTTTCCTTTTTATATATGGTGTTGGACTATTATCTTGTTACTATTTATTCATCAATTAATGAATTAATATTTGAAAAACTGTATTAACATCAAGTGTCATTCATTACAAGGTTTAAAAAATGTATTTGAACTTGAGTGGATGAATAAAAGTATTTTATTAACGATTGAAAATTTGAAGATATATATATATACCGGGTGGCCATAATTAAACGACCCTACTTTAAAATTGTCTACAGACGAAACTATTGTTCAGAAAGTTGCAAAATTCTGTGTCCGACATAAAGAAGGGATGGGAATTTGTTTGAGCGAATAAAAAAAAAAAAGAAGTTCAAAATTTCGCCACTAGAGGGCGCTTTTGAATGAATGCCACATTTATTACCGGTTTTCTATTTGTATTTTATCGCTTTTTTATCCACAGGACACAGTAACACAAGAACTGATACTCATTAAAAAACACAATCTCTAAAATGAACTGCAAACTTTAATTAAACTTCGATGACTAATTTTCAAAGGATTGACCCGAAGGAAGACGAAAATATGCAAATTTTTTCGACGTCACACAGCAACTGTTATAAAAGCAATAAACTTTCACGGAAGATTAGTTTATTTTCAGTGTGCTCGAGCATCCAACGTGCAGGCTAGTACAAGTGTTCGCCGTGTGGCAAAAGCATTGGATCTGCCTCGTTCAACTGATCAGAAGATCATGCGAAACATCCTACGTTACTATCCATACAAGCTTCAACTTGTGCAGGAATTGCTTCCACATGATTTCGAGAATCGACATCTGTTGTCACTGCAGTTTCTTGCTCGTTTGGAAGTTGATCCAGAATGGCCTTGGAATATCCTCTGGACAGACGAAGCACACTTTCATTTGGACGGTTCGGTGAATTCTCACAACTACCGAATTTGAGAAACATACAATCCACATTCCACCTTACAAGTTCCGCTACACTCACTAAAAGTAACGGTGTGGTGTGGGGTTTCCGCGTCTTTTATTCTTGGCCCGTATTTTTCAAGGAATTAGGTGCTGGAGGTCCAGTAACATGTTCTATCACTAAACAGCGATATGCATCGTTATTACGGAATGAAATTATTCCGGAACTGCAAGCACGTCAGTGCCTTTCACGCATAATTTTTATGCAAGATGGAGCTCCTACACACATTACACGTTGTGTTAAGGACGTTCTCAAACATCACTTCACAGAAGAACGTGTGATCAGCCGACAATTTCGTCATCTATGGCCTCCCCGATCGCCTGACTTCAATCCATGCGATTTTTGGCTTTGGGGCCAATAACTTTACCTGATCTTAAAGACAGTATTTCACGACATGTACTTAACATTTCCCAGAACGCACTGCGGTCAACGGAGGGAAATGCTATCTTACGATTTCAAATAGTAGCTGAACATGATGGTCATCATGTTGAGCATTTATTATTGTAACAAAATTTATAAACTGTTATAAATGTATGTATGCTAAGTATTAATGTATGCTAAATATAATTTCTATCAAAAACGCCCTCTAGTGGCGAAATTGTGAATTAATTTTTTTATTCGCTCAAACAAATTCCCATCCCTTCTTTATGTCGTACACGGAATTTTAAAACTTTCTGAACAATAGTTTCGTCTGTACACAATTTTGAAGTAGGGTCGTTTAATTATGGACACCCGGTATATATACATGTATAAAGAGATTTGTGGACTAATAGTAGGAATTTAAAAAGCTTTTTAATACTCTGTATATAAATTTTGCAATTATGCAGTGCTGCCTATAAAGGTAGATAAAATAATCTAATATTGCAAATCATCTTCATAACTTAATAACTTTTCCTTGTCCCCATTTCAAATTTTCCATTTGGGGAGGGGGAGGAAGGAAACTCACTTTGCCTAAGACGTGTTTTAAAGTACTTAACTGCATGCTGCACACAAATGGCATCCACCCTTATTAAAACAATTGTATAGAGCAGCGGTTCTTAAACTTTCGATCGCCACGCCCCTTACCCCCTTTATGTATCAGGGGGACATTGTGGATTCCAAAGCTTTTGGAAATCCCTCCCTGACTTAATATTCTTGATTAAAATACAAGTTACAGTAGAGTTTCTTCATTGGGGACTATTTAGTAATCTAGTCTAGAGTAGCACATCTTTTCTTCCACGAGGCCTTTCAAAATCGTATGTAAAAGAGGGAAATCTCAACGTTACATGAAGGACTCCGTACACCCCAGGAGCCTATGGACTACAAGTTAAAAACCGCGGTTGTAATGGACAATATAAAAAAAAAATTTAGAAATACGTAAAATTTACACAGAAATTTGCTTTTATCTTGTCATACTTTGTGCTAATTTGAAATTGATTTGTTTATTTATAACTACTGGCCATAAATTAAAAAAAAATTCTTCAATCTAACATTTAATTTACACACATATATTTTATGAAACTTATTATAAGTATTGTTATATTCTGATGTGGAACCTTAGGACATTATGAATCAAAGTGACTGAATTTATGATAATTCTAGTTAAGGGGATTATCTGAAGATGTAGTTTTGCCTGATGAGAGGTTGATGTATTTGTTGAAAATGAAGATATGAAGAGGGTATAATACCAAACTCTACAGAGGTATATACTAAATACTGTGATACTACAGAGGCATAATATCAAAAATTATAATGAACAGCTGTGAAGTAAAAACTGGACCACCATTTTTTTTTTGTATTCGATATATATGATAGAATCAGATATCTTCCTCGATTTATTACAAACAAATTTGCATCAAAATGTATAGATATGAAGGTTACAAATCTAGAACTCCTGTTTTTTGTACCACATGAAATTATTTTTTATACCTTTGCTTATAAGAAATAATTGTTTTGAAACATTTCATTTAAAAACTTAATTGTAATTAAACTTTTAAAAAGGATTCATTAAAATAAATGTCATTGAAAAAAAATTGGGTTTCTAAATTGCTGCAGTTAATACCTGAGGTGCACATATCCAACATATACGAAGTGCATATTCCTCAACATAACCACGATAATTTTTTCCTTGCATTTTTGTACTTCTGACTATACTATAAGAAAAATAAAAAACTACAAAAAAATTCCTGTATTTAAAATATGTTAGGTCTGAAGAGATTTAAGAAAATTTATGAAATTATTAAAATTCCTCAGCTCAGTACCTATAAAATTATTCTTCAGAAATGCAAGAAAATAGACATTCTCTTTACATTGTTTAGTAATTTATCATCTTAAATTAATTGCCTCACGTCTTGGTGTCTTAGAAAATTTATCTAAGCTATCAAAAGTTTATTTATATATATAAAAAGAGAATTTTTTATAATGATGAGAGGGGAGTAGGTGACCCTAAAGCCCAACTGTCTAACTCCGAGGGTTCCATACCTGAAAGGTAGTAACTCGAGCTTGCCGCGACACTTGTAGTCAGTGGCGTAACGGAGAATACTAGGGCCCTCCTGGAAAGTCAAATTTTGGCCCCCAAGCCGGATCATACAAAGGGTACGTACTTGGCGTCAGAGTCCGGTTTTGGGTCCCCTACAATTCTGGACCTCCGTAAAGCGGGGGTGTACGTTACGCCACTGATTGCAGTAGTCAGCCAGACACAAAATAGTAAAAAAATAATAAAAAACATTATAATCAGTTGGTTATTTTTTGATTACTAGGCTAACTCAATGTATAAGGGGATGAGAAGATAAATTATCTAATACAAAAATCAAATGACACTTATCTGTAAACATCAAACGATTTGCAGTTACTTTGACAATCAGTATCTAAATAAATTGAGTAGACAAATCGAATCCGACGCACATTGAAATCTGGATGTTGAATATTTCATGATTCTAACTCTTTTAATAGTAGGTAAATGATTAAATCTAGGTAAGGAATTGCTGATTGAATCAGTAAAAGCTCACACTAGTTATGTAAATCTTAGCTAGCTATTTTTACCCGAGCAAAACCCTCATTCTGTGTACCACAAATACTCTGTATTTTTCGTTTCCACTCTGTTGGAATTTGCATATTGTTATATATCTTATAATTTTGGATGTATAATTTGTATGGCAACGGTAAAACCGGATTGCTCTCGCTATTTATACTGGTGCATCTAACACCACAGTTTGAATGAATGTAAAAGTGAATGAATTGCGTTATTAAAGAAATGAACTGCTGAATGTGTGGTTGTTGGTATTTTATTCCTGGTACATTAAGTCCGGAAGAATAAACACACTCCAAGTAAGTACTAGACAAATTTTCCATAAAACTTCAAAAAAAAGAAGTTAGTTCTGCCAGGGAAACCTTGCAAGATAGCCCACTACAATTTTATTATTCTCAATTGTTAGCCAATATTTTTAATAACAAACAAAAAAACTACATATTATGCATAATTTTTTAAAACTTGATCATAGAATAATATTTATAACAAAAACCAAATTTTTTATCTTCACAATAAGGATGTAATTTACACTTATATCCTCAAATTAATGAAAATTTAGAGCCACGCGGAAATTGAACTCTAAAAAATATATATACGTATATCACCCGTAAAATGACTATACACATCTTCAAGACTCATACAAATTGCAGGAAGCCACCAGATCACACCGATACACACAATGACGAGAGTTTAGTGAGTGAGTGAATATTAACGTCACACTGTTCAGCTACACGAGGGCTTTTTGGTGACGGACCTAGTAATTTTTAACCATGGTCAAGTGACGAGGATGACACGTTAGCTGCCACCCCCTTCTCCTTACTACCACATCACTACAACGGGAGGACGTTTGAGCTCTCGACAGATTTAAATGACATGAGTGTAAGAGGGATATATATAAAGGGTGTTTTTTTAGAGGTATAGAAATTTAAATTGCAATAAAACAACGATGTATTATTCGACTGACATGAATTTTTTTATTCGAAAGATAATCTTGTGGCATTACATTTTAAATATGATTTCTGGCATATGACTACCATGGCTGGCTCGGATGTAGTCCAATCTGGACGTCCAATTTTCGATGACTTTTTCCAACATTTGTGGCCGTATATCGGCAATAACACGGCGAATGTTGTCTTCCAAATGGTCAAGCGTTTGTGGCTTATCCGCATAGACCAATGACTTTACATAGCCCCACAGAAAATAGTCTAGCGGTGTTAAATCACAAGATCTTGGAGGCCAATTTACAGGTCCAAAACGTGAAATTAGGCAGTCACCAAACGTGTCTTTCAATAAATCGATTGTGGCACGAGCTGTGTGACATTTTGCGCCGTCTTGTTGGAACCACAGCTCCTGGACATCATGATTGTTCAATTCAGGAATGAAAAAGTTAGTAATCATGGCTCTATACCGATCACCATTGACTGTAACGTTGAGGCCGTCATCGTTTTTGAAGAAGTACGGACCAATGATTCCACCAGCCCATAAAGCGCACCAAACAGTCAGTTTTTCTGGATGTAACGGTGTTTCGACATACACTTGTGGATTAGCTTCACTCCAAATGCGGCAGTTTTGTTTGTTGACGTAGCCATTCAACCAGAAGTGCGCTTCATCGCTAAACGAAATTCGCTTATGAAAATCCGGAACAACGGCAATCTCGTTTTGGGCCCATTCGACGAATCTGTTCAGGCGTGAGTCTATTCATGATGAATTGCCAAACCAAACTGAGAATAAATCACTTGACAGCTGTTAAATCGGTCGCCATCTTGGAAAGTAATGCCAACTTAAACTTCTATACCTGGGAAAAAAACACTCTTTATATACGAAGTACACACAGGCAAAGAAGTAAAATTGTTCGCAAGCGCTTTATAAACCTTTCAGTGCAAAAATCGTATAGTTATGACACAAAGTCATAACGGGTGAAAGCACTGGTGAATTAAAAGATAAAACAATAGAGTTTGAAGCATAAAGACATTTTTAATGTGTTAATTTGATGTGAATTGCAAATATAAAAAAAGGCTATTTTAGAATATTTGCCACTTTCTGAGTCTGCTGTTTTAATATATATAAAGCAGAAAAAAGGGACTTTTTTCACTTATTACGCCCATGTGAATCAAATTTTGAAAATCCCCTACTTATCTGATCTCTGATCAGTAAAAGTAACATGTATTCCAAATTTCAAGGCTCTAGGTTTGGTAATTCATAAATTAGATATTTTTTTCATATAAAACGCCCTCGCGCAATCTTACTTGGGTGTTAGTTTTCCCAAACTCTTTCCTAGAGGACCTCTAATCCATGTATAGAACAACCTGCTAAATTCCAAATCTGGAAGTCCAATAGCTCGAAAAAGGGATTATCTATGATCCATAAGCACTTCTTTTACCCCTCACAAACCTCTTGAAAGCCAATTTTCGTAAAAGCCTCTTTTGTAGAGCTTTTCTGCTATATGAAAGGAACACGCATACAAAATTTCAAATCTGTAGGTCTAAAATTGTTCAAACAAATTCACATTCGTATTTATAATGTTATTAGGATGTATATACCAATCATTGTTATTTTATAATTATTTATAAAATTTTTATTATGATTTTGTGAACCTGATGAGTACGAAAGTATATTCTTCAATGCAAGATGTCTTATATCTCATAACATTTTTCTTTAATTTACCCTTATACATTTTTATACTTCACGAAAACTACTGATGTAGAATACATGTGCGTGAGTACAGGAGCATGTATGTGCACGCGTGCATGAGTGAGAGAGAGAATTAAAAAAGTTTTTTAAGATAAGAGCGAAAAGTAAGAGAAATATAAAAGACTTCTTCAGTTTTGAAGCCATATATGAATCAACATCTTTTGTTAAAAAAAAGTCTTATTTTAGATAAAACATTTTTCTAGGCACACGAAACAAATTGATTTTGGCGTATCAAATAAGAGTTCTAATTCTTTCTCCAGGCAAACTTATTTTCATTTGCGAAGCCATACTTGTATGAATTTTGGATTTCAGATTAGGCAGACAGGCGAATAGTGTGAAAAAATCAGCATTTTTTTTTAAATGTCTTCCAGTGACAGTGAATAATTAACTCAACATCTTAAGAAATGACAAAAATTTGCTAGAGAAGATTCTGTTTCATTAAAATTATTTTAATGAAAGGGTCGGTATTTTCTCATTATTACAGGGCTAGTAATATTTTTTTTACATCACCGAGCGTGCCTCGAAGAAAACTTAAATGAAAAGAAGCAAATTACTGATTTAATTTTCTTATCTCAGTGTTGAATTCACAGGGTGGTCAGTATAAAAACTGGAAGCTGAATATTTTAAAATATCTTTAAATAGTGCTTTTTCTTTAAAATCGCTTATTATTACGAAATGCATTTGTTTGGAATTAATTAATAAAGAAACAATACTTTTTTTTACATCCCGTTCTTTGTTGTAATAAAATGTTTTTTCCCCTTTTTTATATCTATGTGGTCGCGGTAGTCGATTTGTCAAAGGTGTGAACTTGTGGCTATCATGTGACGAATCTGTACGGAACTTTTCCACTAATCTTCTTAGGCGTCTTTCTGGGGAATATAAATTCGCGTTTATATTTCCAATCAACCCCAAAAAGAGGTACGGGATATTTAAATTAGATAAGGTATTTAAGTCGAGGGTTGCGAGATAGCAAGAGAGATGATGGTAGGCTATTGAGCCAGTAACTTTAAACGCATTACTAGAAGATTCAAGGAGATTAGATTCGTGAAGACGTCGTGCTGCGAGACGTACCAGAAAGCTGATATAAGCCAGCGGTAAATATAATTTACGTACGCTTAAAGTAAGCGTCAGTTTGAGCGACTTAGTTAATGAAAGTTAAGAATTCGAATACGTGTGTTTCTCGGATCTCCTATTTCGGTAAACGTTACTTGAGTTTGAGCTAGATTATTAATTAGTTGTATTCTTAGTAATTTAATTTAATATAAAGGCAGATCCCTTTAAGAGACGTAACATTATCGTATTATATGTTATCAGAGATTTTTGAGAAAATTATAATAATAAATAAATATTATTCAAAATGGCTCTTAGTGGTTCTTTGCCTCAAATTAATTTTAGTGTTCAAGGTGTGACCCAGGGGGGTCATCACAATCGTTGCCAGGTCGTTTGCTTGAGTTCCGGTTCCAATGAAGGCTTGTCATGCCGAAGCATTGGTACATGTTGAATCCATCGAGGCTCAAATTCCTTGTGGTATGAAAGTTTGGAATGTGAGGTGTCAGCTCAGGTGTCGTTCTCTCCCCTTAGGTTCGAGGTTCAAATTTACAAGGCTCGCCACCAATAGCTCTCGGGAGCGTAACGTTAATAAAAAGCTTAATTAAATCATATACCTCCATAATAATTTATTGAAAATATTTATTTTGTTTCAAAAGGCTACATATTGGCACCTTAACCTTTGTAGACACGGTAAGTCCCCCATTGTGAGAACCATTTCATTGCAGCACCATCTAGTAACGGCATTCGTTACCAAATTTGAACTGTAAAGTCCTAAGCATATAAGTGATGACACTTAGTTGGTATTTTGAAGATTTATTTTCCAAGCACACAGGACAGTTCACAGACATTAAATAATTTACATTATACACAAGTTTTATGTAAAAATCATTAATATTCCGAGCGTTGACATTTGTAGAGAGATGATCCCTTATACGCTCGCTGATGGAGCTAAAAATACAATCTCTCTTGTCGAGAGAAAATCACACATTTTCTAAATTTCTACACGCTCACGGATGGAGCACACAAATCTGGGTCTCTCTCGTCGAGAGGAAATCTCCGTCTCCAGATCTCCACTCTGCGCTCACTGGCGGAGCCCACAGAATCGACTGCTCTCGTCGAGAGGTAAACACCGACTGACTTTGGCTTGACACTCACGCATGCGAAGTGATATGGATCAGTCCATGTTTCCACCTAGAGTTTTAGAAGAGGTATAGAGTTCGTTACAGACCGCTCGAATTAATTTTAATTCAAGCTCTCATCGGATACGGAATATTTGCCGCGAGTACTCGAGACAAATTGGTACTCAATGGATCTTTTACATGCCAACATAATCATATGACATGCTTCCCTACCATTTTTGCATCTAGAAAACCTATTGAATCCGGCCGGGGTCGAACCGTCGACCTTGAGTAACTGATATACAGTGGGTAATCGGTTAACGAACACTTTCACGAAAGATTTTTGTGTTCGGATAACGAACACTTTCAAGAAAGATTTTTTGTGTTTGGACAACGAACACATATTCGGAGGTGATCACGGAGACACCCCTTAAATTATGGATGAAATTTTGACAACTGCTAGATATCTGAAATTGGAGCTGAACGAGGATGACATAGAAGAGATCATAATGGGACAAGAAGATGAACTGACGATAGAAGAACTCCAAGAAACACAGCGGAATGTGTCTCCTGAACAAGAAGAAGGCGAAAGAGGACCAATGCCGACATCTGCCATTAAAGATCTTTTGAAAAAGTGGGCGGATGTCAGAGCAATGGTCTTAGAATGGCACCCAAACCAAGCTGATGTCAGTAGGGTTGGGATCTTTACAACAACAATGTTATTAATTACTTCGCGAAAATCCTGAAAAAGAGAGAAAAGCAATCGACATTGGGCATGTTCTTCAACGCCCCATAAGCAAAAAATGAAAAGGACTGATTAATATTCAAGACTTTATATGTATGTATTATTTTTTTAAAAAACTTACTAAGAAATTATACATTTCTTAAAATTTAGTTTTTAGGGTCTCCAGAACGAATTAATCGATTTCACATAGAAGTCTATGGTGAATCGATGATCGGTTAACGAACAATTCTGATAGCGAACATAGTCTTGGAACGGATTATGTTCGTTAACTGATCACCCACTTTATTTGTGTTAAATAATAATAAAGGAGAGGATTGTATATGAACTAAACGTGTGCATTCTAATGAATATGCATCTAAAGAGATGTATATCTTGTATGCATTCACGAGCGCACTAATACTACGTTGCTAATTCTTGATGTATTTCCCAAACTTTTTGTCTTGCCATTTTTTTCGGTTCTGGGTAGACTCCAGCTTACCTAGTATTGAATTTTTGCCAATTTATCAACTTAAGTGTCTTTTGGACTTCAAGTATAGAGTTATTTACTTTAAAAGATTTCAGTTTCTAACCGTAGATAAGTAAAGTGTTTAAAACTTAAGAAACACATGCTAATTAAATAAATATTTGGTTATACTGCATAAAATAACTAAGCAACAAACAAATGCTTTTCATGGTAGCGTTGAATCTGATGCTTCAATAAAAAATTTTCAACGAATGACAATACAATAATTTAAGAATTTTGTTGCATTGTCTTGATCAGGATCATCAGGACTAAAGCTTTCCCATTTTCAAATTTCATCTCGCATCTGCCAACTAATTCCAGATCCCATTTCCAGATCTGGCGACTAAACGATTAAGTTACAACATATTTTGATTAAGTATATAAGGGTGTTTTTTAGTTTTTTTAAACTGTAATTTATTTGAAGATAGGCTCTACGTATTGCAAGGATGACTGAAAGTTACAGAAATAGTGCAATGAGTTTTCTCATTTTTACAATTGGATATAATAGTTTTCTTTATTTAGATGTTTTGAACTTAAATGGTGTGCCTGAAATGTCAAATGTGTTTTGATATCGTGTTTCAAAACCATTTAATGCGGCATGATAATTTTTAAGTTGCGAATCTATACATAGTCCAAGGAGTTTTTGCTCATGAAAATGTAGTTTTAAAATGATTAAGGTACACGCACGCACGCATGCACTCGTTTCTCATATCTACGATAGGGAAATTGATCCCGGAGTATTCATTTTTAAACGCCCATTGTAGTTCTAAGTATGCAATATTACATTAGCTCTAGATAGAATTAATGTTAATCTTTTTGCATAAGAAATTCTCCAATCTGATACTTGTGAGTTAAATTAAAGAGGGAAAAAACACGAGGAATCTTCCCCATTTTTAGAAAATGACAGTACAGAGCCAAAAAACAAACAAACAAACAAATCGGGAGCTGTTTGTTGTCCGGGACCGAAAAAGGACGGGACGGTTGATAACCTTTTCGATTAACATGTCCCTGATTCCCATTCAAGCGTAGGGTATCGCTCTTGTAAAGTTCCCGGTTATTCGATAAAAGTAATGTCGGTCAATCATAGAGATAAAAATCTTTTTCGATTTATTGGAGTTTTTCTGTATATATATATATATTTTTTAGAAAGTATTCCTTTACAGTAGACGGTAGATTTATTTTATGACAAGATAAGAGGAATATGAGTAATACATAAGATAAATTATCCATAGTTTCCAGACGAATTATTCTTTCAAAGGGAAGAATGGTATTAGAAAAGCTAATGAAGGATACTTCACTCATTCTAGAAAAAAACGCAAAGAGCTAGTTCTGCTATGATTCTGATAGTTTTGATAGAGGTAGATGATTTTATACAAAAAATTTCATACGGAAAGAAACTGAAATGTTAAATGGAAAATTTGATTATTTCTTGAGAGAGAATAATGTGTACAATAACTTATATTATATTTTCAATTCAAAAATATTAGGTTAGGGAAAAAGAAATACATTATTTTTAAATGAATTTCAAGATTTTATTTAACATGTTTCGAATTACCAATTTTTGTCAAATATGCACCGTTTTGTTCTGTAATTTGTTGCCATTTTAAAGGTAGCGTCACAACGCCTCTCTCATAGAAGTCTTGATTTCCATTGGCGAAAAACTCAAGTAATCGGTTTCTTTAATCTTCTCTTGAAGCCAATTTCCTATCCATAAGGAAGTTTTGCAATACAAGAGCATGATAATCGCTGGCGAGTTACTATAGACGTGTATGGACTGGTGTTGTCTCGATGGAGGATAACACCTCTCCTATTGACCAATTCAGTGCGATTCTGATCAATTGCCAGCTTCAAATGCTTTAATTTTGACAGTAGAGATCCATATTTAGTGTTTGGCCACATGGAAGTAACTCATAATAAATAATTCCTTTTTAGTCCAACCAAATGCACAGAATAACTTTCGTGGTTTGGCTACCGTTTGAGCTGCTTCACTGCTCTTTAACCTCGATGGGTTTTGTACAATGTTGTCATATGTAACCTATTTCTCATCCTCAGTCACCATCCGTTTGAGAAATAGGTCAATTTCATTCCGTTTGGTTAAGACCTCGCAGATGGAAATTCTATCCATCATGTTTTTTATGTTAATTGGTGTGACACCCAAACATATTAAGCTTCTTTTTGAGTCCAGCTTTGTGCAAATGGTTTAAAACTATTTTATGGTTAATCTTTAGGTTCTGGACAATATTACAACTACTAATATGCAGGGCAACTTTGATCATCTCTGTGATTTTATCGACGTTTTTGGCGAGGGGCATACCTAAACGGAATCGACGAAACCAAATTGTACGTAATTGGTTGAACTGGAACCACAAATACCATTCCAATTTCAGCCTCATGGTTTGCACTTTCGCCTTTATCAAAGAAAAACCATAAAATGTACGGAATATTATTTTTGTTGACTTCCATTTTTAACACCCTGTAATTCACAGCTGAATGAACCAAACAAAAAATAGCAAAATAATTTTTTGTGCAAAATGTAACTTTTTCAAAGCGTCTAAAACTGATATTGTTTGATCGATGTTTTACGAGATATTAACCACTACAGCCATCTACCGAAAAAATAACGGATTTCTTTTTTCCCAACCTAATATAATCCTATAATCCAAATTTTCCCCTTCGCCTAATTTTTGTACTCTTTTCTCCAAATTTTACACCCTGCCAAATGAAGACATTATGTTTCATCAGACTGAACTTAATCAGCTCCTTTACTCGATAGATTGTTCAATTCCAAATAGAACCAAACAAACCCACAAAATTAATAATACAACCCACAAAAACTTATAATGCGATTGTTAACTATATCATTTTTTATATTTATTACGGCATACCTCCATGTCTTTTAAACATATATAAAAATAGATTTTTATTTATCATTTGTGTTAAAAACGAAGAGGAAAAAAGATGCTGCTTATAAAGGGTGTTTTTTTTAGAGGTATAGAACTTTAAATTGCAATAAAACAACGATGTATTAGTCGATTGACATGAATTTTTTTTATTCGAAACATAATCTTGTGGCATTACATTTTAAATATCATCAAGCAAGGTGTAGATTCATCGAATGGGCCCAGAACGAGATTGCCGTTGTTCCCGATTTTCATAAGCGAATTTTGTTTAGCGATGAAGCGCACTTCTGGTTGAATGGCTACGTCAACAAACAAAACTGCCGCATTTGGAGTGAAGCTAATCCACAAGTGTATGTCGAAACACCGTTACATCCAGAAAAACTGACTGTTTGGTGCGCTTTATGGGCTGGTGGAATCAGTGGTCCTTCTTCAAAAACGATGAAGGCCACAACGTTACAGTCAATGGTGATCGGTATAGAGCCATGATTACTAATTTTTTCATTCCTGAATTGAACAATCATGATGTCCAGGAGCTGTGGTTCCAACAAGACGGCGCAAAATGTCACACAGCTCGTGCCACAATCGATTTATTGAAAGACACGTTTGGTGACCGCCTAATTTCACGTTTTGGACCTGTGAATTGGCCTCCAAGATCTTGTGATTTAACACCGCTAGCCTATTTTCTCTGGGACTATGTTAAGTCATTGGTCTATGCGGATAAGCCACAAACCCTTGACCATTTGGAAGACAACATTCGCCGTGTTATTGCCGATATACGGCCACAAATGTTGGAAAAAGTCATCGAAAATTGGACGTCCAGATTGGACTACATCCAAGCCAGCCATGGCAGTCCTATGCCAGAAATCATATTTAAAATGTAATGCCACAAGATTATGTTTCGAATAAAAAAAATTCATGTCAATCGAATAATACATCGTTGTTTTATTGCAATTTAAAGTTCCATACCTCTAAAAAAAACACCCTTTATCTGAATAACAAAAGAATTTCCTTTGTGTCTTCTTTGGTATATACTATTGACTCTGTTAGCTTAGTAGTCATGGTCACAAGCCTGCGGTTGGCGTATCATAAGTGCAAGCCATAATGCCACTAAAGACCACAATGTAGAAGGGCAAATGTACGTTAAATCTGTTGTGGCTGAAAATCATCACGTGCATGGTATGGAAGTTAGAATAGAGTGGTACCAGCTCAAATGTTGTACTTGTCATTTGACCATTGTTCAGAATTACGAGGTCTGTCCCCAATATCCCACGTGTTGCCTTATAGTACGACGCTAATTTTTCTCACTCACCAAGCATGTATGGCCGTGTTACCCTAGTGGTCATGGTCACGAACTTTTGTTCATCATTGTTCCTGTCGAGTCATGGAGCCACTGAAGACTCTTAGGGGAGAGTGCTTTGATTGATTGATTGAATATTAATGTTGCACTGTTCAGCTGCACGAAGGCTTTTGGCAATGGACCACGTAATTTTGAACCATGGTCAAGTGACGTGGACGACACCTGAGCTGGAACCCCTCTCCTAACTACCACACCACACCAACGGGAGGACATTTCAGCTCTCGACAGATTTAACGTACATCGCTGCCCTACACGGCGGGTCTTTAGTGGTACTGGGCTCGAACGCGTGACAAGGCAAGCCACGATCCGATACCTATACCACTCGGCTACCGCGGCCATTAGGGGAGAGATCAAATTCACATTAAAACTGTCGAAGCTCAAAGTCCTCACGTTGGTGTGATGTGGAAGTTCGGGATGTGTGATGCCTCCTTGTCACGGGATCATGTTTCAAAATTACGAGGTCTGTCGCTAATAGCTGAAGTTTTTCTTTATAGTGCTGCGTTAATAAATGCTTACTGACTTGGAAAGTACTTAGAAAAACATTCTAAAACCCTTTACTTTCCAAACCAATCTGTGTTTTACAGAAAGTTCTGACGTAAATCTCAATTTGTACATACAAATACAAAATTTTAGGTTTATTGCTTCAATTTTTTCACTTAAAGGGAATAGACAACCGAGTACTAAAACTAATTAATCAACACCAGATTTTCATAGTTGTCTGTCTATTATGATTGGTTCATATATTGTCCAATGACGAGGTCATGCTGAGGATGACAACTCATTATTACTTGAATATGTCAACAATCAAATGGAATTGCTTGCTGTCCGCACCATAAATTATCGTCTGAGGCAGGCTAGAATCGTTTGGGCGTGAAGGAGAAGGGATTGGAATAAAGGGGAGTGTATGAGATAAGGGCTCGGTATTAGTATATCCGCGCGAACAACTTAATAATTCAGGGAATCAGTTACCCAAGTGAACACTCTTGACATGGTGTTGGTGAGATTTTCGAAGGGGTGGGCACTGGGTGATATAATCTGCAGAAAGGAATTAAATATTTAAGCCTGACTTCATGGATTTTCGGATTCAGTTAATGTCGGGGAGGGACATCTTTGGAATTCGATTAACGTTCTTCCAATAACTTATAGAAGACAAGTAAATATTTATTTATAAGTATTAAGTTTTATATATTTAGATCTCAAGTGCGGTAATAAAAACTTCTGTGTACAGTGAAAATCGGTTAACAGGAAACTAAGAGGACCGAAAGAAATATTTTCTCATGTTAAAAGAATTTCGTGTTAAGGTATCCGACTACTTGCGACAGCTATTTTTTTTTTTTAAAGAATGGAGATTTTTTGTGGTTTTTAGATTTATTTAGTTCATTTTAAGAAAAAAAAAGGCTAAAATAAGAAGAGAAAAATAAATTATATTATTACTAAAATGGGAAAAAATGGGTAAAAATGGACAAAAAATTACATAAACGGGGCACTCTCTATACAAATAGTAAATAAACAAATTCTCAATTTTTTAATTTTGATGTATTACTTTGCTATTTCTTTTTGAAATGACTTTTAGGATAAGAGATATTTTAATTTTTACAAAAACTGGAGAACTCTTTACCTTAGCTATTATATGAAATTGTTGAAAAAAACAGTGATTATATTCACATAAAGAACTGTAAATTTTGTAATAAAACAGTGATTGTTAAATATGAAGGTTAAAACACTTCTACTGTTATACGGAACACACACACACACACAATTTCAGCAAATTGTTTAAAAAACTTTTTGAGCAATGGCTGTCTCCCATTTGAAATTTTAGGAAAAAAGCACATTTCGAGTAAAACGCATTTTAAAGATTGACATCTTATGTAAAGTTATGGCATCTGATTTTACAAAAACACTTGTAGTTTTTGTTCCAGTGAATGGAAAATAAAAACCTTAGTATTTTTATAAAGCTAATAAGATAGTCTAGAAATTAAAATCACAAAAAATTATAAATTTTTTAAAATAATCATGATTTTAGGGTAATAGGATACCTTAAAGGACATTGCAAAAAACACATGTTTAACAAAACTAAGTTTATTAGAGTACATTTTTATTTTCATAGATATGTATTTTTGCATGCATTTCATAAAATTCAATGAGACTAAAACATTAAAAAAAACCTAATGAAATTTAAAACAAAATTTTCAATTTTTTAGATAAACAAAACATTTAGTGAGTTTTTGGAAAATAATCTGATATTTTTGTTTGTATTGTCTTTTATTAAGCATCAAATTGTCTACAAATTGTCCGATGTCGTCCCTTTTCTTATTCTTTTCACCTTTCTAATATACGTCTAAATAAGCGCATATTTTCCGTGATGTTCATCATTTTAGATGACTTAGGAAGATAAGCTGTTTTATTCATTTCATTTTCGTTGCCGTAATTTGCATCAATGATATTTTTTGAGCTTTGAACAAACTCTAAAATGTCTTTGTCTGCCATAATTGGAACTGTACACACATTATCCTCTACAGCAACGGATTATTTTGATAATATAGTGGAACAGTCCAATAATACAGAAATTTTTTTTCTCAAGCACCTCTCTCTTAAATCTCGCCTGCACGGTTGGTGTTTTTGGTATTTTTTCATTCCATGAAGAGAAACTTTTCATGTTAAGCGATTTTCGTTTCGTGTTAAGGTAAAATATGCATGAAAGCACATAGTAGTTTATCAGTACCGTTGTATTATTTCGTGTTAACCGATATTTCGTCTTAAGCGTTTTCGCATTAAACGTAAATTTCACTATATAAGTATATTCCCCTTTAATAAAACCATTCTTTTAAGTTATTTTGTTGTATTAATACTATACATGGTGTTATTTTTGGTTACAATACTACAATATTTAATATATAGTGTGTAAGTAATTTATATTTTGTATGAAATCGAATAGAATATGAAAACTTAAAGCGCGTGAAAAATTCCAGTAGTCTGCTAAATCAGATAGTTGAATATCTTTACTAGTACATGTCTTTTCATTTTGCCATAATATATAAATACTGTCATTTATATAACCAAGCAAAATGAAAAGAAAAAATCTTTCTACACGAATACTAAAAACACTTCTATTTACCCCCGTCGTCTTTTCATTCCTGCCACCATTCTTTTGTATCACCGAATTCTTTCGTCCCCATCGATTCCACTTTCGAATGTTTTTACGTTTCGTTTCCCAACAAGGAACTAAGAGAGGGACGGACCCCTTTCCTCAAACGATTTTCATTCTCCTGTAACGCAAACCTATCCACCACCCTCTAGGCTACATTCAATAAAGACATTCTAAATTTCGGGAATGAAACAGGAACTGAAGCGAGACGTCTGCTGCCGTTTTCACTATTTTTAGAGGGAAAAACTCCCTCTTCTAGGGAAAAGAATGGAGGGTTTGTGACAAGGTTCGTCGCAGCGAGAGATGGAAGACATCGAGCCTGATTGTGAATGTTGGTTCGGGTTTCGGAAGATATATTTTTGCCAGAGATGGGAGAAGATCTTTCGGAGCATTTTAACACGTTTGGAAGCTTCTCTTTTATCTTCTTTGCTTTGATGGAAAGAAATAGAATTCGTTCAGGCAAATGTATTTGCTGAAATTGATACAAAGTTTGTGAAGAGTATATTCGAGCTGTAATGGAGAATAAAAATATTTTGTTGTGATAAAAGTAAACGTATTTCATTCAAATTAAAGCAGTTTTAATTTTCAATGGAAAGGAATTACTTTTAATAAAAAAAAATGTACAGTTAAAATTTTTTTAATTAAAAGAGTTTTTTTTTTATGTTGGTTGCATTTTACAACACAACCCTTAGTTGACATGGCGAGTGAGTGTGACTGAATGAATATTAATGTCGCACTATTCAGTTACTCAAGGGCGTTTGGCTACGGACCTCATAATTTTGAACCATGTCAAGTGACGAGGATGACACTTGAATTGGCTCCCCTCTCTTAACTTTCACACCACTCCAAAGCAGAGATGGCAAGTCAACCTAGTGTGAAATCCATTTCTGTGGTGGCTCTCACTTCCAAATTTTCGACGCTTAAATTCATTTTTAATTCAAGCTCTTGTCGGATGCTAAATATTGCCGTGATTTAATTTTGTTGAAAGTACCAGATCCAAATTAATTCTCATGGGATCTTTTACATGCCAAATAATGACAATTTCACATCCAAACTGGGATCAAAACCGCAACCTTGGGCTTACGAGGCGGCCACGCTGTCTCTAAGCCATCTCGACTTAATTAAAAGAGTAAACACCGATGTAAGGAATTTGATACAAAAGCAAAACAAAAGAGACGTAAAGTATGTTTCATGCTTTCAATTTTTGAAAGAAAGTTATTTAATGAGAAAATAAAGAAATAAAGCATGGTAGTTCGAAGCTATAATAAGTATATATTTAAGGTAGTATAATCCAGTTCGAAGTGTAACAGAGTTTCGAACTGGATTATACTAACTTAAATATGGCCATGGTAGTGGTTATAGTAACAGGCTCTCGTAGCCAGATTATCACGAGTTAGAGTCATGGGCCATTGAAGACCGTCCGAGTAGAGGATCTGTTACAAGTTAAACCTGTCGAGACTGAGTGTCCTCTCGAGGGCAAGGGGTGCCATTAAAGGTGTCGTTCTCATAACTTGACCATGGTACAGAATTCCGAGGTCCATCGTTAAAAGCCATCGAACTGTCTTAAGATGCGATGTGAATGGACACTCCCCCATGATGACTGAAATATTAATAATATTCTTAGGAATGTTTTAAGGTATCCGACTACGTTCGGAACCATTCATAAACGGATAATTTTCACGATATTTAGTGTCACTTAGATTAGAATACACGTATAAAATGATTTTAAGAACATTATGACAAAAAACACTTATTTAAATACAATATTTTGGCAAAAAATTACCTTAGAATAATCTTTTTTCATAACGTTCTCCTTTTATAAAAAATGCTGCTATAATAACAAAACATTTTGCTTATATAAAGTAAAGACTTCTCCAGAGAGTCTGAACTATATATAGGATTTTTGAAAAATTCACATTACTTTTAGAGTTACTACCCATTGAAATAAGAATCAGCGTTTTCTTCTTAAAATTTCTCCCCTTTGTTGTAGTAGTAAAATTCGGATAAATCCACTTTTAAGGCCTCACAGGATTCTTAAATTGCAAAATTTTAAATTTTTGGTAAAAAATATGTGTTAAAGCCTCAATATTTCTGAGTATTTTGATACCAAAATTGTGTTGATGCTGTGAAAAATTGCGAAGTTATTGAGAAATAAGTAGCGAAATTTTAAAAAAAACCGAGTACCCTATCTCTTTCTTATCTTTATTTTTCGGAAAACAAAAAAAATTTAGCTTCCGCGCAGGATTTTTTAGAAACTATTTATGATATCAATTTGAAATTTTATACACGTGTTCAATAAGGCTCTTCATAACTTACACATCAATTTTCAAAAAACAAATAAACAAACTAATATAATTTTATTTGAATTTTAATTTGTTTTTTTCTTAAAATTTTAAAATTTTCGTTACAATTGTACTTAAAAAATATTTTTTTCCCTCTAAATTTCTTAAAAGTTAGTATAATTTCGAAATGAACATTTTTATACCAAGTAAAACTAATTTTGTAATTTTTGATCAATTTTGTATTTCATAATCATGCGCGGTGTAAAATACTGATTTTCATATTTTAGAAAAAATGTCCAATTTTTATTTCCTTAAAACTTTTAAATTTTTTTCTCAAATTATCTGAAAATTTGAGAAATATTGTAAATATATGATTATCATGTGGTTAAAAATTTCAAATTATTATTTTGTTTTATTGCTAAGTTACATTGATTTGAAGAAAGACGTTTTTTTTTCGAATGCTCGGATATCTGTTAAGGGTCCTGGGATCTCTTAAGTTGTATAGTTCAAAAATTCTAGAGTTGAGCCTCTGTACAGAGATCTGAGCTATATACAGGTAAAATATTATTATAAAAGCATTTTTCATAAAAGGAGAAAGTTTTGAAAATTGGTCAAAATATTATACTTAAATAATTTTTTTATTGTAATATTATTCTTAAAACAATTATATTAATGTTTTCTAATCTAAGTGACACTAAATATCATAAATATTATCCATTTATACGCTTATGCAAAATCACTGTTCCGAACGTAGTTGGATACCTTAATTGAATGCCATTGCTATAAGATATTTAAATACAAGAGGACATAGCAATGATTTTAATTAAATAACAATTAATTTAATTTAATGATTTCAAACGACATAGTAGTTTAATGATCAATTTTTATAGAGTTAACACTTTGTTAAGGAAAAACACTTTATTGGCTTAAAATCTCATAATCAACGTAATTAAAACGCTTTTCCTGAAATGATCTATTTCAACACTCTTTTATTAACTTCACTTGTATGTTACGGAATCTTTGAACTCAATTTTTACCCACTTTAAAAGGTCATATTAATTTGAAATTCTGCTCATTTGTCAAGGACACTTCTCAATATAATAATTTAATAATTTTGCTCCATTGTCCTGATCAGATTCATCAGGATTAACGGTTTCCTATTTTCAGATACAATCCCGCATGTGGCTGCTAATTCCAGATCCCATTTCCAGATTTGGTGACTAATTCCAGATTTGGCTACTAAAAGATTAAGTTCAACTTAGTTTGATTAACTGTAAAAGTGTTTTTTAGTTTTTTGAAACTATATTTTACTATTCCTTAGTCCCTTTACTAATTTCTTCCATGATATCATAAAAGAAAATGGGTTAAAATGTTTACATCATTATTATGTTAAACGTTTGAATGATTTTGGTGTTTAAACAGTTGGATGATTTTAACGTTTATACAGTTTAATAACCTATGAAAATTGTACAGTGTTAAAATAGTTTCCTAATTAGTTTATTAAATGAACCGCTTTTTTCCGATGTGCCTGATAGCAGGTAGTAAATGAAAGCTATGAATGAAAAACGTATTGAGTGAGTGAGGGAATATATTAACTTCGCACTGTTCGGCTACTCAAAGATTTTTGGCAACGAACCTCGTAATTTTGAACCATGGTCAAGTGATGAGAAGGACACTTGAGCTGGTACCTCCTCCCCTAACTACCACACCACATCAACGGGGGGACGTTTGAGCTCTCGACAGCTTAAAAGTGTATCGCTTCTCTACACAACGGGTCTTCAGTGGTACTAGGCTCGAACTCATGACATTTCGGCCACGAGTCCATTACCTTAACCATTAGGCTTCCGCAGACACGAAAAACGTCAAAGAAAGATCTATAATTACATCCATAGATGAATAATTTTACCGAAATTCCATTTAACTCAATAAAAAAAAACATTAATGATTTTCTTACTACAATTCTTTATCGAATAAAATTAACAGCTTTTCTCTTTAATGATATTCTTTTAAATTTATAAGCAATTAAAAAAAAGACGTACATGTTAAGAAGTTTTCTAAAATGGTTAAATAGTTTCAAATATATAGAGTTTGATTATAAAAGATCTAGTTTTGCTCTAAAATATCAACCCTTAACACGTGTAATGTACACTGCTGGACAATTGCTAAGGACGGATCACAAATTGCTATGTAGCATAACATTAAGCGAGACATGAGGCCTAGTAGGATAAAAATATAGTTGCCACACTGTTCAGACGTTAGAATAAAGAATATTTATTGTTCTGGAAAGAACAAAAGCTGTGAAACATCTGAAAGAAAAAAAATATGTTCATTTGATCTGCGTACGGAGAAATGGAACAATGCATCTAATGTCAGCAGGCACCTTAAAGAAAAGTATCAGTACGGGATATGTCCACCGTGGAGTGTGATGCAACATTCCACACGTCGTACCATACTTTGCACAACATTATCCAGTAGCTGTTGATTTTTATCCCATTCCTCTGTGAGTGCACGGATGAGGGTTGTAAACTCGTGAGTTCTTTTCCGACCGTGTTCGAATTGTGACAAGAAAATAATTGCAAACAGGATTTGGTCCCACTGTTTATTCCATACCTTCTATGGGACATTTCTTAAAATCAAGAATATATTGAGATGTTACAGGATTACGATACATCGTTCAGCCGTGTCTACTTTTCACGACCCCGGCTTTTTTCATTCCCTCTCTTCTCTCTCGTTTCGACCTCTTTCTCCTCCGTCGTTGCCAGATCCTTTTCTCTATCGTCCCTCGTTCGACCTGTTGCCAGGTGCAGGCAGCGGTTCCTTACACGCCCCACCTATAAAATTTGCCCCTTGTGGCTGATTTTACCATTTCAGACACCAGGAACAGAAAATTCACAAACCGTGAAACAGAAAATCCACAAACAGAACACACAATAATTTCAACAGTCAAAAGTCTTGATGATTGTTCTAGTGAAAGTTCCTTAATACAAACACATGAAATAATATTAATAGTTCACCCAATTGAAATAAGTGACTATGTTCCCAGAAAGATCTTAACTGTAATGGAATTGCAAACAGATACATGGAAAACACATTTAAAAAAAAACAGTAAATATTTACATTCCAGTTTTTATCTTAATCTAGACAATGTTTATTTCATTAACTCATGAATGAATGCTCAATGAGTTAACTAAATCCATATTGAGTCCACAGTAAAAACTTTCCAACGGCTCTAATTTGCCTTTGGCCGGTATGATTTCCGACCCAACCCATCTCATCCATTCTAATACAAAGTTAATTTGTTTTACACGATTTTTCCAAATCTGCATCAGAATGTCTATGTCGACTATTCGAGATACAACAAACTGCTCTAACATTCTTAAAACCTGAGCCGTTAAATTACATCCATACGAAGTGTATTCAATCTTAAACCTCACTTTTTTAGTCATGTAAATGTCAAACGGCATAACGCACGCGGCATACCCCTTCGTGAGAGAACGACAGAAATACCACTTCCACAAATGCAGTACCGTGACCCACGATGCTGCGCTATTCTTTTCTAAAAACCTTCCCTTTTCGACAAAAGATAAATCTCGGTTCTCGAAAATATGTTTAACCAAGCTTCACAGGTTACCTTTGCACAGCCTCGCCCCACCTAGTGTGCTGATCAACCAGACGTAAAATATATTTATGTCCCTTTAAGCTTGGCGGATCAATTGACCTATCAGATCCATATTCCCCACCTCAAATGGCAATTCAGGCCTTGCCACTGGTGTACTGGATGATCGGTCTTTAATCCTAACCGATCGAGTGAGCTGACATTCTTTACATGACTCACAAAATTTCTTCACATCGGCCCTCAGACCCTCCCAAAAGAAAGAATACTTTATTCGTTCAAGCGTCTTCTTGGGACCCATGTGACTACTGAACTCGGAAGTATGCGCTAGTTTCAACACCTCAGTTCTTCTGCACTTCGGAATTACCAGCTGCCCAATACTCTGAGTATTTTATCCCTACGAAATAGATATCCATCTACTTCATAGTAGTTTCCTTTGCCTTCCTTAGCATACTTCCAAACCAATGCTAACTCGGCACAACACTCCTGTTCGGAACGAAAACTATCAGCCACCATGATTCCATTATCCATCTCAGTGGTCACCTCCTCATCCTTAGTACCCAATGTTCCCACTTCATTCCGACATGAAGTAATATTCCTTTGAGAATCCTCAATGTGCTCCTGTGCTTTTCTGGCAGAATACCCGACGAAACCTTGGTTTCATCTACATTTCCTGAGTCAACCCTCAGGTCCTGAGAGCTTTGAGCCAGTGAATTCTCTTCACTCTGGGCTCCTCCCAACATATCCAAAACATCTGGTGGAAGCAACACGTCTTCTACCAAAAATTGACAAAGCACATAACACTTGCTGGTGCACCACATTAACCTGGCCACCGGTAGCAAGACCAATTGGAACATATACTAAAGAACATTTAACCGCTGGACCGAAAATACCTTTCAAATAAATCGTGGAAGCTCCTTCAACCGATATTCCAGGAACTAAGTCTTTCTTGATAACAGTAATTTCCGTACCAGAATCTAATAACGCATGGACTAACTTCCCATCTACACTGATAGATGTTTTCACTAATTTACTTAATTTGTCTTCAATAGCCCGTCTAGGAATGACTTTACCTAGCACATCAACTCTAGCAGCTACCGTCCCATCTACCAATTCCGTCCCTTCTGTTGACACCTTATTCACATTAAGTCTTTTATTATCTACCTCTTTGTTTTCGGACAATCCCACTTAAAATGTTTATCTGATCCGCAGGTGAAACAAGCGAATTTTTAATTTCAGTTACTTGACCTTTATCAAAGTTTTTCCTAGAAGAAAAATTATCTGACTTTTTTCTCCCCAAATGGCTGTTTACCCCAACTACCATTAAAACACTTCTCTTTTCACTATCATTCTATTTAGCTCTCTCAGGTTCATCGTAGGATTTCCCTTTGGAAGCATAAAATATATCACATTGTTTGCCCAAGTCCCTGGGTTTGTACCATTCTTCCCCTTGGAGCACACCAATATGGGTCGCCGTCTCAGAATCCAACATTTCAAACATTTTATCTGCTACGATCAGTTGATTAACTGACTCAAAATCATTCGCACCTCTTAACTTACAGTAATATAACCACATCGATGTTAAACGGGACGCGAACTGAGAGAAAGTTTCGTCAGAGTTTTGTTTGGCCTTTCTAAAATTTTCTAAACATATTTTTGGTGAGGGTTCATACTCCTTGAGCACAACCTGTTTTAAAGATTCATAATCTTTTAATTCTTCTTCGCCTAGGTTAACTAATAAGTTTGACACTTGTCTCCTAACATGCATAACAAAAACCTTCGGTTTTAACTCGTCGCTAACCATTTCACTAGTGAAAGCCTTTTCAAGACTAGAAAAGAAATATTCCCACCCGTCTGATTTATTGGGTACCTTTACAGTTAACAGCCTAACCATTTTAACTATTTCATCTAAAGATTTTACACGTGAGGTTTGACCATTATTTTGAGTAGCACTCTGATTAGCGTTTCTAGATAATTCTATTTCCAAGCGTAATTTTTCATTTGATAATTGTTCTTGTTGTTCTAGTTTTTGCTGCTGTTCTGTCTCTAACCTTTCGGCTGTAATAACTTCCAATAATTCTTTTGCCTCTTCCTCCTTGTAATATTTACTAGAGATTATTAAATTCCTTAAAACAATTTTAGACATAGACGGATCAGGTGACTCATCTAAGTCCCGCGCTAATTGAATTAAGTCAATTTTCTTACTTCTAATGAGAAATGCCATTTTTAATCAAGCTAAACCTAATGCCAAATTACTTTCTGACAAATTTAACTACAAACACTTAAATGACCTAGTACTATATATTTAACAAGCAAGAAAAATTCTACTCGTTTTTCTAAGAGTACTCAAATTCCAGAAACACAATACGAAATATGTTTACAATAAAACTTATATGAGACACAGTTATTTGTTACTAATCAGAACGCAGAACCTTTTTCAAAATAAAAAAAAAACACAATTAACAACATACTTTAGCTACATTACCATAGAATTATTTCTCAAATCATAAATCTACTCTTAGTTTCTTTTTTTTTTAATTAAAAGAAGAATCTTATGCAGGAAACAAAAAACCAATATACATATACATCCTAAATTACGAGCAAAGGAAATAACCTCAGATTGCATTAAACTATCAACTAACTGACAAATTGCAACACTTTTGCTTAAAATGAAAAACTATCATATAATATTAAAAAAAAACATGCCATATTCTGAGTCATAAATAACCTACAAAATCTCTTATTTACAACATTTTAACAGGAAGTCCGTCTACTTGAAATACATAAACACTTTTTTAATGGATATTTTTCACCCACTCAAACATACATTTCTCGCAACCATTATTTCAAGATAAATTAATCTAATTCTTTTTTAACTTCTGCAAACTGAATTGTTATGCAAAACACTTTCTATACCCAGATTTTAATTTTTGAGACAACTTCAAAACAGTAAAGATGATGATGATAAAAAAGAAATTATAGTTTAACGCTAGAAATCTAAATCATATTTTACAACATTTAAAATGATACCCTATCATTTCCAGGTAAAATAAGTACACAATTTTCTTATTTCATCTACACAATAATCCAACAACATAGAACATTGCAATAAACCAATGAAATTATATTTTTCAGATATATCTGCTTTTTTCTATTTTATTTTTAAAAAACAAATTAAATATGACTGCATCCTATTACTTTTTAAATATTCACACAATATTTTAACTTAGGGGAACAATAGCCACCTACCTCGACATGAAAGCTGTTTCAATACTTGAACACTTTTCAGATCACGGCTCCATTCATCAGAAAATGAAGAAAAAATACGACATCTGTTCGTTCATTACCCAACTCGGCAGGTGATGGTAAAACTCCATATGAAGAAGGTCTTGTTTTTTTTTCACTTGAAACTGCTGCAAGGCAATTCCCGGGATGCACGTGGTCATCAACTTGAAGATACACTGCAGGGTTCTATTTCCTTGTTAAAATTTTTCTTTCAAACTGTGAATGTCCACTAGAACCTTGTTCACAATTATGTAGTACGAACACCGATCAATTTGAAATATTTTGTTCATTTAAATTCTGCTCCATTGCATCGCAATGACACCAGTGTAAACTCGTGAGTTCTTTTCCGACCGTGTTCGAATTGTGACAAGAAAATAATTGCAGACAGGATTTGGTCCCACTGTTTATTCCATACCTTCTATGGGACATTTCTTAAAATCAAGAATATATTGCGATGTTACAGGATTACGATACATCGTTCAGCCGTGTCTACTTTTCACGACCCCGGCTTTTTTTTTTTTTCACCCCTCTCTTCTCTCTCGTTCCGACCTCTTTCTCCTCCGTCGTTGCCAGATCCTTTTCTCTATCGTCCCTCGTTCGACCTGTTGCCAGGTGCAGGCATACAAGGGTGTTCTTGTTTGTCGGAGGATAGTTTCGACCAGCAACTTGCCTCCCCAAAGCATCCCACACATTTTCAATGGGGTTTAGATCTGGAGAACGCGCTGGCCATACGAGACGTTGAATACCCTCGCTGTCTAGACAATCCTGAACAGCGAGTGTTCGATGACATGTTGCGTTGTCGTCCATAAAAACAAATTTATCACCGACAGCACCACGGAAAAAGACGAACATGAGGAAGTAGAACTTCATCAATGTATCGTTGTCCCGTCATAGTCCCATTCGCAACCACATGTAGGCGCGTGCGGCCATTGATCATGATGCCGGCCCACACCATGATACTGCATGTCGGATATCGGTCCTTTTCCTGGATATTTTCTGGACGATAAGCAGTACCACTCTCGCGCTATATCAGTTGGCGTCTACAATCCGATGACAGACTGAACCTACTCTCATCTGAGAATAGTACGCATGCCCATTCCTGTTCAGTCCAATTGTGATGCTCACGACACCATTGCAAACGGGCAGTACGGTGCTGTCTGGTCAATGGGACACACACAACAGGTCTGCGTGCGTATAGTCCTCCTCCCCTCAAACGTCTGGCAACAGTTTTTCGGGAGATCTGCTTTCCTGAGCCAGCAAGAAACTGATTTGCGACCTGCTGAGCTGTGGTGCGCCTGTTCCTTTTTGCTGATAGGACGATATATCTGTCTTCTGCAGGTGCCGTACTTCTCACACGACCTCCCCCGTGCCGTCTACTACACATTCCAGTAGTTTTAAATGCACAGCCGTGAAACAACGCTGTGAGCGATGTCGAACTCCCTGGCAACATCTGTTATTTTTCGCCCTTCTTCGATCTTTCCAATAATTCGGCCACGCATAAAATCATGTATGTGATTTTGGGAAGACATGCCAAAAATTTTAAGTTCGTCTATTAAATCTTTCCTGTAAAACTTTGACTTGAAACAACAACTGTCCACACGCGTCAAAACCTTTAAAGCTCTTATGAACGCTATCACGTGATGAACAGACGTGGAAAAAAAAATTGCATACTCATACTTCTTACTAATATCCCGCACTTATTCTAATTTTCCACATTTTGCTTCCTTTCGTTTTGTGGTTGGTATGGATGATAGTGCTATCCGTTCTTAGCAATTGTCCAGCAGTGTATATACGGTGTTGAACTTGGCTATCATATAAAAGAGAGGCATATATAATGCCGCATTTTTGGACACTAAGTCATAATCCTATGCTAATCCAAGTTTTTATTAATATAAACTTAACTGAGTGGTGCAACAGCCCATGAAGGCAAGGTTTACTGTATCCATCGTAGCTTTCATGACCTTGGGCTCTGAGATGCATGTACAGATGTTCCGGTCAGGTGGTCAATCTGACGTGAAACCACCAGTGTTTAGTTCTCAAGCCAGCTTGGTACTCATTTATCGACCCACTGAAAGGATGAGTCGACATTGTCCAGACTAGATTTAGAACCCCGAACCTGTGGCACCGAAGCGTGATACATTACCACTCTGCCCCTGGGCTCTTCTTTATTAATATGAGATTAGTAAATTATATATGTATTTTTTGATTATTTTAGACTTAGGACTTCTGAAATTAAAATGATTGAATATTGAATATTTTCTACTTTAGCGTGGTGTTTAAACTTTTTATAGATAATAACAATATATTTAATAATTTTATGTTGAACTGCTTTATAAAACTAAAATTTAGTTCCTTTTTCAAGCTTTTTAGGCCTTATAACATGCTTTTAATATTTCAGTTCTACTGATATCAAAAATTATTCACTCACAATCATTTATCCGTTGAGAAACGAAACAATGAATAATTGTTCCTTAGCTAGATCAAAATAATTTTTTCTCAGGCATTTAATTTAGGTTAAACTGTTAGTATTAACTCAAATACTGAGCTTTGGGTTTTAGTAAAACTGTATAGTGATCGACTGCATAGGTGCAACATAAATGACATGGAAGCCCGTTGTTTGTCCTTTGCTCAAAACAACTTGCAATTTTTGGCGGGTTAAGCAGTTTTTGAGGTGGGCAGAAATAGGCAAACAAATAACACACACACAAACACACACACACACAATAAAAACAAATAATATGCCTTCATGAAATAAGAAGTAATACTGTATGCCGCGTAACGTTATTTAATATCTGAAGCTATTTTTAACTTATAGAATGTAGACATATAATTTAAATACACAGTAAATATCTAGTTTAAACATGAAATCGATACCTTTTTTAATTTTTAAATTTCGTAAGGAAGGTTTTGAATACTTGGGGCCAAAATCATTTGAAACACAGTATTTAAAGATGTTATAAATATTTGTAAAGCTTACAGTATAAGTTTTATTCATTTTCCCAAGGTAAATGATCATGAGGATACGAAAATAAAAGTTTATTTTCCGGCTGAAAATATTATATTTTCAATTACAGAAAGAAATTGAAGAGTCCTTCTTTGTATAGGGTGTTTTTTTAGAGGTATAGAACTTTAAATTACAATAAAACACAACGATGTATAATTCGATTGACATGAATTTTTTTTATACGAAAGATAATCTTGTGGCATTACATTTTAAATATGATCAAGCCAGGCGTAGATTCGTCGAATAAGCCCAAAACGAGATTGCCGTTGTTCCCGATTTTCATAAGCGAATTTTGTTTAGCGATTAAGCGCACTTCTGGTTGAATGGCTACGTCAACAAACAAAACTGCCGTATTTGAAGGGAAGCTAATCCACAAGTGTATGTCGAAACACCGTTACATCCAGAAAAACTGACTGTTTGGTGCGCTTTATGGGCTGGTGGAATCATTGGTCCGTACTTCTTCAAAAACGATGAAGGCCTCAACGTTACAGTCAATGGTGATCGGTGTAGAGCCATGATTACTAACTTTTTCATTCCTGAAGTGAACAATCATGATGTCCAGGAGTTGTGGTTCCAACAAGACGGCGCAACATATCACACAGCTTGTGTCACAATCGATTTATTGAAAGACACGTTTGGTGATCGCCTAATTCTCCGTTTTGGACCTGTGAATTGGCCTCCAAGATCTTGTGATTTAACACCGCTAGACTATTTTCTGTAGGGCTATGTAAAGTCATTGGTCTATGCGGATAAGCCACAAACGCTTGACCATTTGGAAGACAACATTCGCCGTGTTATTGCCGATATACGGCCACAAATGTTGGAAAAAGTCATCGAAAATTGGACGTCCAGATTGGACTACATATGAGCCAGCCGTGGCAGTCATATGCCAGAAATCATATTTAAAATGTAATGCCACAAGATTATCTTTCGAATAAAAAAAATTTATGTCAATCGAATAATACATCGTTGTTTTATTGCAATTTAAAGTTCTATACCTCTAAAAAAACACCCTTTAGTTGACAGAAAATCGGAAATCTCTTTTGAGAAGGAGTGTGGTGTGATCAGCGAAAAATCTTCATTTAATGAATACCGTATAAGTAAGTTTCTCGGATATTATCAGCCAAAGAATCTATTTATGAAGAGAAAATAGATAAGAGAAGTATTAGGTGAGAGAGAGACAAAAGGTCATATACGGATATAGTCTAGTTCTCTACACAAACGAGAGATAAACATCCATCAATCACATTCAAAAAACGCATTGACAGTAAGAAAATCACACAATGAAGGACACATGAGCAATCGTAATTAAAAATTATAAAATGTATGCTGCAGTATTATAAACATTGCTGACTTAGGACAGCTAATATATAAAATAATTTATATAAAAGTGGGGTTGAAGAGGATTTTTGATCAGCCAACCTTCCACCTTTATGTTAATAATACTGAGCAAAAACCTATTGAAAATAATGGATAGGAATATCTAAATTTATTACAAGATAGAGGTAAATTACTTAAAAATTGCACTTAAAAATGCAGAGCCCGCGGTAAATCTGAGTGCAATAAATAAGTTATTGTCAGATTCTGGATCCTAATGCAGATTCAAAGCATGTGAATGGCTGAAATGTAGCATTTAACAAAAGTATAAAAAGAATAGAAATAAAAATTAAAAAGAGAGTTTCAAATTATATACCTATATATACCATAACTTTAGTATATATATATATATATATATATACACTGCTGGACAATTGCTAAGGACGGATAACACTATCATCCATAGCAACCACAAAATGAAAGGAAGCAAAATGTGGAAAATTAGAATAAGTGAGGGATATTAGTAAGAAGAAGTATGAGTATGCAATTTTTTTTCCACGTCTGTTCATCACGTGATAGCGTTCATAAGAGCTTTAAAGGTTTGGACGCGTGTGGACAGTTGTTGTTTCAAGTCAAAGTTTTACAGGAAAGATTTAATAGACGAACTTAAAATTTTTGCATGTCTTCCCGACATCACATAGATGATTTTATGCGTGGCCGAATTATTGGAAAGATCGAAGAAGGGCGAAAAATAACAGATGTTGCCGGAGAGTTCGACATCGCTCACAGCGTTGTTTCACGGCTGTGGAAGTCATTTGAAACTACTGGAATGTGTAGTAGATGGCACGGGGAGGTCGTGTTAGAAGTACGACGCCTGCAAAAGACAGATATATCGTTATCAGCAAAAAGGAACAGGCGCACCACAGCTCAGCAGGTGGCAAAATCAGTTTCTTGCTGCCTCAGGAAACCAGATCCCGAAAAACTGTTGTCAGACGTTTGAGGGGAGGAGGACTATACGCACGCAGACCTGTTGTGTGTGTACCATTGACCAGGCAGCACCGTACTCCCCATTTGCAATGATCTCGTGAGCATCCCAATTGGACTGAACAGGACTGGGCATGCGTACTATTCTCAGATGAGAGTTGCTTCAGTCTGTCATCGGATTGTAGACGCCAACTGATCTGGCGCGAGAGTGGTACTGCTTATCGTCCAGAAAATTTCCAGGAAAAGGACCGATATCCGACATGCAGTATCATGGTGTGGGCCGGCATCATGATCAATGGCCGCACGCGCCTACATGTGGTTGCGAATGGGACTATGACGGGCCAACGATACATTGATGAAGTTCTACTTCCTCATGTTCGTTTTTTCCGTGGTGCTGTCGGTGATAAATTTGTTTTTATGGACGACAACGCAACATGTCATCGAACACTCGCTGTTCAGGATTGTCTAGACAGCGAGGGTATTCAACGTCTCGTATGGCCAGCGTTCTCCAGATCTAAACCCCATTGAAAATGTGTGTGGGATGCTTTGGGGAGGCAAGTTGCTGGTCCAAACTATCCTCATCTCACAGAGGAATGGGATAAATTGCCTCAACAGCTGCTGGATAATGTTGTGCAAAGTATGGTATGACATGTGGAATATTGCATCACACTCCACGGTGGACATATGTATGATAACTTTAAGGTGCCTCTGACTTTTAGATGCATTGTTCCATTTCTCCGTACGCAGATCAAATGAACATTTTTTTTCTTTCAGATGATATAGCTTTTGATTTCCAGAACAATAAATATTCTTTATTCTAATTTGAACAGTGTGGCAACTATATTTATCGAATATAGGCCAATGTCTTAAAAATTTATTACATAGCAATTTGTGATCCGTCCAAGCAATTTAACCTTCAAAGCTCTTGATTTTTTCATTTATATATATTCGTGTTATTTTTTCATTGAAACGTATTTATAGTACGTAGAAAATAAATGTAATTATTTATTACAAATAAAATCATGAGGATATAGATTTCGATACTTTTAGCACTTATTTAACGAATATAGCAAGTTAAAAATTTATTTACGATTCAATAATTCATTTTGAACTGTTTTTTGTTGCCGGAAATCGACAAAATTAAAAGAATATGTTGGTTGGGCAGCGTGTTGAAGCAGGATACGCGAATGGTGGACTTTCGACCCTGGACTCCCCCCGCCCTTTGAAAAACTCCTGTGTGCGCCTCTGCCCTCTAGTGACCACTAAATTTCAGTATTAGCCAAATGACGAATGAATGTGGTCAGTATGAAAAACCGTCTATGTTTTTTGTCCTAATTTTTATAAATGAGATTTGTGTTGTCTAAATGTGTGTGACTTATAACCCCCAAAAATATTACATTAAAGACAGACTTCATTCAACACAGTCTCGAATCTACCATGTTTGGTTTACTCTTAAACGTCCATTGTTCTACAAGTTCAAATCTACAATATTTACGATTACACAATTTGATATTCAAAACATCATTACTTGATAAATAGTAGTAAATTAAACTAAAAACCCAAAAATTACAAGATCACTATCATAAGCGAAATAGAATAATATTCAAGGTGAATGTAGTGTGTCACTAGTTTTTTAATTGCTACAAAACATTAAAAGAAATAAAACAAAGATCAAAAATAAATGCTTCACAAGCAGAAAACATAGCAACGTAGCTGAAATGATAAACGCGCAGCAAATTCGTCAAATAGTTGAATCGATTTAAAAAAAAGTCAAAATAATTTAAATGTAAAACATGATAATAAAATTTATGAAATGGTGAGTTTCTTGAATATATATATAAAGGGTGTTTTTTTAGAGGTATAGAACTTTAAATTGCAATAAAACAACGATGTATTATTCGATTGACATGAATTTTTTTTTATTCGAAAGATAATCTTGTGGCATTACATTTTAAATATGATTTCTGGCATAGGACTGCCACGGCTGGCTCGGATGTAGTCCAATCTAGACGTCCAATTTTCGATGACCTTTTCCAACATTTGTGGTCGTATATCGGCAATAACACGGCGAATGTTGTCTTCTAAATGGTCAAGCGTTTGTGGCTTATCCGCATAGACCAATGACTTTACATAGCCCCACAGAAAATAGTCTATCGGTGTTAAATCACAAGATCTTGGAGGCCAATTCACAGGTCCAAAACGGGGAATTAGGCGGTCACCAAACGTGTCTTTCAATAAATCGATTGTGGCACGAGCTGCGTGACATGTTGCGCCGTCTTGTTGGAACCACAGCTCCTGGACATCATGATTGTTCAATTCAGGAATGAAAAAGTTAGTAATCATGGCTCTATACCGATCACCATTGACTGTAACTTTGTGGCCTTCATCGTTTTTAAAGAAGGATTCCACCAGCTCATAAAGCGCACCAAACAGTCAGTTTTTCTGGATGTAACGGTGTTTCGACATACACTTGTGAATTAGCTTCACTCCAAATGCGGCAGTTTTGTTTGTTGACGTAGCCATTCAACCAGAAGTGCGCTTCATCGCTAAACAAAATTCGCTTATGAAAATCGACCATTATTTTCGAAATAAAATTGCACAATTTGAAAGCGTTGTTCAGGTGTGAGTCTATTCATGATGAATTGCCAAATCAAACTGAGAATAAATCACTTGACAGCTGTTAAATCGGTCGCCATCTTGGAAAGTAATGCCAATTTAAACTTCTATACCTGAAAAAAAAACACTCTTTATATATATAATATTTGAAAAAAAAAAAAAACCCAGATCCTTAAGAAGGTTGGGCCATTTCATGTGTATAATACGGTTTTTAGTCAATGTGAAATTGCATTGCGCATGAAATGGTCCAATATTGCTCATTAACCCAGTTTGCTGACTTTTCGAATGACACGCACATGTCAATGAATGGTTGACTGCCCCAACATACTCTTGTGTTGGGTAATTCCTCAATAGTTTTATTGGTATTTTGTTTCACCAGCGTTTATCCTCGATCTTCCGGAATGAGCTTAGTATTTTAGACTGTAGTTTCCGGTTCAAAATTTCTGAAACAATAGTTGGCACTAGTTAATGAATACCATCGGATTCCCATATACTACATTAATAACTGAGTACGTTTCAATGTTGAATGGCTTTATTGAACTTATAAAACAAAACCTGCTGAATGTGTTTATTGTTATTTCTATCTCTGGAAAAATAATTGTCAAAATAGAATTGTACTCTTCAGAACTTACATTGAAAATAAGAGTAACGTAATTTATTACCTGATTTTATATGAGGTTCAGGAAGGTAGGTCCCACCCCCGATTTCTAGCCCATGCGAGTGAAAAAAGCGAATTATTAAATTAAAAGTATTAAAATTTATCAACAAAGTTCAGTTGAGTTAAATTTAAAGGCTTTACAAATAAAATCTTAATTTTTTTTAAAAAAATTATTGAAACTGCAATAATAAAAGTAGGGCAATGAGGCTACATTTTTACCGTGGACTTCTCGAAATTCAGCATCGCGAACAAATTTATTACGGTAAAATTATGCAGTGAAAGATTTTAAATCATGCATTATATAAAAAAATCTTTCGATTAAAAGAAGTAAAACGCTTTTCTATGATGTCGAATGAATGTTTCAATTCTACATAAAAGTAAAATTTCTAATTTTTTAAGCGATCATGAAACAAAATATGTGCAATATTTTATCAGTGTTTAAGCAAATAAAAACAAAATATCTTAGTTTAACCTTGGTCTTCTCAATTCCATCGAAATAAAGGGGTAAGATTTCGATCACTATTTCTATTGTCTGTGGCATTTTCAGGCTGGAGTATTAAAAGAAATGCACCAACAAAAATTCTTTTCTTATACTCGCAAAAAAATTTTATTTCCTGTTTCATATATACCAAAATATTTATAATGCAATCCGGTGAGTCTTTATTTGTTTTCAGTTAGTTCATTTCAAACTACACTTATTTTTACTCAATTTTCTTGAAGGAAAAAAAATAAGAATTATCTCTTTACTGTTTTTTTGAAAATAACACGTCGCGGCTAAGAGATTAATATAATAAATGTGTGAGTATGTGTAGAATGAACATCGTTCGTCTTATGTGTTTACTATTGATTATTTTTGGTTGTTGGCCATTTAAATAAACAGCTAACAGTAAAAGAACAAAAACAATTATTTAAAATTAAGTTTAATTTGCATTAATATTAAAACTGTAATATGAGCTTTAATTCTATAGACACATATTAAAGATTATAAACAAATTTCAAATTCAACACGATTTAAATAAGATTTACATTATTCATGAAAGAGTTCTTTAAAACTTTAATTAAGAATACAGGGTGATTCAAAAAGAGGTATACACTTTTCTGATGCTATAAAACAGTTACAGTTTACTATAAAAGATACGCATCACCACAGAGAAATGGAAAGAAGAAAAACTCTTAATGTTGGTGTCTCTTCACTAACGGAAGTGACGCAGGCAATAGCCACAGTTCAACACGTGCGATAAATGTATCAACACCCAAAGATAAATGTATTCTGCGCAGTATTGGAACCTTTCTTTTGTCACGAGTAAACTGTCACGGAAGCCATTGTTTTGAATATGTTAACTCCTTGGTTGATGCCACAATTGCAAATAGACATTGACATCTTGCGTGCGATGTTACCTCGATGAACATCTTCACTGATGGATGGAACGAGTCGTGAACTACAACATGCCATTCACCCAATGACCACCCAGAAGTTCAGACTTAATACCTTGTGATTTCTTCCTTGGGGGTGGGGGATGGTACGTAAGGGACAAGGTATTCGTCTTTTTCCTTTCTGTTGATTTAGCCGTGCTGAAACAGCGCATCAAACCACTATTCATGGATTATCACTATTTAGATGCCATTATCACTATTTAGATGCCTTAACACTCATTTGTGCGGAAATGGATTGTTAGATCTATGTATCTCGAATGACTAAGGGCTCACACATAGAACATCTATGACTGTTCTCTAACAAAATTTAAAATAATCCCGAAAAATTCTGCAACAGATAACATATAATACCATTTTAATTTACAGTGCATTGAAACTCTATACTTTTTTATCAATCACCCTAGATATGTATCCTTTTTTGTAAAGATTTGGCGTATGAAAAAATTCCAGACTTCCTAAATAAATCAGCGTAGCTGAATTGGAGTTGTTTATTTTACTCTAGAGTTAGAATTAAATAAAATTTTACGATGGGAAAGGTCACGTTAAGTAAATAAAATGCAGAAGAATATTGGTATCTTTTCCGAAAACCTTAATTACAGCCAGCGTGAAAAAACAAAACAACAAAAAATGTCACCCGAATTCATAAAGATTAAGAAAATTATTCGAATTGTTTTTATTAAAAATTTTCTCTAATCTAGTTTTTTTTTTTTTTGCCCGAAAGATACTTGCTAAGGATACAATGATTGAAAATAATTAAATTTTAAAAAAGAATATGAAATTTAATATGCTATTTGACTACCAATTTTTTTACATCTGATTTTGATTTTGTTTGTGCCTTTTATTTATCAATATTTCTTCTTATTAAGATTTTTTAATTGAATTTATATAAATCCGCAATGTAATGAATGAAAAAATTAATGAATTAAAAAGTCGTTATAAATAATGTTGAAATGAAACGGTAGGAAAATAAAAGATTTTAAGTAATTACAAACGAAAAAAATATTATGATGAAAAATACAATATAAAATAACTCAAAAATAATTTAATAAAAAGCAACAGCTATTCGAAAAATCGAGGGTTTATTCAAACAATCAATATAGTATTAAAATAAGAAAACTCTGTAAGAAAATCTTTTTGTAACCTTTGTGAAGAGAATAATAATTAAAAAAATTACAAGTGGAAAAAAATATATTAATTTTTAATTTAATTAATTTATTTTGATTCCAACAACTAACTATAGATGATTTTGACAATAACAATAAATTAATAACAATAGTTTATAAATATAATTTAAAATATCGATTATAATGCTTTTATTTATTATAGATTGTAAAAACTTGTATATGCAGCCATAATTAAAAAAAATAATATCATGTGTAGTTTCATACATTTCATTTAACGCTAATGAGATCTCTTTATTTCTTTGAAATAAATAAATTTTTAAACCCATCCTTGAAACAACATTCTTCTAAATGATTGCAACAGTTAAGCGGATTAAATAAGAGGTCAAATTGATAGATTGAGGCAGTTATCTTGTAACTGGGACAATATCTGGGAATTTGCTACGATTCGTGATTCATCTCTTTTTATACAACTTGTTTTTCAGAGAAATCCTTTGCAAGTATAAAAAGTATCATGAATTTGTCCTATTTTACAACTGGATTGGATACGTGTGTTGTAGGAGTCATTGTTAGAGTGCTGCACCAATTGCGCTATTACGAAGTTAGAAGGGATACAAACTGCATCTTGTATCTTCCCTCAAAACTGTGAACTCGAATGTGGATCCGAGACTGTTTACTGGGATTATGTATGTTTTAGTAAAGTATCGATGAAATAAAAAAAAATATCGAAATCTTTCAGCACTTTCAAAAATAGTCGTATATTTGTACAATAAGATTTTTAAGTTATCCGACTACGTTCGGAACTGTGATTTTGAAAAAGCGTATTAATGGATAATATTTATGATATTTAGTGTCACTTAAATAAGAAAATGTATATAAAATTGTTTTAAGAATATTATTACAATAAAAATTATTTAAGTACAATATTTTGACAAAAAATGAACATAGAATGACCCCTTTTCAAAATATTCTCCTTTTGTGAAAAATGCTTCTATTATTATAATATTTTGCCTGTATATAGCTCAGATTTCTGTACAGAGACTCAACTAGAATTTTTGAAATATATAACTTAGAAGTGGGTTTATCCATGTTTTACGACAACAGAGGGAAGAAATTTTAAGAAAAAAAAAACGCCAATAATGATTTCAATTGGTTGTAACTCTAAGAATAATGTGAATTTTTCAAAACTTTTAGTCGAACTTCTGTAAAGAGGTCTGAGCTTTATACAAGCAAAATATTATTATAATAGAAGCGTTTTTCACAAAAGGAGAGCATTTTTCAAAAAGTTATTCTAAGTTAATTTTTTGCCGAAATATTTTATTTAAATAATTTTTTGTCGCAATGTGCTTAAAACAATTTTATGCATGTATGCTAAGTGACACTAAATATCATGAAAATTATCCATTTATGCGCTTTTTTAAAATGACGGTTCCGAACGTAGTCGGATACCTTAAGAATCTAATTCGATATATTATTTTATTTTAACCTAATTTCTGTGACCACCCATGCTCATTTTGTGAACGAAATTAATGAGCAAGACATATCTACAGATGGACGCGGACTCAAATTCCCCTCTCGCTTCAAAATATTTAGGAAATAGCAGTATTACAGTTGTAAAAAAAGTCAAAAATTAAAATTACTTGCAGTGTATTTAGACTCGAGTTCAATTATTTTCTTTTTAACTTTTGAAATATTTCACAGTTTGTACCCCAAAGAGTACGTGTTTTACACATTTTTGACATACAGTTGGATTTCTATATAACAAAGTCACAAAATCCCGGAAAAAAGTACGTTATATGGAAAATTCGTTATATAAAGGTTTGTATTTTAATATATATACTTTTAATATACTATACCACATAAAACAATTTTTAAATTAATACACACTATATATTAAAAAAGGTAATTGTTCACACCTTTTTTTAAAAAATCAATACATGTTTATTTTATAGATCTTACCCATCAAAAAAGAAAGAAAAACTGCAAGGAAAACAAGAAAAAGAATGTCGAAAAATTCACTGTATTTTCAATATTAAGAAAATAATTTTATACTAAATTTACTGAATTTTATGGACACTTTATAATTTAAATCATACAAGTCATATTAAACATACATTATTTTATAAATAGAACAAGGGACAACTCCACTGAGAGTGAAAGAGGATAAATAAGATGTTTCTTGTGAACTGGGCAATGAGAGTTAAGAGTTGCACTTCTTGGACGAAACGTCTAGAACTCTATTGCTCTCGGTGAGGTAGGATCTAATAAAACCAGTTCAAGATTTGTGACTACCATAAAATGTATTAAAGAGAGAATAACTTGAAATTTTTTCAGAAATACTTAAAAAAAACGGGAGAACAAGAATTGCATTACAAAAGAAAAAGTTCGTTATATAGAAAATACACTTCGCTACAGAGAGGTTATTTTACGAAGAAAATCGTGAAATGTTCACGGTTCCAGGAAAAAGTTCGCTATATAGAAAAATTCGCAGATTATTATTGAATCAACGGCCAGAAAAAAATTTTTGGCTGAAAAAATGTACAATAATTTGATCATTTCAAAATTATGTATGAAAAATTAATTTATAACAATGAAAAAAACTATTAATCAGCCTTAAAAAGGCTGATTAATATTCACTTCGGTCCTCGCGCGCCTTCTTTTTACTTCTTAATTCAGAACAATTGGCATTTTCAGAAGATTTGTCTTTTCTCGTTGCCAGAGATGCATTTTCTTGGAGACACAAAAAGTTATGTCATTATGACATTATTGAAGAATTTATGGCCATTTTTTTTTGGTCGGCTTCAATGACATGGTCAGAGTGTGTGAATCGTTCGGACCACAAGGAAGACTCCTGCTGTTCTTAGGTCAACAAGGTTACAAAACTTTTCGCCAATCAAATTCATACTGAATATAAATGACTAGATCGTGAAAGATCTCAAAATGCAGCAATTGATGAATATCTGGCAGAAGTATTGTAAGACGATATTAAGAATCTTTATTGCTCCTAACATTGACTTATATATATATATCCCACATGGTAGGGATTTTAATCTTAATGGAATAGTAGGATTGCATCAGAAACTAGCTCCCACCAAATTCTGACCAATCGTGGCTTCTGTCAGAAAGGAGTCAAGCGACCTTCACAGCCAGTATAAAAAGCAAGAGTTCTTTGTGCTCACACTCTTTGTTCCTTTGTCCGTTTGTCTGCATTATGTAGCAGTAATTGATTGCATTTGCTTCTTGTATTTTGTGATATTAAGTTTTATATTTACTGTTTGAAATGTCCTTCTACATCAAATATACATAATAAATAGTAAAAAGTACCACATCTCCTCAAGTTTTCCAGATAACATGAACACGATATTTAATAATCAAGAAAAAAATCTACTCGGCGTAGAGCATTTCATATATATGTTAATCGTCTTGTTACTTCTGATTCCAAAACCACCACACAGCAACAGAATCTCATAGTCAGAGCATGTTAGTGGTCTTGCTGTGAAGATTATATTATAACACTCTCTTCTTACAGTTTACATTTTTTCCACACACATTTTGAACACCTTACGCTTTTAAAAATTTCTACCGACTTATAACCTACCCAAAAGAAAATTATAGCCTACCAAATTTGATTGCCATTTCTCTTGGCATCTATCATGGCATGCTGGTTTAAAGGATGCGTTTAAGTATAATTTGGATTTTCAATTCAATGAATAATAGCTTTCCCTTAATTTCAAGACTCTTGGCATTCTTAAGAAAAACACTGTGAGTAGAATTTTTGTAATTTTTTTTTAGCTTTCTGCTTTACGATTTTAGGAGAATTGGTTGTAGAATAGTATTTGGTTGCTTTCTCATACTTTCTGTGAGTTTTTATATACTTTGAATTTCTATTTATTTTATTCCGATTTTCCTACCGAGTTGCAAAGGGAGAAGATTGGCGCGTTCAATCTAGTTTAACCCTACTTATACGGTACTAAGTCCGAAATTGCTTTTTGACTCGCTAGGTTCATTTTTGAATTTATTTCATTTATTAATTTCTTTCTTTTATATTTTTATTACGTTAATTGCTATGTTCTTTGTTCTTATAGTTTATTTGTTCTTGTGTTCTTGATATATCATATAAATTTCTTTCATAGATACATATATTCCCTTATGTCTCTCTTCTTTTTATTTAACGCTATTACAACTCAGTTTTCATTTCATTGAGTTAACAGAAAAAACAACAAGTGGATAAACTGAAGTGTTTGATTCGCTTGAAAGCTGGTGATTAAAGTAACTGAGAATAACAAAAGCATACGTCGTGCCATTGACCTCGAAAACAATGGGAAAAAGAAAACATTCGGAAAGCTAAGAAGAAAAAAATATTTCTTGAGTTTAACCCGGAAGTATAATGGGTTTTACCACCAAGAAAGTAGTGCCTGTAATCGCAAGATATAAAAAAGTGCGATATTTTAAGAAATTGCAATAAAATACATGTATATATGAAGGGATGTGACTTTTTTTAAAATCTAAATTGTATGGATTATGGTAAAACATGATATTTTTAGTACTTCAGAAATTGTGTTAAAATATAATTTTATAATATTAATATATTTAGAGCAGTGTTTCTCAAACTGTGGGGTGCGCCCCCTGGGGGGTGCGGTAACACTGCGAGGGGGCGTGAGTATATATTGAAAATAAAAGGTTTAAAAAAATAATTTTTTGGAATGAAGTAAAACAAAATGCTTTCTGACATAATAAAAAATGCACATTTACACTCATATAATTTATTTTTATCATCTGGAGATCATCAAAAATAAAAGATTCCACGTCAAACGCTCATTAGCCATCTTTGATCCTATAACCAAATTTTTAAAAAATATTTTGTTTGCTTTGCTGTAATCCCACGATGAGAGATTTTTTTTATATTACGGTTCTTTTAACCTAAAATATTACTTTCGCTGACCTTCGAACTTACTGGTATGGTTATCTCCGTCCTTTTTTTTAGGGAAGTTGTAAATATATATAATATATTTCTGTTTAATCATTTTCCATGTGAAAGAGTTTTATGATATATGGAAAAGCATATATATATATATTATATAGCACTTTGAAGAATTATTTGGACAAGATTTATTTTTATGAGAGAGATTATTCTGGAACATATAATGCATGATGAAAAACGTTTTACACAATTATTTTTTAGAAGATGTTACACTTTCCTCATTAACAATTTTGTGGTTTTGACTGCTGTGTTGTATGACTTATTATGGTTTATAAATGTAAATAAGCAGAATATTAAAAAAAATGGGCATCTGTGATCCCTATTGAAGGAAGTTGAAACTGATCAAGCAATTGAAGAACATCTGAAATAATGCATATTAATCAAGATAGCGAAAGCAAATATCAGAAAGCGTTAGACAGGAAACGTTTGAGGTAATTTGAAATTTTCAAATGCTGCCTAAAGATCTCTATGAAGAAAACTATGAAGCCATAATGTAGCACTTCACCTTGTCAAAAAGACACAAGGAAGAAAAAGTTCAAAATGCTATTTGTAGATCATCAAACGACAGCAAAACTACAAAAACGCGAACAAAATATGAGTTATGCAGGAAAATAACGTTCCTGTGTTGTTAGCGAAACGTTCCTGTGATTTATGTCCTTTATTAAGGACACGCACATTTGGAACATTTTCTTTAGTTTTATTGGATTTTTCTCAAATTATCTAAGAAAAATTGAAAAGTCCTTGAAAGTAGGTATATAAGTATATTTTCTCTTAATTAAATTCTTCACTGGAATCTCGTGATTTTTATCGTGTATAGTAAAAATTACTATAAAATAAATTATAGTTTTAAAACAAACTAAAAAACTCGCTTTTATAGTGAATTGAACTAAAAAGTAATATATATATATAACTTAAAAGTAATATATTCAAAATTTAGTACTTATCTATCTTGATAATTTGTACGGTTTATAATTATGATCGTATAGTAGCTTTAGCGCCAAAGTATACATTATTATTGCATTCAATACATTATTTTTAGGGAGGGGGCGATAAAAATTATGATTGAAAATTAGGTCGTGAGTAGTGAAAGTTTGAGAACCACTGATTTAGAGCCTTTTTTTTACAGATATGTTTAAAATAAATAAAACTTTTTATAGAAAATTACAATCTTTAGTTAGTTATTTTTCTGAGTATATTCGGCCTCTTTGTTCCTATTGCAGTTGCCTTCATATTAGTACTACTTTATTCTAACAGGTGAAGCTGCTGTACTGTTTTTATTTTCTTTCACCAGGTAAAGGACCAGATAGTCGGATTCACAAATATGTTTCGATTGTCATATTTGTTTTCATTGATGTTGTTCTGAACATGTAATTGCGGGAATATAATTTGTGTGAGCTTGGTCAAAAAAGAAATACTTCGATATAAGAAATCGTCATGATTCGACATGTTGTCATAAAAATTTCGACATCAATTACATATATTAAGAAAAGGATATTTTTAAAAATATGTTTTTATTGATTTGTAACATATATAAAACTGTATTTAAAAGTTCTTCTGTAGAGTAGTTAATATGTAAAGATGCATTAAATTGTTACAATTTTTTGTTACTCAGTTACATTTTGATATCGATACCATTTTTAAATTTACTCTCAGAGTAGAAATAAAAACTAATTGTAAAAGTAAACAAAATAGACAAGTTACGAAACAGAATGAATACACAAAACATATTAGATAAGTAAAATGAATTTAAACAAAACTCAGTGGCGCAACAGCTCACGAGGTCCAAGTCTTCTACTCATCTCAGTTTTCATGACCTTAGGGGCAGAGGTACATGAAAAGATGTTCCAGTCGGGTGGTCACACTGACGCAAAACCCCCAGTGTTTAGTTTCCAAGTAATCTTAGATTTACTTATCGACCAACTGAAGGAATGAAAGGCTGAGCCGAAAGACCTGGGGTTTGAACCTCGGACCTGTAGCGTAAAAGCGCAATACGCTACCACTCAGCCATTGGATGTGAATTTATTTACGTATGCTATGAAACAACACAGGGCTATAGTTGACGAACCTCTTAATGTTGAATTTCGGTCTAGTGACGCGCGGCGATAGCTCCCTCTCCTAACTACCACATCCACGGAAGAGCATTGAGCCTTGACGTATTTGACGTATATGGGCTTCTTTACAAAGTAGGTCTTCAGTAGCAACAGGACTCGAACTCGAGATTCAACAAAGCCGACAACGAGCTCGAGACCGTTATCACTAGGCCCATAAGGCCACACATAATATGAATCAGAAAAATCTGAATATATAAATTTGGCACTTTTGAAAGAATTTACGTTTTTAATAATAATTAAATTTCTGCTTAAGTTTAAAAATATATTTATTTGCTCTTATATGAATCATTTTTATTTTTATAAAATCCTGAATTTTACATTACATGAGACGCATTCCTGATACATGAAATTCTTAAGCAATTTAAAAAAATGTTATTTAAATTAATCTGATTTTTTTAAAATCTGTACAACATATTTTCTTTCTATAGCTTTTGTTGAGTTAATTTTAAACCGCAACATTTTAAAAGGTGTTTCAAGCCAATTTATTTAATCTTTTTAATATGTTAAAAGCAATTTACGCAATAAATGTATTTCCTGATAGATTTTACTTAGATAACTAAAAAAAATCCCTTAATAAGCTTTATATCTTTACCTTAGCTATTATTTTATAAAACCGGTTCCGCGTTCACTATAATTCATTTTACGAGCAAATACATGACAGACCATTGAAGCAAAATTTCAATTTAATACTTTATTACCATTTGCAAACAAAAAAAGAAACTCATTACACTAGTTTCAAATTATATTAAGATCCGACTTCAGATAATATATACCGGTAGAAACTCATATTGATCAAAACTTTCAGAAAATTATCTATGTATGGATCATTATTCGAATGTGAAAATTCTGTGAAGTAATTTGTGTTTAATAATTCAAAGAAACTTATTACACTCACTGATTTTAATTTGATCGAGTGATTGAAATGAATAAAGTTCAGTCTTTGCAGTTTGAAAATAGATTGAAGTGTAATAAAACGCGGTTAGTACGTATATATGCCTTTTATTTAGAGGAATCGTGATTTCACTCAGATACCAATCTCTACGCGGAAGTTCACCTAAGATGGAAAGATTTTGCAAATAGTTTCGAAGGAAATGGGATTTCTATCAAGAATGGATCATTCCATTTTGATTAAAGAAAATTAGAATTCCAAAGGTGCTCTTTCGGCTGATAATTTTCGCTGAGATTAAATTAGATATTGCACATAAAACGAATAAATGTATAGAGCACCGAGCTCCCACAAACTGTAAATCGAAGTCGAATTCCAAGTAAGTAAAATTCATTAGATTATAGAAATACCCAAGTGTTGATTTAGTATGGTAGATAGAAATAATTTCGCTGGCAACTCAAATTTAAAATTCATATTTTTGGGAAGGACTATCTTCCACACATTAGTTTGGATGTTAAGAATTATTCACTATTTTATATATCTCAAAATCTTTACATTTATTTAACAATTAACCATTACTTGTTTGCTACACTCTGAGTATTTCAGGACATTGTAAGACTATACATTCTATTTGAATTGTTGTTATCTAAGTCCTATTTGCCTTTCATTGTATTGAAAAATAATGTTATACCCACCGTCTCTTGATTTAATCACTTACAGACAAAAAAACTAAAACAAAACACGCTTTTATAGTTAATCGAATTAAAATAATAAAAAAAAATAATTCTTGATATAAAAATAAAATGTTTAAAGAGAAAATTAATGTGATTGTGGTAAAAGCGGGGTGGCGTACTTTGTATTACATTGTTTTACTAACTCTCCATTTCGGAATAGAACTAGTAAGAAATTTTAACAATTGACATTGAGAACCCCACGCACTCTCTCTTTTGCTAGAATTACATTAATTTTCTCGTTAATCATTTTATCATAATATTAAGATTTATTTTTTATTTTTCAGTTCGATTAACTATAAAAGCATGTTCTTCAGTTTTTTTAAACTATAATTTACTTTTCATTTTTTTTGTTCGATCTACAATAAAAACGTGGTTTTTTAGTTTTTTAAAACTATAATTTGTTCATTGATGAATTATTATTTGTTAGTTGTATTAACCATAAGTGTTTTCGCTTTGGGGTTGTAACTTACTCTTTTAGTTGCCAAATCTGGAATTAGTCGCTAAATCTAGAAATGGGAAATCGTTAATGCTGGTGATCCTGACAATGGAACAGAGAATTATTAAATTATTGTATTATCATCCGGCCTTGACAAGTGTGCACAATTTGGAATTAATCTGACCTTTTAAAGTGGGTGAAAGTCGAGTTCAAAATTTCCGTGGCATACAGGTGAAACTAAGAAAAGCGTGTTAAAAAGAACAGATCTGCGTAGATATAACATAAGTATATTAAGTATATAACATAAGTATATTATATATATAAGTATATAAGTATATATAACATAAGTATAAACATCCCCTCGTATTCAGTTTCGTTAAACACCATTTTTAGAGGATTTCTACTCAACAAAGGAAATATGTATGCAAAAATTTCAAGTCTGTAGATCTAATAGGTCAAAAACAGGATTGCTTAAAAATCTGTAACACCCTCGTAACAATCCCGCCAGCCCCTTAAGAGTCGATTTCCGCAAAACCCATTCTTAACGGATCTCTACTTAATAAAAGAAACATGTTTGCCAAATGTCAAGTCTTTGGATATAATAGTTCAAAATTGGGAATTTTTATCAAAAACGTCTCTGTAACTCCCCATGGAGGACGATTTTTGCAAAAATTGTTCTTAGTAGTTCTCTATTCATCGAAAAAAAAATGCCTGCCAAATTTGAATTCTGAGCACCTAAAAGTTACAAAAATCTCGTGATGAGTGTGTTGCATTTTGCCTGTATGTCATATATATATATATAGCTTTATACTTATAATTTTCGTCACTAAACCTGTTTTTTATGTTTAATTCAGGGTCAGTCATGTAAAAAATTACCTCCAAATTTTAAAAAATTTTTATGCCTAACAGGAATTGTAACCAGCTAGCTTGCATTGGTTGAAAATATCTCAGATATCAATTTGTTATCTTTATTAGGAATTTTCAGATATTTTCCCCAACACTGTTTTTGAAAAAATGCATTTTCTCTTAATATAACCTTGGTTTTTGTATCTTTTTACTGTTGTTACTAAACGCTAAATCAGTGCTTCTCAAGCTTTCAATATTTGCGACCCACTTTTCAATCAGAATTTTCATCGTGTCCCCCCCATACAATAACAATGTACTGAGTTCAATAATACTATACTTTGAAACTAAAGCTACAATACGACTTTTTAAGTGCCACCGACGTAAGTAAACGTCAAGCTCAGCCAAAGCTTTAATGGCCTGGACGTATATATATACGTCTTCCCAAAATACGATCTTTTCTGTGCATTACTATCTATACAATTATTCAGAAGGCTTTGGAAGGCAATAAAAGGACCTTGACAATGTCTGCTAAGGATTTATTTATTTCAGAAGATTTGCTTATTTGTTCCTTTTTTACTCCCCCCTCCCAATGCGCTAGCCTACATGTAAAACGATGGCATTAAGGAGAGAATCGCGTAATTTTTAATCGGCAGTTAAGGAATTAATTATAAACCGTACAAATTATCAAGAAAAGGGTTAATTTTTTGTATATAATTTTATTTATAAAAAGCCAATGGAGTCACTGGTAATTATTAAACGTCCTTAACTTAGAATTGTTTAGTTAATTGTAAAATATATTGCGCAACGCTGATATATTTGTAAATGTATTATATCAGTGTAAATGTAAATTTTATTTTTTATTGCAGAATGTGTTTTATTTGTTTACTTTCAGTAAGTTAATAATTTAGTTAAATCTCTCTCTTTTGTTTTCGACTTTTCAATATGCTCGCGCCCCCCTCGTAGGGTTATCACGCCTCCATAGGGGGCACGTCCCACAGTTTGAGAAACGTTGCATTAAGGTATCCGACTACCCTAAAACCATGATATTTTTCAAAATTGACAATTTTTATTCTGACTTTATTTTATAGACCATTTTATTAGCTTAATAACAATATCAAGTATTTTATTTTCCCTCCACTAGAACAAAAACTACAAGCGTTTTAGTAAAAGGAAATGCCTTAACTTTACACAAGATGTCAAACTTTAAAATGCTTTTTACTCGAAATGTGTTTTTTTCGAAAAACTCAAACGGGGACAGTGATTGCTCAAAAAGTTTTGAAAATAATTAGCTGAAATTTTTTGCTTATGTTCTGTATAACAGTAGAAGTGTTTTTTGATCTTCAGATTTGTCAATAACTATTTTATTTCAAAATTTGCAGTCCTTTATGTGAATATAGTCAATGTTTTTTTAAGCAATTTCGTATTATGACTAAGATAAAGTGCTCTAGTTTTTGTAAAAATTAAAATATCTCTTATCGTGAAGGTCACTTCAAGCAGGAATAACAAAGTAACACATCAAAATTGAAAAATTGAGAATTTGTTCATAAAATCTTTGTACAGAATGGGCCCCGTTTATGTAATTTTTTGTACATTTTTACTAGTTTTTTCCCATTTTAATAATAATAATATTTTTTTCTTTTACCAATTTTAGGATTTTTTCTTTAAAATATACTAAATAAGCATAAAAATCACAAAAAATCTCCATATCTTCTTTTTTTCAAAAAAAAGTTGTCGCAAGTAGTCGGATACCTTAAATCAATAAAAAAAAAAACAACTTAATTTTCAGTATAGTGTTTGTATTATTTTACGCGGTACGCGATTACAGATTAGGTCAGTAGGTTAAATCATTTCTTAAGGTGCAATTTTTCCTTTATATTTTATTTTAAATTTATTTATTTTTACTGTTTTTTTACTTCATATTTTAGTTTTTTATTACTGATTTTGTAAAATAAAAATGTGCTTGTAATTAGGTGTGTGTATTATGTTAATATGATCATTGTTTTAAATGTCTATGAAAAAGATTAGACCTTATCATTTAACAACACATTGGAAAACATAGTCACAAAAAATAATCAATATTTTTAGCAACTTCTGCAATTCTCATCACATCTGGATAAAATTGTTATTTTTATTAATAGTTGAAAGTGAACAAATTGTAAGAACTCACAACTGATTAATTAATTAATTTAATAAGTCATAATATATTCTCCTTACGTCTTTTCACATGATTACGCGAAACTAGGTCGAGAATTATCTAAATGCCCTTAGTCCAAATTTCATTCGAATGTTCTCATTAGTTTCAAAGATATTTGTGAAAAATACTTTTAGGGGTTGTATACTAAATTACTTTACGCAAGCGCGATTCATCTATATAAAGGAGAAAAGCGACTCGAAATTTAGTAAGCTGATTCCATTCATTAAGTAGAGATCCGCTATAAGAGATGGGTTTTGTGAAAATAGTTTCCTAAGTGGCGTTGCGGGGGCTTAAGGGACGTTATAGATAATTATTTCCATTTTTAAACTATTAGATGTACAGTCTTGAAATTTAATAAGCGGATTCCTTTCATAGAGTACAGATCCCCTACAGAATGGGTTTTGGGAAAATCGACCCCAAGTGGCGTTGTGGAGAATTAAGGGGCGTTACAGGCAATTAACCCCTTTTTAAACTATTAGACGTAAAATCTTGAAATTGAGTAAGCAGATTCCATTCACTGAGTAGAGATCTGTCATAAGATGGGTTTTGTGAAAATCGTTTCCTAAGTAGCGTTGCGGGGACTTAAGGGGCGTTATACATAATTATTTCCATTTTTAAACTATCAGACGTACAGTCTTAAAATTTGGTAAGCGAATTCTTTTCATGATGTAGAGGTCCGCTAAAAAATAGTTTTGGGGAAAACTGATCCCCAAGGGTCACTGAGGTAGATTAAGGGGCGTAATAGATAAATATTTCCGCTTTTCAACTAATAGAACCACTTGCTTGAAAATTAGAATGTATGTTCTGTTCATGGAATAAAGTTCCTTTTACAAAGATTTTTGCGAAAACGGACCCCCAAAGGAGTGGGGTTGCGAGGGATTAAGGCGTGTTATAGAAAATTTCCTGTTTTTGAATTTAACTCATTTACTTGAACTTTGTTGAGCACTTTTCTTTAGTTGAATAGAGTTCCACTAAGAATGGATTTTACGGAAATAAACTCCAGGGGGAAGCGGGGAGAGTTATTGGGGCGTATTGATAGACAAAATTTCCGTTTTTGAACTGCTAAGACTATAATAATAAAATATGGTTTGCATGCTTCTTTTGTTGAATTGGAATCCGCTAAGAGTGCTCTCAACGAGGTATTGATGATAAAAATTTCGTTTTTGCTCTGTTAGACTTAGACTTGAAATTTAGCACACATGTTTATTTTATGGAGTAGAGATCCACTGAAAGTTGCTTTGGTGGAAATCCACTTGATTATTAGGTTAAGTGAGCGAAAAAAATCTTTCTCCTTCTATTTTAGATATAAATAGAAATATTAGATATTATAAGTTATGTTCTTTTTATATCAAAGGGCGAGAGTGTAACAGCTATAAATATATTTTTCAATACAATCTAATTCTTAATGCTAGATATCAATAATTAATATATATGTAAACGGTATACATATATACAACATCGTGAAATACCCAGTGAAGCGGGTGGGTTACGGCTAGTAATATATACTTTTAACTTTCAAACACTGCGTGCAAAATACACTCACTTCCAAAAGTTAAGCACGAAGATGTAAAATGCAAAAAATCAACAAATACTGCTTTGATTGACACAAAATTTGGCATTAAAGTAGCATATACATTTATACATAAAACAAAATCAATAATGACATACAGAACTGAAAAAATATTAAATTTTTGTAAATTATCAGATAATGTCAAACTGGAGACTTAAACAGAATTATGTATAAAATGAAAATAAACAGCATAAAATGAAAAAAAGGTCATTAATAGGGTATGTGATCCCCCCCTTATCTGTATGCAAAGTTTACACCTTCTGACCATGCTTTCAATTAGGTGGTCAACCACCGCAGAATTAAGCCATCGCCATTCTTCTTGTAGAGCTTTTTCCAGCTCAATAAGAGTGGCTGGAGGTGGGAAACGTGAAGATACAGCACGGCCGAGAGCATCCAAAAGATTTTCAATGGGATTAAGGTCGGGCGAATATGCTGGCCACGCCATATGTGCAATCCCTTCATTGTCCAGGTAGTCATCGACGATGTCAGCTCTATGGGGACGTGCGTCATCGTCCATTAAAACAAAAGTAGAGTCAACTGCTGCAGCGTACAATCTCACAATGGGTTCTAGGACTTCATCTCGATACCGGACCGCCGTCACAAAACCCCGTTTAAAGATGTGCAGGTCGGTGCGGTATCCTTATGAAATCCCTGCCCACACCGTAATGCGCCTCAGAATGCGTGATGTTTTGGAGCTTATTGCGTGTTCCTTGTTTACGCCATGTCCTTATACGCTTGTCATCTGGCTCCAGAGCAAATCTTGACTCATCACTAAACATGACATTGCCTCAGTCAGATACATTCCAATTACCATTTTCCCGGCACCTCTTTAATCGTGCCCGTCTTGATTGGACGGATATAGGAACACAAACTCGAGGTACCCGGACATACTGTCCATTCATATGTAATCTTCGGCGTACAGTAGCTGCAGATATAGCTTTACCAATGGACGCTGTGGAGGTCACTCTGCGATTCCGCTTGGCTACAATAGTGTGACCGCGGTAGCCGAGTGGTGTAGGTATCGGATCGTGGCTTGCCTTGTCACGAGTTCGAGCCCAGTACCACTAAAGACCCGCCGTGTAGGGCAGCGATGCACGTTAACTCTGTCGAGAGCTGCAACGTCCTTCCGTTGGTGTGGTGTGGAAGTTAGGAGAGGGGTGCCAGCTCAGGTGTCGTACCCGTCACTTGACCGTGGTTCAAAATTACGTGGTCCGTTGCCAAAAGCCTTCGTGTAGCTGAACAGTGCGACGTTAACATTCAATCAATCATTGGCTACAATAGCAATATATCGATCTTCCGCGGGGGTTGTAACCCTTGGGTGACGGCCTACGGGCCTTCGGACAACTGTCTGTGGGGTTTGGAATTGTTTCCATAAACGTGAAGTTTTAGAATGATGAACGCCGAAGAAAAGAGAAACATCTGTGATCGACTGTTCTGCTTCAATGCGCCCGACAGCACGCCAACGCTCAGAATCTTCCATTTATTTTCTGGAAGTCATAGAAACACGGATGTCTTGAAAACAAATTGTACGAAAGTTTTAAACACCTTCTGTCAGCACTTACAATCAACTTCTGTAAGCCTTCATAAAGCTTGCTTCTTATAAGACTGCTTTTTTTGCCTATTTCTTGACATGAAAGCACGATTGGCTGTTACCTAACATATTTGCATACTTTCATCTACCTCTGCAGCGAACTGCATCCTCTTCAATTCTGATTGGCTTCTGGAAATTAGCCTTTTCCTCTCCGTACTTAACTTTTGAAAGTGAGTGTAATTAATTAAATAATATAAACTATTATATGATCCCCATAACTCAAATTGTTTTCAAGGTTTGGTAAATGTCACCTGAACTAGGAGAGATTTGCATAAAATTTTTATTTAGATCGTTCATGACTTTAAAAAAAATCAACTTTCTAACAATGCTGTGTTACAATGTATCTCTTTCGTAATTATTTTTAATAGTAACAATTTAAAGGGTAACATTAACTTTTTTTGTTTTTTTAGAATTGATAATAAATGATTTTATATATTAATTCATATGAACATTTTGAAAGCTATAATAATTAAGGAAATTTTACATCCTGAAATGTTTCCGGTATATAATAGGTTTTTTTAAAAAAAACCTATTACACAGAAACGTTTAAGCAGAATGTTTTAACAAATTTAAAGTGGTTTTAACCACAAAAATCTGTTTTACGAGGAAAAAAATGCGAAATAATAAGGCATTTCTTTTATCGATCTTTATTTAGTTAATTAATCCATTTGTGCATATAATTTTCCATAGCTAGGAAGAAAAATATGAATTCTTTAAGTGTCATATTTTTAACCACTTTAGTTGCAACTTTTATGCTGTTTTTAATAAAAAATTTCTTTCGCATTCCTTAGCCACCAAAAGGGCTATCATTAAGGTAACCAATAATTTGGTCAGTTCATAAACTAAGCACTTTTCAATTTTGTTAATATTAGAATTCCCGCCTGTCGGCTCTGTGGCTTGGAGGTAGTGTGCCCGCCTCGCAAGCATAAGGTTGCGGTTTCGATTCCGGCTGGAATCGATATATTTTCTGGGTGCACAACTCGCGGGCACGCATGTCTTATGATTATGCGGCATGTAAGATAGCCCTCGCGTATTAATTAGACTCTGAATTATACTCTAGCAATTAAATAAATTCATGCTTCAAACATTGGGTAGCGGAAACAGCTACTAGATGGTGCTACCAATGAAATAACTCTCGCACTTGGGGACTTGCCGAGTCTGCAAAGACTTATGTGCTAAAAATTCAGCCCATTTAAAGGAAACAAATAGTTCACACTTGTCCCTCAATGAATTTAATTTTAGAAATATATCATAACAATGAAAAATTTCTTTTTAATATTTTATTCAATCGAATTATTATTTTTTAAAAAAATGTTATTTGTTCTTTGAGAGGTGCGCAATAGACGAACCCATTGTCTGATCAGAGTTTTTACTTTTTTGGTTTTCTCTTCACTTGTTTTAAAAATTTGTTTTTCTGTCGTTGTGTTGTTTATTTTTTTTGTGTAAAATCATTTTTATACCTTTTTTCTTTTGTAAATCTCCTGTTTTACTTTGCAGTGTAGTGAGTGAGTATCAAGTTAACGTCACTTTAACGACGGCGCATTGATTCGACCCGCACCCGTTCATTCATGCCTAGGTTGATAGATTAGAGCAGGTGACTCGCTTATGGGTGGGAGACAGTGCACGAGGCTTTAGTGTCATTGTGTGTTTTTTGGGGTCCTCGGGTCCACAACGACAGTATGTTTGTAAGTCATCATAGACATAAAAATGCCCCCGCTGTGTGACAATTGACGGGGCCTGTCTGATGGAGGAAACTGACGCCTTGGATGACGACGGGAGAATGGCTTCAAGAAACAATGGTGGCGTGGTGGACAAAGTATCCAGACGTGTTGACGAACTCTGGCGCCGGTACATCCAAGAAAGACCAGAGAGAGAGAGAGCGATTGTTAGGTCCACTCCATTAGGATGCTAATGAGTCCGAGGGCCGTTTGCTGACTTTTGTGGCTCGACCAATGAGGAATGACGAGAGACGTTTAGTGGATCTACCCCTAGACTTTAAAAGGATAATTTTATTGGAGATCGGGAATCGAGATGGGATTCGAGACGAAAGCGGATTTTCCTGGAGTAAGAGGAAAGAGAAGAGGATGAACGCAAAAGATAAGAGGATTGAGGAAGCTATCTAGCCAACTACAGAGAATTATTGGGAAGCATTCTTCGGACAATGCAGAGATGTGTGGGATAATTAACTCCAACATCTGAAAGTGACTGATCAACCCGGGTTGGCGCACAGAGACAGTTCCATATTGCATTATTAATAATTATTTCGTTGAGAAAATAAAATTTTCTTTTTGTTCTACAATTTCCTGTGAGTTCATCATCACGCTACCTTTCCACGAAGTTACAGTCACACACTAAAGCATTATAAGGGCTATTGGTGAGGGACTTTGTGATTTTGAGTCTCGGTCAACTGACGAGGATGGCACTCAGACTGCTATCCCTTCTCCAAACTACCACAGTACCGTGATGACGCTCAGTCTCGACATTTTTAACGTGCATCGTCTTCTTCCACTCGGCACCAAGCCCTGAAGCCGCAACATTTCGCTCGAGAGTTCATGTCCATAATCATAAGGATTTAGCTTTAGAAATATGTTTTATCAATGAAAAATTTCTTTTTATATTTATTCAATCGAATTATGTTTCTTTAAAGTATCCGACTAAGTTCTGAACCATGATTTTAAAAAAAGTGCATAAATGGATAATTTTTATGATATTTAGTGTCACTTAGATTAAAATACATGTACAAAATTGTTTTGTGGACATTTTGAAAAAAATAAAATATTTAAATATAATATTTGGGCAAAAAACTAACATAGAATAACCTTTTTTTCAAAATGTTCTCCTTTTATAAGAAATGCTTCTAAAATAATAATATTTCGCTTACATAAAGACTTCTCCAGAGAGTCTGAACAAGGATTTTTGAAAAATTCGCATTATTTTCAGAGTTACCACCAATTGAAATAATTATCTGCGTTTTTTTTCTTAAAATTTCTCCCCTCTGTTGTCGTAGGATATGGATACACCCACTTCTAAGTTATATATTTCCAAAACTCTAGTTGAACCTCTCTGTACAGAGGTCTGAGCTATATACATGTAAAATATTATTACAATAGAAGCAATTTTCACAAAAGGAGAATATTTTGGTCATTTTATGTTAATTTTTTGTCAAAATACTGTACTTAAATAATTTTTTATTGTAATAATATTCTTAAAACAATTTTATATACATTTTCTAATATAAGTGACACTAAATGTCATAAATATATTCCATTTATACTTTTTTGCAAAATCGTGGTTCCGAACGTAGTCGGATACCTTAAGAAAATAATATTTGTTCTTTTTTAATTATATTAGATCGGATAAAAAGAAATAAGTTTGATATTCAAAAGAACAATATCAAGACAATTTTTGTGCGTGTGAAAGAGATTTACCACAATAACATTTTTAAATGAACAAATTTATAAAAAAATCGCTCTTCTCCAGAATTTAATAATATTTTTATATGAAAAAATGTTTAATACGCGAGGTAAAATTCTTTTTTTGGAATATTTTAGAATATTATCAATGTATGCAACAGCAAATAGATTTTTTAAATCATTTTAATTATAAATATAAAAGTATTCCTTTCTTTTTTCTTGATTGTATCATTACATTAATTTCCTTTTGCAAGCACATTTAAATAAAACATTGTAATGAGAAATTACTAACCTATATGTACTTTTTATTTTTATAGACTGCTAAAAAATATAGTGTAAGAGTTGGTTAGAATTTCTGAAATAAATTTAAAGAAAAAAAATGAGAGCGACAATTCTATACCTGATAACAATACGAAATCTTTAAAAAAAAGAAAGAAAGGATTTTTACACATTTTTAAAAACTCAACAATTTGGTTAAATTTATCTAGGAGCAAAAGTATGTTAATTGGAATAACTATTAATTTTTTTAGCAGTCTATGAAAATGAAAAGCATACATATAGGTTAATAATTTCTTATTAAAATGTTTTACTTAAATCTGTTTAAAAGGTAATTAATTTAATGATAAAATCAAGAGAAAAAAGGGGTATTTTTATATTTATGATCAAAGTGATTTACCAAATCCCTTTGTTGTTGAATGCAGTAACAATAATCTAAAATATTCCTTAAAAATAAGTTTATCCCTCGTAATAAACATTTATTTTTATGTAAAAGTTTTATTGAATTAAGGCGAAGAGGGAATTAAATTCCTTCATATAAAAAGGTTACTATGGAATATATCTCTTTCATACGCATAAAAATTTTCATCATATTTTTCTTTTGAATTCTCAAACTTATTTCTTTTAAGTATGTGCGATCTTATGTAATTAAATCTATGATTTTGGAAAAAAATACGATATATTTTAAATCCCTATTCTCAAAGGAATATATAATAATAATACAATGTATCACGAGTTGAAGGGAAAAATATAAAGAAAAAAATTCGTTTCGATTGTATTTGAAATCTTTTGAAAGAATTTTTAATCAAATAATGTTTTTTTTTTATTAAATGAATAATGAACAAGCGAGAAAAGTATATTTTCAGTATGTATTAAAATTCATTGGGTTAAAAAAAGTTCAAGTGTATATTTGAAATAATTCGTCTTATACATTTTCATTTAATTAAATTTTGAATACTGTACATCACCGAGGGAAAAAATTCCCTCCCATGTAACTCTGTAAACCAGCCCTTTTGTTTATATATATATATATATATATATATATAAACAGTTGGACCTCTATATAACGAAGTCACTTAATCCCGGAAAAAAAGTTCCTTATATGGAAAATTCGTTATATAGAGGTACATCTTTTAATACACTTTATAAACTACATAAATTAAATTTTAAATTCATGAACACTATATCTTAAAAAAAGTAATTATCCACACCATTTTTAAATTAATATATGTTTATTTTATAAGTCTTACCCATAAAAAAAGAAAGAAAAACTTCAGGGAAAACAAAGGAAAAAAAATGTTGAAGAATTCACTACATTTTTAATATTAAGAAAATAGTTTTATTCTAAAATTAATGAATTTGACGGACATTTTATAATTTAAAGCATACAAGTAATATTAAACACATACATTATTTTATAATTAGAACGTGAGGACAACTGCACTGAGGCTGAATGAGGATATCAAAGATGTTTCTAGTGAACTGGACAATGAGGGTTAAAGGTTGCACTTCTTGGATGAAACGTCCAGAACTCTATTACTCTTGGCGAGTTAGGATCTAATAAAACCAGTTTAATATTTATGACCACCGTAAAATGTGTCCAAGCGAATTTTAAATTTTTTCAGAAATACTTTAAAAAAAGGGTGAACAAAAAATGAATCACAAAAGAAAAAGTTCGTTTCACAGAAAATGCACTTCGATATAGAGAGGTTGTTTTACGAAGAAAATCGTGAAATGTTCTTGGTTACAGAAAAAAGTTCGCTATATAGACAATTCGCAATATAGATGTTCGTTATATAGAGGTTCGACTGTATATATTATTAAAGACATTTTGAAAGTTTTTTAAATACCTAATTTTTTATAAAAAAGTTCTTAGAATTAATAACAATATTTCGTAGTCATAGTTAAGCTTACATGATTCTTATTCAACCCCAATGTAGAAGTCTTAGCTAGACATAAGCAAGATACTATAATTATCATCGAAACATTTTTCATGAAAGGAGAATATTTCGAAAATATGCCATTTTTTCTTCATTTTTTGCAATATATATATATATATATATATATATATATATATATATATATATATATATATATATATATATATATATATATATACATATATGTATATATATACATATATGTATATATATATATATATATATATATATATATATATATATATATATATATATATATATATATATATATATATATATATATATATATATATATATATATATATATATATACATATATGAAAAAAATTTGTGTAATATATCAAAAACAAGAAATAATAGGTAATGAATATAGCAAGAAATAACGTAATAAAAATATGAAAGCTAAACGTGAAGATCGAATTTATAGAAAAATACAAAAAGGAACTACAAAAAAGAACCTAGCGAGTCAGAAAGCAATATATATATAAATGAATTCTTCTTGTAATAATATATTCTTAAAATTTTTTTTATATGAATATTCTAATTCAACTGCCTCAGAATAATAAAAATATATTTGTACGCCTTTCAAAATCACAGTTCCATTCATTTATGCGCTGTTTCAAAATTAGAGTTCCGAGCAGTCGGTCACTTTAAATGAAAAATATTGTATTTATAAAAGAAATTTCTCCTCGATAACTTATACATTTTTACCAGTCTTAGAAACTTAACCTCGTTCATTTAAGATAAAAGAATATTTTCTCAGATTATTTCAAAATAAGAATGTAAAAACATCAAGACTCTTTCCCATCTGGTATATAAAACATGTGTCTTTTTAATATAAATCTATCAGAACAAAAAATTAATCTATAAAAAAAACCCGTATGTACTACCTCCTCACTCACTCTTAACAATTCCACTCATTTTTTACAGTGCGAAACTTTTTTTTGTTGATTTTGCTTCCCTAGTCAAAAAGTCACCACAGCATAAAAAAAGATATATTGTCCTGAACGAATCCTACAAAGGACTATCGTACCGTTAGAGTCAAGAGTACGAGTCGAAACTCTTGTCGAAAAGTGTAGGTGGCTCTTCAGGAAGCAGGACGTGAAAAATAATGTGTCTTGAGGCTTGCAGCTGCTAACGAAATCTGTTCTGGGTTAGAGGCTGGAAGTGGCGCTGACAGCTGCCACGCACGCGGGACTCTTCAAGTGCTGGCCGGAAGCTGATTCGGTATAGGCTTCTTTCTCGAGATGGGTTGTTGGCATTTAGGTTGAACGTGACGATTTTGGTTTAAAGTGCGTGTGTTGCTTCTACTTTATGAAGCTGGTAGACTTTAACTTGTCATCGATGTGTCAGTCTGTCAGCAAAGAATGATAATTGAAACACGTTTTTGCTAGGGAAATGTTTGGAGAGAGATATAAGTTTTGACGGTATGAAATGAAAAATAAGTATATGCTTCCTTCAAGTTTGTGTCACTAAATATCATTGTTCGATTTAACACGTATGTTTCATGCAGAAATATCTAAAAATAATACTGTTGAAAATGTTGTAACGATATTACATTCCAGTGAATTATTATTCTAAATGAAATGCTATTATAAAATGTATTTACATATAATTTTGTTTTATTATATTGTTAAGGTCCCTTCTATAGGAGCAGAATTGCTTTGTTACAAGCATTGTATAACATATTCAATTCCTACTATTAGCTCACATTCTCTATTTATTTATTTATGTTCGTGGAATTTTCAATCGTTAATAAAATACATTTTAAAGCGCTCGATTGAGCTGAAATTTTATATACAAGATTATTTTGCATGGCAATATAGTCATTTAATTATAATTAATAAAAGTTAATTGATTAAAACTAATTATCTAAAGAATTACAAATACAGCCACTTTGGCATCATTTTTGGCGACTTGTGTCAAAACTTGAAAAGGTTTTTTTTCTCACATTTTAAAGCATTCAGATGCACTGAAATTTTATATACACGATTGTTTTGGATGACAATACGATACTTTAATGATAATTAATAAAAATTAATTACCACTTAATGTTGCGATTCCGTCATATGTATATACATATTTATATTAATTGTAACTATTTAATAAAATGTAGCTAAAATAAAATTTTACTTCGTTGATCAAAGTAGGAATTAATTTAATTTTTTTGTATCACTTATTTTTTATTTATAATAACGTACGGAGCCGGCCATTGATGACCAAAAGACATTATAAATATGGTCTATGATATTATTCTTTCCAACTGCAGTGATTTTTTAAAGCTGAGTATTCTATTATATTAAATAATAACAATATTTCATGTGTCACATTGATCGAGATCAATATGCTGTTTTCATAATTTTATTCATTAAATCAGGATAATTTAAGAAATTGAATTCTGAGGATATTGTTAAAAAATGTTTTTAATTTTATTCTTCATTTAATTTATAATAATATAAATTTAATGTTCTTAGAATTAATATCAGTTTGCAAGCATGTGAGCATACAAAACTATATCCTTTTTGGCACACAATCCATTTCACAGATCTAATGAGATTTAAATTTAAAGAAATTAAATTTCACTTTCATCGTCAAGTAAACTGCTAAATGCTTATACTTAAATAGTGTTTTTCTAAATCTCTCTCTCAATTATTTATCATTAGCAAGCTATCATTACTGTTTTAAATCGGTAGACGAAATTGGATAAATTTAATCCAGATTCAGGATAACAATTATAGAATAAAATAAATAAAAAAACAAGTAATATATGAAAAAAAATTAAGTCAATTCCAACTTAGATCAAATAAAAATTTTATTTTAGCAACTTTTTATTAAATAGTTACAATTAACACAAATATGTATATACATATGACACAATCACAGCAAGTGGTAATTAATTTTTATTCATTACCATCAAAGTATTATATTGTCATTGAAAACAATCGTGTATATAAAATTTCGGTTCAATTGAATGCTTTAAAACGTGAGAAAAAAACATTTTCACCTTTTGACAAAGTCGCCAAAATTGTCGCAATGTCGCCAACGTGACTATATTTAATTCTTTAAATAATTAGTTTTAATCAATTGATTTTTATTAATTATAATAAAATTAATGCATTGCCATCCAAAATAATCATGTATATAAAATTTAAACTCAATTGAGCGTTATAAAATGTACTTTATTAACGATTGGAAATTCCACCAAGATAAATAAATAAATATATAGAGAGAGTGTAAGTTAATAGTAGAGGAATAGAAAAGACTTCATTATATTATTACAAAAATGTAAAAGAACTAACAAAGGACTAATAAAAGGACTAACTAATTTAATTATCTTTTTAAAAAATATCATTTTGGTTACCGTATAATGTTTAATTCCCCTTTGTGACTTCTTTTGTTACTTTTTGTATTGTGACATGCTACTTTTGTTACAAGTAAACAATAAAATTTTTTATAGTAAATTCATCTTTGAAAAGAATTCTATTCAATTTTTTATTTTTTACCCTGGAAAAAGGATACATTTCACATCAGTGGTAGATACATAACAGCCCCCTACCTTTCTTTTGTATTCTGACCCGAATGGAAATCCGTTGTGAGGTTACAGTTAACTTTGATCCATCGCCTGTGATCAAAGGGAGAACAAATGATAGCCACAAGCGGTGCTCGCTAGCGAAATTTTGAATAGGAAGGACTTTCAAAATCTAGTGATGAATCGATATATTTATCGATACTGAGAAGCTATTTTAAATAGCAATGTTTCATTAATGAATGCCGATAATAATTTCTACTTCAGATTTTCTAATTTTGACGTCCGTAATCCATAAATATGGCTATATGCTTGGTATAATAGCTTTATGAAATTGTTTTCAATAATATTTTAATTTCATACTTCATGATGAGTATATGTAATACAAATATTACCATGCTATTTTAAGTAGTCAGAATATCCTTTTTTATGATAGCATTTTTTTCAGAATTTGGTTATTTACTGTAGCAAATATTACTGTATAACAGCGAAAAATTAAGATTCATTTTTTTAAATAGCCAACTACTCGTAGCGTTTGCATTTCATGTTTATTGTGAAACAATTTGTCCATTATTTATAGTATTATTTTTTGTATGTGGCAGCGGTAGCGTAGTGGTTAGGATTAAAAGCTCGTGGAAGGCGTGTCATGAGTCGGCCACTTAAGATCCATCATGTGGCCGCGGTAGTCTAGTGGTCAAGGTAACGGACTCGTGTCCGGAGTGTCATGAGTTCGAGCCCAGTACCGCTGAAGATCGGCCATATAGGAGAGCAATACGCGTTAAATCTGTCGAGAACTCAAAAGCTCTCTCGTTTGTGTGGTGTGGTAGTTAAGAGAGGTGTGTGCCCGCCCAGGTGTCTTTCTCGTCACTTGACCATGGTTCAAAATTATCAGGTCTGTCGCCAAAAGCGCTTGAGTAGCTGAACACAGTGAGACGTTAATATTCACTCACACAGGACCCGCCGTGTAGAGAAGCTGATCCACGGCAAATCTGTCGTGGCTGAAACGTTTTCCCGTTGGCTTGGTGTGGTAGTTTGGAGAGGGAGGGTCAACTCAGGTGACGTCCTTGTCACTTGACCGTGATTCGAAACTACTAGTTGTGTCAACAACATGTCTCGTGTAGTTTTATAGTGCGACGTTTACTAAACACTCGTTCGCTCAGTCACATATTTTTAAGTTAATTATTTTTTATCGAATATTCAGATACACATTGTAAAAGTTAATTAGTCTAAGAAAATTTAAGAGAAATAAGATTTAAATTGAATTTTTTATTTTTATTTTCACATATTCATAATTAAGAGTATGACACAATATAAAAACTTAGCAATAATAGAATCTATAATATCCTCCCTTACTCTTCTATTCATTAAAATTACTCAAAAATATCAAGTCTTCAATTTAAGATGCATTTAATCCTTTTTAATTTATTTTAAATTTCTTTCAAGATATGGGGAAGCAGATTAGGGGGGAGGTATAAGCATAAAAACGGTTATTCTAGAAGTCAAGTACAGGCTTAAAAACTTTATTCTTTAAGATAAAACTGCAAGATCTTTCTTAACTTTTGCTCATTAGGAACAAAACTCATCTTGGAGAAGAACCGAGCTCTCAAACAAACTTAGAGTCAAAAAGTTTGTTTTGTATTACTTTGCTTGTTGTTATTTCAATGAAATTATTGTTTTTAAATTTTGTCATCCGTAAAAAAGGACTTCATTGAATGTTTTCCCAAAATATTTTAAGGAAAACATTCTTAAGAATGAAAAACTTTAGGATCTTGAGACAAATTTTGCATGATTTTTTTCTGCATGCTAACAGCTCATACATGGATTAAATTTACTTTATATTTTGGTGCAGACTACATGTTGAAATATTTTTAACAAACTGTGTCTGTTAATTTAAATATATTTCAATGAAAAACTTTTTTGACTAATTGGAGTTGAAATAAAGTCAACTTATGAGTACTTTTCTTTAGTTACTTCTCAAAATGTCTGTTTAAACTTTTTAAAAGGATGCTTCAAGTTTTAAGATTTAAGCAATTGAGGCAAAATAATTAAAGTTTATATTTACAACAAAGAAAATGAATTTCTGTTAGAACACTGATTAATTTTTTAAGTCTCTTAAGTGATTTATTATTAATAAAACATCCCCGGGGTATCGTCTAATAATGTAATTCATTTTGTCATACTACATAGCAGATTACTAAGATAACTATCATTTTTTAAGTAGAACTTCAATAAAAAACAAGTAATATAAACGGTTTTTTTCTTAAAATCAATTCCTACATAGGTCATCAAAGAAAATTTTTATTTTAGTTACTTTTTATTTAATAATTACAATTAATATAAATATGTATATACATATGACAGAATCACAATGTTAAGTGATAAAACATATTTTAAATTAACATTAAAAACTTTTTAACAGCATTATAAATTTGTAATTACATTTTTTAATAAAAGGTGAATATAATAGGTAAGAATTTATCTTAAAACCAATTTAAAAGGAATGCTGACGTCTAATTAGAATATAATGATTTAGTTTAAGTTAAATCTTAATCAGCAATTTAACAAAAGCTTTTTTTTATCCAATAATGCTGCTATCTAGAGGAACAATATCGACTGAAATATATTTTTAAACTATAATTAATTAATTAATTTTAACTAATGAACTAGTATTTGAAAAAAATCTGCATTAACATCAAGTGTCACCCACTACAAGTCTGTATAAAGTATTTGAACTTGAATTAATGAATAGAAAGTATTTTATTAACGCCTGAAAATTTGACCAAGATATATATAGGGAGAAAGTGAACTAATAGTAGGAATTGAACAAGGCAAATATTTACGAATAAAGACAGCGAGGGCATGTTTTCTGACAAAAATAATAAATGAAACTTTTAAAACAAGCCATATTTCAATATTCATAACACACCTTATTCTATTCCTCCGTACAAGAAACTTAGCAAAAAATAGTTATGATTTTACGTGGGACAATCCGGAAATTCGGAGTTAACTATTTCGTCAGTCCCAAGAGAAAATATTGATTAACTCACAAGTTCGAAGGCAAGGAAAGAACTTGATTTTATGCTAAACTCTGAAATAGTTATCTCAATTCAATTTAGGAGTAATAGCAGAATTACGCCTTATTCATTATAATTTGTTTCACCCCCTAAACAGCTCTTATGTTCCTTTTTTCAAATTAAAAAAAAATTAATGTTTTCATACTCCAAGGTTTTCGGGGCAAATCTGGAGGACAGAACCCGCGACGCTCGGATTTGTAGCCGAGTAACATGACACTAGACAAAAGTGATCACTCTTGTCTGGAGGCTGTTACCCGCTTAAATAGATAGCGCTATACGCCCTATCCTTTTACTTGAACTCCAGTTGCTTCAAGTATTACATTTCTAAGGCTTTAGTTTCAGCATGACAACATAAACGCCAGCCTCTCTGTAGCGTCCCCTTCCACTTGACCGTAAATAGCAACTCTCATTAACGTAAATCACGGCTCCTTACCAGAAAGCAGTTTCATTATCTTTTAAAATGTTCTGAAAGTATTTACCTTATAGCAGCTATTTTTAAACTGTGGTCAGTGGACCCCCAGGGGTACACAGAGAGTGTCATTTAATGATAAGATTTTATTCTTTTACAGACTCTGAAAGGCCCCATGGAGAAATTGAAAGACGTACCATCCTAGACTAAACCACTAAATTACCTTCAACGAAAAAAAACTCTACTAGAACATATATTTTTCATTTAAGAATATTAATTAAATTCCTTGTTTGCAACTACGTAGCAATTACTAAAAGGCAATATGTTTAATTAAATGTTTATTATTTTCTTAATGAAAAAAAGAAGTGTTAAAAGGTCTGTATAAGTAGCAGGGGCAGTCTTAAAATTATTGAGGAATCTTTAAACCACTCAACCATGTGTTGGGAGTCGAGGAGGGGTGTTCAAAATCGGGAGGGGGATGTGCAATGTCAGGCGGATATATAAAAGGGAGTCGCAACGATAGTAAGTTTAAGAGCCTCTGCCCTAGAGAATTAGTAAGAATCGCGAATAGAATCGTTACAAAGTGACGCATCAAACTGGTGACACTGTTAACTATCTCTATAGTGATTTTTGATTTGTAAACCAGGGAAGCAAATTTGTGGCACTCGTGCACAATGTGGCTTGGTGGAGTTGCTTCAGTGGCACGCGAAGAACTACTGAAATACTTAAAAAAATCTTGAAAAGATTAACCATTTTTGATTAGAAATTGAAAGATTAACCATTTTTCAAGATTAAAAATTTTGAAAAGATAAATAACCATTTTTTACAATTTTATTGAAGTGGGGTTGTCTCAGACACAAAAAAATCTCAAAAAATATATTAGTTTCTGCTACGAACATAATAAATTAAATATCACTCAAAAGTAGCTGAAGTGTTTCTATAATAACCTAATTTTGTTATCTGCAAGAGCTAACCCTAATATAGATGATTTGGTGGGGGGGGAAGTAGCAATTCAAAAATTACATGAAGTAAGTACTGAGCTTTTAATAATAATTTTGAATTAAAAACTAGTTAAGTTGCTCAATTTTATTATATACCTAACTTAATAGATTGAACCTGTAAAAAGTCTGTTAACAATAAAACCCAAGTTTATACATTAGTCTTATTTATTAGATTATTTTTAATTTTCTACTACATAGACTTGCATTAAAAAGTGTCCTATTTGCGTAAAAATCCCATAACATGCCTATAAGTCAGTGTTTCTCAAACTGTGGGGCGCACCTTCCTAAGGGAGCGCGAGCAAATTGAAAAGTCGAAAACAAAACATTATTTTAAAAAAATTATTAATTTACTGAAAGTAAACAAAAAAATACATTTTGGCATAATAAAAAACGAAATACACATTAACACTGATATAATACACTTATAAATGTATCAGTCTGCACATTGCATTTTATAATTAGTTTAACAATACTATGTTAAAAACAAGTTTAATAATTACCAGTGACCCATTTGAGTGGGCTTGTCATATATAAAATTATACACAAAAATTAACACTAATCTTGATAATTTGTACGGTTTACAATAAATCTCTTAACTGCCGATTAAAAGTTGCGCGATTTGCTTCCAAATGCCTCCATTTTCTACATAGGCGCGTATACGTGATATATTAGGAGGAATGAAAAGTAATATAAATAAGTTGTAAACCTTTTCTCTGAAATAAATAAATCCTTCGCAAACATTTTCAAGGTCCTTTTATTGCATTCCAAAGCCTTCGAAATAATTTTATGGATAGCAGTGCACAGAGAAGACCGTACGTCGGAAAGACGTATATATTATGTTCAGGGCAAATAATGCTTTGCTTCAGTTAGACTTTTATATACGCCGGTGAAACTTAAGAGGTACAAGTCGTATTGAAGCTTTAGCGTCAAAGTATAGTATTATTGAATTCAATACATTTTTATTGAATGGAGGGGGGGGGGCGCAATGAGAATTATGAATGAATATTATGTCGTAGATATTGAAAGTTTGAGAAGCACTGCTATAAGCAACACTTTTTTTCACTTTTCCATGTTTGTTTGTTGTAAAAGTTGCAAGTGACGCGCTTAATTATTTATCATCAAATACTGGCACTCTTCTCAAAAAGAGGTTGGCCACCCCTGATGTAAACTATAATAAATAAAAAAAATGTTCATGTATAAACCAAGTTAAAAAGAAACTATCTGGTTTGGAACAAATCCTGAAAACAATAGATCTAAGATTATATCTCATTAGTACTGTACAAACAATATCAAGTTCACAATGAAGTTCCTTACAACATTTATATAAAAATGGTATTTTGTTTCCTTCATTTTTTTCATCAGATTATATCCTATTTTTTTAGGGCATCGGGATTACTACTTCACTGCTTGGAATTCAGAACAACCTGATATTGCATTACACTGACTTCACGTGATTCGCATGGAAAACGTCTCAGAAGAGCAATATTACAGACGATAATAATGATAATAATAAAAAAAATAAATAAAAAGAAACTTGCCAGGAAGTTTCTAGCCAAAAGAAAACAAAAACCCCGTAATAATAATTCCCAACATCCAGAAAAATAAAAGAGAGTTGGGAAGTAAAAAAAAAAAAAAAAAAAAAAAAGAGAACCTTCTCCTTGGTAGAGATTCGGAAAATATCATTGTAACAGTATCTTCGTCTCTAAAAAGGCAGGGATCTGCGAAAGATGACTTTCTAAGTTTAGTTCTTGGTGCATCTTCTCTATTCTCGGAAAAACCGCCGTATTCTTGTCCCAATTGGAATAAACTAGATGGAAGAACGAAATAAAAAAAAAGAATGTATATAAAAAAAAGGAGGGAAGAAACCCAGAAAGAAAAACATGAGGTAAATTGCGTTCCGTTGCTTTTGTGGAAGTCATAAGCGTCACTCCGCGAAAGATGGAATTGCGCATAATGATCTTCCTTTTAGACAATCACTGCGCGAGAAAGAAGTCAAGATAACAGTCGTTTGGTTTGTATCGTCCCATTCCTCTGTGTACCCCTTCCCGTGAGAATGAATGGACCAAGAATTCGGGATGGAATGGGTAGTGGATGGCTTCCGATGTCTTTGGAGAGAGGATTCATTTTGGGAAACTAGCATGGCTTGGAAAGATTTCTGTTAAATTTGAACCAGGAATTATTTTTTTCCCCTCTCTCATTACAAAAAGCGTCGATTCTTGTTCTGATTATATTATTATCAATGGGTAATTGGTTTTCACAATTCCTACTATTAGTTTACTCTCCCTATATTTATTTATTTACTTATATATAAATATATACCTTGTTCAAATTTTCAATCCTTAATAAAATACTTTTTATTCATCCACTCAAGTTCAAATATATTTTTTAAAACTTGTAATGGATGACTCTTGATGTTAATACAGTTTTTTTAAAATATTAATTCATTAATTTATGAATAAATAGTAACAAACAAAAATAATAGTCCAACACCATATGGAAAAAGGAAAATTGTTCGTTTTATCCATGTAGCACAGGGGTGTCAAACACGCGGCCCGCAAGTACGAAAGTTGAGGCCTGCCGACTCCTTTTAAAAATTTTTAAATATCAGGTTTTTAAAGTTTTTTCATTTTGAAATTTATTTGAGGTATTTTATTGAGGCTTATATATGTGTATAAATTTACAATATATTTGCCTGTTACCTGTTCTAGTTTTAAAGAAATTCTTTTTGATAATAGAAATGGCCTTTAGATTAAAACTGTTTTTTATATTTTATTAAACGTTTTCATTTGATCTAACTATAATAAATTAATTTTTTATTTAATTCTGAAATGCATTAAGCACATTCTTTACTATGGAATGTACACGATTCTCCATGTGTGCAATTTTTCTTTTTCTTCATCCTTACCTGTTTGGAGGGTCCATTGAACAAGAGGCAATCTCTCAGAGATGTTTTTTAAAGTTTAAAAAATATTCAGGAAGGTTAAGATAAAAGGCAGTGTATACTTAATCGTTTGCGAATAAAAGTACAATCAAATTTCAACAATGAGCAAAGAAAGATCAATTTAAAAGGAAGACCGTAATTTTCTAGAAAATAGCAACTGTAATATTTTTTGCGTTCAAAATAAGATTCAAATACGCCAGATGTCTAAAAACTATTTCAGTTTGTAAGAAATATTTTCTTAAGGTATCCGAACACGTTGAAAATGACCAAATTTGGACAAGACCGATATTTTGTTTTATATTTTATTGAATACAGCTATCTTTTGGCTTTACAAAACATACTTTGTTTTGATTCTACGCTTCTTAGAGGTCAAGTTACAATCAACTTTATTAAGTTAGAAAAACCGGAAGTGGGTTTTTGATGTACCAGAAGTAGGCATTTAAATTGTTCGAAATCTATCATGGCGAGTCTGATCACACAAAATATTACAAATGTATTTCTATAAAACTTTTCGAATCTGATATTTATGCTATTTTTTAGAGAATGTACTGAAATATTTCTTATTTTATGAATATTTTTTGAGTTAGGGCTTGTTATTTAAATAATGGTCTCATAAAGGCGTGATTTTTCTTATAACGTTTAATCAATCAGCTCTAAAATTTTCAAATTTTAATAAAACATTAAAATTTTAGTACATTCTCTAGATAAATGCCTCTAGATTGTTTCGGTAATTCTTTTACTAATATAAGTTTATTACTTTTTTCTCTAATTGCTTTGAAGTTTTTCAAAAATATTGCTAAAACTTCACTTATAATTGTAATTTTTGTGAAATTCAGGCAATTTATTTTAAATATTGTTGGTTAAATATTAGTATTTATTGGTATAGAATCCTAAAAAAGTTTTATAATGTTTAACTATGCTATTTTGTCAAAAAGTACCTTAAAAGGCACTATGACCACACACACATTCAATACTTAGCAAAACTTTGTGAAGACTATTTGTCCGAATTGTGTGTGTGTGAGAGAGAGATCAATTATTCAAAAACAATAAAGCGCACTCATTAAATTTGTTGAAGAATATACAGCTGTGTGCTGTAAAAGTTGTACATTATTACGTTTAATCCCATGATCGATATTAGTGAAGGATTTGTTGCAAGATTAAAAGAATCATGCAGATAGAATGACAATAGCAATTTTGAGCATTTTTAATATGTTTTTATTAAGAAGATAAAAATAAACTATTATTACTAAAATAAGAAAAAAATTGGTAAAAAGTTACAAAAAATTACATAAACGGAGCCCATTTTGAGCAAAAAAGTTTATGTGCAAATTTTCAATTTTTCAACTTCGATTAGTTGTTTTGAAATGACAGTGACTATATTCACACAAGGTGCTGTAAACTTTATAATAAAACATTTTTTTTTTGTAATTTTGTAAATTTTGTATTTTTTTGTAAACAAAATTTTGTAATTTTGTAAAAAAATTAATAAAAATTTACAAAAAATTACATAAACGTGGCCCATTTTGTACAAAAAGTTTATGAAAATTTTTTCAATTTTTCTATTTTGATGTGTTGTTTTGAAACGACCTACAGGATAAGAGATATTTTAATTTTTTACAAAAGCTAGAGCACTTATTTTAGCTATTATATAAAAATGGTTAAAAAAATATTATATTCACATAAGGGCTGTAAATTTTGTCATAAAACAGTGATTGATAAATCTGAAAGTTAAAACACTTGTAGTATTATACAGAACATACACAAAAAAAATCAGATAATTATTTTCAAAACTTTTTGAGAAATCGCTCTCCCCGCTTTTGAGCATTTTCAAAAACTCATCGTAGAGAAAACATATTTTAAAGTATGGCATCTTATTTACAGTAGTGGCATCTGATTTTACTAAAACACTTGTAGTTTTTTTGTTCTAGTGAATGGAAAATAGTAAACTTGGTATTTTTATAAAGCTAATAAGATGGCCCATAAAATAAAATAAAAAAGTGTCAATTTTACGCCAAATTCACTATTTTAGAGTAGTCGCATAGGTTAATTAGTATTAGAAAGTCCTTTGTAACATAACTCAACAAACACGTTCCGGTAACATAATAAATTATTTACTTCGCATAAGTTATAAGAAAAATAAAATTGCCCCTGATGACAATCGTGTACTAAGGATTATTAAAAATTCAGTTCATTTTAGAAAATAATAGAGTTCAAATAAACTTAAAAGTATCGAAATTAAGAAATGGAATTCCATCAAATGATTAAACTTCATTAAAAGATAAAAAATAAGAAGTGAAGCTCGATTACATAACTCAAATGCATGCATTATCTAATTTAATGAGATTATATTCGATAACTTTATTAAACTGGAAAAAGGAACTTAGTTTCATTTAATAAAATAGGAGCTTCTTGTTAAATTGGTGTACGAAATGGATTCTTAAGGCTTTTAACTTAAATGTAATAGATTGTTGTATTATTATATATTGATTAAAGTTTCCAGAACATCTGGAAGGTATTGAAATAAAAAAAATAAATGAAAAGGTATCTTCCGCATAATGACATTGGAATTCAGATGAAAAGTTCCTTATTTCTAATCAAATTTTAATGCAGCGCTGAATATAGTTTTGTACAAGCTTCTAAATTGAATTCTTTAACTGTGTTAGTTCACGAAGCGCTTAAGTATTCTACTTCTATTTTGATTTTAGCTAATGGAATTTTAGTATCGGTGAGAATAAATATTTGCTGGTATTCAAATTGAAACATATCTTTATCTGTATAAATTTCCTGATTAAATTCGAGAGATACAGAATATTTTGTTTCCAAACACAAGTTTGGATTAATGAATTGTTTGTTTAATGAATTGTTAATTTTGAGCAGGTATCACCGTAGTTATTTAACTAAATAATCTGGTAATTATGAATACTGGGTTTCTCTCTTGACTATATACAAAGTTAAAAGGCTTACGAAGTTCTTTTAACTTAAAAATATTGTGCAGTAATTATACATTTCCAAGAAACTTATAAATAGACAGTTAAATCTATGTCCGGAGAACTTGAGGTAAGAAATCCAGCATTTAAATATCTTAAAATATCTAAGCTATCTCTCTTATATATATATATATATATATATATATATATATATATATATATATATATATATATATATATATATATATCCTGAATTAGATATCTTAGTAATGTTTAGAAATGAGAGAAACGTAATTAGAGATTTCATATTCCATTTAAACGGAAATATAGGTAATGAAAATATGTCGATTAAATCTCTTTGATGTTTTGAGAGTTATAGAAATTTTAAAAATATTATTGCATCAAACATTTAGTTATTTTACTTGTTTTATAAATTGACGCAGTAAAAATTAAAATACTTTGACATCTTAATTTGAACTACACTCTTTTTAAAACCTATATTGATAGATAATGAAATGATTGCGTAAGCCTTCTTTTTCACCGAAAATGTCGTGGAAGATGTCAAATCTATTTTGTTTTGTACCATATTAGCTATAATAAGTAGTACTATATTATTCTGTTCCCCATTATTAGAATTATTATTGTATACTATTTGCATTATTCAATTATTAAAAAAATATTATTCTATTGCGAGAAAATATAGTGTATATACAGGTGGTTATCAAAATAATCGAAACACCTGTGGATAAATGTGACATTTTTGAATAAGCTTCATACACATAAAAATCTAATAATATTTTTTAGCAGTTTTTTTAATAAATAAAAAAATATATATACTAGCTGCATGGCCCGGCTTTGCACGGGCTTTCTCTTTCCCTCATGACGCCAAAAATTATCTGTGTGTTTGTACGCGCGCAATGTGAGTGATTTCTAAAATTATTTCATTAAATTCCCCTTTTTCGAAATTTGTTCTACATATTTTCGATTTAAGACAGGGTTTTTCCCCTCCCTCTAGCCCGGCATAACACGGTTTTTTTAGTGTAAAATTAATGTTTCCTCTTCCCCTCCCCCTCACAGATAAAATATAGCTTCAAATTTCGATCTATGACTTTTAAAAAACAATATAGCATTAGTTAAAAAATTATTAATGTGAAGCAATAAAAAGAAAACGATTCTTTAGTTAGCTTACAAATGTCTCTGAAATGTATTTTTATCCAAAATAATAGACAATGTACTTTTTTAATTAACAAATAATTAATTTAGTAATTAATTAATAGAAATACTTTTAAAAACACACACACGCATATATATATATATATAAGTTATAAAAAACAGTATGGGGGAAGCGTAGATATATATTTACATGTACTGAAAAAAAAACATTCAAAAAGAAAAAAAAAACTAAATGATAAAAACATTTTGATATCTTATTTTAATTTCATAGTTTTCCTTCCACTGTCATAGTAAAAAATTTTGTGTAATGAACGCTTAACCCATATACAAAATTTAATACTTATCTTGTTAATTTGTACGGTTTATAATTATGATCGTACTGTAGCTTTAGCGCCCATATTGCATTATTATTGCATTCAATACATTATTATTTTTAAGGGGGCGCGATAAAAATTATGATTGAAAATTGGGTCGCCTGTAGTGAAAGTTTGAGAAACACTGGGTTGAAGACATCAGATTCAAAATTGAGTTGCAAGATTCCACCCGAACAATTTAGTTTAATTAATTACTTTTTATCTAATTGCGATATGGGAATATAAATGGCCAATACATGCATTGTGATCGAAAATTAAACGTGTATACAAATTTTCAGCTCAATCGATTGAAGACATCAGCTTCAAAATTTCGTTCCAAGATTCCACCCAGACGTTTTACATTGCAAGTTAATAAAAAGCTAGTAAAAAACATTAAATAACTGAAATTTAAATTTGATCTCAAGAGAGAAATAATTTTCGAAGGAAAATTAAAGTGATTTAAAAACTACGGGCTCCCGAAATCGAACACGGAGCAATTCAATTGAAATCAGCTTCTCTAACCACTACGCCACGAAAGCTCGCAGAAAGAGGTAAAGTAAGCTTCCAACATGGGTAAAAAGTTTTTAATCAATATCTTTTTAACTAATAGCTATATAAGAATATAAATAGTCAAAACATGCATTGCCATCCAAACTAAACCTGTATAAAAATTTCAGCTCAGCCAGTTGAAGCATCAGCTTCAAAATTGAGTTGCAATATTCCACCCGAACAAATTACTTTAATAAATTACTTTTTATTTAATTGCGATATCAGAATATAAATGGGTAAAACATGCCTTGTCTTCCAAACTAAATGTGTATACAAAATTTCAGCTCAGTCGGGTGAAGGCATCAGCTTCCAAATTGAGTTGCAAAATTCCACCCGAACAAATTACTTTAATTAATTACTTTTTAACTAATAGCAATATTGGAAAATAAATGGGAAAAACATGCATTGTCATCCAATCTAAACGTAAATACAAAATTTCAGTTTGTCGGTTGAAGACATCAGCTTCAAAATTGAGTTGCAAGATTCCACCCGAACATTTTACATTACAAGTTTATAAAAAGCTTGTAAAATGAGAAGAAAGGGAAGGTTAGTAAAATTAAAAGGTTCTTTTTTCTCATGACGATCCAATCAGGATGTATTCTATCAAATATCTGGGGACTTAACATGAATGATATAAGAATAAGTCTTGCGCTTGACTGGGAATTGGGACAGGTTAATCGAAGGGTTTATCACTCTCCTTGTTTCTTTTCTATCAATGTCAACTGAAAGGCTTCGGATCCTCCCCCACCACTTTTTTGCGTTAGATAATCATGTATTGGCCGATTGGGAAAATTTTGTTCTCTTTTCTTTCGTGTGCCGATATGAAGATGTTGAAGATGGTTTATCAACACAAGAAGGCCAAGATTTATAAATGCTTTCTTTTTATCACGTTTACTATTGTGATTATATATGGAAAAATTATCAGAGTAATTTTGTAAAAGGATAATCTCAGACTGACTTTCATATCGTAATTGAAGTACATTAAGTCAAATTATAAAATATTGTAAATAATTTTGAGGATTACTCTCGAACAAATACACTCTGTAACAAAAGAAAAAAGACCCACCAAGAGCGTGTAGTCCGATAGAGACAAAAATTGGAGGGTAAAAAGATTATGTACAGAATAGAAAATAATTAAAATTTCAGAGCAATTGAATGATTTATACCAGTTACATAGTTACAAAGTAACAAGCTTAATAAGATGTTGACCCACCTCTAGTCTTGATGCAAGATGCCACACGACGTGGCATAGAGTGATAAAGCACCGTGATAGTTTCCTGTGGTATTTCTTGCCAAATTTGCTCCCATTGTCAGACTGGGGCATCAACATTCCCTGGTAGATGCAGTCCCCTTCCCATTATATCCCAGACTTGCTTGATTGGAAAGAAATCTAGCTGGCCAAGGAATTGTTTGACAAGCTGTAAGACAGTGCATAGCAGCACGTGCCGTATGGGATCTGGCATTATCCTGCTGAAAAATGCTGGGAAATGAACGATAGCAAAGCAGTTCTCAGAATGTCGTCGACGTACCGCTGTGCTGTAAGTGTGTCTTTAATGACGACGAAATAAGTCCGGCTGCCAAAAGAATTACTCCCCAGATAATAACTCCTGGTTGAGGGTTTGTGGGGTGTGTAATAGTTAAAGCAGGACCTGCACGCTGCCATGGGCGTCTCCAGACACGTCTTCGATGATCGTCAGAACGCAGTTGGAAGTGGGATTCGTCACGAAACACTATAAGTTCCCAGTCAGCATGTGATTCCAACCTGATCTAGCCAAGCACCACTATAATCAGGCACGACAGTGTGCAGGCGTGAGTGGCAGGTGGTGTAGTGGTCGACACGAGCTTAAACTTCGCTCTATCAGCCGTCTGTGAATGGTCATGGTGAACACTCGTGTGCGGGTGGCATGTCTGATGGTTGATAACGATGTATCAGGCACTGTGATGACTGATTTGACAGTAAATCTGTCCTCACGAACTGCTGTGGCCCTAGATCGACAGCTACCATCATGACGCTGAAGTCTGCAACTATCCACCTATTATTGCCAGCATCTTCTAATGGCCGCATCGCTTCGACCCATATAACGAGCGATTCTCTGATTTGCCCAACCTGCCTCTTTCAATCCAATGATACGACCTCTTTCAAACTCTGACTGTTGCTCGTAATGAGCTTGAATACTGTCGCGAAGCATTTTTTCAGTCGTTGAAAGGTATCCTAAATCGCAATGCCATATAAATTTTGGCCATCAGATTGAGAATCGCTTCTTATAGACACCTGCTGAGTGTGTAGTTCCGATGCGATGTAGCTCCCGCTATTCATTCATTGAACACCAAATTTTAATCATTTCAATGTTCCGTGCAAATGTTTTTGCATAAGAAATTTCGTTACGATTGGGCAACTCCTTCTTGGTACACTGTTTTTTTTTGTTATAGAGTGTATGTGTTTTGGTAGTGTGAAGTTGCTGTTTAAGAGAAAAAGAGCAATGTCTATGTGTTTTGAAAATTAGATAATTTTATCTTAAAATAAAAATGATAATTAGATTGTTATCGCTCTCCATTACGAGCGAAAAAAAATTGAAATGCATTGAAAGCGGTTTCTGATTATTCAATTTGATTTTGCCTTTATTTTTTTTCATGGTTGGAAATCCTTTTCATACTAATATACAGTAAGTATTACACAATGAAAACTCTTCATTTTATTATGTATTTAAATTATTACAAAACAACAAAATAATAAATAACAGTGGTAATTATTATTGCTTATTTAATTTGGATTTCAATTCCTTTTCCAAATTTTTTTCCATCTTACTTGTTACATGTTATGATGCGACAAAAATTATTTCGAGACTGATAGCTAATTATTTCCACAAGTGAAAGATTATTCCTTGTCTTCTCTAGGACGCCTGTTTTAATTAATTTGATATACAACAATTATTAATGGAAACATTTCCGAATATTGACTCAAATATTTATATCAAGCATGTCCCATTCGATTAGAAATGAGAAGCGTTTTATGTTGAATCTACAATCTAAGAAAAGAAACATTTGATTTTTGAAACTCTTCTGAATGTACCACAAAACAATAGTTCTGTCATTACGTTTTTCTTTTTCTGGGTGGTATATTCAAATGAAGGGTAGTTTAAATTAATATGGTGCGATAGCTAACAAAGACCTATTAGCGATGGTCCTCGTAAATTTGAAACATGTATATTGGTATGAATCTTGAGTGAAATAGTGTAAATAATTTGCACATTTGGATGTGTAATGCATTTATAGTACTCTATGTTATATTTATTTATTTTACGTTAAAATTGTCATATCCGCAAGCAACATTACATTATAATGGCGATTCAAAAATAATTTGGCGAAATCTTGGCTATAGAGCCAAGTTGGCAACCTGGCGACCAATTTGGCAACTTTGGAGAGCATAATGGTTTCTTCTGGAAATTAGTGGAAAAATACACTAATTTCACGATCTATGGTTCAAGCGTATCTTTTTCGAAGGATTCATGAGAGCTATAAATAGGGAGACACTCGCCGAAAATGAGTCAGTATTATTTTGACTTTCGATTAGTATTCTTTGCTTGACCGTGAAGATGCGATTAGCTCAGCTGTTGAGTAGGTCGAGCGGTGCTTGTCAATAATCTTTCACATACTTGTATTTTAGACACGGGTAGTTGTGTCTGAGCACTGTTGAAGGTATGAAGACCTTCTGAGATTTATTCTGAGAATATTGCTGTTGAATCCTGTACTTCAAGGATTGATTTTCGACAGTAAATTTCCATCGCTATTGAAGAAATGTCTTGTTCTTTGCGATTGAGTTGCATAAAATTCTTGAACCCGATCAATATAACAATATAATTATCTTTTCACACTGTACAGAAATCCATTACATCCTAATGGACTTTACGGAATTGTTTTAAATTTTCATAGTTTCTGACCTTCTAGTTTTAGTATCTGGTTAGACCAGATCCATGAAATCTTTGAAGTGGTAAAAGTCCAATACTAGAGAAGAAAAGATCAATTTTTTCATCAAATTCAGATGGGAAGGAAGGTGGAAAGGGATGACTCGAGAGAGAGAGAGAGAGATCAATATTACATAAGCTGTAGGTAGGTGAAGTTTCATGGCAGTCTGTGAATTTCAAAGACCTCTCAGATGTCCACTAGAGAACCACGAGACGGATATTTGGTCAGATCTAGCTCAAGAAAATGTAAGCACCATGCTGGATAAATTGATAAATGCTTCGAAAAATGGCTCCCTCAATGTATGATTAAACTTCTTCCTCTCTTATATATAGAACTTCTAGTTAGTTGTAGGCATTATCTGTGTATAAATGACTTGTTGAATCCTAAACATTCATGTTATCATTTCCATCAAATCTGATGTAATGGATATTGATATTTTTCTGTAAAGAAAATTATTTTAACTAATTTTATATAATTGTATAAGTCCCCCTTTTAATTCTAAAGTTACAGAATAACAGAATAATACTGTCCCTAATTCAATTTTTTTTCCCACAATAATAAGTTTAATAAACAAGTATTTTTCCATGGTATATCTAAAACAATCAGAAAGTTCTTACGATATAAATTATAGTGACGTTTTGTAAATGAATTTATTTCTCTTTAAAATTATTTTAAATCATGCATTTCTCTAAGCAAACATATATAACTAAGACCACTAACAGAATATAATGCTTTATAAATTTTAAAATGATTCAGAAAGGAAATAAAACATGTAATATAAAGTTTTTTTTAAAGTCAATTCCTACTTAGATCAACATTTTTTTTAAAATTTTATCTACTTTTTATGAAGTAGTCACAATTAATATAAATATGTATATACATATGACAGAATCACAACATTAAGTGGTAATTAATTTTTATTAATTGTCATTAAAGTATCTTATTGTCATCCAAAACAATCGTGTATATAAAGTTTCAGTTCAACTGAATGCTTTAAAACGTGAGAAAAAAAATCTTTTCAAGTATTGACACAACCCGCCGAAAAGGTCGCTAAAACTGATGCCAACGTGGCTCTATTTGTAATTCTTTAAATAATTAGTTTTAATCAATTAATTTTGATTAATTATAATTAAACTATTGCATTGTCATCCAAAATAATCAAGTATACAAAATTTCAGCTCAATAGAGCTTTAAAATGTAATTAAAGATTGAAAATTCTACCATGATAAATAAATAAATAAAAATATAGAGAGTGTGAGCCAATAGTAGGAATTGAACAAAATATTGCTCAAAATAAAAATAGAAATATTTTTTGGACCAGATTTTTCTCATCCGAATCCTTTTATGGTTGAATGTTACTTAACGCTAATTAGCTCTACCCAAATTACTAAACTTTAGGTAATTAGCGCATTTATATTACAAGGAATAAATCAGAAAATTAAAATTCTTTAAATGGTGTTTCGTAAATTAAATTAATTAGTTAATTTCCTCAAGTTTGTGTTGTGAAAATATCTCATTACTGCACTTTATTTTTGATTAAACAGGATTTCGGTATTTTTCAGCTTCGTTTGCAGTATAGTAAACTATGATGGTATTTAGCACATTTCCCATTTGAATAATTTCAGCGATGTTCGAATACAACACATCTGCTGAACTAGAAAAATTTGCTTTTAGAATTGATAGGTTCTGTCTTTCACGAAATGTAGCGAAATGGTAAAATATTTCAATCTGATAGCGAACAAATACTTATTTTGCTATTTAGACTTTAAAGACTGTAAATATAATTGAAATCATGGGGATTTCTCAATGTAACATTATAAAGAAATTCGATTAAAAATTTTTGTTGAAAAGTCTAGCAGCAATTTATTTGTCGCAGTAAAATCTTTAAATTTAATAACAAAAATTTAAAAACCTATATTTTAAAATGTTAGTAAAACATTTTTACAAATTTTGTGTAAATTGTGTAAATAATTTGTATTTGGATGTTTAATGCCTTTATATTACTCTGTTATATTTATTTTATGTTAAAAATCGTAAGCAAAGCCGCCTCTTACGTTATAATGACGATTCAATGAAAACTTGGTGAAATCTTGGCGGTAGAGCCAAGTTGGCATCATTTCTGACGACCAAGTTGGCGGCCAATTTGGTGTCATTGGTGACCATCTTGGCGAGTTTGGAACTTTTTGGATTCTTCTAGAAATTTGTGGAGAGGTCCACTAACGTCACGCTCTAAAACACGAGTGGTCATATTTCTGGAAGTTTCTGCTGCGCCTATAAATAGCAGTGCTCGCCGGAACGACAGTCAGTATGATTTCAACCAGCGAGTAGTGACTAGCGATTCGGCTGTGCTTGCGAATAATCTTTTACATACGTGTATTTTAAACACGGATAATTGTGTTTGCTGTTGAAGGTGTGAAGACCTTCGGAGATTTACTCTGTAAATATTGCTGCTGAATGCTGTAATTTAAAGGATTCGATTTTTGTTAATAAATTCGCAACACTCTTGAAGAACTGTTTACTTTCTTTGTGATTGTTTTGCATAAAATCCTCGAACCCGAATCTACGTAGCAATACTTTTGTTTTACCACGACGTAAATATAAATAAAATGTCTCGTAATGAAATTGAAAACATAAATATGATAATTTAATTATTTTTTAGATATATTAGATAGGGGTGCAGGGCAAGCTCTAGTAATTTTGCCGCCCCGGATAAAAATGGAAAAAGCCGCCCTTCTCTCTAAAGCAAAAATTCTAATTTGAAAAGAAAACTTTTTTCACATAGATACACCTCTTAAAACTTGAATAACGAACAAAAAAGCAGCTTTATATATATATAACGAACTTCTATGTTGCGAACTTTTCTATATAGTGAACTTTTTCTTGGAACCTTGAACATTTCACGATTTTCTTCATAAAATAAATAACCTCTCTATAACGAAGTGCATTTCCTATATAACGAACTTTTTCTTTTGCGATTCAATTTTTTTCTCCCTATTTTTGAATTATTTCTGGACATTTCAAGTTGTTCTCTCATTAACATATTTTATGGTGGTCATAAATCTTGAATTGGTTTTATAAGGTGCCTGTCTCACCGAGAGTAATAGAGTTATAAACGTTTCCTCCAAGAAGTGAAAACTTTAACCCCATGGTCCAATTCCCTAGAAATATCTTCGATGTCTCCTTTCACCCTCAATGAAGTTGTCCCTTGTCCCCGTGTTCTAGTTATAAAACAATGTATGTTTAACATTACTTATAAGTTTTAAATTAGAAAATGTCCTTAAAATTCGTTAGTTTTCATGTAAAATTATTTTCTTAATAATTAAAATACTGTGTATTGTTGAACATTCTTTTTTTCTTGCTTTCCTTGCAGTTTTTTTTATCATTCTTATTTTTATGGGTACGATATATAAAAGAAATACAGATTAATTTTAAAAAAGGCGTAAATAATTACTTTTGTTATTATTTAGTGTTTATGAATTTAAAATTTGTTTTATGTGGTTTATAAAGTATATTAAAAGATGTGTTGTGACTAATGCCATCTGCCTGACGGAGTCAGGTCGAGGCCCGCGAAATTCATCGCGGCTAAGGGCTAAAATTTACGCCTGTCGTTAGCCTTAGCCTTGAGCACCATGCAGGTGACAGTACGTTTTTACTCGGTTCCATCCCAATTTAGAGGGATGAAACCCTAGGGGTGGTCAGGGCCTCCCACCTCTCTTCCCCTTCCACCAACCACACGAGAGGACTTGTGGCTCGACGGCTATTTAGAGTACCCTCATGCCGCAGAGGGACTATACATTCACAAACATCCATGTCTTCTCCTTGATTCGAAACCAGTCCCTACCATCGAAACCATCGCAGTCAGCGTCGCTAACCACTATACCGGTTGGGCGACTTACAAGATGAAACTCTGTATAACGAATTTTCCATATAACGAACATTTTTCTGGGATTTAGCGACTTCGTTATGTAGAGATCCGAATGTAAATATATATATATATATATATATATATATATATTTATATTTATAATTTTAAGTCTTAAAAAAGACAAAATATGTCCAAATTAAGGACATAATTTGTTAATATTTCAAATGAGTGAAATGTAAGAGAAGGAATTGCCCATTCCAGTAGGCTAATTTCTTCAAAAAAGAGCTAACTGATGGTAGGGATCGCAAGCGTTTATTTTAAGTTATAGTAACTACACCCAAAACTAAAATCAAACATCTTCTGTGGCTCTGCACCAAAAACTTATTACCCCTGTCCCTGTTGACACCCAACATCGTATAGGTGAAAGGAATGTCCATTGTGACCGCACACCAGGATGGGGAAAAAGATAAAGATGTGTGATGAAAAAAGGGAAAGATGTGTAAAAATATAAAATTTTATTATTTAAGATCTATTTCTGCCTCGAACCAGGCATTAAACATGCAGAGTACAAAATACGGAAATAAAATACATTAAATAAAACACCAAATTCACACCCAATAATATTTCAGAAAATATATAAAATTTTCTGTAACAACAACAATTCGATCCAAATGCCGCCCTTAAAATTTGCCACCCTGGGGAGTGGTCGGGTTTGTCAGGCCGTAGAGCCACCCCTGAGAGGTGTTCAACCCACGGCCCAACTTGAATAATTTTGCCACCCACGAGATTTTTCACAATTTTTAAAATGTACGATTATTTTGTGAAATATTCTTGTTTTAAGTGTAGTGTTTTGTAACAAATAAATCCCATAATTGTTTTTATTTTATCACATTGTTTCTGTTTTTATAGATATTTACAAGTGAACAGTATTACTTTGCAGCGTTATCCTGCAGCATCACGTTCGATTTCTATAACTTTTTTTTCAACTTACACCTGCGAATCGTTCTTTTCGAAAATAAAATTTATCAAACATAAATCACGGACAAACTTATCGGACATAAGCATGCAATATTAATTCCGAAGTGCAAATACACGCACTGAGATTGACTTGCAAGTCAATAAGTAAGCTAAAGAATAAGGAACGAGTATTTCATTATTTAAATAAATTAAACATATATTATTTGTCCATGGAATTATAATTATTATATTATCGATGTTTGTATACGTGAAAAATAGTAAAGACAATAACAATAATTCATTGTTTTAAAATTTTCACTCAAATAAATGTTTGTAATGGATCCAAATCTAATACTAAAAAAATATTTTTATATGTAGCCCGCGGGATTACCATGTTCTGCGGAAGTGGCCCTCAAGGTCATTTGGGTTGGCCATCCCTATTGTAAAGGCCCGAAAGCCTAGCCCACTCAAGGACGGAAGAATTAGCCTTTTGGTGAGAGGTTGCAACATGAACGCTAAGTTCAGTTAGTGCCGAATGGCAACATGAAAGAGTAGAAGAAGAGAGAAAAGGCGGGACGAGAACTTCGTGAGAACGTCGGAATGTATAGTCTTAAGAATTTAAATATTTCTCCAAAAGTTTTTAATATGTGTACTGTAAACGTGCGAGAAAAGAATAAACCAGTTTTGGATAAACTGCTTCTTATTGGGAAAATAACCCTACGCTACCAGCATGTTACACTGTATTACGTATTAATATTAAAGTCCTTTTAAATATATGTGTAAGACAGTCACATATCATTGAAAAAATAAAGCAAAAATATTCTGAATTTCATATTTAAAAGTAAAGTAATTATTTCATTATATTTTTATTTCTATTATATTGCATTTTATTTTACATTTCATGATAATGAAAATGCAAAACAGGTAAGGAGCGGCCAGAAAAGGAAGAAACTCGGTAAACAAAGAGAGATAGCACCGAAGAAATCTGTTTTTTTTTAAAAAAAATGTTACTCGTAGCATATAGATCAACGTAAGCTAAGTTATTTGTTGAACCACTCCGTACCGCGATCCACAATACACTAAGTAACGCATGCAAGTAAATAATGATGTGTGTTGTGACTAATGCCACCTGCCTGACGAAGTCAGGTCGAGGCTGGCGAAATTCATCGCGGCTAAGGGCTAGAATTTATGCCTATCGTTAGCCTTAGCTTTGATCACCATGCAGGTGACAGTACGTTTTAGCTCGGTTCCACCCCAATTTAGAGGGAGAAAACCCCGGGGATGGTCAGGGGCCTCCCACCTCATCAACCACACGAGAGGACTTGCGGCTCGACGGCTATTTAGAGTACCCCCATGCCGCAAAGGCACTAAATATTTACAAACATCCATGTCTTCTCCGGGATTCGAACCCAGTCCCTACGGCATCGCAGTCAGCGTCGCTAACCACTATACCTGTTGGGCGACGCAAGTGAATAATAAATAAGAGTACTGAGGGCATTCTTCGGGATGACCGTTCATTTTCAATCAATCATTCACCACAGTTCGTTTTCTGAAGTTTTCAGAGTTGACAAGGCAAGTAAGAGCGGCGTCTAATCTTGTCCCAGACGCGTTCGATTGGTGAGAGATAGAGAGAATGGTAGCCAGAAAAACACCGTGTAGATTATTTGGTTGATATAGACAGTGAGCAGACCTTATTTTATTGTTGAAGGACGCGGAGAATAATAGTTCATTTAACATGCTGCAAAAAGCATTGACATTCGAGGAAGAATTAGTGGAGTTTATTAATTTCGTAGTAGATCATAGCTCGATTTATTGATAAGTTATCATTCACCATATTAAACAATGCAACCCAACATTTAGCAATATTTAAGGCTTTCTAGAATTCTACGATCGTGTGAGCTAGTAAAATTGGAGAGTTCCTGCCTAGATAAGATATTTGTTCTTATATAACGTGGTTATAGTTATGATATATTAACATATTTTATAATTATAGGATAATATCGTTTTTTTATATTATTTTGTTGGAATCCCATTCTGTTTTTATCTAACAATCATTGTATGCACAACGATCATATTTTTCTTTGTGTTTCTTGTTCATGCTTTTCGAATACTTGGAGTTGCCTGTGTATTTCACCTCTTATTCACCGCTTTGGATGTAGACAACTGGTATTGCATTAGGGTAACTTTACGTGATTCCCATGAAGAATGCCACCAATGGCTCCATTGTGTATGGGGAAAAACAGGACAATAACAAGCGAATTAGCTTATAAGAACCTAAAGAAGCAAAAATAATGCAATAATAATCAAGATCGATAGAAATGTTCGCAAAAAGATAGACGGGAAAAATCCTCCTCAGAAGGAGATTCAAAAAATATCTCCGAGATTGTATCCCGTTCTCTCTAAAAATAAAGGGTTCCGCGAAAGATGATTTTCTAAGTTTAGTACTCTTTTCTGATTCTCTAGCAGCAAATTAGACGAAGAAAAGTAAGAAAAAATAAAAGGGAAAAAGGAAAGGATCAAGAAATATAGAAGGAAAAACAGGATAAAAATTGCATTCCTTAGCTTTGTGTGGAAGTCATAAGAGTTATTCAGCGAAAGATAGAATTGCACATAACGATTTTCTCTTCCTATAACTGTCAAATGAAAAAAATAAGAGTCAAGATGATAGTCGTTTGGTTTTTATTCCTTCACCCCTCTATCACTCTGTACATGAGAACAGTAATTTTTGAATCCCATTGCTTTCAGGTTAGTCTTCTGATTTCGAAATAGTTTGTTTAACTTGAGGAAATTATGAAATTTTTGGAAAATATTTTTCGTCTCTTTGCAATTGTAAAAAAAAAATACTTGATTTCAGGAATAACTATAAAGAAATTAGCTCTTATAATTATATATAAAAAAATATTTAAAAACTTATATTGTACACAATTACCTAAATAATTCTTAGTACACGATTGTCATCAGTGGGCAATTTTATTTTCCTTATAACTTATGCGAAATAATTAATTTATTATGTTACTGGAACGCATTAGTTGAATAAAGTTACAATAGAATTCTTTCTTCTATACTTAAGGTATCCGAATACCCAAAATTTTGGATGTTGCCAAAAACTGACAAATTTATTTTTATAATTTTATTTTATAGGCCATCTCACTAGCTTTATAAAAATACCAAGTTTATTATTTTCCAATCGCTAGAACAAAAACTGCAAGTGTTTTAGAAAAAGCAGATACTACTAATTGAAGAAAACTGTTATAATTAAAAATGTGTTCTCAAAATGTGTCTTTTTGAAAATGATCAAACGGTACAGTGATTGCTCAAAAAGTATTGAAAATAATTACCTGAAATTTTTTGTGTATGTACTGTGTAATAGTAGAAGCGTTTTCACATTCATATTTATCAATCACTGTTTTATTACAAAATTTACAATCCCTTATGTGAATATAATCAATGATTTTTTAAGTAATTTCATATAATTACTATGATAAAGTACTCTAGCTATTGTAAACATTAAAATATCTCTTATTCTGAAGGCCGTTTTAAAAAGAAATAGCAAAGCAACACATCAAAATTAAAAAATTGAAAATATGTTCATAAACTTTTTGTACAGAATGGGTCCCGTTTATGTGATCTTTAGTAAATTTTTATGAAATTTTTTTCTCATTTCAGTAATAATAATTTTCTCTCTTCTTAATTATAGCATATTTTTCTTAAAAGGAATTAAGTAAATCTAAAAAACAAAAAAAAATCCCCATATCTCCATTTTTTAAGAAAAAAGTTGTCGCAAGCAACTGGGATACCTCAAACTGGGATCGTAGATAATGTAGATGTGAAACAAATCTAAATAATAGAAACATTTCAATATTTTGTATTTTTCGATTCTTACTATTAAATCACCCTATCTATCTATTTATTTATCTTTGTGGAATTTTCCATCGTTAATAAAAAAAATTTTAAAGCGCTCAATCAATTGAGCTGAAATTTAAGAAAACGTGATTATTTTGGATGACAATACAGTAATATTATTATAATTAATAAAAATTAATTGATTAAAATTAATTATTCAATTAATTACAAATACAGCCACGTTGGCATCACTTTTGGCGATTTGTGTCAAAACTTGAAAAGGTTTTTTCTCACATTTTAAAGCGCTCATTTGAGCTGAAATTTTCTATACACTATTGTTTTGGGTAAAAATACGATGATTTAACTATAATTAATAAAAATTAATTGGCTGAAACTTGTTATTTAAGGAATTACAGATACAGCCACGTTGGTTTCATTTTAGACTTGGGTCAAAACTTTAAAAGATTTTTTTCTCACGTTTTAAAACATTCAGTTGAACTGAAATTTTATATACACAATTGTTTTGGATGACAATACGATACTTTAATGATAATTAATAAAAATTAATTACTACTTAATGTTGTGATTCTGTCATACGTATAAACATATATTTATATTACTTATAACTATTTAATAAAAAATAGCTAAAATAAAATTTTTTCTTTGTTGATCTTAGTAGGAATTGACTTACAATTTTTTTATATTACGTGTTATTTAACAAAATTTTTTTATTTATTTTGTATGAATATTACCTTCAGATGAAATATTATTGAAAAATAACAATATTTATAAATCATCCCTACTATAATTTTAGGTCCTATGGCGAGTGAGTGTTTAAAGTTGCCGCACTATAAAAGAATATGAGAGCTATTGGTGACGGTCCTCGTAATTTTTAACCATGGTCAAATGCCGGGGAATACGCCTGAACGGACATCCCGATCTCCAAATTTCCATACCCGTCAAAGGGTGAACCTTGAGCCTTGACTTATTCAACGAGCATTAGACCCTTTATACGGTGCACACTGGGTATATAGAACATATTTATCATAAAATAAACTAAAGTTGGTAGACGTTCTAAAGTGGATCGAATGTTTTCATAAACATATGTACTTTTAGAAAAAAAAATTATTTGTGCTTATGACCTCACGATAGGAGTAAAAACTTCTGATTTATTCTAGGCAAGAGAATTATAGTCGGACTTCTATATAACGAAGTCGCTAAATCTCGGAAAAAAGTTTGTTATATGAAAACATCGTTATATAGAGGGGGGGGGGTTCATCATTTAATATACTTTATTAACCACATAAAACAATTTTTAAACTCATAAAAACTATATTAAAAAAAGTAATTATTTACACCTTTTTAAAATTAATATATATATATATGTTTATTTTATATATCTTACCCATCAAAAAAGAAAGGAAGAAAAACTGCAAGGAAAACAAGAAAAAAGAATCCACTGTATTTTCAATATTAAAAAAATAATTTTATACTAAAATTAATGAATTTTAAGGACATTTTATAATTTAAAGCATACAAGTAATATAAAGCATACATTATTTTATAATTAGAACACTGGGGATACGGAACAACTCCACTGACGGTGAAAAATGATACCGAAGATGTTTCTAGTGAAGTGGGCAATGGGGATAAAGTTTGTACTTCTTGGATGAAACGTCCAGAACTCTATTGCTCTCGGTGAGTTAGGATCTAATAAAACTAGTTCAAGATTTATGACTACCATAAAATGCGGTAAAGAGAGAGTAACTTGAAATTTTTTCAGAAATACTTTAAAAAAAACCCGGGAGAACAAGAATTGAATCATAAAAGAAAGTTCGTTATATAGAAAATGCACTTCGCTATAGAGAGGTTATTTTACGAAGAAACTCGTGAAATGTTCAAGGTTCCAGGGAAAAGTTCGCTTTATAGAAAAATTCGCAATATAGAGGTTCGACTGTACGATATTATTGAATCAACGGCCAGAAAAAAATTTTGGCCAAAAAAATGTACAATAATTTGGTCATTTCAAAACTATGTATGAAAAATTAATTTATAACAATGAAAACGATAACGTTTTTAACGCTAATTAATATTCTCTTCGGTCATCACGCGGCTTTTTACTTCTTAATTCAGAACAATTGGCATATTCAGAATGTTTATCTTTTCTCGTTTCTAGAGATGCATTTTCTTGGAGACACAAAAAATTATGTCATTATGACATTATTGAGGAATTTATAGCCATTTGGACGGCTTCAATGACATGGTCAGAGAGTGTCAATTGTTCGGACCAAGGAAGACTCCCGCTGTTCCTAGGTCAATACGGTTACAAAACTTTTCGCCATTCAAATTCATACGGAATATAAATGACTAGATTGTGGAAGATCTCAAAATGGCTCCCCTTTTGCGCAGCAATTGATGAATATCTGACAGAAGTAGGATAGAAGCGTGTTAGGATCCAATAAAACCAGTTCAACATTTATGATCACCATGAAATGTATTAACGTATTTCTGAAAAAATTTCAAGTTAAAAAAAGGGTGAACAAAAATTTCGTTATATAGAAAATGCACTTCGCTATAGAGAGGTTATTTTACGAAGAAAATCGTGAAATTTTTAAGGTTCCAGGAAAAAGTTCGCTATATAGAAAAATTCGCAATATAGAGGTTCGACTGTTATTAAGTTTTCTGAATGTACTACGTTTCTTTTACGTCATTTTCGTGTGTGGGCGTTGATAGTTCTTTTTTCATACCAATTCATCGGGGGATTTGTTTATTTAGTCAATTTTCTGTAAAGGCAATGTTTAAATAATTATGCATTATTTATTTAGATCGTAAAATCCAGCGTAAAACGTGCACCTATACTTTCAAGTCGAATTTTTTAATTTTTAGGTATATTCGCCATATAACGCGCATCACCTTTTTTACGAAGAAATCTGAAATATTTGTATGCATTGCTTTTATGTTTTAGCCTTTCTTTCGAGGTATTATCGCAGACTTTTGAAAAAATAGTATACTTCTAGAACTGCAACTTGTAGTAAAGGTGTTGATGGATGAAGGAAGGCAGATGAGCTTGGATATGTTATTACTCTTTCAACGAAAACTTCGTTGGGAGTCGTGTATTTAGTTCTATTTCTCAGAGAAATAATTTATGCCTATATTTTTAAGTTCAGATGGTGTTGGATGGTGGATGGAGCGCCTGATTTCCGAAGGAAATCTAAATCTCCTATCAGTCAGAATTGGGGAGCGACTTTAAACCAGTATAATTTGCCCTTTTTTAAATTTAAATCATTTATAAGAAAATTTAGAAAATTGCAGTAAAATGAAGAAATACGGAAACGATGGAGGAAGGGGACGGCAAGTTAAGTTCAGATTAGTAGTCTTTCATCATGTCGTATCTGGAAATGAAAGAAAAAAAAATATATGATGGATTTAATGAGTTGCTTTAGAACTGTAGAACCAGTGAGGGAAATAAAAATATAATAGCGGAGTGAGCGGAATAAAGATGTTCACAATGTTTTCACCTTCTGAAATGGACGTAAATTTATTTCATTTTTAATATATTTTAATCATCGAGCAATAATCAACACCATAAACTTTTTGTTCAAAGGCAAGTCGTTTCTTTTAAGTAAACAGTGTTTCGATACATGTAGAAGTAAATCTTTTTTTTTTATGGTCACATCTCTTCTGTTATTTTTAAAGCTATCCTTTTTATACCCACAGATTTAACGAGCACATACTCCGTGTGTACTAGGAGGATATTTGGTGGCATCGGGCATTAAACCCAGGCCTTCCGATCTGGAGTCCGATGCTCTAATCACTAGGCTACCCAAAGTCTAGCATAAACTTAGCAGTATAAATCGAATAATATACATTCAGTTCAATTTCCAAATAAAATTTTTTAAAAAAAGTACTATATAGAGACAGACGTATGTCCTTCCTATTTTATAAAAGTAAAATTCTTTGTTATTTCTATTTACAATTTTCTTTCAAAGCTCTCTTTTAGGCATGTTCGCCGTATCACGCGTACCCCCTTTTTTACGAAGAAATTGAAATATTAGTATTCATTGCTCTCATGTTATGAAATAGTTTATTTGAGATACTAGTTGTATGGCCCGGCGTTGCACGGGCTTTCTATACTTATATAAGCAAAAGCTTCAGTAAAATATACTTTTTCGAAATTTCTTTTTGTTTCACAGGCTATTGCAGTTTTAAGAAATAGTATATATTTTTCAGAATTAAAATATGCTAACACTCATATGTGCATCGATAAAATTAACGTAAAACATGACAAATAAAATTGATAAAAGTGTCTATTTTATTTTTGTTTCACATTTTAAACTATCCTTTTTTTAAAAAAAAAATTAAAAATTATCAGTTTTATTATATTTTTCAAAAGTAATATTTGGCTAAATATGATTTGCTTATTATTTTCATATATGTGTGTGTAAACTGAATTTCATAAGTGGTATGTAAATGAAAAAATATAATACAAAATTATATTATATTTAGTAAAACAATGAAAAAATATTTTGAAATTAAAATTACTTTTGTAACTTTAGAGAATGCTTGAAGTATCATAAAAGTCATAGAAAATAAGGATGGAAATTAATAATGAACCATAATATATGTGGTCATTGCTTTTATTTATTTTTTAACTTGTAGTGGATGACAGTGGGTAATATACAGTTTTTTCAAATGTAAATTCATTTATTAAATTAAAAAATGGCCATTGCAGAGCAGTGTGACCAAAAGTAAAAAATAATTTTTTAATGAGTGTTCTCATTGCAATTTCGCTTCACAGATAAGAAAGATTCCATAAAAACGCATATTTGAATATAAGAGAAAATTAACTTGCTAAAAAGGTAAATAGAAATGAAAGGATGAAAATATAAATAAAAAAAAATTATGTCACTAACTATTTCCTTAAAATATATTAACATAAATAACATACATTAGGAAGCCTTTAACTGGAAAAAAATAAAATTAGTACAAACTAAAATTGTAAAAAATATATAAAATAAGCCTACATTGTAATAAAGCATTAAATTAAATTTTCTGTAGTATTAAATTAATATCACATGAGGAATGGAAGTAATACTATCTAACATCTATATTACATTTAATATAAAATTCATGTGTAATACAATAGGGAAAAATTAAATTAGTAAGAACTAAAATGAACTATATAAAACATACCTACGTTGAAATAAAACCATAATGAACCTAATGAGAGAAATAATAAACCCTGTTGATAAAAAATTAATTTTTTAAACAATACTTTTTTCTGCAAAATTTTAGTCAAAAAATATTTGTTATTCTGTTGCAAAGAACAAACAAATGAGGAAATACAATAATAATTATAGTGATAATTGAAATATATTTGCTGATGAAGGAAGAAAAAAAAAGCAATAATCTTTTTTTTTCAACCAAAGAAAATGTCATAGAAATGCACGTATGTAAAATCTTTAAAAATCTATATGAAGAACAGATTGTAAGAAGGAAAGTTAAACAATGATGCAGCACGACAAAAATTGCATTATTTCTGCATTTTAACGGGCAAAAGAAAATTTTGCTGAACATTTAATCCCATTCATAGTTTCTGTGAAGATCTTCTTGATGAGTACTTATTGGTTTAAAAACTATGAGGTCAAAAAAAAAAAAAAAAAAAAAAAAAAAAAAAAGCAACAATGCTAAAATCTGGTTAATAACAATTGTTGAAAATAAATTGAAGGCAGTTTTTTTTAAGTATATTGCCAAACCATTAATAGCAATTAGCTTAATTTAGCTTCTGTTTACAAAAAGCTTAAATCATTTTTTGGCTTAAAAACTAACTTTTGAGTCACGGTATCACATAATTGAAAGTACAATAAGCAAGAAAATTACAGTTCAGAAAATAAACATACATAAAAATGTGCGTCACTAAAATATAAATAACAGCATTAATTGAAACTAAAAGGTTATCTAAAACAAAAAAATTAAGCCCTAATTTTGATGAAATTACCACAACCAGTGCTGAACAAACAAACACACTCGAGGAAATTCTTAAATATAAAAAATTTAAACATGAATAAATACAAAGTAACCTAGCATATAGTAGAAATTATAACATTAATTCAAACCGAAAAGCAACATGTAGAAATCTGGTTAATAACAATTGTTGACATAAATGGAAGGTAGTTTACAAATATTGCCAATCCGTTAACAGCAATTAGTTTCATTTAGTACTATTTTCTACTTGTTATACTGCTAGCTAAGATTTTCTACTTTATTGTTACAATAAGCGGGATTTCGAACTTGTTGCTGAATAAAGAAAAGCAATAAAGTTTTTTCTAACAGAAAGGAGCTTTGTGTAACAGATTATTATTATTTTTGAACATAAGACTAAAATCAGGTAAGAAGTGAAGATTGTCTAAAAAATCCACTGATATTTGCGTTGAAGAATAAGTAATTATTATCAGTACTTGCGTATTAGCGTCACCGCAGCCAAATTGAAGCCATTTTCCACCAAAAATCTGACTGATTTGTTTTTTACACATAATATGTTAAGAATTTTTGTGGTTTTGGTACCAAGGTTTAAATATTAAAATAAATAAAATTCAGTTTTTTTTGCAAGCATAATATAATTTAAAGAGGGTAGAGCCATTGCAGAACAGTGTACCCAAAATTTAAAAATAATTTTTTAATAAGTGTTCACATTGAAACTTTGCTTCACAGAAAATGCTTTCATAAAAATATATATTTGAATGTAAGAGAAAATTAACATGCTAAAAAGGTAAATAGAAATGAAAGAATGAAAATATAAATAAAAATTATAACAGAAAAGTAATAGCAGTATTATATATGTTTCTGCTATGGGAAATGACACTCCTTATGAACTTGAAGGGTTGTAATTCTATATAGAAGTATACTATTTTTTTCTATACCTTGGAATAATGACTTCAGAACATGAGAGCATTGCATATGTACATTTCAGGTTTCTTCGTAAAAAAGATTGTGCGCATTATACGGCGAACATAACAAACATTAAAAAAAAATGCAGCTATTTAAATATATTGCAAATAATTTATATTATAAGTTACTTATATAAAATAATGCTAATAGAATAAGACCAATTAAGTTTTTCACAAATATTAAGAAAATTTTTGTTTTCTATAAGCCATTACTCGAAAATCTGTTTTTGACGCCAAGCCCTGCACTTAGAATAAACTTATGTTTGCATTCAAGTTTTAATTTTTAATTGAAAATATCTTTCTTTTTTACTGCGTTAATGAATTCTTGTAAAAAGCAATTTTATTTCAGCAATACTCCGTTATAAAATTTCTTTTTCGTTATAAGTTTTTTGATTTATGTATTTTTCTGGTAGGAAGAGGCATTGGTCCTACACCTAAGCGTATTTTATATTTTTTCAATAACTGAATTAAATTAGTTTAATATACATTTCTGTTTTGCTTATATTTTATTTGATTATTCCGAATCATTTCTTGGTTTAGATTCAATTCTGTGGTTCCTAATTCAGTTTAAAAATTTCTAACTTAGGTTTAAGGCTTGGGTCACGTTTATTATTCTTTTTTTCATTTTAAACCTTTATATGTATACATTTGATACTTCCGTACTGTTTCAAATTTTAGATTTAAAGTTGTCTCATTTCTTTTCCAGGTTAAGAATTTCTGATAACATTAATGCTGCTTTCAAAAATTTCACATCCTTTAATTTAAAAAATTGAAGACCTAATTAAATCTAAAACCAGAAACAATACACAAAAATCAACTGTAAACATTTATAGGTGAACATGAAAAAGAATAAACGTTATGCTGCCTTAAACCAAAATAGAAATTACAATACGAATGCCATTGTGACTACACAAAAAATAAATAAGAGATTTTTAAACTGAAAAAGAAATGACAAAATTAGATCAATGCGGGAAACAAAAATGTATATCAAACTAATTTGATTTAGTTAATGAAAGAAAAAAAAGTAGGCTTAGCTTGAAGATTGATTCATCTTCCAACTGTATATACATATATAAATAATACTGCTTTAAAATAAACTATTATAAATACTTAAAATACATAAATCGAAAAAAAAAAATTTAACTTAAAAAGAAAATAGAGCTGATTATAATGCTGGAAAAAAATGTTATATCTAAAAGCCGGTAATCGAAATTTTCGAGCGCAAAGAATTCTAAAGCAATAAATACACTGAGTTGCCAAATAAAGAAATTTAAAATCCAGTTGTGGAAAAAAAATGGAAAAATCGTTTAAAAATTTAATTTTAAAAGATCTAAAGCGAATCTCGAAAAACACTCTTCGTAGTGCACATCATCAGGACCTAGGATAATTATGTGCCAAGTTTCATACTTCTGGGTAGCTTAGTTTGGGCTGTAGAGGTGAAACACACACGCTTAATCTTTACTTTATTAATATAGATTATCCCAGACGTTTGAAAAAAAATAGCATACTTCTTGAACTTCAAATCTTTTGGTTCATAAGGTATGTCATTTCTTTTAAATAAACAGTATTTCGATACGTACAGAAGTACATTTTTCTTAATGCTCATCTCTTTTGTTATTTTTAAAGCTATCGTTTTTATACCCGATGTATAACGTGCACTCTTAAGTTTCGATCTTATTTTTGAGTTAAAAGTGCGCGTTATACGCCGGATTTTATGGTATATTTAAGAAAATTAGAGTACATTTTATTTACATAGATATGTATATATGCACGTATTTAATAAAATCAATGAAACAAAAACATTCACTGGAACTTAATGAAGTATTATGCAAAATGAAGCAACACCAAAATCTTTACAGATTTCCGTTTTCGTCTTCGGTTTTTGTTCAACAGCCTTAAGAAGTTCCATCTTCATTTTAAGTGCAATAGCAGTTTGCTTCCTCCCCCTCCTCCCGGGCTGTTTGCCATTGTGCTCGTTAAAAATTTCTTCTAAAATAGAACAAAAAAAAACCGCGAGCCAAACTTACTGATTTTTACCTACACTGCGATGTACTCGTCACCGAATTCCAAAGCCAACTATTAAGAAATGAGATGTTTCTAGGAGTGGAGGGTGAAAGTAGCTTAGATAAACGTGTCACAGGCTATTCCGAAGGTATTTCAAAGACAAGTTAGCCTTCTTTCTATGAAACATGTGAAACCATCCCTCTTGAATCTCGGCTTAAGCTGGTATTTTCCGCATTTTGTTCATTCCCAGAAGGGAAGTGGCCGTGGTAGCTGAGTGGTATAGGTATTGGATCGTGGTTTGCCTTGCCACGAGTTTGAGCCCAGTACCACTAAAGATCCTCCGTGTAGGGCAGAGATGCACATTAAATCTGTCGAGAGGTCAAACGTCCTCCCGTTGGTGTGGCGTGGTAGTTAGGAGAGGAGGTGCCAGCTCAGGTGTCGCCCACATCACTTGACCATGGTTCAAAATCACGTGGTCCGTCGCCAAAGGCCCTCGTGTAGCTGAAAAGTGTGACGTTTATATTCAATTAATTAGTCAATCAACCCAGAAGGGAAATCTTTTCATATAAAGCGATTTTCGTTTAGCATTAAGAGAGAGAAATACATGGAAAAACACAGTAGTTTGTTGAGACCGTTGTATTATTTCGTAATAAGTGTTTTCGCGCTAAATGTATTTCACTGTATTCTACTATAAAATAATAAATCCATCTCGGAAATACTGATGTTTATATCTTTTGCAACCCCTTTCGTACTCCCCTTCCTAAAGTGACATTAATTTCTTTTAAAGAAAGAAAGAAGAAAACGAAAAGTCCAAGATCGATTTTTTTTATCTCTCAATGATGACACGAACTTTTATCAAACCTCAGGAACTTTACAAGAGCGATAAAAGATTTAAGTTCTACGCTTGAATAGTAACGGGGACAGGTTAGCGCAAAAATTTATCAGCCTCTTTGTTCCCTCTTCCTTGGCGAAATGACAGCTCCCTACTTATATTTTTTTTGGTTCTGGTTGTCACTTTTTGGATATCGAAATGTTTTTCCCTCCTTCTTTGAAAACGGACGTTCGGATTGATTTCTTGATCAAGTATGTTAATATTTAGAAGTTTTGCTTAAATCTCGTGTTGTTGTATTTGGTGAAAGCATCTCTCGATACTTATAATCCAAATTTGGCATTGATATTTGAGAAACAACAATAACTCCGGAAAGCGCAGAAATTTCCAACGTCTATAGATTGATTTGAGACAAAAAAAAAGGCATCGACCTGAAAGTGTTTTTCTAAGGACCAAAAATGTTGCAATTAACTTTAATCATAATAAAAAATAATCTTGTGTGCTCTTGCCATTTTGAATTGTAAGTCGTGATTTATTAAAATTTTTTAGTTAGACTCTCTATGGAATGAATGCATAATCAACCAGTATTGTTAGGCTGTGCTGACATCTAGTGTTCAATTCCTGCATCACCACTCGGCGACAAGCTGTTGATCTTAGCACACACAGGGGTATTTATTTGAACCACCAAATTACCGGTCCGCAGTTAGGCCGTGCTTCTCTAAGAACAGTGTTTCCCAGATATATTATCGCATCGGACTGCTCGCCATTTGGTAATTTAAGGTATTCGACTACGTTCGGATCCGTGATTTTCAAAAGCGCATAAATGGATAATTTTCCTGATATTTAGTGTCACTTAGATTAGAATATATGCATAAAATTGTTTTAAGGACATTTTGACAAAAAACATTTATTTAAATACAATATTTTGGCAAAAAATTAACTTAGAATAACCTTTTTTTTGCAAATGTTCTCCTTTTGTAAAAAATGCTTCTATTAGAATAATATTTTGCCTGTATATAGCTCAGACCTCTGTTCAGAGGCTCAACTAGAATTTTTGAAATATATAACTTAGAAGTGGGTTTATTCTTATTTTACGACAACAGTGGGGAGCAATTTTAAGAAAAAAAAAACGTGAATAATTATTTGAATTGGTGTGCGGCCCGCGAGATTAGAGAGGTATGAGCTATATACATGCAAAATATTATTATAATAGAACCATTTTTCACAAAAGAAGAACACTTGGAAAAAAAGATTATTCTAAGTTAATTTTTTACCAAAATATTATATTTAAATAAATATTTTTTTTGTCAAAAAAAAAATGTCCTTAAAACAATTTTATGAATGTATTTTTATCTGAGTGACACTAAATATCATGAGTATTGTCCATTTAGGCGCTTTTTTAAAATCACGGTTCCGAACGTAGTCGGATACCTTAACAGCGGCTTACTAAGGAAAGGTACTTTGATTGCTTACACAGGCAAGTTAACCGGTATATTAACCTCCTCTGTTTCAAAAGGCAGTTAAAAACAAACAAAGCAAGATACAGAGAAAAGTCTTTTATATTAGTGAACAACAAATACGATGACACTTTAACATTAGTTGGTGAAAAAGATTATGTTCCCTGAAAAGCGTCCTTTGATGATAATACATTGGTGAAGTCTTTCCCGAAATTTTTTCAGAACATTCCTCCTGGCGCTGTCTTGATTTTTCGTCTGATGAGGCACACTTCCACTTGTCAGGCGCTGTGAATAAACAAAAGTTTTGCTACTGGGCAGCAAGAAACTCTCAGCTTCTTCACCAATGACCAGTTCGTAGTCCTCGTGTGACAGTTTGGTCTGAATTTGGTGTGTGGGGTCCTTATTTTTTCGAAGAAGATGAACTAAATAATGGACAACTTTCGGGAACGACTTCGTCAATGTGTTACCATTGACGGACGCTATTTACCGGAGATAATTTTGAAAACCAATTGATATAAAAGGGCATCGTATTTGTTCACAAATAAAAGACTTTTCTCTGTATCTTGTTTTGTTTCTAAATGCCTTTTGATATAGGGGAGGTCAATATGCCGGACCCTGTATTTTAGATTGCTTTCATTGAATAATTTTAATTTAATTGTATTTAAACAGGCCTTCAGAACAAAATACAGATACTAAAAATATGAATATAAAATGGTTGAACATGTGGACTATAAAGTGATTTCCAAGGAAAGACGCTCAAATCAAGAGAGAAGTACACCACAGTAAATAAATAGAAATAGTTTAATGTTCATCTGGATGCCCGGGGGTGTGGGGCCACTGCCTTAGACGACTGAGACAAATATAATTCCTATTCGGATAAGTCGTTAAGGGCTTTTTTTCTAGTCCTGTGATGTTTGCGACTTGTAGAAGGTGGCTCCACTGCAGAATCTTTTCTATGCAATGATGAATGCGATAAATGAGAAATATGTAGATATTTGGATAGAGCAATTAGTGCTTATTAACATCACCCATAAAAAGAATAAAGTAAGGAAGACCTTATCGTAAGATATTTTTTGAGCCACACACACACAGAATTTAGTTTTCTAATAATTTTAAATCATCGGCTGTGGGTAGTCTAGTGGTTAGAAGGGGGTAGTCTAGTAATTATTCCAGAACGGAAGGCCTGTGTTCGATGCCCGACGCCACCAAATGGCTCCAAAAGTCTTGTAGGTGGTAGCAGTAGAAACCATGGATGCAGGCGTTGGAGAATATTTCCCTCCCCTACAGTTTCCTGTCTAAATTGTGGAGGTGGAGATAGGTGGTGTTGCCATCTATCGTGTAAAAGTCCAACCTGGCTCAGGCAGCTTTCATTCCTTCCCTTTGGGAAGGACACGTCAACAACAACAATCATTATAAAGCTTACGAGTACTATGTTCTATTAGTGATTTCAGGCATGAGCTTTTTTTGTGTAGGATGTACAATTTACAACTGTAATTCAAAAGAAAAATGCATCCTTATAAGCACCTTCGTTATAACTTTTGCTTCCTATGAAAAACTTTGGAAACATTTAAGCTGTTTCATAGAAAACTACTTGTTCCGTATGCAGTTTAGTTAGGAAAACACGACACTTGATTACCCGTCAGTCGGATAACTCGGCCACACACTTGAAGGTAAGGAAAAAAAACCCACGTACGGAGGACTATAGGAGATTATGCATTTACGAAAAAATTATAGTTAAAAAAAACTAAAAAACACCCTTTTATAGTTAATCGAACTTAATTTTTTAGCCGCCAAATCTGGAATCAATCGTCAAATCAGGAAATGAGATCTGAAATTAGTCGCCAGATACGGGAAGGGATCTGAAAATGGGATATCGTTAATCCTAAGGATCCTGGTCAGAACAATGGAAAAAATTATTAATTTAATTATTATTAATATTAAATTATTGTACAGTCATCGGTCCTGGACATGTGAGCAAAATTACGAATTAATGTGACCTTTTAAGGTGGTTAAAATTTGAGTTCAAAGATTCCGTTACATACAAGTGAAACTTATAAAAGGGTGTTAAAAAGTAGCAAGCTTTTGTAAAGATGGGGGGTACTTATAATATTTTCATTATAGACAGCTTTATGCTTTTATAACGTATTTTTCTGAGGTGTGTCTGATCAGATAAATTACTGTATACTATGTACTCATGAATTTTTATTTTTATGTTGTAAGTGCTCTATGCCTTCATAATTTCATTTATTTAAGGGTATTTGGACAGTTTATTTTTTGTTGTATTCTCAAGCAAACAATACATACAATTGCAGAACAATATTTTCTGAGAATACACTCGTACTTATTCTTTTTTAATCCTCTTCCTGATACCCAAACTCGGCCACTCTTACATCCACATTAGGCCGAGTTTTCAGAATTTTACTGTGTACTGGTTTTTCAAGAAAACCACATATTTTTTTACAGAATTATTTTAATACTGATTGGCAAAAAAGTGCTTACTTAAGGATGTCACAGTTTTGCTATTATTTTCATTTGATGCCATATTGCTCTCATGATTCTAGTATCTTTGAAAATTTGCGTTCGAGAAATGTCACATTTTACGACCAAAAAGAGTTTAAAAATATTTATGCAGAATGATTAATTTTTTTATTTGATCGTAAGGTAGAGAGGAAGAGAAAAAATTTAAAATAAGCTAATTATTTATAATTTAATCTTATTCTTAATTTTGAATTTTTTTGAATAGGGACTTTTTATCTTTGAATAAAATTGTCTTAATTTTACTTCAAATAAATCTTAATATTGTATAAAAGTTTTGAAACTCCGTGAGAAGGAAGTAAGAGAGAGAGAGAGAGAGAGAAAAGAAAATCAGTTGTCAAATATATTACACATTTTAAGCTAAATATCATATTCATCTAAAATTGATTTTACTTTTCCCTCTGTAATAACTCCGTAATTACTTAGAATTGCAGGGTACAACAGTAAAATTTGTAGAATTAATCTCAGAAGGCCTTCTACGGCGCTCAGACACAACTGTCAGTGTCTAAAATAGAAATATGTTAAGGATTAATCACAAGCACTCGCTCGTCCTACTCCACAGCCGAAGTAATAACTAATGGCTGGTCTTCGCTTCAACGGTCAAGATAATACTCTCAATTTCGGCTATCAGCTTCCTGTTTATAATCTGCATGGATTTTCCTCGAAAAATCCCCTTTATTCATAGATCGTCATATTGGTAGATTTCTCCTGTAATACCCTGAAGGATTCATATGCTCGCGAACTCTCCAAAAAAGATGCCAACTTGGCTCTATAGCCAAGTTTTCATTGAATCACCTATATAATGTTGCGAACGGCGTTGCTTGCGAATATTACAGTTATAACATAAAATAAGTACAACAGAGAGTAATGTTACTACCCAAGGCTCTGCAAATAATACTTTGCGACGGTTATTGGAAAAAATCTTTATTTACAGCACAGAGACACACAAAAACCTACAGTTTCCAAGGAAAGAGCTACACACACATATATATACACTTGATTCTACATCTGACATCTTGTGATGTAATCAAGAACCAATCCCTGAATGGCGCGCATGACATCACTTCAATTCTTACGTCATAGTTATGATGCCACGAGCGTGATCAGGGAAACTACATGAATAAATTAATGGCGTCGCAACATCCTCCCACCCTTTTGAGTATTGATATCACTCAAAAGCATATAAACTTCATTAAATAATCCAAGTCTTTCAGGTATCTTAACTAATCTACCTGATCTAGTGACTTTATTTTTTTTATGACAGCATTACTGGTTAATTTATCTTCATTAACACTAGATGTCGGAACGCCATCAATTTTTACAATTTCGTTATTTATAAATGGCACTTCGAGTGGATAAACTCTTTAAATTGGACGAATCAGTTCAGAGTTCTTACAATTTAATTTCAAGGTACGAACTTCACCATCTCTACCTGGAAGCAGACTTATTACTTTTCCTAAAGGCCAATACACGCGCTTCTTGGATGGCTCTTCAATCACGTCATCACCAACTTTGAAATCATGACCTGGCTTTCCTGGTCGTTTTTGTCGTAGTTGACCAAGATATTCTTTCCTAAAACGTGATCTAAAATCATGGATCAGTTTTCTTCGATATTTTATTCTTTTCTGAAACTTGGAGAATTCACTTAAATCTAAATCTACGGTGTCATATGAAGACTTCCCGTTTAAAAACAAACTAGGTGTCAATGGTATTAAATCATTCGGATCTTCCGAGACATAGGTTAATGGACGAGAATTAACCACCGCTTCACAATCACATTACAGTTAAAAGTTCTTCATATGTTAAAATTGCCTTACCTAAAGTACGCTTCAATAATTCTTTAATTACTCTTACTAATCTCTCCCACCAACCTCCCCACCAAGCGGTAGTTGGGGGATTGAACTTCCATTTAATAGGTTTAATATCGGTCTCTCATTATTTTATCCCAATCTAGATTTTTCAATTCACTATTGGTGCCGACAAAATTAGTTCCGTTATCTGTATATATAGTTTCTGGTCTATTACGACGTGCAATAAACCGTCTTAAAGAAAGCATGAAACACTCAGTAGACAATGAACTCACTAGCTCTAGATTTATCGCTCGATAAATGGCACAAGTGTAAAGCACTATCCACACCTTACCTCCATCTCTAGTAAAAAAGGTCCAGCCAAATCAATACCTGTAATGTCGAACGCGTTAGCATCTTTAACACGATCCGCAAGGCAGACTCACAGGTTCACTCATAGGAGAGTTAGAGCTATATCGACGACAGGGCACACACTTCATAACTACTTCCCTGACCGTTTTTCGTGTTTTCATTATCCAGAATTTCTCACGCAGTATAGACATAAGAATTTGAACCCCAGCGTGGCAATGTTTTAGATGGTAATACTCAATTAATCTTGTGGTTAAAAGGCATTTACTAGGCATCAAAATAGGAGCAATAAAATTTGGATCATCTTTTCTCAGTTATTTTATATATAGAGAGTTTTAACTCTAATGTGATTCCCTCATTATCTTTAAAGACATTTATAATGGGTATTGATTTCAAATTAGGAAACATCTTATCTTGTACTAACCGAATTAACACTCTTTCAGCATTTTCTATATCATCCGACTATAGTTCGGAAAGTTCTCTTTCCTCAACATGAACCCTAGAATTATTAATAAATCTTAAAATCCAGCCTATTAAACGAACTATTGAATTGTATTTAGAAAATCGTACAGCATACCACGGGACCAATTCCTCAGAAATATTTACATTAACTAATTCAGACTTCCTTTTTTTACAAAATAACATCCTTAGGTTCACAGTTAATTTCATTGGCAGGCCACTGTTCCCTATTGTTTCTTAACCATCGAGGTCCCTCCCACCATTTAGAATCTAACATCTTTTGGGGAGTACATCCTCGAGATAACAAATCTGCTATATTCATATTACTTGGAACATGCCTCTACGACTGAAATTGGGTAAGTTCTCTTTCTTTTACCCGATTGGCCACAAACACCGACCAATTTCCTTGTTCTCTTATCCACCAAAGAGCCACTTCTGAATCAGACCAAAAAATTACCTTTATTCCTGGTATATTTAAAGCACATATAATTGAATTTGCAAGCCTAGCTCCGAGGCAACATGACATTAATTCTAATCTAGGAATGGTAAGAGATTTCAAGGGGGCTACTCTAGCCTTAGAACGTAAAAGTGTAACTTTTACATCATTTTCTACAACAGTTCGAACAAACACACATGCACCATATGAGCTTTTAGATGCATCAACAAAAATAGGGAGTTCAGAGGTTTCATTTATGGCAATATATCGAGGCACAGTAACTTTTAACAAATACATTTAATTTGACCATTTCATAAATTTATTAACAATATTTTTAGGTAATTCTGAATCCCAAGGCAGTTCCAACTTCCAAGTTTCTTGCAATAATAATTTGGGAGGCAATGTAGCTGGAGATAACCCGTTTGCGTCAAAAACCTTTTGCACCGTTGATAAAATGAACCTTTTCGTAATTTTTGTTTCACACGTTAAGATTTCAAAATTTATATTACATCTCAGGGTATCTTTGTCTAAATTCCATAACATGCCTAAAACTGACGCCTCTCCTGTATGCCGAGAAACATATTTACATGCTACATTGCTTTGCCAACCTCGCAAGTTAAAACAGCCTTTTGACAATAATTTTGAAGCTATATCAATAAAATTTTCTTGTTCCTTTACCTTATTTACACCAGATAAACAATTGTCAACATAAAATGAACATTTTAATTTCTCTACAACATTACAGTATTCAAGAGGTGCGTTATCTAATAGATGTTTTATGGATGCGTTTAATAGGAAAGGGGAAGAATTTAAACCAAAAACAATTCGACAATGCCTATACACTAATTCTTTACTAGGATAAAAGAATCGAAGATAGTCTCTATCTTTTGGATGAACCGATAACATTAAAAACGCTTTCTCTATATCTGCACTTAATCCTATAGGGTAGAGTCTAAACCCATCTAAAATATCGGGTATTACTTCTAAAAGATTTATGCCTTTATATAAGCATTGGTTTAATGAAGGTTTACCATTTTCACACAAGCCGACCCGCCAAAACAGGGACGGTACTTTGTGGTTTCACTTTGCAGTTTTATTACAGGCCTATGCGCCAAATAATGACATTTAACCGCTTTTACTTCCTCTTCCGGTACAATTTCAATAATCCCCAAATTTTCCCAATCCTCAAAAACGTTATGATACTCTTCAGCCCTTTTGATAACTTTCTCATGTCTAGCCCAAGTTAAACCTTTATTATCAGGTAAATTAACTGGATCATGTTTCCACGGAAACTGTAACTCATACCTTCCATTAGGAAGAATTGTTAGCTTCTGCTGAAAACCATTTAAAGCGTCTTCATAAGAGTTTTGTTTGCTTTCCTCTAGTGTTGGATTAGAAATGCCTAAACTTTCGAGACTCCAGAGATCAGTTAATTTAAAATTTCTTACATACATTGAAATTGTTGTCATAACATTTCTATCAATATGGCATACATCATCCTGCATTCCTATAACTGTATTTCCGAGTTTATAGTCTCGACCACACTTAAACCGGAATCTAACTCACAACATTTCTTCATTAAAATGCGACCTAACACATTCGAACCCACTAACAAATCAATTTCTAAATCTTCGCTAAATGAATCTGAAAACTATGTTCAGTTCTCTTAAATTGTTTAGAATTTGCTCATCTGTTATTTTCGGGACACTGTCGCATATCTTTTCCTCTGAGAGAACTTCTAAGCAACAAGAGTAATCTCCATTCAAAGCCGTCAGCTCGATAGAATAAACTCCATGTTTCTTAGGCTTCGTTTGCGTTCCTTCAAACAGGGAGTGAATTATGTTTTCATATCTATGCGGTATTAATCCCAAGGGCGCAATTAATCTTTCACTCACGTGAGAATACTGGCTAGCTGAATCTAAAAGAATCCTTATGCGCCTTTCTCGACCTCGCGCAATTACACAGAGAGTCTGCAAATAAACCGTTCAATCTCTGCTACATTGATTAGAAAGAGTAATAGTGGAAGGAGAATTTTTAACACTTAAATGTTTATCAAGTTTTTTACTACACATATTATAATGAGATAAAGAGCAGAAATTGCACTTCAGTTTAGATTTTAAGTCACACTACCTACTGATATGATTTGATTTAGTTAAACATGAATAACAAGCTCCCTTTTTAGACAATATTTTTAACTTCTCATCTAAAGACATTTTCTTTGCTAAAAACATTTATGGCTGGGATGGGGTTTATCACAAAAAATACAAGCAACTTTATGGTCAGTGGATTTGAAACTTACCAGGGCTGCCGCAGTTGCCGCGGATCTCCACTAATCTCGTTTAGAGGGGTACAAACATATTCCTTTTTACGGGTAACGTTATTCGATGCAAATCCAGTTCTTGATAACACAACCATTTCTTCACCCTGCACTTCTTGACGGAGAAAAGTCATTAGATTCTCTAAGGGGAGCGAATGTTCTTTCCGGCAGTGTTGTCGGATAGTTCGTGGTGATTTCTGCTCCGTTCCCACGTCATTAGCACTTCTTCGGGCAGGCAGCCCTCAACCAGAGGGGCTAGGAAATCTCCAAGCCTTTCCTGCGTTCGTCCTAGGCTCTCCAGGGCTCTCAGCTTTCCCTCCAACTCGTCATAGAGTCCTGAAAGGTCCGTTTTTGCTCTACCGGACACAGCATTCTTCATAACCATTGTCAGAAGATCCCGAACATAAATTTGGACAAGTAGATCTTCTCTTCCAAATCGCTCTTTCAATTGGTCCACTGCCTTCGGGTAATTCGCTGCAGTAGCCGAAAAACTAAGAATGAGTCTTTCCGCTTTCGATTTGGGTTCAACTGAAGCCACAAGATACTGCATCTTGTCTTCATCTGGGATGCTCCCGTCGTCATAGATTTTTTAGAACTGGCTCCAAAACGAAAGGAACTCCTTCGGGTCTCCGCCGAATTTTCTCAGTTCGAGTTTCGGTAGCTTAAACTTTCTTGGTGTGTCTGGAACTTCAGAAATAACAGTCTCTCCCAACTTCTTATCGATGCGAGTGTAATATTCTAAATATTTTTCACGGTAGCTTTCCGCATCAATGAAATCAGTCTCGAATTCTTCTCCATTATCTTCTAATTGTAGCAAAGTTCCAGATACTGCTTCTTGGGCTGCTTCTAATCTCAAATATTTATCTTTCAATTGCACTTGCAGCAACGAAATCTTCTGTAAATCTACTACATCATTCTTTAGCTCACTTTCTATCTTATTTGCGCTTAAGGTAAATGCAGTCCTAAGTACTTGTCTCTGTGCCTTTTGTGCTTTAAGATCCATATCTAATTCTATTTATCTATTTTCCAATAACACGTCCTGTCACGGACGCCAAATGTTACTACTCAAGGTTCTGCAAATAATACTTTGCGACGGTTACTGGAAAAAATCTTTATTTACAGCCCAGAGACACACAAATAACCTACAGTTTCCAAGGAAAGAGCTACATATATATACACTTGATTCTACATCTGACATCTTGTGATGTAATCAAGAACCAATCCCTGACCGGCGCGCATGACATCACTTCAATCCTTACGTCATAGTTATGATGCCACAAGCGTGATCAGGGAAAGTACATAAATAAATTAATGGCGTCGCAACAAGTAACATTAAAGTATTACACACACACACATCCAGATATAAATCCTTTACACTATTTTAAGCATTCATTATACAAAATTCATAACAATATGAATTTTAGAATCCAAAATTTATACAATAGCAAAAAAGCACTTTAATTAGTTTCTTTTTTTGTACTGATTAGTTATTATTTTATAAATTTTTACTCTTATAGTCTGTAATACAAATTATTTATTTATCGAATGTTGGCTTAAATTTGTGTTGCATAGAACATTGGATATTGTTATTAATTTTTCTGTTTTTATTCTTTTTCTTCTCATTTCATTCTTTTTATCATATTGAATCGTGTATTTTATTTGAAAAGTATCTTTAATCTTTTGTTTCTCTGATGATGATTCAGTATCATCTGTTACACTACTAACTGTTTTATATTTTTTTCATTGATTGTCTAAAATCCTTTATTGAATGGATTATTCTTTTAAAAGCAATGCTGTTTCGATTGGTTTTAAAATTTTCTATTGCAGTGATTATTGAACCAAATATGTTGTTTTTTTGATAGCTTTAAAGTCATTGTCAACTTAAATGACTGTTGTCCTAAGTAGATTTGTTTCATTTTATTTCTTATTCTGTATTTCTCTATTTTATTCCTTATTATCTTTAGTCTTCCGTTACACAGATCATAGATTTCAATCCTTTGATGCATTGTCTTTCAAAAGTTATTGTCGTTCTAAATATTCTATTGCATTATTAATAATTTATTCTTTTTGAAGGGGAGTAAGCATGTTTTGTTCTCTGGAAAAAAAGTATCTGTGTTCTGAGATATAATTTAGAAAAAAGGAATAGACTGCATATGAAATTTTAAAGTATACTATAGTTGATATTAAAGCCGATTGGGTTGCGTGGATGGTTTGTCGCTGTCTTTGTACGTCCAGTTTGCGGGTTTGATCCGGCCCAAGTCGATGGATTTTCATGATGCAGAAAATCGACGTCATCTATGTCGTATGATTATACAGCATGTTAAAGATCCTTAGAGTGCCTTTTGGATTGCGTGCTCTCGGCAAAATTAAATTCCTGGAAAGGTTTTGCATCGTCATAGCTCTGGTGCTTCCCTCTGAGGAGGAAACTGGGCATCAAAATTACATTGTTGAGATTAGTATCTATTTATATAGTCCCGCTTATTTAAAAGCGATACCATCTCTCGGGGGTCTACAATGTTAAAATTCGTATCCCTGCTTGAAAAAAAAATATTTGATATTAATTAATAAGAGATACTTTTTAAAACAGAAGAATGTTTCAATTACGTTAACACACTATTTAATTACTATTTGGTTCGAAATTCGCTGTCTTATTAATTGAGGTGTAATAATGTACTATTCACATAGATGAAAATATTTTTTTCTCGTGTGTAGCATACGTTCGATGTGTATATTCGTGTTTTTTAATTTAATTGCTAACGAATATTTTATGCTTTAATTGTCAATGTCCTTTTTCATTTTAGGACACAAAATGATAACAGTGCATTATAACTGCGCTCATAGGAAATATAAAAATAGTTTTCTTTTTATTTTGAAATTCTAAATAAATTAATAAACAGATTTCAATCAAATCGGGTATGAATAAACGCATTTCTGAGAGAGAAAGAGATGTACCATTCAAAAATCATTTTATGTATTCATGATTACCATTGAAGCTCTTAGCAAAGGGATGTCCAAAATACTTGTTATGATTATTGAGCTGAGTCTGCGTCTCATATGGTTTCCTCTCCCTACCAGAAATGTCGCAAAGCGAGACGGCATACGGGCCAGGAGACAGACGGGGAGTTTTTAGGTTAGTCGATACTACTCCTGCAGAAAGACAGGGAGGGTTGGTTCTCGAAGGCCATTGATCTCTACTCAATGTGTTCCAGACATTCTGCAAGAGGTCACGGTCAGGAGACCTGGCTACCCAACCCATTAAATATCCTTACTTTCCGGATAATCCTCTATCAGCCGAGCCCTATGTGAACGAACACTATTCCCAACAGCAGGATCACAGAACTAGCCAAGACTAAGAAAAATGAAATATAGGGCTTTAAGATCTTCTCTCTTCAACTAGTAACAATCATGGAGTCTTTGACAAACACATACAGGAGGACGCGGCAGTCCAACATAATACCTGAACAAACTATTATACCGCCATTACCGTACGGATTCTTTTCTGTAATGAGGAAGGTTTGATATTGTGGCCAAGACTCTCCCCAGATACAAGTACTTTGAAAATCAGTGCCTAGGCTGAATTTCGAGTCCTTCGTAAATTGCACGATGCTTCATATAGAAGGGGCAAGCTCCCTGCACTATGTTAATGTGCTCTCTTATGTACTGCAGTAAACAGGACGCAAAAATAACTCCCTCCCCCCGGACCTTTTGGATTGCAACCCTCTTCTATGAAAACTTCAGGCAAACGCGTAGACCGTGAAACTTGGTTTCTAGTGGCTGCTCACGTGATAAATGCGAAGCTCAGTCCTTTGTCATCAGGCCGTCATCGACCTTGTCAGATCTTCACGATATGGATCGAGTGTCCTGAACCTTCTTCTAAAAGTTTTAGACTAACATTAGATGTTACAGTGAACTCAGTAGCTTTCTGCGCTTGAGAATATAGCCTGGATTCAATTCAAACTACCTAATTTACTTCTACCTAATCACTTAATATATTTCATCATTCGTACGCTCATGGCTATTCATTTTGCCTTATGTCTTACAAAATTTTCAAAGCTCTGGCTAGAAACATTACGAGTATCGTGGGGGAATACGAGGACATAAATGATCTGCAATCATCTTTCATGCACTTATATTCTAGCTCTAGTCACTAGTTTGTAGGTATGCACGTGTACGTTTACATATTAGACTCTGAATATTTGCATAATTCTTTGGTGGCACTGGATATTACCAAGCTTAACCCTAGATATTACCAATTTTTTTTCGTTTGAATTAGTTCAGTGATGTTTTGAAATCTTATTCCCTTCTCGCCTTATAAGATTTGATTAAAACCCGCACTATGCCTTCTTATAATATTTAAATGTATAAATAACAAGTAATATAAAAAAATTGCGTCAATTCCTACTTAGATCAACAAAGAAAAATCTTATTTTAGCTACTTTTTATTAAAGTTACAATTAATATAAATATGTAAATACATATTGTGGAGACCTTCCTGGGTCTCACCTTGGACACCAAGATTAATTTGAGGCAAAGAACCACTAAGAGCCATTTTGAACAATAATAATATTTATTTATTATTTTCAATTTCTCAAAAAAAACTCTAATAACATATAATACTTTTAAGTTACGTCAAATAAAGGGATTTACCTTTATACTAAATTAAATTACGAATGATGCAACTAATTAATAATAATGCTCAAGATCAAGTAAGGTCTACCGAAATAGAAGATCCGAACACGTACTCGAATTCTTAATTTTAATTAACTTTATTTAATTCGACTAAACTAACGCTTATTTTAAGCGTACGTAAATTATATTTACCGCTGGCTATATCAGCTTTCTGGTACTTCCGTAGAATCGCAGTAATACTTCTTTTTCTATCTTAATATCCTGGAATCCTCTAAGATGGAGGTTAAAGTTGCTGGCTCAATAGCCTTCCATCATCCACCTTGCTAGTAATGCGACGCTGGTTTGACTTAAAAGATTAATCAATTCACTAAACCCATTTTATAAAAACCCAATTTCAATTACCCAGGTTCTACAGATACGTCACATCGCATTATAGCTTAAGTTAAAACACTAAACACTAAATCTCTAAAGACAATTAAACAGTACACTAAATTACAAGGCCGGTTCTTTAAAGTAACAATTAATGTATTAAACAATAAGATTAAAATTAAGTGACACATAACTGAATATACTACTTAACTTTGAAAGAGGGAGAGAGCGACGGATGGGGTTGACCTCGGGTAGCAAGTGCACTTCCCGGCTGTGGAGGGTTTTTCTGGCAGTCGAAGAAGGAGTAAAAGGCCCCGAGAATTCGCGCGCCCACCCTTAAATAGGTTGACCGCACCACACGGAAAATCATCCGCTTCAAAGTTCTGGCGGTAAATTTTACAATTCCGATTGGCCAACAAGCTGTGCAAGGATACAGCTTCGCCCGCCATAGAGTCCGTTGACCTGAGGCACCCCCCAAATTCCTTAGAAAATCCGTTTCTTGTAAACAGGGCAAATGTACAAACTGCCGTTGTAACTTTGGGGACCGGCGACCTCCCATCACTCCTCCCCTCTTTCAGATTAACAAAACTAGAAATAAAGAAACACACAAAAAAAATCATTCATGAAAATGTAAATATAATAGATGCAATAGCAACCATAGTTCAAACAGTCCCGTCGTCCCTCGTCAAACTCCTGGTCAAGAACGAATGTCCACTTCTTGAAGAATGATAACTGATACATCCAATCGTAATGAAGACTCCTGAGGCTGTGTGAAGCATAACGTCACATGTAATTCTGTAACTGCAACCATGACAACAGTTCAACAGTCCGTCGTCCGTCATCAAACTCCAGGTCAAGAACGACTGTCCACTGAAGCATAACGTCACAGTCCTCAGCACCATAGAGACGTAGTTGTTCTATGCAGTAAATCTCTCGTGAAATGAAGAACCGGTGGGTCTGAATCCCGCGGGGGCTCCTCCAGTGGTGCAACGGCCAGGTGGAACATTGAATCACAGTCTCAACATTTTGTAGGATACTATCTCGTGGAGCAATCAAGACCCGATGCACAGTAAGTCCGGATGGCATAATGTCCTGAAACAGAAAAAAAAAACACACGAACACTCTCGTAGGAGAGCCAGCATCAGTAGAGTATGTAAAATAGTGAGAACAAATTTTCCACTCTTCCACAGGGCTTTCAGATACCCGAGGTCCCCATCTCGTCCTCCCATCACTCAATATAAAAAAAAAATTTCAAGAAGCATTCTCTAAAAATTCTATTTTGCACACACACACACAAAACAACCAACAAGAAAATTGCATTTTAACCCTAATTCCTTAAACGTTGCGAAAAGGTAGAGAAAAACAAATTAACTACTAACAACTACAATTAAATTCATGTACGAAAAAAAAATTTGCCGAATGGGATATGGGTCACCAAACAATTTACACAAGGACAACATATATAAAATAACAAATAGAAATAATCGAATAATCACAAAGAAACATGTGCCACTAAATAATAAAAAAAAAAATAAGACGAGTAACGCATAGTAAAATCAAAAATTGCATATATAACAGCTTCGCTACTCACAATAACCACACATATGCGCATCGAACAGAATACTTTGTGATAAGAAATAAGTACTAGTGAAAACATATATAATCAATACAAACATGGCACCCAGAAACAGACACCTCATAATCGTTTAACATCGAAATCCTGACACGACTAATGTGAAGTAAATGTCCAAACCACTAAAAAAAAAATACTAGCAGAACTCTTCACATACTCAAAGCATAAGAAATTGCAATGGTTCACTAAGAGCATTGATAACAATATTTAATGAAAATAATTAAGTAAAAGTAAAAAAAAAAATAGAGATTGAAACGATGTTAGGTGGAGAAAAAAATGCATAGGTGGAGAAAAAAAAATTTATAACCTCGGAGAATGCTTAATAGCCTAAGAAATTAAAAAATTCACTACAAGCATTGGTTACAAATGAAAGTTTAAAAAAAAATTAACGTAATTAATTCAGATTTGCAAATTAAATTTCTATAAATTAACGAATCGTATAAATGATAAAAAAAATTCTATAACCTGTAAGAATGCTGAGTAGCCTAAGGAATTTTAAAAAAAAATTTCACTACAAGCATTGGTTACAAATGAAATTAAGAAAATTTTTTTTTACTGTAATTAAATTTAGAATTGCAAACTATGAGTGCGCATGTGATCAGCATGCACCCCCAAAGTGTACAAAAGCAAAACAAAACATAACATCCCATTTCCTGCGATATGACGATCGCCGGCAACCTCCAACACAAGAAACAGAGTGCAGAATTAAGACTAAAAAAATTAGCAAATCCGATTGTAAAAAAAAATAACTATATCGATTAATTCTGTTTAAAATAAATTTAAGGAGAAAAAAAATTTCTTCCACATTCAATACATTCGAATTTCCATTTGAGAAATGAATTCCAGAAATCACAAGTGCAGTTGAAAATTTCAGAAAAAAATTAAAAACATAAAATTGATATGCAACCCAAGTCATATGAGGCGACACATACAGAGTAAAGTAATTTAACTAAAAGAAAATTATTGCAAGTGCTACACATAATTAAACATAAATTCCAAGATAAAAAAAATATCGCTAAACTAATCAACATAACTTTTTAACAATCTTCGTAATACAATGTATCAAGTCCAGATAATAAAAAAAAACTCAAAATGTTTCACTATACGCGCAACAATTATACAAACACGAAAAAAAAACACAAGATCCTCGATTTACAACAATACTGCTAACTCAATTCATCGAAAATCCTCTAATTAATAACTCAAATATAATTCTATAACACCAGCCTAAAATTCTCAGTAACCTTAGAATGATTCCTGGATAATCCAAAAATGCCTTTACCTCAGATCGTTCACATCTTATACCTTAATAACACTAACTAAACTTATCAGTAACTTCCAAATAATCAATTGACTTCTGCACAATACCATTAACTAAAACCATCTATGCTCATCAGCTTATGTACACAAAATCTCACATACTCAATAACACTAACTAGACTTATCTGCAACTTCCAAATAATTAATCGATTGCTCCACAATACAATACCATTAACTAAAACCATCTATGCTCATCAGCTTATGTACACAAAATCTCATATACTCAATAACACCAACTAAACCCATCTGCAATTTCCAATTAATTAATCGACTTCTCCACAATACCAATAACTAAAACCCATTTTTGCTCATCAACTTATTTACAAACATCTCACATAATCCTCAACCCGAACTTTCCCAGATGCATCTCAAAACATTATTAAATATACCACACAATCATTAATTCAACTTATCTATGTTCATCAACTTATTTACTCAAAACCGTACCAAATCCTTAACTCAAATTACCTTCTCTACATCAAAACAACTTCTCAAATAAACGTATAAATATTTCAACTCAATCTTCTTTTTTTTGCCCAAAATCCTTAACTCGACTTATCCAACTCCTTTAACAATTAATAAAACAAAAAAAAAAAATCCACACCTAAACATCTTCAACATTTTCAAACCAAAAAAAATTATCAAACTCAAGATCATAATGACAACACAAAATTATGTAATAAATGAAAAAATGTCAAATATGTATGTATAGTAACAACATTCAAATTTCATGACAGGTGTCCATGGACCCCAAAATTTGACTTTTGTCACAAACATGGCTTAAAGCTTAAAATTTATAAAATTAAAATTGACGGGCATACATGAATCGCAAAGCAAAATTAAATAACAATCCTATTACAAACAACAAATTTTACATATTTCATAAAACACATAGCATCAAAAAAATATTTTATCTAGAGCTAAAATTGATATTAACCACATACAACATTATGTCCTTTAAGCATCAAATCAAAACATGAAACAAACTGCATAAAAAAATTTGAGCTAGAATTCATTAAAAAAAAACTAAGTACAAAATTTTATCTCGCTAAAACATCAAACATGACATAAAACAAGTGCATAAAAAATTCTGAGCTAAAAATTCATTAAATAACCAATTACAACAATGTCTCACTTAAACATCAGAAAACGACATGACACAAGTTGCATAGTTATAAAAAAAAAAATTCCAGCGGAAAGTATTCGAATTAAATGTAAGAGAAAACCAAAATTTCAATATCGAGTAGCTCTGAGAGAAAAGTAACAAACAACAAAAAAGGGGGGGGGGAGAATGGCGACCCTATAGAGAAAAAGAGAGGCTGAATATCTGATCTCGCAAAGCGGTGGAGTGAACCCACATCCAGTTCCATCCCTGGACCGCGGCAGCAGGGGGGGGTGAACAAAAATGCTCGAGTAGGAGTGCGCCGGAATGACATGGGCAGAGATGGGACGTCCTCCCCCATCGGCCAAGAACGCCATAACTCAAACCCACACAACACTTCCAATCGACAAAATGACCGAAAAAAAAATTAATTTGCATGACAACTCCAAATCAAATTCCAACAGAAAGAAGGAGAGGGAGAAAAAAAAAGTACAACAAATCAAGCGCATTCACGAAGTCCAATGCTCTACATGTCCACACAAAAATCGATATAACCAATACGCACTCCCCAAACACAACATCGCTCCAACAATTAAACTCTCATCTCAACCAGAACAGCAGATTAACAAAAAAAAAAAAAAAAAAAAAAAATTGACAAACCCCAACATCCCAGAAAAAAAAAAAAAAAAAAAAGAAAACTAAATTTCAAGCGCAAACACAATGAACACGTAATAACTATTTCCGTCAAAACTTAACCTTTTCCCTACACTTTAATAGCTCTAAATTCAAATACTGCACAAATGAACATTTAACCAATTTTTCTTTCCTCAAAAACTACTAACCTTTTTTATCACTTCAATATCTCAAATTCCAAGTACTACAGCCATAAACACCTAATCAATTATTATCAAAATTTAACACAGTTAATTTCTCTAACTTAAGCAGCGCAACATCTAACGAACTTGTATCGGAAATAACATCTTCATAACACTTAAATCGCTCAGAACAGTAAGCATAATCAATTAACTGAACCACTTCAAACATTCGGGCCAAAGAAAACATTGTTAACTAGCAACGAAACACGTACTCCATATGACAATATACACTCGAATTAATTAAACGGAAAAAAGAATTTTGAACACACTAAAATCCACAATACAAACATATCAACACATAAGAAATTGAGATCATAGCTAGATCAGTTAAGATAATGAATACACATATACATATACTAACAAGGGGCATAAGAAAAAAAAATACATTAACAACATCTCTAAGTATCTAAATAATAATAAAAAAAAAATACTACAAGAAAAAAAATTTCACAACTGAAATAGCACACATAAAAATTTTTTTTTCACATGTTTAACAGATTAAGTAGGACTATTATTCGGTGACCCATCAAGAAAAAAATTCACGACATCAGATGATGTAAAAGAAAAAAAAATTCCGACGACTGGTCCGGCACCAAATGATGGTGCAAAGAAAAAAAATTTAAAATCCTGTCACGGTACCATTATAATGGTACAAAGAAAAAATTATTAATATCCTGGTCACTGGCACCAGATAATGCGACGCTGGTTTGACTTAAAAGATTAATCAATTCACTAAACCCATTTTATAAAAACCCAATTTCAATTACCCAGGTTCTACAGATACGTCACATCGCATTATAGCTTAAGTTAAAACACTAAATCTCTAAAGACAATTAAACAGTACACTAAATTACAAGGCCGGTTCTTTAAAGTAACAATTAATGTATTAAACAATAAGATTAAAATTAAGTTACACATAACTGAATATACTACTTAACTTTGAAAGAGGGAGAGAGCGACGGATGGGGTTGACCTCGGGTAGCAAGTGCACTTCCCGGCTGTGGAGGGTTTTTCTGGCAGACGAAGAAGGAGTAAAAGGCCCCGAGAATTCGCGCGCCCACCCTTAAATAGGTTGACCGCACCACACGGAAAATCATCCGCTTCAAAGTTCTGGCGGTAAATTTTACAATTCCGATTAGCCAACAAGCTGTGCAAGGATACAGCTTCGCCCGCCATAGAGTCCGTTGACCTGAGGCACCCCCCAAATTCCTTAGAAAATCCGTTTCTTGTAAACAGGGCAAATGTACAAACTGCCGTTGTAACTTTGGGGACCGGCGACCTCCCATCACTAGCTTACAACGCTCGACTTAAATTCCCTATCTATTTTGCATATCCCGTTCATCTTTTTGGAGTTGATTGGAAATAAACGCGAATTTATATTCCTCAAAAAGACGCCTAAGAAGATTAGTGGAAAGGTTCCGTACAGATTCATCACAATATCACAGAATCCCAACACTAAATGACAATTCATTTTTATTAATTATCATTTAAGTATCGTATTGTCATCCAAAACAGTCGTTTATATAAAATTTCAGTTCAACTGAATGCCTTAAAACGTGAGAAAAAAAAAACCTTTTCAAGTTTTGACACAAGTCGCCAAAAATGATGCCAACGTGGCTGTATTTGTAAATCTTTAAATAATTAGTTTTAATCAATTAATTTTTATTAATGAAAATTAAATTACTGTATTGTCCTCGAAAATAATTATGTATATAAAATTTCAGCGCTTTAAAATTTATTTTATTAACGATTGAAAATTCACCCAAGAAAAATAAATAAATGTATAGAGAGTGTGAGCTAACAGTAGGAATTGAAAAAAAACATTGACAAACAGTGATCTATACTTTTTTCAAATATCAGATTATAAGATGCATCTTGAAATGCACGGAAGACATCTTTCTCTCAGTAATATTTTCATTACATAATTTCTTCATGCAGGACTAGAATTTTATTCAGTGCTAATTGAGTTGCCTAAATTCCTAAACATTATTCAATTACGTTATTATAGTCACAAGAAAAAGATAAAAAAAAATTCAAAGATTCCTCATTAGTTCTCATTTGATGCAGTACAAATGACACACACACACACACACACACACACACACACACACACACACACACACACACACACACACACACACACACACACACACACACACACACACACACACACACACACACACACACACACACACACACACACACACACACACACACACACACACACACACACACACACACACACACACACACACACACACACACACACACACACACACACACACACACACACACACACACACACACACACACACACACACACACACACACACACACACACACACACACACACACACACACACACACACACACACACACACACACACACACACACACACACACACACACACACACACACACACACACACACACACACACACACACACACACACACACACACACACACACACACACACACACACACACACACACACACACACACACACACACACACATTAGTTAATTCACTCCTTCTAATTCCAGAAAGTATGTTTTGAACAATTTCATTATTCCGCTTTACTTTTCAGTAAAAAGAAATTCAGATATTTTAGCTAAGACACAACACATAAACTTAGCACTGGTATTTTCTAAAAAATTAAGGTAAAATTAATTATGAGAAAATTAGTTTGGGCAAACGGATTTTTTTTTAGTTTTGACCTGTCTTAATCATAGAAATTACAAAATATATAACTTGCAATCAAATGTTCATACAATAGAACGTCGTTTATCCGAACGTGTATTTTCCAGAGCGTCAAATATCCGGACCAGTTTCTTTTGTCAACTACATGTACTGGATATGAATACGTTTTTGAACAGTGCAATACTCGATAGTTGTTTCGTGTGGGGCCAAAAGTGACGGGAAAACCCAAGGTCAGGGATATTTGGGGAATTTCAGTTGTGTGATATGGTAATCAAATGGTCAATGACGACTACAGGGAGGAGGTTACCGATTTTGTCCAATCCTTCCCAGGATTTCAAGAATGCGATGAAGAGAAGATGCAGAAGACTCTGGATTTAAAATGTTAAATATTGACGAGATTGTAACTTCCGTGCAAGAAGAATTCGACCCTGTCGACGATGAAACGGATGAAGACGAGGACAACACAACGAAAATAACAAGGGTCCATCAAATGCTGAGACATTTTCTGCGTTAGAGATAACCTTGGAGTGGTACGAGCAACTATCAGAGTGCTGTCCCACTCAACTACTGCTGCTCAAGAGAATCAGTGACCTTGCAGCGAAACAAAGAAGGTGTACATTGGTACAGCGAAAATAAGTGATTATTTTCCACAATAAAGGTAAAATTTCGACATTTTGCACCTATTTTGCTTTCTCTTCAAGCACGTTTCTTGCATGTGATGATTTTCAATATTCGTATAGTGTCCGGTTTCATATACTGCATGGATCGCGTTCGGTTTTCTGTTATCCGAACGGTGTCCAGTCCCAATTGGTTCGGATAAACGACGTTCTAATGTATATTAAAATCAAATATTTCAAAATTGAATTTATGAATGTTGAAAACATAACTTAATTGCATGAAGGTTCGTAACATATTAGAATTACATTTCCATTATTAAGCTTGAAAACTTGGTAAAAAGAAGAAAGGAAGAGAATAGTTTTATAATTAAAATAACAAATACTTTACTAAATAGAAGGAAAATTCTTTTACTAATGATTTGAATTCTCATTTTGTAGGTTTTATAAATAACTGATGCAAGGAAAAGTTTTAATTCAGCTCTAATGAGATAAGAAACCATTTTGCTTGCGTATCTACTTATAGAAATAAATTGTAAAATTAATTTCAGGAAGCAGCCAACATGAAAGAATGAAGAATTCATAAGGTAAACATAAAGGAAAAAATATGTGCTATTGGGATATGTTTAAGCGCATATAGTACTTGAGACAAAGATCTCTTTACATTTTTGTGAGATGTATTAGAATACCATTTCTCATATTTAGTTGATTGACCAAAAAAACTGTTATTGAAAGAAAATGGTAACGTGTTCCTTTGCTTAAGTGCTAAATACTCAAGTATTTCGCCTTAAGCTGCTAGAAATTGATCTTTGTCTAAATGAGTTATCTATGTCACTAATGAGAAGACATACATAAAGTTTTGATTTTTTTAATCTTGTAATTCGAAGTATCTGACTTCCCATAGGTTTTTCTTTTTTTTCATCCCCTTCTTGACGAGCGTTTGCTACGATTTAAAGAGTAATTGAGTCTTAAACCATGGCACGCGAGAAATGTTTCCAATTTCTTTTTAATGACCGTAGATGTCGTCGAAAGAGCATTTTTATGATTTACGGCTCTTTCTGGTTCGTTTTTTTTTGTTAATTATTCTTTGATTATAGCTGTAAGTCAAAAATACAGAAGAATATTGAAACGACAGTTATGGTTTTTGTCATTTATATTAAAAAAATGATTTAAAATTAATGGTTAAGGAAATTGGGTTTAAGTTAGATGAACGAGATAGTTTGTGATAGTTTTTAAACTAGAATTACAGAAAACCATAACTCCCCCCTCCCCCGGAAAAGCGCTTGGAATCAGTTTCGATTTAATTGACAGATTATTTATTAACTTTACATTCACATGTGGCCTCAAGAGTTATTGGTTAATGGTTTCACTGTTCTGATAAACGTATTTCACTGTTCAGTGAACGACGTTTAACGTGAAAATGCTTCAAATGAAGCAGGAGTTAACACGAAATAGCACAACGGTCCCGCCAAACTACTAAGTATTTTAATGTATATTTTTCGCTTGAGATGAAACTGAAGTTGCTTAACACGAAAAGATTTCCCTTCCGGAAATTAATAAAATACGAAAAACTCCAGCTACAAAGGGGAAATTTAAGAGGAGTGTAAAATGAAAGAGAGGTGGTGGCTTATGTTTCGTAAAAAGGACGCTAATTTGGCTTTAAAATAGCCTGTGACACGAGCCAATACTGTTTATCTACGCTACTTTCACTCTCCACATCTACAAACGCCACGCAAAACATCTCATCTCTCATCAGTTGGCATTGAAATTCGGGGAGAAGTATATCTTAGTGTGAGAAAAAGTAGTGAGTTTGGTTCGCGTTTTTTTCTTTTTTAATGAATTTTTTTTGCAAGCACAACAGCAAAGAGCCCAGGGGGAAAGCAAATTGCAATTTCTGTCAAAATGAAGATGGAGCATCTTAGGGCAGTTGATCAAAAACAGAAGAAGAAAACGGAAATATGCAAAGATTTTGGTATTGCTAAATTTTGTATTAAATTTCATTAATTTCTTGTGAATATTTCTGTTCCATTGATTTTTATTAAATACATGCATATATACATATCTCTGTGAATAATATGTACTCTAATAAATTTAATTTTGCTAAATATAAGTTTTTCTCGGAATATTCTTCAACACGAAAAAATACTTCGGTCTCCTCTGTTTCGTGTTAAACGATTTTCACTGCATATATACTCAGTTTTCGACGGTAGAAAAACTTAGGATCAACTTAATTATAGTGCTTGATTATAAATCTTTTAGCATTTTTTGAAATGTTATATGACACATACAGATGCACATTAATAATATTCAAATCATAATAATCAAAATATGGCATTATTTCTAATTAAAGGTGTGATAAAGAACATTTGCATTATTTTTCCAAATTTATTATATAAATATGAGTCAATTTATTTCTAAGTAACCATTTCTTTCAAAACATTCAACATAAATTATAAACGTTTGAAAAAAAAGATTATAAATAAGACACAACTCGATAAATTAAAATATTAGTTTGTGTGATGCTTTCTGTCAATGAAATAGACTTTATGTGTGTATAATCTATCGATTTCTCTCTTTCAAATATCATTAAAATAATTAAAATAACATAGTAAATTTGACACTGATGTAAGAATTATTGATGTTATGAATTGGCAAATATAGCGATATTGTCTTTAACTGTCATTTCTGATATTTTAATTAGAATCGATACTTACGGGAGTGGTATATAGATTTTCAATGGTAGCTCATTTTCTATAAAAATATTGATTTAATACGGAATTGTGAAATTGATCTACTTCCTTCAATGAATACCTTAAGGTCATGCTTGTGGTCAACACGGGCTTTTCCATTAGCTACAGATGAAAGTTGATAGAAACCGCATTGCATCACAAGAGTCAACAAGGGTCATTTACTTTCGTCAGGATAGAATAAAAAAACGGGTGAATATTCTCTTTCTACTTACAAAAAAAAATCCCCCTTTCTAATTTTAAGAAAGAAGTAAAGGAAAACATTTTATGAAAAATTTAAAATTTTTGAAAAAACTTCTTTTAAATTTTGATTTTGATTTTTAAAATTTACGAAATTTATAAAATGTTTATTTTTTTTGGCAAGAACATAAGTTTGAGCAAACTATTACAGTTTCAAAGTAGTTTTTATATACGTAGTAATTCAAAAATAATTTATTTTCTTTATTTGGGGTGCTGATAATGAATTGCCTTTAGTATTTCATAGCTCAGGATTTTTTTTACAGTTTTGTATTCATAAGATATTTTGTAAAGGCCACGGATACTTTTTTAGAAAGACCCCATGGAAAAAGTAACTTGAAACAGCGATGACTCGCCCTATTTGAAAATTCCTTTGGTTCCTTACCCGTCACCTGGACTCGTTACCCACCTCCTGGACGTTGTTATGCAAAAAAAAAAAAAAAAAAAAAATTAGTGCAGTTTATTTAAATTTGAATAGAAATCATAATAAAAAATACAGTCGAACCTGTTTTTGTGCAGTCTTTTTTTAGGCGATTTTTTTATCTGCGATATTTTTTTTATGCGGTGTACGAATTTCAATGGCTTTGGCGCCACTATAATGTTTTCTATCTACTTACTAGTGGCGTAAAGAAGAATGTTAGGACCCAATTTCCCCTTGAAAGTCAGGTTTCACATTTAATATTTTATAAATTGGGTAAATACGTATTTAGAGTTAGTGAAGCCTTGGGCTCCTAGAGTCCTGCCCTCCCCCCGTGACAGGACTCAATGGCTTTGGTTCCACTGTAATGTTGTATATCTATTTACCAGTGGTGTAACGGAGAGAGTTATGACCCCCTGAAAGTCAGGTTTTGCCTTTAATATTTTATAAATTGGGTAAATACGTATTTAGCGTAAATCAGGCTTTGTGCCCCCTAGAATCCTGACCCCGTGATGCGGAGGTGTACGTTACGCCACTGAAATTTAAACACTTCAAGACGCTCTGTTCATTTGTTATAAACAGTCTCCCGACAATGCGCATTCAGTTGCTTTCACTCAACGCTTCAGCAACCCGCGCTTGATTGAAGACGAAACTTTCAATGACAGTGACATTATCAATAATTTTTATAAATTATGAATACGGACAAGAAGCCAGATTCTTTGAGAGCGGATAAAAATATGCAGGGATCCAGCTTTCCAACAAATTAGAAAAGCATTTTCTTATAGATACCAGTTAAGAAAGGAGTATAAAATTCCAAAAAGGGCTTCAATCATGTATAGCTGGTTATCGTGACATTTACAAGCAACTGACCACCCGACCTTCAATCAAAAACTTATTTCTTACTTTATGTTGCCAAAAAGTAAATCAATTGAAATTGTACCTTTCAAGAGACGAAAGCGATTTTGAACTTATTCATTACAGGGTTTTGGATTACGATGAGTAGCAATGAATTATGTATGTGCATTTTGAAAACTTATTCGTGTATACAATGAGAAACTATGTGTTTTTAAAATGTTTCCATGTGTAATATTTAATTATTTATTTTGTTATGGAAGTATTCTTATATAAATTTCGTAAAGAATTGGCATATTTTATAAATGCGACTTTTTTATGCGGTCCCTATGCACCGCATAAAAAAAGTTTTTTGTAATATCTCCACGAATTAGTTCATTATATGTAAGAATTTATGAAATTTTTGATTTTTTTGTGCGTTTTTTTATGCGGTCCCTATCTACCGCACAAAAACAGGTTCAACTCTACTGTTTTCTTTTTCAACTCGTAGGCTATCTAGTGGTTTCTTTTTCAACTTGTAGGTTTTCATACTTGTAGATCACGGAAGAATGTGTGGTTTCAAACATATTTATTTACATGCCTAAATTTACAGAAAATTCCAGGAAATTTTTTTCCTTATAACTTGAAAGAATATTTAACATATAAATGTTTCATGGCTTTTGACTAAACCATTACACCTATTTGAACCTAATTTTAAGAGAATGGACTGAAATTTTTGGGTTACCACTTTTTTACATAGGCATATGTTTTAATTAATATTTTATCTTTTAATACCACATTATAGCTACTGTATTGCATTAAAAAACTACTTAATTTTTTATCCGATCGCTTATAATTCTATGTATATAGTACGTAGACTTTAATTAAGTATTTGTTATTAATAATTATATATAATTTTAGTAATGAATGCTAATTATTTATTCAATAATTTATTTTTTATTGTTTTTTGTTTCACCAATCAACAAAATCAAAAGAATATATTTGGCGACGTATTTTGGTATTTTTGGACTTCGACACTACCCCACTCTGAAAAATTCCTGTGTGCGCCACTGGTGATAACGATGATGATGGTGTGATAATGTGGAATATGATAATGATGGAGTTAAATTAAAATATTTTTATAGTAGACAAGAGGTAGGATTTTTGACTAATAAGCTTTTAACTTGATTTACATTGGTAGTTACAAGTTAGTATAAAAAACTAATGTGTGTGATGAAAGAAGTAAAGATAATTTCACGAAATATGATTGGATATTACATGACGTGGCCAAGCATGAACTATATTCCTTGTCTCGTAACTATTAGGTTCTATATAGTACAATTACATTCTGTAAACCATCCATCTGATATAGTGGTTAGGGACGCTGACTGCTGTGCCGTATGGAATGGTTTCCAAACCGGAGGAAGGTATGGATGTTTGTAAATATGTAGTGCCGAAGATTGCACTCAAAATATTCGTCGAGCCTCAAGTCTCTCGTGTGGTTGATGGAAGGGGAAGAGAAGTGGGAAGCTCATGACTCCCCGTCAGGGTGTTCTCCTTCAAAATGGCAGGTAAAGCTAAATCGTACTATCACCTACATGGCGCTCAAAGCTGCGGTTAACGACAAACGTAAAATTAGCCTCTTGCCGTGATGAATTCCGTGGGCCTCGATCTAGAACTGCCAATCAGGTGGGAATAAGAGCCGCATTCTATATCCACGAAATAAACTTTATTTAAAGTATTTAACTCCAATGTTTTATACAACAAAGTTTAAAATAGATACACATATTTTCAGATAAAAAGAAAGACTAAATATTTATAAAATTTCTAATACTTAAATACTGCTTAGTATAATTTATTGTTTGTTTAAAATTATAACAAAGGTTATCAGTGTAATATATTAATTTGGCTTTCACAAGTACGAAAAAAAAAGTGGTGCATGTATTTTTATATTGAAAAAATAACTAGGGAGAATCAGAGAAATGCGTAGTATATTGTTACGGATGTTACCATCCCTAAAAAAGTAAAAATTTAAATTTAAAACTATTGTAGGAATGATTTTTTGTTCCAAAAATGATCCGAATTGATGTTTCAGTCCTTAACATCAAATAAGCGTACTTTTTAAATGTTGTAGAGGGTTTTTTTTTGAGAGGTATAGAACTTTAAATTGCAATAAAACAACGATGTATTATTCGATTGACATGAATTTTTTTTATTCGAAAGATAATCTTGTGGCATTACATTTTAAATATTATTTCTGGCATAGGATTGCCACGGCTGGCTCGGATGTAGTCCAATCTGGACGTCCAATTTTCGATGACTTTTTCCAACATTTGTGGCCGTATATCGGCAATAACACGGCGAATGTTGTCTTCCAAATGGTCAAGCTTTTGTGGCTTATCCGCATAGACCAATGACTTTACATAGCCCCACAGAAAATAGTCTAACGGTGTTACATCACAAGATCTTGGAGGCCAACTCACAGGTCCAAAACGTGAAATTAGGCGGTCACCAAACGTGTCTTTCAATAAATCGATTGTGGTACGAGCTGTGTGACCTGTTGCGCCGTCTTGTTGGAACCACAGCTCCTGGACATCATGATTGTTCAATTCAGGAATGAAACAGTTAGTAATCATGGCTCTATACCGATCACCATTGACTGTAACGTTGTGGCCTTCATCGTTTTTGAAGAAGGATTCCACCAGCCCATAAAGCGCACCAAACAGTCAGTTTTTCTGGATGTAACGGTGTTTCGACATACACTTGTGGATTAGCTTCACTCCAAATGCGGCAGTTTTGTTTGTTGACGTAGCCATTCAACCAGAAGTGCGCTTCATTGCTAAACAAAATTCGCTTATGAAAATCGACCATTATTTTCGAAATAAAATTGCACAATTTGAAAGCGTTGTTCAGGCGTGAGTCTATTCATGATGCATTGCCAAACCAAACTGAGAATAAATCACTTGACAGCTGTTAAATCAGTCGCCATCTTGGAAAGGAATGCCAACTTAAACTTCTATACCTGGAAAAAAACCACTCGGTATTAGAATTGCATCTATTTTCTTTTATATATACAAAGAGAAATTTGTACTTACTTCGAAAGGAATATAATTTTTATTGTAGAATATTAATAAATTTGGTAGAGATTTTAAGATAATAATCAATTTAGCAAATAATTGAGAAAAATAATAAATTCAACAGAGGATTTACAATAATATAATGTCGACTGCAATAGAAACAACAACAATACAAGTAACGCAAACAACAACAAAAAAATGAAACAGAGAACTTAAACAATCCGTTCAACAAAAGAATAAAATTAATGATCAGAGTAAAAAGTATTAAGAAGGATGGAATAGAAAATTTATATAAAGATAATAAATGCAAGATGAATTGAGTAAGAACAAATATTAATGCAAATGCTATACCAATTTAAAACGATTGTAAATAAAATTGAAGATTTAAAACAATAATCAGTGAGGCAATATATTTTAAAGTTACATAACACAACGTTTCTTTAAAATAATATAATCAATGTACAGCATGGTTTCTAAAACTGTGGGGCGCCCCCCCTCCCTACCTAGAGGGGCATGATAACTCTACAAGGGGAGTTCGATTATATCGAAAAGTTGAAAATAAAAGATTATTTTTAAAACAAGTTATAAAATTTACTGAAAGGAAGCAAAACAAAATACATTCTGACATGATAAAAATGCACATTTACACTGATATAATACACGTATAAATGTATCAGTACTACACAATATGTTATATGATTAACTTAACATTACTAAGTTAAGAACGAGTTTAATAACTACCAGTGGCTCTATGGGCATGTCATAAAATTATATACAAAATTTAATATTTATCTTGATAGTTTGTACGGTTATTCTTAGTCGTATTGTAGCTTTACGTCAACATATACTATTATTGAATTTAAAACATTATTATTGTATGGTAGGGGGCGATAAAAATTAAGATTGAAAATTGTGTTGCAAGTTTAGAAAAATTGAGAAGCGCTGATGTGCAACAAATGATATAAAATAATCTTCGGTATAACAGAGGTTACACACATAATAAAACATATCGGATATTAGTCAAATATGTCAAACAATTTTATATAATGATAAAGGAATTGACAAATTTTTGAACATTTCGAAATTACACGGGACTCGGGGCGAGGAACCACATCATTGTAAGCTATGGTGAAATGACGCGATCTCTCTTTTGTGAAAATTTTGAACCTGATATCGGATTAAAAATTTCAAATTTATTGCAGAGATACATGAGAATTTTAAGCAAAATTGTGACAGTACTTTCTTTCATGTCCAAGCAGATTTTTCCAGCAACATTTATTTCTAGAACATAATAAATCCATTAATACACACACACACACACACACACACACACACACACACACACACACACACACACACACACACACACACACACACACACACACACACACACACACACACACACACACACACACACATTTGTTACTACTTTTAATTTTTATAAGATTAAAAAATGAGAAGTAAGGAAAAATTTCAAAAATCGGAAAATTTCGCAATGATATATTCATTGTATGTGATTTCTTCTATGACATTTCTGGGAACTCTTCAAGAATGATATAAGAAAGTTATAGTCGATAAGTTTATCATTTTCCTTGTCCTCTTCTATCCTGGACAATTGGCAGCTCCTGATTTGATTTTTAGTTTTGGACATTAATTTTCTGACTATTGGAGATGATATCTTCCCTTGATTTTTTCTTTGTGTTCGGATGGGATATTAATAATAATTTTTAATGCAAGTGCGTCAAGATTTAAAAATGCTGATTTTCTATCGCGTGTAAATGTTGTTGTGTAAGTTTTCCAATCGTCTTATTAGCAAACGGTAATCTTAGATTTAGTCAATTCCTACTCTATTTTAGTTCACTCTCTCCCTATATATATATCTCTTGGTCAAATTTTCAATTGTTAAGAAATACTTTCTATTCATCCATCAAGTTTAAATACATTTTTTAAAACTCATAGTGAATGACACTTAATGTTAATATAGTGTTTACAAATAAATATTAATTCTTTATATAAGAGGACTTGGTACCCTTTGAGCTACTTTCTTTCTTTATGTATTTAAAAATTATATTTTAGCCTTTTATATAATGTTTCTATTCAAGAAAATGATACGAGATGAAATTTTTCACATACTATTCACACAATTTTAAAAATTTAAATTTTTTGATGAAAATTTGGAAAATTTTAAAATCCTACTTCTTCTGTAATTATTAATTTTTTGACCTGAAAAGTTTTTTGTAATATTCTTATGGGTGTTATAAACAACTTTAGGGGTCTCTTTCACAATAACTTAATTCGTTTTTGAGAAAAAAATAAAATGTTGGTATGCATGCTAAAAATCAATGGAAAAGCCAATATGTCTTACATTTTAATTTTTTTTAAAGAAAAGTATTCAGTTTACAGAAAAATGGATCACTAATTCTGTTACATGCTTTATATGCAACACACAGGAAAAAAATGGAAGTAGTTTGTAAATAGCTGTGGAAGGAGTAGCATTTTGAATGCACTAATGTTTCGAAAAACACAAACAGAGAAAAACCCCTTTAACGCTTATAATTCTGAAAAAAATTATAATAAGCTTAAATAAACTTAAAATACCACTTTAAGATATTAGTTATATATTTTTCTTTAAAATAATTGAATTTTCGTATTTTTTTCAATCCATAAATTTTTATAAGTGATTCATTTTAAGAAGGTGTTAATTGCACAAGAAAATTCAAGAAAAATGTTAATTTTTTTTTCTGTCACGACAGAAAGTTCACTTTTTTTCTTCACATAATATTGAATTATTACGTTTGTATGAAAAACATATCAGGAATAAGAACTGAAATTATGAAATTATTAATATATAAAATGCCTTAATTCAAAAATTTTACATGCACACATTTCATAAAAAAAGAAAAATTACGTTATTGAATTGCCTCGGAAATATTCTGCTTTAAATATTACGCATTCTTTTTTTATAGTTATTATTTCTCTTTATAAAATAGATTTTTTTTATCATAACGCTTTTTTTAGTTTTTTTTTCTACAAAGGGGGTGTGACTGAATTGCCTAATTTGTTTTCAAATTAAGTTTTATTCAGTTTCTAACTTTCCGACATGCACAAGTGATATATTAATCGAAAGAAAAAAATGCAAATATAACATTATATGTTTAAAAAAACGACAGGTTTGTGTCATTTTGGGGGTACCAAGTCCTCTAAATTAAATTTAAAAATGAATAAGTAGTAACAAACAAAAATAATAGTCCAATATCATAGATAGAAAGTTGTGTCGCTGCAGCGCAATGAATAGCGCGTTGGACTTCGGTTCGTATTCCACCTTGGGTGGATTAATTTCTGAGAAAGTGATTTCTTTTTTACTATACTATTTTATTAGAATAATTATATTTAATTAATGAATAAATAATGATAAACAAAAATAGTCCAATACCCTATATAAAAAGAAAGTGGAAAATTGCTTTCTATTTTGTCACTTAATACTGTGATTCTGTCATATGTATATACATATTTATATTAATTAAAAGTATTTAATAAAACGTAACTAAAATACAATTTTTCTTTGTTGACCTAAGTAGGAATTGGCTTAAATTTTTTTTTATGTTACTTGTGTGTGTTTTTGTATAAGTGCGGTTACCATTTTCGTTAATTATTAAAGTATTAAAGCACTAAATATGGAAAAATGTTAAATCAAATCTTAAAATGTTGTAGAAACTTGAAGAATATTCACGGGAAGATGTGTGTAGGTCTATCTAGAGCAGGGGTGTCGAACCTTTTTGGATCAACGTGCCATTTTTTCTAAAGAAATGCTTAATAAGGTATACACGTGCCGTCAAATAATTTTGACTTATGATTATTGGGAAAATAATGAAGCAAAATACAAAAACACAAATTCTTTTATTTACTCTGAAAAAATGCATTTTGCACTGTATAGTAGTAATTGTTTCAGCTATATGTGTAATTAAATTTATGTAACATTAGTGTATGTGTGACTTCTGTTGTTGCAGATTATAGATGACAAATAACTTATATTAGGATTGTAAGATGTTACTTTTAGCAGAATGCACGCTGAATTGGAGTCATTGCCTGAAAAAATTGGAGTCAGAAAATCGCAAAAGATTGTTATTTCAAACTGGCTCCATTGCAAGGACAAGCACAACTTGTAGCACAGTTTACCGAATTTGAATCTGTAAACATTATCAGTGTAAATGGGGCCCACCACACTGGAGTTTGGAAGGGAGAAAAAACTTTCCCGGGTGATGGATGGAAAGAGGAAGTCCAATCCCATGGTTTTCTAGATCTCTAGACAAAACACCTTTGGGCTCCTTCTTGTAAGGATACATGAAAACCATTGTTTACCAATCTTTAATTAGTGACACTGGTGTAATAAAAAGTCGAATTACAGTGGTCATTCAGACTGTTGATCTTGCAATGCTTCTTAGAAAGTGGCTAGAGATCTGATATACAGGGTGGTCCAAAAGTAGGCATACAGTTACGTATACAGCAATACTTTTATTTAAGATTTAATTACATGCATATAATTACATATTTAATACCGAAGAGGCTCAAAATGTGCATCATCGGCACTGACGCATTCCTGCAACCTGCCTCCGACACTCACACACAGTGCGAAACAAATTCTAGTTTGAACGAATTTCCTTAGACGCATCATCGATGAAATTCTTCAACTGTCGAACTGTGACGGGTTTTCTGGAATAAACTGTATCCTTTACTACTCCCCAGAAAAAAATGAAATTCGCTGGACTTAAGTCCAGGGAACGTGGTGGTAACTCAATGTTTACCCGTCTCTTCATACACTGATGCGGAAAAGCCTGATCCAGGTATTGAGGAATTGCCAAAGAATATTGCGGTGAGGCTGTTGAAAAAACAATTCCACGGAGTCGGGTCGTGCTTGCAGTTGTAACACCACAACTTCAATCAACATGTTCAGATACCTGGGGCCACCACAATGATTTCATAATAAAACACAAAATCCACGGCACCTTCGCAAGATAAGCAACCCACAATGGGACGCCTGGCTCATTCAATTGCGTAGTCATAATGACATGTGGGTTTTCATCGGCCAGTACACAGAGTTATGTCTGTTAACGTGATCAGACAATTTAAAATAGGCTTCATCTGTCCATTCGATTTTTGAAAGCAGATATTTTGGTTCAGTCAGTTGATTGCGCATTTCACAGAATTGTAGTCTGTGGTCTGATTCGTCCTCAGGAAGGCCATGCAACAGTCGGGAGTGGTACGGCTTAAAGTGCATCTGGTGCATCAGACATTGCAATGATGTCGTCCTCGGGATACTCTGCTCCCGAGACGCTTATCGAATGGACTTCTTTGGACTGTTTACGAATGTAAGGGCTACCTTCATTTCATTTTCCTGTGTCAACGTCGTGCGTCGCCGTCCAGACTTCGGTGCATTAGCGACGGAACTCGTGGTTTCAAACTTGTCTTTGATGTGGTAAATCGTAAGACGTGACGGCGCGGGCAAATGAAATCCATTTTCCCCAAATCCTAAGCGCGGTTTCTGCATTTTCGTACTTTCAGTAGGTCTTAAGAATTCACCGTTGGTGCTCTTCGCTTAGATTTCCAGGCATGATTTACACTAGAAACAAAGAAAAAGGCAAAATCAGTTATGTATATGTAACTGTATATATACTTTTGGGCCACCCGTAGATCCCCACAACTTCACACAACTAATGGTGAGCATATTGAAATAGTGCAATAAAGCATTGTAAAAAACTCTCATATTTTCTTTATGTAACAAAAAACAACAACAAAAAAAACCCGTAAGTGAATATCTTTATTTGCGTTTTCGTAGTTAATATTTGAAAGTGAAGGTATACTTTTCGGACACACGAAATAGTAAATTAATGTTTTCTTAAAAGGATAATTAATGTGTATTTATAATATAAACATTGGCAGAAATAAATATATAGGAATTTAACGAAAGTTGAATAGGGTCACTATTAAAAAAACTAAGCTAAAATGCCCTTAGTAATTTTTTAAAAAAATGTCACGGTAAAATTCAAAGTATTAATGCATTTACAACTTTAGGTTATATTTTCGCTTAATATTAAAGAGTTAAGCTGTATTTTAGAACTTTTTTTCAAAATTGGTAAAAATATCTAAATTTAATATTATATTTGGTTTTTTTTATCTTTCAGCTTTTATCCTTCTTTATTATGCCAATTACATTTTTGAAGTATTCAAATTTGGACACACCCACAAATACATGCTTTCGAAAAGTTTTTTAAAAAAAGGCATGTTTTGTGATTTCCTAATTTTGAAGGACGCATTACATAGGTGTTAGAAATCTTAGAAAGTAATTTATCATTTTCCATTTAAAAATGTGTTTCTCGTTTTAATCCATCTCATTATTTGGTGTCAGATTTAAGTATGTTTCCTCATGTTGTATTTTTTGAATTATTTATTACAAACTAATGATTTTACGATGATTACTAATGATATTACTTACACATTTATTTGACATGAGTTTTCAGACACAAATTCGGAAATACTTTTCGCTCACTCTATAATTTACTGTTGAATTATAATAGATGCATTTTAGGAAGACGATATATATATATATATATATATATATATATATATATTTAAAAAACCCAACAAAAGTAATTTCATTTATAGATTGATTGAGTGATAACGCATTTATTGTTGTTACTTATATAAAACTTTCAATAGGAACTAAACAATTATTGAAGTCTTAAAACAACTGTTGAATATTCAATTCATCTAAATAAAATGTTTACATTGCGATTTTTTTTCTGTATACTCACCTAAGCATATCTTATTAGAGATTATATTTTGTGTAAAAAGAAACTATTTTTTAATGTCTTTTCTTATACATACATTTTTCAGAGTAATACTGATTTCTGAAAATATTTTCTTTTCAGTTTTTTTTCTTCTTCAAATAAATATTCATTACAATTCATGTTACATTCGGCACTATAAAATTTGATTTATCTTTTTTAATTCCTACTATTATAGTTCACTCTCTCTCTCTCTATATATGTCTTATTAAAATTTTCAGTCATTAATAAAATACTTTCAATTCATCCATTCAAGTTCAAATACATTTTTTAAAAGTTGTAGTAGATGACACTTGATGTTAATACAGTTTTTTCAAATGTTCATTCATTCATTAAATAAATTTAAGAATGAATGAATTGTAACAAACAAAATAATAGCCTAACAGCATATATAGAAAATTCTTTTTTCACTGTGTCCCTGTAGTGCAATGGGCTTCTATACAAAAGATCGTGGGTTCGAATCCCACCTGGGATGGCCTAGTTTTTGAGAATGTAATTTCTTTTTTACTATATTTTTTAATTTGAATAATTTAATTTAATTAATGAATAAATGATAACAAACAAATCGTAGTCCAACACTATGTATAAAAAGGAAATATGAAAATTGCTTTCTCTATTTTGTCACTTAATATTGTGATTCCGTCATATGTATATACATATTCATATTAATTGTAAATATTTAATAAAAAGTAACTAAAATAAAACTTTCTTTGTTCACCTAAGTAGGAATATACTTAATTTTTTTTATATTACTTGTTTTCCTTTTGAATAAAACGTAAGCAACATATTTTAGCACTTTAATTGTGATAGTTAAAATATTGTCTATAGCTTCGTTCAGAAAAAAAATATAACTGATTAATTATTTAACTGTGTTTTGTAAACTTTTTGATGAAATCTCTCTTTGAAAAGTGTTTAATGTGGTGATGCTTTTAAAAATAAAAAACAAAGACCCCCAATATAGACATGTCATTTGATAATATGAATTCCACCAAGAGACGACACCACAGAACTATCTCATTAGTTATATATGATTCAACTAAACGCTTTCTAAGAATAAAGCTTCTAATAAAAGTTCAGTTCTAAAAGTGTAGTTCTAAAGTTTGGCGTTAATTCGCTAAAGGCTAATTTTTAAATGCTTGCCTTTTAAAAGTTTAAAGAATAGAGTAAAAAGAAATCCAGGAAGAGTTTTAATTCTACTCCTAATTAGGGAAGATTTCTTTCCTTTCAGTCTCCTCGAATATATAGATAAATTTCGAAGTTGACTTGACCAAATTGCCTTCATGAAAAAATTAGGAGCTCCAGTGTAGTGGTAAAAGGGTTCAGGAAATTATGTCCAAAATAGAGTCCAGTAAAGTAGTCCGATAGTTAGTCCTAATAATTTAAAGTTCTGAGCTTAAATTAGTATATACTAGGTGATCAAAAAATCTGTTAATATTAGAAAATTCAATAATTCACGGATTCATGTAGGTAGAGAGATAAAAGTTGACACGGGTGCTTGAAATGACATAGGGCAGTGATTCTCAAAGGGATCTATATGGATCCCAATGGTCTATGACGTCCTGAAAGGGGTCCATGAGGTGTAAATGGGGGGGTCTACGCGTAACTTAAACCAGATCGTGACTTTAATTTTAAAAGAAAATTTAATAAAAGTATATATATATATATATATATATATATATATATATATATATATATATATATATATATATATATATATATATATATATATATATATATATATATATATATATAAAGGGTGTGTTTTAGTGGTATGGAACTTTAAATTGCAATAAAACAACGATGTTTAATTCGATTGACATGAATTTTTTTATTAGAAAGATAATCTTGTGGCATTACATTTTAAATATGATTTCTGGTATAGGACTGCCACGGCTGACTCGGATGTAGTCCAATCTGGACGTCCAATTTTCTATGACTTTTTCCAACATTTGTGGCCGTATATCGGCAATAACACGGCGAATGTTGTCTTCCAAATGGTCAAGCGTTTGTGGCTTATTCGCATAGACCAATGACTTTACATAGACCCCACAGAAAATAGTCTAGCGGTGTTAAATCACAAGATCTTGGAGGCCAATTCACAGGTCCAAAACATGAAATTAGGTGGTCACCCAACGTGTCTTTCAATAAATCGATTGTGGCACGAGCTGTGTGACATGCTGCGCCGTCTTGTTGGAACCATAGCTCCTGGACATCATGATTGTTCAATTCAGGAATGAAAAAGTTAGTAATCATGGCTCTATACCGATCACCATTGACTGTAACGTTGTGGCCTTCATCGTTTTTGAAGAAGGATTCCACCAGTCCATAAAGCGCACCAGTCAGTTTTCTGGATGTAACGGTGTTTCGACATACACTTGTGGATTAGCTTCACTCCAAATGCGGCAGTTTTGTTTGGTGTCGTAGCCATTCAACCAGAATTGCGCTTCATCGCTAAACAAAATTCGCTTATGAAAATCGGGAACAACGGCAATCTCGTTTTGGGCCCATTCGACGAATCTACGCCTTGCTTGATGATCGTTTTGATGAATTGCCAAACCAAACTGAGAATAAATCACTTGACAGCTGTTAAATCGGTCGCCATCTTGGAAAGTAATGACAACTTAAACTTCTATACCTGGAAAAAAAAACTCTCTCTCTCTATATAAACCACACAGATTTTTTTATACCTATTTTACAGCTTTATTTACTAAATTTACTGAGGTTAATTTGCAGTTACAAGGCAACAACATAAATTTTATCAAAAAAAGGACCATCATTTCTGTGTTTTTTCCCAGAATCAAGTTAAAGGAGTACAAAACTGGGCGTCGCAAATTTTAGCAGTTTCTCAATTTGTCACACACAACCTGCCAGAAAAAAAAATGACATTTAAGCCTATGTTCAACATTTAAATTCCTTTTATTCAGGTTTTGAAACTAGGTTTGAGAATGCTTTCACTATGGTAATGTCACAGTAGGTAGTGAATTCATTTGTCACATTAAAAAATGTCTTATTACCAAAGGAAATGATGTTAATAGCCCTAACGAAGATCTTAAAGTAAAGTTTAGAAACGAAAATCAGCAATTTTGACTTTAAAAGATATACCTGTTATTTATTTTAATTGCTTTTTCTAGAGACGAGGAGTTTCAGTTCGGTTGCCAATTTCCAAAATAAAAAAGAGAAAGAAAAAAAGAAAGATTGGATATTGTACTAGCCGAGGAGATTTAGGGTTAAAACCTAAAAGTTGAAAATTTATTATTGAAGCAACATATTCATCCCACCCATTAAAAACATTTGTTATTTTATGTAACAATCATTTCATGCATTAATTAAATTTTAATTTAATTAATTCACATGTGTTCTTTAAGTTTTAAGCAATCTACTTAACTGCAGTTAGAAACATAAAACTTTTAAAGTAAGCAGTGCTATATATATACCAGCCGTCAAAAAACATTCAAGTTGATAAATTTGCAAAAATGTAATATTAAGTAAGTAGGGGTCTACACAAAACCAAAAATCATGGCAAGGGGTCTATGAAACAAAAAAGTTTAGGAACCTCTGAATAGGGTTTTATTAAAACAGAAAAAAATGTATGCAAAAAATGGTTAGCAGATGGCACTGGACAACAAAATGTTAGTGATGACAACAATTGCGGTATGTTGACATTACTGAAAAAACATTGTTTTTTTTAGTAAAGCTGCGCTCTCAAACTATAGAATCTGTTATTGCAGCTTTACGATCCTATCGCCGTAAGAAGGGTGTGAAAGATCACTTGCTGAGCCACCACTTACGTAATATTTGAACTTCCAGGCAGGGACGTCTTAAGGCATGGGCCAACTGGGCCCAGGGCCCCATCTGAAATAAGGGCATTGTTTCTTACTCGACTTAACCTTAAGATCATAATTCGAATAATGTCAAAGGTCAAATGTTTTATTTCCGGTTGTATTCTCCTAAAAACTGTGAATTTCGGATGATATGTCAACTAGCCATATGTGATGACCGCCGTCCACGTACAAGCCTACCACCATACACCCTCATTACTCATTCAGTCAAAATGCGGCAGTCGGTCGAGTTAATGTGCGATTGTATATATGCATATTTATTTGTTTCGGGTTATTGTTTGTAGGAGTATTTGAAAACGTATGCTATATGCACTGTTTACTTTGAAGGGTCATAGGAGGACCCTACATTTGTGCAGATGCCTAGTTTCTGTTTTTGAGTAGGGACCCAGGGCATCAAGAAGTATTAACAAGTCCCTGCTTCCAGGTCTACAGACATTCAATCCGTGTCATTATTGGTTGTGAGTTACCTGAAGTCGCAAATCTACCGCAATCATCTGACATCATTAGGAATGCTAAAAAACAACATCTGACGACAATTTCTCCCCATACATACAGATATGCTGTGCAGTGCTGCTGTAAACATTATGCCTTGACTACAAGTATTGTTGACGAATGTCGGGCGACACGTTGAACATTTGTTTAATGCTCAAAATCAATTGTTATGCTAATTATTGCTTTTGTTATACAAAGTGCCATTTGCTGGCCATTTTTGTACTTTTTGGGTTTCAATAAAACCCCATGTCATTTGAAGCATGTGTGTCAAATTTATGGGGAGGATGAAATTGACGTCATTGCATCAAATCAAGGATTTCCTAAATTCAAGGAAGTAGACAGAAGATGTCCCTAGTATAGAAACATTAGCTAAAGCGATTACCATTCATAGGTCGAATGACGTCTAGTAGAGTATAAGGTTTCATCAGAAAGTTGGATCTTTAGATTCCAGATAAGTTTATTGTAAATCTATGCAACCGGTAAACCACTGCCTGGGTTTTCTTTCTTTTCCAGTACAAAAGGGAACAATTTTTTTCAACAGAGTTTAACAGGAGATGAGTAGTGTGTGTGTGTGGGGGGGTCATGGTCCGTAAAGGTAAGCGTCAACGAACTGTATTCGGCCTTCTGATCCCCCTGCTCAACGTAGAGATTAAAAAGTAGAATTAAATTCTCAACATGATACTTTTTGAGTATCAGTTGTTTATCGCGTGGCTCAACTCTTTCAGCTAAAAAGGTTTGCTCTTAAAAATCGGGATGTATTTTCTTTACCTTCTCCGGGATTGTTTTGTTAGAAAAATTTGACAAGAAAATTGATTATTTGTATTTAATGCATTCATTCAAAAAATGAAACGAAAAAATTTAAGTTTTAGTTTTTGCATTAGTTTGTTTCTCGTATATTTACTTCAGATAATTCCATAGCAATAATTACTTTGCAGCATTATATTTGAAAACCTGTTTTGCAAAACTTTTGAATTGCATTTCTCCCCACATAACTATTTCTAGATTAAAAATAATGACTAAGACTCAATTTTTGAAGATGACTCTGATGGTCAATTGTACAAGTCAAAATAGCATTATAGCAACATTGGTGGTATCAAAAACTACTATATGAAATAATGCTGTACACACCATTCAATATAGTATCAAAAATTTGAGTGGCCTTTTGTAAGAGTTAAAAAAAGGTAGATACTATATCTTATGTATTATTTTCCAAAATTGACCGAGATTTTACATTCATAAGACTGTGCATATTTCTCTGGAGCTCCTGAGTGTCCAGGATTCAAAACAAATTACCTAAAATTACACAAATTCTCAGGGACTCGCGTATTAGTAGTATCCCGTAGTGTATAGATGTATCAGAAAAAATGCCTATCATTGAATGAATAATGTTGTTCGTATTTCATTTTGCCCATATAGCCAAATTCACCAAAGTTATTATTTAGGGCTAGCTATGAAGCGGCAGAGTGCTTGATGGGATAGTAGTTTTTTTATATATAGTTCTTTTCTTATGCGCTACTATCTATTTATACGTGATCGTCCAGTGAAAGTAAATGTTTTTGTGCTGAAAATGGCTTTCGCATCGTTTCAGGTGTGTCCTCTGCCTTTACGAAACATAATATTTGGAAAGAAATTACGGACGTATTTGCAATAGAGGTTTATATAGTGAGAACTTTGTTAACTCTTGTGTCAATATGTATTGTTAAGGTTATGGATAGAATGGTAAATGAAAGATTAATTTTCTTTTTGGAAAATGATTCTCTTCTCTGTCCCTCCCAAGCAGGGTTCAGAATAATGTACTACACTAATCAGCAATTACAGTGGCGCAACGGAGAACTTTTGGGCTCCCTTGCAAAGTCAGGTTTTGGCCTCCCAAGTTGGATTTTACAAAGGGTAGGTACTTGGCAGCAGTCACGATTTGGGGTCCCCTCTCATTGCGGGGGTGTACGTTACGCCACTGAGCAAGTAGTGTTTTCCTCGCAAACAGTAATAAGAGGCCCTTGACAAGAGTGAGCCTCTTGTAACGATCTTCATTGATTTTAAATCAGCTTTTGACAGAGTATGAAGCTTGAAACTGCATGAGAAGCTACAAATTAAGGAGTAAAGGGAATGATGTCTTCATGCATAAAAAATTCTACTCAACATCGCTTCTTCGCTGTCAAATATGGTAACTCTGCTTCAAAATTTAAGCATTCTTACCTGGGCTTATAGCAGGGTAGAATTACGAGTATGACATTATTTAACATTTTTATTAATGACTTACCCCAAATTTTTGAAGGTGCTAAAAATATAGGTTACGCCCTATACGAAGATGATTTAGTTATTTGGTCATCAAGTATTCATAAGAAATGGAATTTTTAGAAAATTTAGAAAGATTAAATGATACACTTGGAAAAACTCTCCATGTGGTTTAGTGAGAATACTATGGAGGTAAACATTGAGAAAATAATGCTGCCAGATCTTCACATTAAATCATAAAAATGCAAAAATGGGTTTGACATATAACAATTTTACCTTGAGTGAGTCTCATGTTACAAAATATTTGGCTGTCAGTTTTAACAATAAGTTAACCTGAAAACATCATATTCGTGAGATCACAAGAAATGTTAAAAAAAAGTCGTTGATCTTTTAAATACTGCTGGCACAAAGTGAGGTTGTAGTAGAGATACCTAAAATCCTATTTACAATATGTATATAAAAGCGGTTTTGATTTATTGATCCGAAGCACTTATTACATATGCTAAAGCACAAATGGCTGCTTTGGCGACTACGCAAAATCAAAGTATGACATAAATTTTAGGAGCAGTTAAAGTAACCTGAATTAATGCTACGTTGTTATTTACTAGAAACTTGCCTATTGAGATAATTATCCAGCAGAAGGCTTTGTGCGTATTTGAAAAGTTAATTCGGTTAACAGCAAGCCGTTATTGGAGAAACTATAATAACAAAAGTAAAAGACTAAAAACACGAGACGGATTTTACAAAAAGTTGTGGCAACTAGAGAGTATTTTAACATCCCGGATATTCCGGAAACTATGTCACCTCCATTTGATCTTGGCAAAGGGAAGACCAGATCTTACACAAGTGGTATGAAAGAAATAATTTTCGGATTCGGTTTTAAAAGCCATCGCTTTAGAAACTATAAATATCAAATATCCACAACCCCCCTGATTGGCTTCATGTCTATACTGATAGATCATGATTGCATTAGGATGAAAGTGCAGACACTGAGATTTTTCAGAACTATTTGCATTTTATCTAAACTTAGGTCCAATCACAACTCCGTTTGATGGTGAAATAGAAGGTATTAGAGGGACTATATATTCATCAATTATTGTTAAGAAAGGAGGCTTTTGAGAATGTAGTTATACACTTTCTGACTCTATTTCTTCAATACAAGCTGTAACATCTCTGGAATTTTCAGACTCTATTCAAATTAAAAATTGTATAGATAATCATGGATTGTTTTTGACCTTAAGGCTATCTTCGGCTAATGTTAAAGAATAGGGACCAAATTTGAAATATTTTTTCAGATATAAAAGTGCTCAAACATTAATATTATATTCTGGCTACACTATCCTGTAGTTAATCACTTATTTTATCATACTACTCATTTTTATCGGAGTTGACACATTTTTCTTTGATAAAATGAGTTTCGCATTTTTTTCCTGTACCGTATTGCTAAATGAGTTATCCCTTCACATGGTAAAAGGAAAAAGTAATTATTTATGAAATATTTTGAAATTTTAAAAACACTATACTATAAACAAATGTATGTGAGTTACAATGTCAAACATTTTTATAAAAATTGAGGCATTTTTTCTGTCCGAAAATGTGCTCCGCGTCAAGTTCACGCTCTCGTACATATGGCGAAAACAGCCTTAAATGAAAACTATTATTTTGCAATGAGTTCAATCCCATTGGGATATCTATGTAAATGAGAGGGCTGATTTTATCACTAAAAAGTGCGTTGGTGTTTCTCAATGCTTTCAGAGAGGAATTCCGTATTCTTCTAGAAGCAGAGTTATAAAAAATAGTGTGAAAAAGTTATATGTGTGAAGCTTTTTTACATGAACAAATTTGTGATAAGTCTTAGAGGGAGACGCTAAAGGAGATTTTAGATCACCCGAGACGGTATGCAGTTGCTTCCTTCAGGCTGGAAACAACTTCCTTGCGGTGTCACCTATATAGACTGTTACGTAATCAGCGCACTGTAGCGCCATCTGTAAAAAATTTTAAAAAGTAGTTCTAGTCGAGCTGTACCTAACAAAAGCGGGTGCACGAATAAAGTAGGCTTAGCGTTGCGAAACTTTGATTTTTTATCTTACCAGTATACAGTTTACAAACAATATTGACGAAACATAGACTAAAGGCCCTTCCCTCTCCAAACTGTACTTTGTTCAGAGAGAATTGCCTAATGAATATTCAGCAGCTAGAGATATGTCTTGATGTCTCTGGTAACATTTAGGATATATTTTGGAGGACCAGAGAGCTGCAAGCTCTGCAATATGACTGACTTTCTGATTGTGTTTATACTTCTGTTTTTTCTTCGTTTTGATTCTTTGATTAATTGTTTATTTGTTGTTACTCCCCGTGTGTTTGCTCAGAGTGTTTTCGCTCCACAAATGATGTACTCATCAAGTGCTGCTGCTAGAAATAAAAAAAAATATGCATCGTTAAAAACATATACGAGGTGTGGCAGAAAAGTAATGAGACTGGTAACACTGCAAGCGATATGGCAACTTTGCGTTGTTGTCCTTAATAGACCATGTGTATTAATACCCTCCCATAGCTCAGTGCGAGTTTCAACTCCTTCCGTTAACTACGTGATTTTTCTGACTGCTGTTAGCGAAGTTGTGTTTTGGTTGAGCGTCTCGCAAAATGGAGCAGCGGAATTTGGAGCAACGTTGTGCCATTAAATTTTGTGTTAATCTTGGAGAATCGGCAAGTGTGAAGTTTGAAAAGTTAAAACAGGCCTAAGGGAAGCATTCCTTACCCCTAGCTTCCGGTTTTCAATGGCACAAATCATTTTTGGAAGGCAGAGAACACGTTGAAGATTAACCGTACAGAGAGGCATTCAACTTCAAAATCCGATGAAAACACATCAAATGTGTGAATACTCTTGTGAGGTCAGACCGTCACACTTAACATTAAGAATGTTGAGTGAACAATTGAATTTGAACAGATTCACCGTTAATCAAATTTTGACTGAACATTTGCGCATGAGAAAAGTCCGTGCGAAAATGGTGCCGAAAAACCTCACAATTGAGCAGAAGGACCTTCTAAAAAACAAGTGTCTTGATCTTCTTGACAGAATCGCTAATGAGCAAGATTTCTTTAGTTGAATAATCATAGGTGAAGATCATGGATTTTTGAATACGATCCTGAGACCAAGAGACAAGATGAGGAGTGGCACTCTACAAACTCTCCTCGACCAAAGAAAGCTCGAATAAGCAAATCGAAGATCAAACCAATGCTGATTTTTTTTTGACAAAAAAGGAATCGTCTACAAAGAATTTGTTACTACAGGACATACTGTCAACCAAGGTTTCTATGAAGACATCTTTGAAAAGCTCGGAAAAAGAGTCATTCAGGTGAGACCAAACACTGCAGACAAATGGATGCTCCATCATTACAACGCCCCATGTCACACTACCCTCTCCATAACAGAATATTTGATCCCCAAAGGTCCCCCTATTTATCTAACCTCGCTAACGGGGATTTTTCCTTTTTTCTTAAACTGAAAAATGTCCTCAAAGGACGTCATTTAGGGACTTTAGAAAACATCCAAAAGAGTGTGACGGACATGCTGAAGACCATACCGGTTGAAGACTTCCAGAGCTGCTATCAACATGGGAACAACGTCTCCATCGTTGTGTAACTGCCTAAAGGAACTACTGTGTAGGGGATAACATTTATTTAGAAAAAATAATAACTTTGGTCAATAAAAAATCATTTTCACAGTACTTTGCTGCCACATCTCAAATGTTTATTAGTAAAAACTTGAGAAATTTAAAACGCATGGGTGTAAACGTTTATTCTGAAATTTATTTACAAAAAAAAGTAGATTTTAGATATTGCATCACACTTGTATATTAACTGTAGGAACCCGTCAAAAATAAGTCAGGATTATGAAAACTAGAAGGTTATATATACATATTTATCATACATAATAATTGCAGCTTTTATTTATTATACAAGCTATATACCAAGCAAGTTTTCATTAAAATTATAACTGTCTTAATTTATCTCCACGTATGTACATGGATGTGTATACAGTGTACATACGTGTTTAACTTATATTCGTGCTTTTTGTAGGCTGTTAAAGAGCAATCAAAATGTAGTAAAACAAAAATAGTAAAGAAATATCTTTCAATCTCTCTGTGCATCAGCCATAGTAAAGATAAGTTTACTGTGTTATTAAATTACCGAGCAAGATTTTCCTGGCAACATTTATAATAATGCTTTGATTACACCAAAGGATTAGTCAGGATTTATCTCAAGAATTTATATCTAATTTCTTAATATTACCTGGTGATCTTTCGAAAAATCCTCACAATTACATTTTCAGATAATTTAAATTTAAAATAAGGGGATAAATATATGCGTTAGTGCAATTAGATGGAAATATTTTCTCATCTCTGTAAGCCTCAAGATTCAAAGGAAAGCGAATTTTTCATTTTAAAACGCAAAATCTTTTAGTTCAGCTATTCAGTTGAACTTAAGCATCGCTGAGTTTATTCAAACGAAAAATAAGATAAATACTATAGCAATTAATTTACTGCTTACAAAGGTGAAAAATACTACGACATTTTTTAATGAAAGATCAATCGAAGTAATGAAATCCTTTCACAACATACTCGTAGAAACGAACTAATTAATTTAACTTACTATGCTACGAAGGAAAAAAAAATCAAACTTAGAATCTGATGATCTTTTCCACGCAACATGAAAGCAGTAAATGAGAAACGTGTATATATTTGGGTAGAGTAATTAGTGTTGCTAGTAACATTCAAACATGAATAGGATAAAGTAAGGAAGATCTGATCGTAAAGCATCTTTTTTTTGTTTTGTGCTTTAATAAGCCTTTTAAAATAAATATGTATTATGTGATCTGCTAGTGATTTCATTTGTACATTCCTTTGTATAGGGAAGTGTAATATATGATTGTAAGTCAAAAGAGAAATGTATCCTCACAGAAAGCTTCGTTATAGTTTATGTCTTATATCAATAACTTTGAAAGCACTTTGGATGCTTCATAGAAAAATAAATATCTTTTATACCGGTCTATGAAAGAAATAATTTAATATTTTTTAATTCCTATTATTAGTTTGCAATCTCCCTACATATATCTTGTTAAAATTTTCAATCGTTAATAAAATACATATTAAAGCGCTCAATTGAGCTGAAATTTTATATACACGATTATTTGGGGTGACAATAAGGCCATTTAATTATAATTAATAAAAATTAACTTATTAAAACTAATTATTCAAAGAATTACAGATACAGCCACGTTAGCATAATTTTTGGTGACTTAGTGACCATTTTGGCAACTGGTGTCAAAACTTTAAAAGTGTTTTTCCTTAACATTTTAAAGCTCTAATTTGAGCTGAAATTTTCTATACACGATTGTTTTGGGTGACAATGCAATAACTAAACTATAATTAACTGACTGAAACTAATTATTTCAAGAATTATAGATACAGTCACGTTGACTTCATTTTTAGCGACTTGGGTCAAAGCTTTAAAATATTTTTTTCTTGCATTTTAAAGCATTCAATTGAACTAAAATGGATGAGAATAAGATACTTTAATAAAAACTAATTGCCACTTAATATTGTGATTCTGTCACATGCATATACATATTTTTATTAATTGTAATTATTTGATAAAAAGTATCAAATAAAATTTTCTTTAATGACCTAAGTAGAAATTGACATAAATTTGTTTTTTATATTAATTGCTACATTATAATTCTGTAATGATTTCCATTGAAGAAATAGAATCTGCTTACGATATTAAGGTTTTGCTATTGACCTCCTCTTCATTTGATGCTGTAATAATCTTACAATTCTAAGATCCTTGAAATTTTTGTGTCCCAGAAATATCGCCTTTTGCTATCAATACCAATTCCATATTATTCATGCAGATGGATTATTTTTTAATCAAATAGAAACTAAATAAGAATAAATACAGTTTACAAGAAAAATTTAAATTGTTCCGAAAATTTGAGTTACTCTTTTGTTCGTAGCTTTTCATCTTTAAATAAAATTATAGAAATAAGCTTTTTGTAAGTAAATCTTAGTACTTTTTGAAAGCTTTTAATTTTAAAGAGAGAGAGAGAGAGAGAGAGAGAGAGAGAGAGAGAGAGAGAAAGAGTACTGATGTATTCTTTGATTGAAAATGTTGTAAATGTTTTTGGACTAAATGGGAAATTAATTTAAAAGAGTGTCGGGGAAAGGATAGACTCTGTGCCCATTAGAACACTCACAAACTGAACAAACATAATAATGTATACTGTAAAATCTGGCGTATAATGTGCATCATCTTATAACACGTACCTATACTTTCAAGCTGTATTTTTTTTCAATTTTAACGCATATTTACCGTATAACGAGCAACCCTGTTTTTACGAAGAAACCTGAAATGTACGATTGCAATACTTGTTATGTTTTGAAGTAATTTATTTGAGATAATATTCCAAGCTTTAGGAAAAATAATATGCTTTAAGAACAAGTATTCAAAGTTCATAAGGAATGTTATTTCTTTTAAATAAACAATACTTCGATATATGTGGAAGTCTAATTTTTCTTATATACTCATCTCTTTTTTATTTTTAAAGCTATTATATTTATACTAGGCGTATATAGCACTCACCCGCACATTTAAATCTTATTTTTTGTGTAAAAAGTGTGCGTTATACGCAAGATTTTTTGGTAAAATTTTAAAAATGTAAAATATTACAATACCGAAAAGAATTTTACTAATTCTTTTTCTCTTACAGTATATTTATTGTACTGATTATTATTCTCATAATTTGGTAAACTAAATACTTATTGATTAGTTGTTGCCCTAAATTTGTATTACATTAAATATTTGTTAAAGGTGTCTATTGTTTTGAAACTTTTTTACTTCATGCGCGTTATTATTTTAAATCCTGCATTATATTTGACAATTATTCTTAATCTTTTGTTTCGCTGGTAATTCGATGTCCTCTGTTATTTTGCTAACTGCTTTATATCCTTTTACTTTACCGATTCTCTTAAATCCTTAGTTGAATGGATTATTGTTTTAAATCCAGTGTTGCATTGAGCAGTTTCTAAAATTTCCTGTTACAGTGATTATTGTTCCAAATCCTCTGTTGCCTTTATAATAGTTTTAAATTCGTTGTCAATTGATTTGACTGTTGTTCTAAGTTGATTTGTTTTATTTTGATTCTGATCCTGGAAAAATCCCCTTTGTTTTATATTCATTATTATCTTTAATCTTCCGTAACAGATTATCGTTTTCACTCCTTTGATGACTTGCTTCTTTGAATTAGTATTAGCGTTTTAAATATTCTGTAGTACTGAATATTATTTATTGTAAATTTCCTACTACACTGATTATTTTTTTCTACCTTTTAAAATAAATTATGAATGAATTATTCTTTTCGAAGCTGGAGAGGAATATATAGCTCTTTGAAAGAAGTATGTTTGTTCTAAGATGAATATTTCATAAAAATGAAATGGACTGAAATAGCATTTTATAGAAATTCTTGATTTTGAGGAATAAGGAATAAAAGTTTTCAAACAGAAAAATGTTTCCTCCGCACAAACGCACATTAATATAAAATTTAAAATTCGCTATTTTATTCGTAGAAACATGTATAATAATATTATTACGAATTTTGTGTAATTAATGCTTAACTTTGTCTTAAAATAGTGTAAATTATTTAAATCTACATGTTTAATAAGTTAATATTACTTTCCGCTGCATTTATTTTATGGAAAAAAAACTGTAATATTCGCAAGCAATGCCGTCCCTTACATTATGGAGTTTCAATGGGAACTTAGCAAAATATTGGCGATATAGCCAAGTTGGCATCATTTTTGGTGACTAAATTTGGCTATTTGGTGACCCTATGAATGCTTTGCAAAATTTTACTGGAAAAATCAACAACGTTATGATCTATCTCGTAAGTGGGTATTTCGGAGAAAGCTCTGGAACGTAGCTGAAACTGAATCAATATTACTTGAGCTGTTTAAGTGTTCTCTTGCTTACGACCGAGGTGTTGCTTGTGGTTGATCTTTAACATTACGTACCTGTATTTTTAAACACGGATAATTGTGTCTGTGTTTTGTAGAATGTGTGAAAACCTTTTGTAACTTGTGCGAATTTTACTGCTATATTCTGTATTTTTTAAGGATTGTTTTTTGACAGTAAATTTCATTACTCTGACCGAAAAATTTTGTTCTTTGGGGCTCATAGCAGAAAATCCACGAATTCTGATCTACGCAGAAGTATGTTACACATAATTCTTGAATAATATTTCCATGGATAAAACATGATTCGTATTTCGCGTTTTTAACTCACACAAGTTGTATTTAACTATGATTTTTAATTTTTTTTAAAAAAATAATTTAGCATAGTATTAAAACAAGTAATATAAAAAATAGTAAGTCAATTCCTACTTAGATTAACAAAGAAAATTTTTATTTTAGCTAATTTTTATTAAATAGTTACAATTATTATAAATATGTATATACATAGGACATAATCCCAACATTAAGTGGTAATTAATTTTTATTAATTTTCATTAAATTATCGTATTGTCATCCAAAACAATCGTGCATATAAAATTTCAGTTCAACTGAATGTTTTAAAACATGAGAAAAAAACCTTTTCAAGTTTTGACATAAGTCGCCAAAAATGTGCCAACGTGGCTGTGCTTGTAATTTTTTAAATAATTAGTTTTAATCAATGAATTTTTATTAATTATAATTGAATTTTTGTATTGTCATTCAAAATAATCATGTATATAAAATTTCAGCTCAATTGAGAGCTTTAAAATGTATTCTATTAACGATTGAAAATTTCACCAAGATAAATAAATAAATAAATATATAGAGAGTGTGAATTAATAGTAGGAATTGAATGATGCGTTATGCACTCAATTTAATCAATATCCAGTACATCCAAATATCCAGTGTATTTTTATCAGAAAAAATTGTTCTTAGTTTAAATTTTTGCTATATAAAACCTGTGTGAATAACGTATCTGTAAACTAATTTATTTAAGTATTCCGTGAACGATTTTATATTTCCACTTTACTTTTCAGTAAGAAAGAATTCTAATCTGTTTAGTTAAGAATGACGAAAATAGACTTTGCACTGGCACTCACCAAAATTTCATTTGAATTACTTCATCGGTATTTTGAAGTCTCTCCTCCCAACGCCAATTCGATTTGTTGTTGTAGCAAATTCAATATTTATCGTAGATAAATTAGGTCCATGATCTTGCTCACTTGTAAAAAGTCCACGGCGATGATACAAAAATGGTCGCAATAAAGGTCTTGCTTGTCTAGTCCCAGGTAATCAAGGATGGGGTTTTTAGTAGTCTGCGCATTGCAACATTTGGTGAAGGATGGGAAGATCTTGTTACATTTGTAGTTGGACAATAATCTAAGGTGACCTCTGATTATAATTTGCTGATAGATGTTTGCTCATGTCTGCTGCATTCAGGAGACTGATCATACCCAGGACGTCTTCCCTGATATCAGTGGCGTACGGTGTGGGGGTGGGGAGATAAGTCAGTGGGTTAGGGATGACCAATGCCTCACTAGCTCTTTTTTTGGCCAAAATGTGAGCCCTTTCAATGCTATGGATGTCTGCGTGAGACGGAATCCATTGAAAGTGAACCTCCCGAATAGAAAATATAAGTTTCAGTTTATTGAAAATTGCCAGATCCTTGCTATCCCTCACCCTGTGCCATTTAGAAAGTTGTTGGATAGAGTTGCGACTGTCCGATAAGATCCAGATATCAGATGAACTAGTGGAATGCCAGTTCGGTTTAAATATACAATATGTCTTTTTTATTTATATTTTGTAACCCCTTCTCGGTTTTTCGAGATCGGCAGGCAAAATGTACCAACCTAGTTCATCCCGAGTGTAGCTCGGGTACTGTGAAAATTTACACTGTGTAATTGGTCTTCCCTGAATTATTTCACATGCGTTTTTTTATGGTTTTGAATAATTGAAAAGTACCACTCGGTGGTATTTTCTGCATGATTAAATTTTGATTAATACTTTCAAACCAAAAAAAAAAAAAAAAAAGTCGTCCTTCTGCTGTGCACTCCCTTCACACTTGTCTGATAGACGCTTTGTTGACTACATTCCTTCAAAAGAAAAGAAAAATAATCCATCACGACAGTGTATTACTTGCTTCTCAAGTGAGTGAATATTAACGTTGCACTGTGTTTAGCTACGTGAGGGCTTTTGGCGACTGACCACTTAATTTTGAACCATGCAAAAGTGACGTGGATGACTCCTGAGCTATGGACAGATTTAAAGTGCATCGCTTCCTTACACGGTGGGTCTTTAGTGGTACTGGGCTCGAACTTGTGACAACGCCAGCCATGATCCGATACCTTGACCACTCGGCTACCGCGGCCACACTTGCTGCTCTAAGAGAGACAGTAAGGAAAAGAAGGTAAGAAGAGAAACAAGATTCTACTGCCCAGAATGCGAAGGTGGGCATATGTGTAGTACCGTATTTTCGAATTTATCATCCATGATTAAATTTTGATTAATACTTTCATAACCATTTATGTAAATGCAAAAGATGTAAGTAAACTTTGTAATTCAAGATAAAAGCTAGGTTTTCTAAGCATTACATTTATAATTAATGTGTGAATTGTCTCCAAAGTCTAATGACTTCTAGCCATATAGAAAACCAACTATACAGGTTAATTTTACTCATTTCTTTAAATCGATTATTTTACATTAATGTTTGGGAAATTTTGTACGCAAATGTTTGTTTAAAAAGATATGTGAGTTTGAAAATATGCACAAAAAATTGACATTTTTGAAACACATTCCAAAAATAAAATGATCCTAGAAGGGTTAATAATTATAAATGTATAAATAAAGAATACTGTAAGAAAGATAGATTATTTAAAATTCAGATTCTATATATAAGATGCATTTGAAAGAGAGAAGACACTTTGAGGTTACATTTCCGTTACATAATCCCTTTTGCCTTGAATTTCATTCAGTGCTAATTGCGTTCTCTAAATTCCTAAGCATTATTAAATTACGGTATTCTGGTTACAAGAAAAAGATCAGAAAAATTTCAAAAGTTCCTTAATAGTTCGGGTTCGAAGGAATTCGTAAATGCTATATTAATGAATTTAGTACTTCTAATTCCTTAAAGTATTCTTTAAACGATCTCATTACTCTGCTTTCCCTTTCAGTTGAAAGAAAATCCAGAGAAGAAATTAAGATAATTTTAGTTAAGGTGCAATAAATAAATTTAATACTGGTGTTATCTTTTTTTCAGTTCTATTCAAGCTGAATAAATTAATAAACGTGAAAAAATTAGTTTGAGAACGTATTTTGTAGTTATTTTCCAGTTTTAATAATTGAGATTACAAAATATTCCAATTGTTATTAAATATTCATATTCTTAAAACTGATTTTTTTAACGTTGAAGACAAGAATTAATTGGATTAAGGTTTACAATCTAATATTAAACTAGTATTTTAATTATTCAATTGAAAGCTTTTGGAAAATTATTAAAAGATTGGAGTATTTAAAGTTTAATAGTATTTAAGATAACATAATTATACATTAATTATAAAAAATACTAATAATAGGCTATTAAAAGAATGCATTTATTACTACTAATAGGGAAATTTCTTTCACAGTTTTGATAACGCTTTCATGGTTATGTAATTAGATTTTTGCTTTTTTAAATCTTTATAAGCAGGATATAAGAGTACAATGTTAATTTCAAACGTAAAGAAGGAATAGTTTTGTAGTCTGTGATTAAGCTAATAAATATTTTTACGAATTTTGTGTGTAAATAATGTGTTTTGGGATGCTTTTTTCCTCAAAGTTTTACGGATAATCTTAAATGATCCTAATAAAAGTCTATTTTAATCATACTAATATAAAACAATTATCTAGTGTAATTCAGACTAATTTAAGCATAAAATATTGAGCTTTTTTAACTTCGTTACTCTACAAATTTCCTTTCCTTTTGCAATTGTAAAGATCACTTAATTTGTATTGTTTTCAAATGTGATTGTCATCAATCATTTTAACTCTCTTTTGTTTGCTATTAGTCCCAAAAAGAAATTACTTCATAGTCTGAATATGGTTTCCTTATTTCTTGGAACATATGCATAAACAAACTTGGTCATTAAAACGTGAAAATAATAACTAAGCATAGAAGTTAAGAATAAGTATTTTTTAAATAGTAACTTATAATAAAATTCTTAATTTAAAAATTACATTTAACTATTGAAACAGGTTTAATATAGGGAATTATTAGAAAAATTTTTCAAATGGCAGAATTTTTTACATATAATTTCTTAAAATTTAAACTAAATAAATTTTTATTGCTATTTTGAGAAATGTAAGATTGGAAATTTAATTTTAAGTCTCAAATTTAATGTGTAGGTATAGTTAAGTAGGATCAGGAATGGAGTTAAAAAGTGAATTTTTGAGATTTAGTTAGAAAAGATAAATGCCATTGCCTCATCTATGAATAATTTAAAAATAATGTTTAAAATTAAAAAAAAGAAACTGAAAATCATATATAATTATATACATAATTATAAAATTGGGTTCATGCAAAAGAATACTCCTGTGAAAATAAAATAAAAGTTAAAAAAATATCAACCATGCACATTTCTGATTTTTAATTTTTTTAAAGAAATTGCTTTAATCAAATATTACGTTATTCAATTAAACCTTTAAAAATTATCAAATAATGAAATTCCTAATGTAGCTTTTTGTGAATCACTTGATACTCACTTATAACATAAATTTTTACATGGATTTTTTTTTTTTATAAAAATGTGCTTTATTTTTTGTACTGTAATTTTATAATTCAATAAAATTCTTCCTCGTAAGAACATTTTTCATCCTAAAAAGATTCGTAGACTTAAGGACATTCTTCACCTTAAAAAGATTCTTAAGAATAAGGACGTTCTTCACCTTAAGAATATTTTCAATCATAAGGGAATTCTTCGCATTAAGAAGATTCTTAATCATAAGAACATTCTTCACTTTAAGAAGATTCTTTATCATAAGGACATTCTTCACTTTAAGAAGTCTTCTTAATCATACGAACATTTTTCACCTTAAGAAGATTCTTAATCATAAGGTCATTCTTCACCTTAAGAAGATTCTTAATCATAAGGACATTCTTCACATTAAGTAGATTCTTAATCATAAGGACATTCTTCACCTTAAGGAGATTCTTAATCATAAGGACATTTTTCACCTTAAGAGTATTCTTAATTATAAGGGCATTCTTCACCTTAAGAAGATTTTTAATCATAAATGCATTCTTCACCTTAAGAAGATTCTTAATCAGAAATCATAAGTGCATTCTTCACCTTAAGAAGATTCTTAATCAGAAATCATAAGGACATTCTCGATCCTAAGAAGATTCTTAATCAGAAATCATAAGGACATTCTCGATCCTAAGAAGATTCTTAATCAGAAATCATAAGGACATTCTCGATCCTAAGAAGATTCTTAACTATAGAGACATTCTTTTGGTTAATAAGATTCATCCCCAAGAGATTCTTTATAAGGCAGAAATAATTCCTCAAACAAATTTAAAACAAATAATTTTTTTTCCTCAAATCATGTGATGTTCTTAAAATGAAACTTTCCAAAAATATCAAAACATATCCGCCAACCACTGTCTCCCAAAACTTCGTACACCGATTTCTACTAAGAGGGGACTTCTGATTTCTTGTAGTGGTTGTCTGAAGGAATATCACTATGCACAATCCCATATTTCGTTGAGAGACACTTCAGACTCCTTAAAGGTAACTTAATGCAATTTACCGCCAATTTGTTTCTATATATATATTTTTATTTTTCCCTACTTTACTTTCTTATCATTCTTTGTGTAGTTTATTCTGATAGAAATAAGAATCCGAGAATAAAGGATAAACTCTGAGAGAGGTCTAAACTTAGAAAATCATTAAGATTATTCTTGTACTCTTCAAAAGAAAACACAGAATTGGTTTAAAGGATCTTTTTTGCGAAGCTCCTGTTGAGGATCTGATCTGTTTTATTTTGATTTTATTCCTTATGGATTTTTCGAAAGATCTTAATTATTAATACATTTATTTTTTCTTGAAAAATTTTTGCTCTAGTTATCGTATTCCTTTTGAGTTTTATATATGATTCCATTTGCTGACGTTTTCCATAATGAAAACGAAAAATTACTCTAATAGAATAGCTTATTATACAATTAATTAAACCACTTAAAGCAGTGCTTCTCAAATTTCAATATTCGCGACCCAATATTCAATCATAATTTTCATCGCTCCCCCCTCATACAATAATAATGTATTGAATTCATTAATACTATACTTCGACGCTAAAACTTCAATACGATTTTAATCTCTTAAGTGCCTCTGGCGTATATAAACTTCTCGCTCAGTACGATCTCGAAGTACGATCTTTTCTGTGCACTGCTATCCATAAAAATATTCCGAAAGCTTTGGAATACATAAAAGGACCTTGACAGTGTGCGAGGATTTACACTTCAGATTATTTGCTTCTTTATTCCTCACTCCCCCCAATACATCACATACACGTACCTACGTAGAAAATGGTTGGCATTGGGAAACGAATCGCATAACGTTTATTCGGCAGTTAAGAGATTAATTATAAACCGTACAAATTATCAAGATAAGTGTTACTTTTTGTATATAATTTTATATGTGACAAGCTCATAGGGTCACTGGTAATTATTAGACATGTTCTTAACTTTGAACTGTTAAGTTAATTATAAAATACATTGTGTAGCACTTATGCATTTATAATTGTAATATATCAGTGTAAATGAGTATTTTTTTTCATTATGTCAGAATGTATTTATTAATTTACTGAAGGTAATCAAACAAATTTAATGAAATAAAATTTTGTTTTTGACTTTTCAATATGCTCGCGTTCCCCTCGTAGAGTTATCACGGACCCCAAAGGGGGCACGCCTTCACAGTTTGAGAAACGCTGGCTTAAAGAATTATCGTGATGTGAAATAAATATACAGTATTTTTTTTTAAAATTTCGGAATAAGGAGCATGCATAAAATAAAATGTTTATGTAATTCTCTTCATTGTTCACTTTCCCTTGATATTGCTACGAATTTTGTGTAATGATTACTGAATCCGTTCCGGACATGTATGTGATCACGCGTTTCTCCCTTCGCGGCCTATGGTATTATATATGTGATTGAGCTTTCCCTGAGCGTAGGCCCATGATCACACCGGTGTGATTAGAGTTAGGAACGTTTTAATATTAATTTTTACAAGCACTGGATGGCGGTTAAAAACCGTTTTTTTTCGAATAATTTTTCACAAAACTTTGAACTTCGATATGTACTTTCGGCTCTGTGCTTTTTTTAAATTAGATCCGAGATATTTATGAATATAAACAACTGCAAATGTTTAGATTTTTCGAGAGAATCGGACATTTAAAGGTTCGTGATGTATGGCTCTATGGATTTCTGTTTATATTTTGAATAAATTGGTTTAGTTTTCTAATATTTTCTATATCCTTATGCAAATGTATGGGATTTTCGTCAATTTTTTTTAAAGGTACGTAATTTTATTTTATTTTAAATGAAAACATTTTCCTTAAAATTCGCAATTGTTTTTTTTTAAATATAGCGAAAAAATTTTGTACTCTATACTCAGATATTATCAATGGTAGTAAAATGTAAGTTTTAGCGTATTTGATTACATTTAAAACTTTTTATGAATTTTCGAATGAAATTAGGCTTAGCAGGGAAATTCGCCCGGTCCCGTGCGTGCGTATCCTCTCCGAGTGTACGGGCCTGGGGCACCGCTGCTTTCTCCTTCCGCTGGTCCTGAAGGAGTTAAAATAGTGTAAATAATTTATATCTGGATGTATAATACGTTTACATTATTCAATGTTGTATTTGTTTTATGTTAAAATTGTAATACCCACAAGCAACACCGTTCCTTACTTTATAATGGCGATTTATGTGGAACGGTGGAATCTTGGCAAGAGAGCTAAATTGGCATCATTTTGGTAAACTTGGTGACCTTTTTTGGTGAGTTGGAGATTATAGGGATTTTTCTGGAAATTTTAGGAGAAATCTACAAATGTCTATAGCACATAATCTATAACGCAAGCGGATTTTTCTTGAAGGGTCTCTGTGACCTACAAATAGGAAGTCACTCGCCGAAACTAAATTCATCTTGTTTTGACCGTTAAAGTGTAATATTGATTTGACCATGAAGAGTTGACGAAGAGTCGTTAGTTAATACTTCTGTTTTTGGATGAGCGAGTGCTTGCGAATAATCTTTAACATACTTGTATTTTAGACACTGATAGTTGTGTCGGAATGCTGTAGAAGGTGTGAAGGCCTTCTGAGATTTATTCAGGGAATTTGAGTACAGTATCCTATATTTCAAGGATTGTTTTTCGGCAATAAATTTCCATCACACACACTCCTGAAGAACTGCCTTGCTCTTTGAGACTGGTGGTTTATTTGAATAAAATAATATTATTTTTCCTTAATTTGAATTTAGATTATTAAATTAGTATTGCTTCAATATATTAATCTTTTTTACAATTAGATGATGATTGGGTTTTATGGAATAAAATTTACATTTGTAAAAATAACTTAACAGGTTTTTGATAAAAAATCTCCAAAATCATCTTGGATATATACTATAAACGATTTAAGAAATTACCACCTGTCAAAAAAAATGATATTTATTTTGCTATTATAAAAAAGTTTAATTTTTAAAAAAAATGATAAATGGAGGGTAATATGGAAGAGTTGGTTAATATGAACAGGGGGTTTAAGCGATTGGAAGACTAATTAAGATTTTATAAAACGCCATTGTTTTTAACTATTAAAGCCATATTTTTAAGAAGACGTGAAAGTTATTTCTGTTTTGAGTTTTTTTACAAAAATAACAAATATAATATTTGTTCTCTGCTCCAGTACATTAAAGGTGAACCCTCAGAAAGCAGCTACAGTATTTAATCCAAATTTCTCTTCGTTGATCTTCGGAAAGTTTTTCGTAACAGATGATACACACTCAGCGTCTTTGTTTTACGGTTCTTTAATCTATGGCATGAAGTCCATTACAGATGATCCATCATAAGGGAACGATTGATTGATGCTAATACTGGAGTCATCTCTAAGTCTAGAAGTTCGGTCTGATTTCTTAACAAAGTGCCTTTGAATGCTCTTTTGTTCTGAAGCCTTTGTTTCCTTCTTTTTGTCCTTTTCTTTTAGTTTATCTTCTAACGATTTTTTATATGGCGAGTACATTATAATAGAAGTCCTTTTTTTCCATTACGATGGATTCAACTTTTAAATAATATACTTTAGTTTTAAATGAGTACAGTACATACATAAATAATTACTAACTATGTGAGAATCCCTCTGGATTCCACCCTGGACACGTTGGAGGGAGAACGGCAAAGAACGAGGCAAAGAACGACCAGACGACATATTTACAATAGAAAATTATATTTATTCACTTGAATCAATTATAAACCTTCTAATGACAAATATTAATCAATATGTCTACGTCAAAGTGATTGACCCTTACTATTAAATTAAATCACGAAATATGATACTAATCAACTATTAAACTCAATATCGAACGGGATTACCGGAATAAGAGGATCGAGAGATACACGCTATTTGACTTACTAGCATTTATTAAATGACCACTAACTTTATTATATATTTACTCTTATGATCCGATAATCTATATTTAAATCTCACCTTCCTTTTACTACCTCACTTTCCAGGCGTATCAAACTTTCCTATTGTAGATCACTGCCTAATGATCAGCGAGACGCTAATCGCACAATCAACTTGAATCTTCTTAGAACACTGTCAACCTATCTATTGGTGTAATAGCCTACTGTTAACTTACAGCACTCTCCTTAAATACTTTGACTAATTTGCATATCCCGGTTTCTCCTTTTAGAGCTGGTTGGAAATATACACAAATTTACAATCCCCAAAGATGCCTAAGATAATTAGTGATAAAGTGCCGTACAGACTCGTCAGAACTATAACCATTTATATCATTAATAACAATTGATTAGCTATCAATATTGTACTACAAACTCCTTTTTAACATTATTTTTATTTGGTACATTTTGCTGGGTCATATGGAATGTTATACTTTTACTTCGGGTATTATGGGGAATACTAGATATTCCATAATCCCAGGCATGCCATCTCGGAAAATGAATCTTTAAACTGAAGGACAAAATATGGTCAGCTGAAAAACGACCACAGTATTACAAACTACAGTTCTTTAAGTGTACATTATGCTTAACTTCAATGTTAAAGTAAGTAAAAATGTTTGAAAATTTGCCTACAAAACTTTTGAAAACCGCAAAACGTATTTTGTTTTGCAGAGAGCCGTACGGCAACAACAGGAGGCCAATTCTCACTGCAATACATCATGAGGGTCTTTGTTCTGCAGTTGCAGGTTTCCCCTAGCACAAAAAGAGCCAAAATCTCGGTATTCCGTATGACCTTACTATCCAGTAATACCAGACTGTCATCTATATTATTGTGAAGGATCTGAATTTGGAAATTTAAAAACTATTAACCATTAAAAAATTCGGGTATTTTTATTGTTAAGAAAACAAGAAATACACACACAAACACACACACATACACAGACACCACTTTTCTTCAAAATTTAATACAAAAACCTTGCAATCTTCAATGTTTTTCAAATAACACGAAGGAAATGAAATATTTATTTTAGACCTTTAAACAGAAGGAACCATATATTAAGATACAAATATCATCATAGTAAAAATAATTAATACAAGAAAATGTTTCAAATATGTTGACATATTATTGTTACTCATAACGTAAATTTATTTACAACGTTATTTTTTTAAGAGATATTTATGTCATATTTAATAAAAATGTATGCAAGAATTCAGAATATTATTATTTATAAGTTTTTTTTGTGAAATTTTTTAAAAAAGGATTTACATTTAGAAACCCCAAACTATGGAATTAAATACTTTAGCCACAAATATTGTTACATTTTATTTCACAATTTTTCTAACTATAGTTTTACAAAATAAAAACATGATTTTGAATTTTTTTTGTTATTCAATAACTTTTATTACTTTTTTTAAAAACAAAATATGAAGATGATTTACATTTTGTTTCTCTTCATTCCTTAATGTATTTTGTATGGTATTGCCAGATTTTTAGGCAGATGGAAAACTTTTTGAAGGGTGTTTTCAAAAGCTATTAAAGTCAACCTATATTCTCATACGTCACTTTTGTTTAAAACCAAATGTGCATTTATATAATTTTTTATCTACAAAAAGTGAAATTTTTTTCAAAAATTTGTATTTTGAAGAGAGGGAAGGGAATATCTGCATTTTATTACATTTTAATATTATTTGTTTTATAAACTGTATGTAGCACAATTTATAATAAACAATTTTTGTTGGCATTATGGGAATAACGATTCATTTTATTTCAAATTATTTTGAGTGCGTGGAGTTGATAAATTTCTTAAAAATTGGAGATGACCCGTTTCACGTGGCACTTAAGTAGATTGAATCTATTGGTGATAAAAATTGGATGACGATTCTTAAAGAATAAATTTTTACTAAAATTTCTTTTCTTGTGAAAGAAAATAAACTCTTCGTTCCTCAGATTACAAGTTCTGCTTTAATTAGCTACATGTTAATTTTTAAGTTCCTATATTCAAAAGCATGGGGCATCAAATAGAAAGAAAATACAGGGAGAGGTTTTCATTTAATTCTAATTAGATAAGAAATTCCTCCATTTAAATCTCCACATACACTGACAAGTCGTAAAGTAGATTTCAGAAAACTATCTACATGAAAATATAAAGAACTGATGTTTAGACTTACGTGAAAAATGTATGCAGTTTTTCAGATTACAGTCAAGCGTATATACAAATAGCACTTGAGACAAGAATCTCTTATAATTTTTAGACGCATTCATATATTCCATTTTTCATTTTGCAACGTATTTGAAAGATAAAACATAAAATTCGTAATTGGAACGAAGTAACAATGATACGTTCCACTGACTTTAGAGCTAAATACCTGAGTCTTCCACTTTAAGTTTCTAGAAAGTTGATCGTCGTCTAAATGAGTTATTTATATCACTAATGAGAAAAGTCACATAAAAAAGTTTCGATTTTTTTATCTTGTAAATCTAAGCATTTTCAACTTACCTGACTTCCACGATCTTTTTCTCCTCTTGACGAACATTTAAAATGAATTAGTGAGTAATTGAGACTTAAACTGCGACTTGAGAAATATTTCTAGTTCCTTTTTAATGAGCGTAGATGTCTCCGGAAGAACATTTTTGTGAATAATGTTTCTTCCAGTTACGTTTTCTGTTGCTAATTATTCTTTAGTGTTAATTATGCATCCGAAAAATGTAAAAGAATATCTAGACTGCAATTTGAAGTTTTTCTTCGTAGTTTCCTATGTAGAATAAGCGAATTGAGAAGATGTCAAATGAATGAAATATTTTATAATAATTTTAAAAAAAGAATTCAACAGAGAAAACATGCAATATATATTGCATGTTATTCAAGAAAAATCTTGGCATCAGGTTCAATTTGATTAATTTTTTTAACTTCGCATTCAGAAGCAACCGGAGGGTTTGTAATGGACCTAGCATTCTAAACCACAGTCAATTGATGAGCAGATGACACGTGAACTGACAACCCTTTGTCTAACATTTTCCCCACGATGAAAATACACGGACTTGAGCCTTGACAATACCAGCGTACTTCTATTTCTTTTCAAAGAGGTCTTACGTTATAATTCATACCGTATTCATACCGCACTAATCAAATATGTATAGTATTTTGCATTGTCTTGATGGGGCAACGATTTACTTTTTCAAACATTTGGAAATTTTATTTTTTTGAGTAACATTTTCCAGCACGCGAGCACACACGCACGCACACACACACACACACACACATCAGACTGCATGTACGCAGTAAGACCTCCTTGTCTGACCCCAATTCCGATATTCCTAGTGTAATTTACATGATAATTTTCTTCTTAATATGTGATTAGTTTTTAGCCATCTCAGGAGTAGTAGTACTATTCATTGGTGAGACCAGTATTATCATGAGAAACCCAATTTTTATCTGTACGTAATCATGCGATTAAGAAATGGTAAACTTTTCTTGATCTGAAATAAATTTTTGAAAGCATTTGTCCGGCTACTTTACATATCATTTGTCATCATATAGTGGATCGAAAGATTTAATTTATGTAAGAAATGTTCACACAGGCGTCTATTTGTCAAAATAATGATTTTTAGCAAACCAAACTGTACTATAAGTTTTCATGTTGTTTCATACTCTTCTTCTGTGATTCGTTTGAGGCAGATCATAATCATCATCGGAAACTGAGTTGCCAAAAAAAGGTATACCTTCAATGTTATAACAGTAACTTTAATATTTACGGTACCAGACTTTTAAGGGAATTTGAGAAACAATAGTGTCTCTTATTCACTTACATTTTGAATACTTTAGATGTACTGATCTTACAGAAATCTTTATTGATGGTTATCCGAAATTGTTTCTTTTTCCCAACGATTATTCCATATATTGCAAGAAAAAAAGTATTCTCACCATTTATTCATCGATTCTGATCATTTTTTGCTTATTTAAGTGCAAAATATAATCCTGTTCAATACAGACCGAAATAAAGGCTTTTCACGCTGTAGTGTTTTCGATGGTGGGAAATTCTTGGATTAGCCTAATGTTTTTTAAAAATATCATTAAATAGTTCTTGATGATAAATCATTTTCAATCTCTTTAATTAGATAGACTTTTTATATAATATATTCAAAAGTATATATTTAAACTTTAATAAGTTAAATTTTTAATAATAAAATCATAGTATTGAAAAATCGCATTATTACATTAAAGAAAAGCTATGTTTGTAATGAACTTTGTTACAATTTATTTCTTAAACTTCTTAAAGTTATTATTTATTGCTTCAGGACATTTTACTTAAATATGAAACATTCGGGAAAATTGTTACAAATAATGCACAGTTTGACCAATTAAGACATTTTGATGCTTTTTCCCATTGTAATGGAATTCATATCTGTGTAACTATCTCAATTTCAATTGTCATATACTACATCATGGAGACGATAAATGTGACACAAATGTAACGGTTATTGATAATATGAATAAGCAAATATATCAATGGTATTTTTTTTAAACCTATAACCGATGAATAAGAGGAATATATCAGTTCTCAGTAACCTCTCATTACCTATAAAAATATTAATTTACTACGGAATCATGAAATTGGTCCCGTTCTTACAAGCACTATCTTACTTGCTCCAATGGCCTGTGATCAACATTAGATGTAGTCAACATTGCCTGTAACAATAATCACGAACGATGCATCAAGGTTGACTGAAACCGTACCGGATCTCATCTTCAACAGTATAGAAAATGAAGCCATAAAAGGGGAGGGATATAATCTTTCAAAATTTATAGGACAGTACCACTTTGCCACTTACCAATTTTTTTAAAAATGAATTAAACGTTTTTTTTAAAAAAACCCCATTTATTAAAAACTTTAATTTTTGGCAAGAATACAGAAAATCTCTTTGAGGTCATTTAAATATCTAATTGATTTGATTTAACCAACCGTAATTTGAGCAATTTCTTTAAATTTCAGTCAGTTTTTTGCAGTAATACAAAATCCTTTTATTTTCCATATTTGGAATCAATAGTAAATTTTCTGTGTCCTCTTCTAGCTTAAGATTTTGCTTAAAATTTTTGTCCCATAATGACTTAATGTAAAGATCACGGATATCATTTAAGAAAAATTTCTCTTGAAATGGATTTCTTCCTTTTTGAATATCTGAAACTGTGTCTTTGGCAATCTGTATTTCAATAGCACACTTAAATATGTTTTTTCACATGCAACTTTTTACACTTTCCAACATAAAATATGCATGTAAAAAAACTAAAGAACATTACGTTTTTTCTAAGAAAATTAAATTGTGTGAAACTAGTCAGTGTGGGGGAGTAAATGATTTATTGTGAATGAACTAGATCGTTTCATTGCGATAGATAAAGCACACAAAATAATAATTATTAAAATTTAATTAGTACACGAACTGAGTACAAATTGCGAACCACCACTAAATAACAGCAATTATAATGAAACACGACTATAATTTATTACATTTTAAAAGATGTAACGAACTGAAAATGATAATTTAAGCCTAACACAACTTCAATATGTTCCAAATGATAAGCTATATCTGAAATAAATAGATTCAGTATATTCGCAAAAGACAGAGCAATAAAAGTTTTCCTTACCTTATAGGCTCATAAATCAAAACTTAGAGACTTATTAAAGAAGTTGGTACCATTTTTTAATTTTGTGTTAAGAATATGAGGAAAATAAAGAAGTAAATGCATTTGGAAAATAAATTGATTTCCATTAATTTTATTACTTTTGTTCTTATCTACTTTGATAGTATTTTATAAACATTTTTAAGAAAAAGGAGACTTAAAACAATTACTTTTATCTATAAAATTAAAAAATATTTTTTTTTTATTTTGCTAAATCTTTTGGGATTAGTAGGTTAAAATATTAAACACGTCGATTGTATTGACAGAAAATAACTTTAATGAAACTTCTCGTATTCGAATTTAGAATCTACTTCTTACTAAACATGTGCTATTAAATAGCATAATAATACACTTACTGAAGTAATTTAACTATTCTTATCAAGTATCCATCTCACTTTGAAGGGTCTAAAAATATAAGTATAAACTAAAAAAGAATAAGTTGATCAAATTGTATTATTTTATATTTGATGTGAAATAAATAATTTTAACAATTTATTTTAATGTATTTTAAAAGTTTTTATTAAAATAATGTCATAATGATGAATATGTAAATACAGTTGTCTACTTTTGTATTCTTATTAAATATTCTGCTTGTTTCTCTTTTTATGAAGTTTAGCAAAATGGAAAAAAAATGAAGCAAGAAAAAAAAAAGTCTATCTTTCCAACCACCAAAAAATCATCTAAAAATATAGTGTTCACAGTATTCAGCTTCGCACGAGTAATACATAAAGCAACAACATTTAGCTTCTAACCCAGGACAAATAACACGAGCAGCTGCAAGCCTAAACACGCTCTTCACATCCAGCTGCCTGAAGAGCCATCTATATTGACAACAGTTTTCCTCTTGACTGTAACGGCTAGGTTTCATAAAGGGCAATATAATGTTTAATCTTTCATGCACTTTTTAACTTCGGCAGTTTCGACAACAAGAGTTTTTGTAATATGAAAATTGAGTGAAATTTTTAAAGGGATTTGCTTCTTTGTGTGAAGATGGACATTTGTAGGAAGATATACGATGCAGACGTGGAACGTTATAAAAAATTTACTGGGAAAAATGCTAAATTTGAAACAAAACAAGAGGAAAAACATGTATTGGTGAATTTGTGATTCAAAATAAAGAACAAATATTTCACGATAATCGAATTGCCTTTTGCGTTTGTAATGGTCACCCAGCGACATCTATTAATGTGGGGGAGTCGGAAGGATTAGCCATATTCTAAATAATTTCAATTTAATCTCAGATAAAAACAACAGCACAAAGTAAGTTAACCAAGTTAAGAGATGCACCCAAATACCTAATATGGAAAGCAATATCGGGGTAGACGAGATACGAGAAGACTCTAAGTCAGGGGTACTCAACCTTTTTCTGCTGGCCCGCAAACATAAGTTAGTTATTTCACGCGGGCCGCAACATGATGATAAATGGGGGATAGGGGGAGAAATTAAAAATTTAAAATGTGGAAAATTAATCAAAATGTTATATAATTCCTGTTTTACTTTATGTAATTATTATTTTTTATAGTTTTTATTTTGTCACTAACACTAAATTAGAAGCATTTAAGAAACACTCCTCCACAGTTTCTGCATCAGTAAACGGTTTTATATGATTACCAGTAATAAAATAACCTTCATATGATGTCTTTGTTACCGCTGTGTCATTATCACCGACAAAACCCTTTGCTGCTGTTTCTTTCACAAGAAAAAAAGCCTATTTATCACCTCTTGAAAGAGATCTTCGAGGAAAAGAATCATTGAAAGATTCCTGTTTATTGTTATTTTTTAAATACAGCACTTTCGTGACAAATCAAACAATTTCTGATACATGTTTGTTTTTCATTACAAAATAGTCAACCTCCCAATCGTCTTGAAACGATATATTTTCTTGAAATATTTTTCGCTTGTTAGATATGAAAGATAATTAAAAATTAATTCCATCCATGAAATGGTCGCTACTCCATTGTTGCCATCACTAACCGTAACCGTTCCAAATAGAAAAAAAATATTACTTCGTACTCGTACGACACCGACAGCAAAAAGCAAAATTGATATATTTGATTCCTTGACGAAGAATTTTCCACCAAATTTTCAATACAATGTTCTTAACTAAGCAAATTTCTCAAAGCAATGGATCATGACCGGGCCACTTAAAAAGGCTCGTTGGGACGCATGCGGCCCGCAGGTTAAGTATTGCTGCTCTAAGTAATCAGATCACTTATAATACGTGTAGGCAATATCTTCTAATTCATAGCGACCTTATCTATCCGTAGTTTCGATGTTGTGAAACGAACTCACTGATTCGTCACGAGAAAAATAAAATCCAATAATTGTAGTTATCAACTCTAACTAGGTTCGGAGACCAATTTTTCAAAAATTGCTTTTCAGAGGAATTTAATTGCTTTAAAGAACTTAAATAAGTTTAAGGAGTCATAATTATTAAATAAATACCATGTATCACTCTTTGGTTTTGAAAAAAAAATATTATTTGTATAAAATTTTAGCAGAATTTTCAAAGTTAAGAAAAATACCATAAATAAAAACACATTACAAAAATGCAACTTTAATTTCATGGATGTAATTTTTGATCCATCTGAAGTGTCACAAACCTCAGGGCAAAAAATATTATAAGAAATAAATGTATTTTATATATAAGCGTGTAAATTTGATTTTAAGGAATTTTCGTCAAAATTACTGTATTTTCTATGCTAAAAATGGCTGTAAAATGTGACTAAATGTAACTATCTTAAATCCTGCGCTTTGTTTCACTCTAAAGTGCTTACATATTGTATAAATTTTGTTGAATTTGAAAGGATCGTTTTGGAGATATCCCGTTTTTTATGCACAGATTATTCTCAAAATTTCATTCTTCAAAAAATACAATAAAAATATTCTTATAAATTATATAAAGTAAATGCTATAAGAACAACTTAAAAAAACTTTCTAGTTTTATATAGTATTCCTTCCTCTATATTTATATTTCTTTTCACCCAACAGCCCTAACATTCAACACTTAAAAATCACTCGTTCAACCTAGTCGGATACCTTAAGAGGACTTAGTACCTTTAAACCTTAAATTTATCGATTTTTCAAAAATAATTTTTAAAAAAATAATTTGAACTGTTTGGAACATTTTAAAACAAACCACAACAAAATCCGATAATTATTACGTTCTGTACAAGAAAAAAATGTAAATGTCTGAAGATATTTGCTCTTTAAATGGAATGTAAACAAACTACGCCTCCGTAAGTTTCGGTTTCGACCGGGAATAAATTACTGCATTTTTTCTTAAATTTTCAATTATATTTATAATTATCTTTTGATATAGAAGAAGTATATCTACAACTCAACACATTTACAATTCAAGCAGATGTTTATTTACATTTGAAATTCTAATGCGTTGCTGCATTTGCTTGTTAACGTTTGCCTCATACGATAATAGTTTTCGAAAAAAAGTATTGAGTAATCATTAATTTTTTCATTTGATTATCCATTTTTGTGCTTCTATTTATATGAGTAGTAAATCTGCTAGAAGATCTACGGATTATAGAAGAAAGAAACGACGTTTTTATATGGGAATCAACATTCTAAAGACAAAACATTATAACCAGTAGCTATCGATGTGACATCTGCTTCTTTTAAGAAACTGTGTTTCGATGGCTGTTTCTTTCAAAGCAACTCCAATGAAAGTAAGGGGCATCGATTGATAAATCTAAACATTTTTCAAAAAGAAATTTCAAAGTATTTAGTGTCGCTCAAAAGCAGTGTTAAAAGAAAAGGTTCTATTTGGATTGGTATCAGAATTTTACATTAATTGTAATTCATGTGCTACGCAATCAACTTTTAAAAGTTAACCGGTGTTTAAGTCAAGTAATCATGACTATGAAATAAACACCCCCTTACATATGCTATGCGTACACTAGGGGATGGTCTATGTGGAATTAAAACTTTTTGTTCGGTGGTGGATTTTGCCTCCACCGGTTTTACAAAAGTCCTATGATAGGATTTTTAAATAATATAAAATCAGCCGGTTCCATTGTAGCTGTAGCTTCAATGAATAAAGAAACAAAAGAAGAGATATCTGCATCTGAAACAAATGAAATTTGTGTTCGTGGTGATGGAATTTGGAAAATTCGGGGCCATACACCTCGCATTGGTGTTTGCAGCATTATTGGTGATATAACTGGTAAAGTTGTTGACATCGAAGTTTCATCATCATATTGCAAAGGCTGTGATCAGTGGGAAAAGTCTGAAATATAGAACAGCATATCAAGAATGAAAAAAAAAGCCATAAACGATATTGCGTAAAAATCATTCTGGTTCTTCGAATAAAGTGGAAGTAGAGGGAATGAAGAGAATTTTTGGACGATCAGTATCGGAAAGAAATGCAAAATATGTGAAATACACTGCTGGACAATTGCTAAGGACGGATAACACTATCAACCATAGCAACCACAAAATGAAGGGAAGAAAAAGGTGGAAAATTAGAATAAGTGCGGGATATTAGTAAGAAGTATGAGTGTGCAAATTTTTTTCCATGTCTGTTCATCACGTGATAGCGTTCATAAGATCTTTAAAGGTTTTGACGCGTGTGGACAGTTGTTTCAAGTCAAAGTTTTACAGGAAAGATTTAATAGACGAACTTAAAATTTTTGGCATGTCTTCCCGACATCACATAGATGATTTTATGCGTGGCCGAATTATTGGAAAGATCGAAGAAGGGCGAAAAATAACAGATGTTGCCAGGGAGTTCGACATCGCTCACAAAGTTGTTTCACGGCTGTGGAAGTCATTTAAAACTACTGGAATGTGTAGTAGACGGCACGGGGGAGGTCGTGTTAGAAGTACGACGCCTGCAGAAGACAGATATATCGTCCTATCAGCAAAAGGAACAGGCGCACTACAGCTCAGCAGGTGGCAAATCAGTTTATTGCTGCCTCAGGAAAGCAGATCTCCGAAAAACTGTTGCCAGACGTTTGAGGGGAGGAGGACTATACGCACGCAGACCTGTTGTGTGTGTCCCATTGACCAGACATCACCATACTGCCCGTTTACAATGGTGTCGTGAGCATCACAATTGGACTGAACAGGACTGGGCATGCGTACTATTCTCAGATGAGAGTAGGTTCAGTCTGTCATCGGATTGTAGACGCCAACTGATCTGGCGCGAGAGTGGTACTGCTTATCGTCCAGAAAATAACCAAGAAAAGGACCGATATCCGACATGCAGTATCATGGTGTGGGCCGGCATGATGATCAATGGCCGCACGCGCCTACATGTGGTTGCGAATGGGACTATGACGGGCCAACGATACATTAATGAAGTTCTACTTCCTCATGTTTGTCTTTTCCGTGGTGCTGTCGGTGATAAATTTCTTTTATGGACGACAACGCAACATGTCATCGAACACTCGCTGTTCAGGATTGTCAAGACAGCGAGGGTATTCAACGTCTCGTATGGCCAGCGCGTTCTCCAGATCTAAACCCCATTGAAAATGTGTGGGATGCTTTGGGGAGGCAAGTTGCTGGTCGAAACTATCCTCCGACAAACAAGAACACCCTCATCCGTGCACTCACAGAGGAATGGGATAAATTGCCTCAACAGCTGCTGGATAATGTTGTGCAAAGTATGGTACGACGTGTGGAATGTTGCATCACACTCCACGGTGGACATATCCCGTACTGATACCTTTCTTTAAGGTGCCTGCTGACTTTTAGATGCATTGTTTCGTTTCTCTGTACGCAGATGAAATGAACATTTTTTTTCTTTCAGATGCGTCACAGCTTTTGTACTTTCCAGAACAATAAATATTCTTTATTCTAATGTCTGAACAGTGTGGCAACTATATTTTATCCTACTAGGCCTCATGTCTCGCTTAATGTTATGCTACATAGCAATTTGTGATCCGTCCTTAGCAATTGTCCAGCAGTGTATATTGACGATAGTGACACTAAAACATTCCCAGAGCTGCAAAATACAGTGTCGTACAATTCAGAAAAAATTGAATGTGTTGGATACACACATGCACACACGCACACAAATACACACACACACGCACACACACGCACGCACACACACACACACAGAAGCGGATGGGTGCCAGACTTCGTAAGCTGAAACTAATGAATCGCGGGGAAAAAGTATCAGATGGCAAAAGTATAAGTGGGAAAAATTGCCTGACAGATAAATTAATAGATAAATTCACGACATACTATGGAAATGCTATACGTGAGAACTGCAGATTCATAGATGATATGAGTAAATCCATTTGGGCCATTTATTGCCATTACTGCTCAACAAATGAAGAACCAATGCATTACTTCTGCCCAGTTGGTGCATCCTCATGGTGTTGTTATCAAAAGGCGAAATCCTCAGAAAATACATCATAAAAACATAACAGTATTGTGCCAACCTGTGTTATGGATGCAGCAAAACCAATATTTGTAGAATTATCCTCACCTAAGTTATTGAAAAAATGTTTAGGGGGAAAGACTCAGAATTCAAATGAGTCTTTCAACTCGACGGTTTGGAAATACTGCCCTCAAACATCCGGATCTTCAAAGAGAATAGTGGATGTTGCAGGGAATGAGGCAGTAGTATAATGTATAATGATGAAATGGCTGGTTATTTGGATATTATGAAACATCTGGGTTGTAAATTAGGGTATTTTTCTGTCACTTAAGCTTTTCAGTCCGATAATGCTCGAATAAAAGTAGCCGAAATGAAGTCTTGGTCTTCAACATTAGATGCTCGTAGAGAATGCGAAAAAAAGCCATGCATCAGCATTTTGTTGAAATAAAAGGAGTGACATATGAGGCGGGTGCATTTTAAATAATTGTATTTGTTGTATAAAATTACAGTGCATTGTTTAAACGTGATTTTCTCAGTTCCCCTTTTTCACACTTTCCCGCAAGATTAAAAAATAAGTTTTGATTGTAGAGTTCTAAAATTTTATATAGGTATTGTACTTGTTATTTTTTATTCTGTGAATCTCACATTTATTAATGGAATGAATAGATTTTATTTTATAGCATGATAGATGGAAAAAAAATTACTTATTATAAATTTATGATTTTTAAATTTTTTTAAGTGGGATAGAAATTTAAAATTTGAAATTTACAGAATAAAGGCATTGTTTAGCTTTAATTTGGTACATAAATGAAGATTCTACTGTACATCTTTCAAAAGTTATCTTGCGGGTAACAGAAGGTAAGTTTTTTTTAAAAAAAATTGTGTGCATATTTTGTGTTGTTAAAACATTTTTATCAATTTAAGAGCAAAAATTGGCCAAGTATTTTAAACTTTGAACGTTTTTGTACAGATTGTAAAAAAAACCCCATAGGAATATGGAAAAATCATTGATTTATGTTGAATCGAAAAAGTATGTCGAAATGTACAATGTTTGGTTTCGAAAGGTACTATGTCCCTTTAAGCGACATTAAAGGGAGTAGGAAACCTCTATACCGACAATGTTAAATTGGCTGTTATTGATGTACCTTTTCCCAAAATCTGCTATATGTACATGTTTGAAATGTTTCATACAATTAAATCACATCTTTCTCATTATACTGAAATGAGCCTTTAGCTAATTTTGAATTTTTTCATAATTTATAAAATATTTTATCAAACATAGGGAAATTTTTTTTGACCTATTTTTCCCATAAAAAAAATTTGCAAAAAATAAATTTTTGAGTTTTTTGCAAAAAGCTCATTTCAGTATATATTAAACATCATTATAGGTATATCATAAAAAAATTACATATCTGTGAACAGTAGTTTCTAAGAAAGGTTACATCGCAAATCAAAATTTATATTTTGAGATAAATTGGTTTTAATATAGACAGTGAGACTTCTAATCGGTTAGGAAATAAAAAAAATAAAAGGATACATGTTTTGGTTTATATCAGATGTTCAACGTTTAAGCAAAAACGAAGTACTTAGGTTATATTTTTCGCCATTCAAATGGGCGTGGCCCAGTTCAAGGATTATTTAAAAATAGGTTTTAAGGGTTTCTAATTACCCAGACTTTTCCAGTGTACGGTCTACTTCTAATTTTTTCAGATGTTGCGGTCCACCCCGTGTTAGTGGTGCACACAAGAGTGGGGGAGCCCTTGTTTTTTTCCGATTCACTATAATCCCATGTATATAGTACGTAAAAATGTAATTAAGTAAAGGGTGTTTTTTGAGAGGTATAGAACTTTAAATTGCAATAAAACAACGATGTATTATTCGATTGACATGAATTTCTTTTTATTCGAAAGATAATCTTGTCGCATTACATTTTCAATAGGATTTCTGGCATATGACTGCCACGGCTGGCTCGGATGTAGTCCAATCTGGACGTCCAATTTTCGATGACTTTTTCCAACATTTGTGGCCGTATATCGGCAATAACACGGCGAATGTTGTCTTCCAAATGGTCAAGCGATTGTGGCTTATCCGCATAGACCAATGACTTTACATAGCCTCACAGAAAATAGTCTAGCGGTGTTAAATCACAAGACCTTGGAGGCCAATTCACTGGTCCAAAACGAGAAATTAGGTGGTCACCAAACGTGTCTTTCAATAAATCGATTGTGGCACGAGCTGTGTGACATGTTGCGCCGTCTTGTTGGAACCACAGCTCCTGGACATCATGATTGTTCAATTCAGGAATGAAAAAGTTAGTAATCATGGCTCTATACCGATCACCATTGACTGTAACGTTGTGGCCTTCATCGTTTTTGAAGAAGTACGGACCAATGATTCCACCAGCCCATAAAGCGCACCAAACAGTCAGTTTTTCTGGATGTAACGGTGTTACGACGTACACTTGTGGATTAACTTCACTCAAATGCGGCAGTTTTGTTTGTTGACGTAGCCATTCAACCAGAAGTGCGCTTCATCGCTAAAAAAAATTCGCTTATGAAAATCGGGAACAACGGCAATCTCGTTTTGGGCCCATTCGACGAATCTACGCCTTGCTTGATGATCGTTTTGATGAATTGCCAAACCAAACTGAGAATAAATCACTTGACAGCTGTTAAATCGGTCGCCATCTTGGAAAGTAATGTCAACTTATACTTCTATACCTGGAAAAAAACACTCTTTAGTACGTAAAATGTAATTAAGTATTTGTCAATAGTAATTTTTTTTATTAATGTTAATTATTTATTCAGTAATTTATTTTTTGCTGTTTTTTTTTGTTCTCGATAATCGACAAAATCAAAAATATATGTTTGTCTGCGAATTGGGGCATTTTTCGAGTATGGTAGACCTTGGAACTTCGCCCCCTTCTTGAAAATTTTTGTGTGCACCATTGCCCAAAGTTGTAGGTGTGGTGAGATAAGGAAAAGGTTACTATTATAACTTAATAAAATAAATACGGAATACAAATACTTACCTACAGAACTAAAAAAAAAAAACAACACTTTTAAAACCGCCTCTAAAGCAAAACGCAAGATCCAACTTAATAATAATAATAGCCACAAATATAATTACATCAAATGATACATTCATTATGAAACTTACATTAAAAAATTAAACATTTCCATCTAATGTTACTTTTCGTAGCGACAGTCGGTAGAAGATTTAGTCTGCATACTTTCAGCCAATCTTGAGTTTTCCGTATATAATATTAACTCCTGAAATCTGCAGGTGGTCACCCCAAAATGTCTTGGCGGTCCATCGGTCGATCGCGATTGACGTAATGCCCCCTCTCCCGGCCCTTGAGGTTAATGTAAGGTATTTTTAGAAAATTTAAAATCTAATACAATTTAAAAATGTAAAAATCTCAAAAAAAAAAAAAAAAAAAAAAAAAAGAAAAGACTTTAGCTTTCCAGCACCTCTTAATGGTTTGAATAGGTGGTAAAACCTCCCAGTAAATTATTTATAGATCTTTCCACATACTAAGCATCAACTTAAAGGGAGGAAGCTTTGATTTCAACGTCACTGTGTTAAAAATACCTACACGCAGTCTATTAACAATTAATGTTATGGTGCACAAGCACTTCTCATTCCTTATTGCAATTCATTTCAAGATTGAATCGTTTTTGTTTTCTACAGCAAGGGAACATATGTAATGATTCGTTGATCCGGTTGATCTGCCGTTAACTGATGTGAAACCAAACAATCTAACCTTCTGCTAAAAGTCAAAGCTTTCTGCAGTCAATCGACTGTTTTCTGGTGAATTATGAAAGCTACGGCAAAGTAACTTTTTCTGGTTCAGTAGGATTCGAGATATTTCATATAACTTGATCAAGAAACTCTTTTCCAAAAAGTAAAGGTGGTTCACAAATTATCTGATCTTGACAGTTTCTAGTTATAGTATACATAATTTTTAATTATGTACAAACAAAACTAGTACATATTATTTTTAATCATGTATAAGCAAAACTAAAACATATCATTTTTAATAAATAATAAAAGACCCTCAATTTTTTTTAAAAAATAATAAGCTTTGTGTGAACTCTCTCGAATTTTAATAGTGAATTCAGACACGTTATATTTATCATTCAATTCTGATTTTTTTTTTATTGTTTTGGATTTTAATAAGGAATACAAGTAAAAATATTTACAAATTCATATATACTGACTTCAGTGAAAAATTTGAAATTTTTTGGACTGATTGAATTATATATTTTTCTTTAAAGCAATGCTTTTCAAACTTTCACTATTTGCCATCCATCATAATTTTCATCGCTCCCCTCCTCCACACAATAACAATATATTGAATCAACACTAAGGATACAACACGGAATCAACCTTTCAAGTAACACTAGCGTATATAAACATATCGCTCAGTCAAAGCGTTAATTGCCTCGGACGAATACACTGGTGTGCAAAAATTAAGGACGAGACGGTTTTTTCAATATAACTTTGTACAAAAAGCTTTCCAAATCAACACATTTAATACCGTAAGATCCCCAATACGTAAGGACATGTGTAATATGTAAGCAACACTTACTAAAAGAGAAATCAGAGGGATAAAAAGAAGCTTAATTGAAAAAGTAGCATGGAGCGCAATGCGACTGAAGGCCGAAACATCCCTATTATGGGTGTCCAGCAAGAAACATCCGGTCTTTAGTAGGGGATATGATCTCCCCTGACTGCTAGGCAGGTTTCACAGCGTCTGCCCTTGCTGAGAATGAGGGTGTCAATGAGTTGTTGTGGCATTGCTGCCCATTCGTCTTGCAGCGCCAATCGAAGCTTCCGAATCGTTACTGGTGGTAAGGTACGAGCTGCCAAGCGTCTGCCCAGAAAATCCCATACATGCTCGATGGGATTGAGATCCGGAGATCGTGCCGGCCAATCCATACGTTCAATATCCTCACTCTCTAAGAGCTGTTTGGCAGCTACTGTGCAATGACATGGTGCATTGTCGTCCATGAAAAGGGACTGCAGACCCATAGCGCCTCTAAAAAGACGCATATATGGAAGAAGAATCTCGTTACAATAACGGATCCCGTTGACTGAACCTGCGTCGAAGATGTGAAGGTCTGTACGACTACCAATAATGATGCCTCCCCAAACGAGAACACCGCGACCTCCATACCTGTCCCTTTCAATGATGTTCGAGGGATGATTGCGGCTTCCCGCTCTCTCCAGATGAGTATGCGATGAGAATCGCTACTCAAACTGAATCTGTTCTCATCTGTAAAGAGTACTCGTCCCCATTCATTGTCTCGCCAATTCCGGTGTTCCCGGCACCACAGAGAACGCCTTCTCCGATGGGCAGGCGTTAAAGGTACACACCGTACAGGGCGTCGTGCAAACAGACCACCACCGTGCAGTCTTCTGGCCACGGTAAAACGCGATATCAGTCGTCCAGTCGCCTGTGTCGTGTGTCTAGCGATTTCTCCCGCTGTCTGCCGCCTGTTTCTTCTAGCCTGTAAGACAATGTACCAGTCATCTGCGGGTGTGGTTCCTCGTGGACGACCACTACTGAACCCCGGATAGCTGTTCCTGTAGTTTGAAATTGTCTCCAAAGTCGTGAAACGATGCTGTGAGCAATTACGAACTCTGCAGCCACACTTGTCACACTGCGGCCTTCCTCCAACTTCCCAAGGATTCGACCTCGGGTAAAAGCATCCAGATGTCGTCTAACAGATTGATTTTCGCCATTTCTCGCTGAGGCAGCAATTCGGTGTGATTTTAACTGCTATACGGCGTGCAATCTCTTTGCCAGAAATACTGATCTTACACCGACAACATGCTTTATACTACTCAGACACTCCCCCATTACGTCTACCTGCATATCTGCGCATGTGCTGCCGTACATCACCTTACTTAATCTCCTGATTGGTCTTTCTGTCCGCTCTGCCTCTTCGTTCAGCTGATATGCTAATTTTTCGACTCAGTCCTTAATTTTTGCACACCAGTGTATATAAGTTTTTCGAAGTTTTAAGTTTGAATCTTTTTTATGCACTGTTATCCATAAAATTACTCCGAAGGCTTTGGAATACAATAAAACGACCTTGAAAGTGCTTGCGAAGGATATATATATATATATATATATATATATATATATATATATATATATATATATATATATATATATATATATATATATATAATTTAGATTATAAATTAAATTCCTTATCTAGCACTTAACTCATCTTTTTTATTTCATCTTCAAGTATCAAACTAATCACCCATTTATATCTTCCAAACATATGGCCTAGCCAATAAATATGTCTAATTCTAGATCATTAGATATAATAGCCCTATATGTCAGCATTAACTTTCAAGTACAATCATAAAAGCCGCGATACTTACCGCATCCGTGTTTTAAGTGCTAACCCACTTAGTTTTCATGGTGGCGTTCTTTTTTCCTCTCTTCTCTCAGCGTCAGAACTTGTATAGATTTCATCAAATAAAGATCCTTTTTAAAACTAAGTCTGATTCTGGCTGAAAAAACATATCATATATATATATTTCAGAGGATTTCCTTATTTATATATTTCTCTTCTTTCTCCTCCCCTCCCCCACACTACGCTTACGTGGAAAACCGTGGTATTGGGGAGCCAATCGCATAACTTTTAATCAGCCGTTAAGGGATTAATTATAAACCGTACAAATTTCCAAGATAAATATTGATTTTTGAATATAATTTTTTATATAACAAGCTCATGGAATCACTGGTAACTATTAAACTTCTTCGTAACTTACTATTGTTAAACTAATTATGAAATACATTGTGTAGTACTGATACATTTATAAATGTAGTATATCGGTGTAAATGTGTATTTTATTTTTTAAAATGTCAGAATGTATTTTGTTTGTTTACTTTCCATAAATTAATAATTTTCATAAATTGTCTTTTATTTTTGAATTTTCAATAAGCTCGACCCCCCCCTCCTAGAGTTATCACGGCCCCTGGGGAGAGCCCCCACCGTTTGAGAAACAATGCCTTAACGCTAATAAAATAATCACAAAGCCCAAATTTTTCCAAGAAGACATTTTATTCCAATCAGCTTCTAAATTTATCTATGTATGTGAGGAGACTCAAAAGGAAAGAAATCTTCCCTAATTAGAGTGGCATTGAAACAATTCCTAACGATTTCTTTTTACTCTTTTCACCAGACTCCTTTAAAAGTTTAAAAGACAAGCATTTAAAAATTGGCTTTTAGCGAGTCAACGTAAAACTTTGGAACTTAAATTTTACGAAAGAGGAAAAATTGAATAGTTGCTCATGAGATTTTTCTGATGTCACCTCTTGTTGGTGTAATTCATATTGTTAAATCACTTGTCTTTTTTTAAAGGGGATCCATTACTTTATCATTAAAATATCACATTTAATAACAGTTTTTAAAGAGTCTTTTACGAGTTTCACTAAATAGTTATGAATAAATTTAATCAACTACCCGAAGAAATAAAGTAACTAAATGAAGAAACTTGGTTTCCTGATAAATATATGGTACTAATAAAAAAAATTAGTTCTCTTTTTCTTAAGACTAAAAGATCAAGACTCATTACACATATATCTCGGAACATGAAGAGTTTCGATTGTTTATATCAGGGATTCCTAAAGTGGTCTATAACGATCTACAACGGGTACATGTAAGTGAAAAAACAATTAAGGGGTTGTGAAGTCATTATGTAGTTGAATTAAAATATTACTTCCATTCCCGATTTATTGTTTATTACTATTTTTTTGAAACCACACAATTCTATTTACAATTATACATGATATTGAATCTTAGAAAAAACTACAGGCATCTTCTTCACCATTTGCATGCACGGACCACATTTTTTCTTCTCCACCGTCCTTCCTGCTCAATGGCAAAACTAGTTCCATGGCAGCGTCCTCTTTCTAATCTAAACTCTCAACTGCACTACGTGCCAAGCCTCCAGTCAAGCTTTTACAGACTTATTAATTCCTCCCATCCTGGAGAAAACTTTTCGCGATAGCAGAGGGAAAAGTTTTTCTGGTACCTGTAAAATACCTGACAAAGGTTCAGAGTTCATGCCAAATCAGAGAGTTGAGAATTATTCATTAAAATCTTTTTCTTTACTAAAATACTATGTTAAAAACGAAAAACACATTTTTTTTTAAATCCGTAATTTTAAACCATTTTTTTTTCAATTTTTGTGCAAAATTTGGATAATACTATTCTACAAACGAAAAAATATTTTCTTGTGATTATATTAAAAAATGGCGAAGTTTTTAAAAGTTTTATTAAAAATTTAAGTATTTTTTGAAAAAATCGTAAAAAAAAAGTTTTAAGCATTTTATTTTTTAAATGACTGATTTTAAAATAAAAAAAAGCTTGAGATTTTTTAGTGCATAATGTCAATTCAATAACACGAAAAAAAATTCACACGGAATGATTTAGAAATCATTTTCATGAAAACGCATCAATTTTTAATCATTTTAGAAAAAAATTGTAAAAATGAAAATATCATTATTTTGTAAAAAAAATAATAATACCGCATCGTCGCTAAATAAATGATCTTCCCGATTAGGTAATTATTTTTTGTCTCAGTTTGATAGAAAGAATAAGATGGTTTTTGAAAATAGGTCGAAAAAAATCGGAACTTCTTTAAGCTCAATCCCATAAGCTGCTCGGCAGAATAAAAAGTTAACAGGAGGTAAAAGATTTTCAATTAATATCTTTTTAACTAATTGCGATATCGGAATATACATCATCAAAACATGTATTGTCATCTAAACTAAACGTATAACAAAATTTCAGTTCAATCGGTTAAAGACATCAGCTTCCAAACTGAGTTGCAAGATTCCACCCGATAAAATTACTTTAATTAATATCTACACTATTAAAATTCGAAGGTAAACAAACGTATGCGACGCAGAAACTCGTCAAATGTGCCAAAAGATTGGGAATGATCCGAGGAATCCGTTTTGACCATTTATTCTGAAAATGCAATTAGTTAAAAAGATATTAATTAAAAACCTTACAACGCATAATTATTGCCATTTTTTCACGCCAGGTGGCCAAGTTACAATTTTCTGACCTTTTTTTTTTATCCCAGACGTTTTTAAAACACGATCTATTTTTTTTATGAGACTCAGATAAAAAAACAATTACAGAATCGGAAAGATCATTTACTTCGCCACGATACGGTATAATTTATTTTACAAAATGATGATATTTTCCATTTTTTACGATTTTTTCTAAAATGAGTCAAAATCGTTACGTTTTTGTAAAAATGATTTCTAAATCTTCCGATTGCATTTTCTTTCATGTTAATGAAAGGATATTGTACACTAATAAAATTCCTGTTTTTCACTTTTAGAATCAGTCATTTAAAAAATAAAATGTCAAACACTTTTTCTTTTTACGATTTTTCAAAAATATTCAAAATTTTATTTAAATACTTAATAATTTATTTCTTTATAAAAATAACCTAATGAAACTTTGTTCCCCGTGTGTAGAACGATATTATCAGTAATCTGTACAAAGATTCAAAAAATTGCTTTAAAGTTACAGTTTAAAAAACATTGTGTTTTGTGTTTTTTTCCCTTTTGTCGAGAATTATTTAAGTATTATTTTTGTTAAATTTTTTGTTTAAAAATTACCGCTGTTTGCAATCGATATATTAAGTTTGAAGGCATTAACTTAAAAATGAAGTCCAAAAAAAATTTAAACATTTAACAAATAACTCAATGCGAAATTGAATATCTCTTCCTTTTATTTCAGCGGTCTTTTGTTTCTTTTTTTCGAAGATTTCGTGGATCGGTCGCTTAGAGCGCTGGATTAATAACTTTTGTACCCGGGTTCGAAAAAACATCATCGCTTAATTTTTATGATTTTTTTTTAAAAAACACTCAAAATTTTATTCACGCATTTAATAACTTCACCAGAAATTTTGTAATTCGAAAGATAATTTATTTCGTCACGATACAGTTTTTTTTTTTTTTGCAAAACAATACTTTACATATTTTATGATTTTTCTAAGCTGAATCAATTTCTTTGCGTTTATATAAAAATGATTTTTAAAAAACTCATAATTTAATCTTTTACAGTTAGTGATTTAAAAAATAAAAAAGTAAAACTTTTTTGTAACGAATTTTTTTGTGCAATAATTTATTACTTTTTGTGTCATTAGAAGGCTGCACGTGTCAAGATACTTAAGAATCAGTGAATGTTCACTTTCTCGAGAGCTCTGACTGCGAGAAAGGGAATTGCCATGACAATATGTTATGCATTTAAAAATCCTCGTGCAACGCCGGTGTGTGTGGGGGGAACCAAACCTGCCTGACAAAGAAAAGAAGCAAAAAAATTTCGAAACAGGGAATTTTAAGTTATACACTCGGCAGAAGCCCGAGTAACAACGGTATAAGCGGAGGAGGGGGAGGGAGTGGAAGTCATTTTGAAAAAGATTATTAGAAGTGTGTTTATTTTGTGAAGGAAAGGGAAAATTTATAAAAGTAGAGAAAGCCCGTGCAACGCCAAGCCATGCAGCTAGTCTTTGTAACTACTTACGATATAGGAATATAATTGGTCAAAACATGCATAATCATTCAAACTAAACGTGTATACCAAACTTCAGCTCAATCGGTTGAATACATCAGCTTCAAAATTGAATTCAAAGATTCCACCCGAACAAATTACTTTAATTAATATCTTTTTAATTAAGTGCGATATTGGAATATAAATGGTCCAAACATGCATTGTCATCCAAACTAAACGTGTTTATTAAATTTCAGCTCAATCGGTTGAAGTCATCAGCTTCAAAATAGAGTTGCAAGATTCCACCCGAACAAATTACTTGATCTAATAACCTTTTAACTCAGTGCGATATCGAAGTAAAAATGGTCTAAACATGCATTGTCATCCAAACTAAACTTGTATATAAAATTTCAGCTCAATCGGTTGAAGTCATCAGCTGCAAAATGGAGTTGCAAGATTCCACCCGAACAAATTAACTTAATTAATATCTTTTTAACTAATTGCGATATCGGTATATAATTGGTGAAAACATGCATTGTCATCGAAACTAAACGAGTATACAGAATTTCAGCTCAATCGGATGAAGATATCAGCTTCAAAATTGAGTTGCAAGATTCCACCCGAACATTTTACATTGCAAATTAAATAAAAGCTTGTAAAATGTAATATACTTTTTTTTGTACGTATACAGAGTGCAAGTATTGTAAAATATCTCGTTGTACAAAACAAACGAATTTCAAACATATTTTACACGAAAAAATAGTAAATGGAGGTGCAGGGTATTGATCCCCGTACCTCTCAAATGCTAATCAAGCGCTCTACCATCTGAGCTACGCTTCCAGTAGACTTGTAAACATGCTCGCCTTAACACCTGAACAAGATCGTTTCCGTATATAGGTCAATTAAAAGTGTTACGGGAAAACTAGAATCGAGTAAATATATATAATAGGATATTTGAAAGTAAATAGAAATAGCTTGATAGATCTGCCTATCTTAGTGTTCCCTCTAGAACAGTAAAAATATAACATACTTTGTACGTATGCTGAGTGGAAGTATTGTAAAATATCACGTTGTACAAATCACAAACAAATTTCAAAAATATTTTACACGAAAAAAAAATAATTGAAGGCCCGGGGTATCGATGATTCCCGTAATTCTCTTATGCTATGTGAGTGCTTTATCATCTGAGCTACGCCCATCTTTGTTATTTTAAACATGATCATCTTAACACCTGAATTGGATCGTTACAGTAACTAGGTTGATATCGGAATATAAATCGTCAAAACATGCATTGTCATCGAAACTAAACGTGTATACCAAATTTCAGCGCAATCGGTTGAAGACATCAGCTTCAAAATTGAGTTGCCAGATTCCACCAGAACAAATATTACTTTAATTAATATCTTTTTAACTAATAGATATATTAGAATATAAATGGTCAAAAAACATGCATTGTCATCCAAACTAAACGTGTATACAAAATTTCAGCTCAACCGGTTGAAGACATCAGTTTCAAAATTGAGTTGCAAGATTCCACCAGAACAAATTACTTTAATTAATATCTTTTTAACTAATAGAGATATTGGAATATAAATGGTCAAAAACATGCATTGTCATCCAAACTAAACGTTTATACAAAATTTCAGCTCAATCGGTTGAAGACATCAGCTTCAAAATTGAGTTGCAAGATTCCACCAGAACATTTCACATTGCAAGTTAAATAAAAGCTTGTAAAAAGAAACATGCTATTATATTTTCATAATGGGGGTATATATTATATGTGTTAATATTTACGTGAGAAGTAATACGTGTTAAGGAACTTGGCACCTTAAAATGACCTAAATGTCCTTTTTGTATTTTTATTTAGATACATTCTTTGCATTATTATCTTTCGATTCATGTATACCTTTACTATGCCTGAAAAATAGAAGTTTGGAAAAGCTTCAATTAAAAAAATGTAAGCAAATAAATTATGTAATTCGACCACGCTCCTTTTTTAGAAAAAAATAAGCTTGTTGATAATTAAAAGCTCTTTTAAAAAGTGAAATTATAACTAAAATAAAAGAAGTGTTGCAAATATAACGAAGGATATCTTTAATTATTACTTTAATACAATTTTCTTTTCTTTTGAGATGTGTGCATGCAAAATTTTTTACTTATGGCATTTTGTGTTAATAATTTTATAATTTCATTTCATATTTATCATAAGTTTGTCATAAAAATATATTTCAATATTGTAAGAAACAAAAAACTTTAAAATTCCTGTTATGACAAAAAAAAAATTCTTACGCAATTAATACTGTCTAAAAAGGATAATATATAAATTATATGGGTTGAAATAATGCGAAAATGCTAATATTTTCAAGAAAAATATGTAGTTGATATTTTAAAGCAATTTTTTTTTAAATTTAGCTTATAATAATTATTTTTTTAGAATTATAAACTTTAAAATGGTTTTTCTCTGTTTGAGTTTTTCCGCATTTAAAATGCTTCTTCCACAATTATTTACCAATCACTTCCACTATTTGTATGTTATATATAATGCATGTAACAAAATTAGGGATGAATTTTGCTGTCAACTTGATACTTTTTTTAAAAAAATTAAAATGTAGGAGTTTTTTGCTTTTTTGTTGAATTTTAGCACACATATAAACATTTTAGTTGTTTTCTCTAAAACAAATTAGGTTATTGTAAAATCGATCCCTAAAGTTGTTTAAAATATCCTTAAGAATATTGCAAAAAAATTCCAGATAAAAAATATACAATTGCAAAAGAAGTAAAATTTTAAAATTTTCTAAATTTTCTTAAAAAAATTAAAATTTTTAAAATTTTGTAAATAATATTTGAAAAATTTCATCTGTTATCATTCTCTTGAACAGAAACATTATATGAAATGCTAAAATATAATTTTTAAATACAAAAATTGTTCAAAAGCTGCCAGGTCCCCGATTGGATTAAAAAATGTTTTCTTCACCGTATTAAAAAATAAACATAATTATTATTTTTATTATTTCTTAAAGGAACAAACAGCATCATAAACACCAAGTGAAAGTGTTTCAATCTGTACAAATGTTGCTTTGGGAACACGTGACCAAACGACATTATGAAAACTTTCATTCGGGTTTTGTGTTTTTCCATGCAAACATTTTTTCAACAGATCAGGATGGGAAAGATCTCTAAATATAGGACGCATTGCTTCAACAACAGCGACCGGAAGACTGTTTTTATGTTTGTAAGACTTACCTGATGCTTCAGCCTTTTTAAATCCACACCATGAATCTTCCCCGATGGGACAAAAACCATGTTGAGGATATTCATCAGTTGATAACTTATGCAGAAAAATGACCCAGATAGCTTGCCGCATATTCTGAACACTGCTGTGATTTCTCCGAATAGCTGATCCATAGTATGACTGCAAGTTATCAATTTCATGTTCAGTCAAACGATTTTTCCCACTTAAACACTTACCATCTGACAAGATTTGCCCTTTCAATTGAGCTTTTAATCGGCGTAATCTTGTTCCCATGCGCTTCATTACATGGCCAATACACTCCAATTTTTCAATTGGATATTCATTTCCATAAATGTCTTTCTTTTTTACCGCATCAAATGCTTTGCAATCCCCATCTCCTAAGTACGTAATATATCGGGCATTATGTAAAGATAATGACCGTTGAAAAATTTTAGACGCACCTTGGATTTCCATCGCTCCACTAGATCCAACGTAGTTCCTTTTACAATCCTTTTCATGAAAAGGCAAGTTTTTACAAGAGGAATATTTCGAAAGAATATCAACAACTATCACCTTACCTGTATCAATGCTGGTCACAGTAACTACACCATTCAAGGATGTGTAACCACGCTTCTGCCATGTCCCATCTACAGCTACTGCTATATTTTTGTTACCTTCATTTTCACAAATAGCTTCCTTCGCAGCATTTTGAATTGAATCCTCATAAACAAGTTTAGCAACATTTAAAATTCGCTTACCGTAAGGAGAAAACCTTGTAGGTGGTTGCGGAAGATTCATTACACTGCAGAACATTCTCCCTGCTTCTGCACCTTTTCCAATTGAACGCATAGCATACACAAACCTGGTATTTATTGTAGCAATTTGTGTTCCTTCATGAAAATTTGAAGAAGAGAATTCTACACGATATGGACAAGCAAAACATTTCAGGACAAACGTAATAGCCAGTCCAGATTTACCTTTTAAAAAACTTGCATGTCTAAACCACTGTTGCACATTTTACAGTGAACTTCATTCTTGAAAACAAAAGCAAGAATATTCAAATTCATGATTGCATTTAAAATACCTACGCTATCACCAAAAGAAGAAAAACTCTCATTTAAATAGGGAATTTTCTTTTCTTTTGCACATGACTGCTTTGAATCATGTGCATGTTCAGCTTGAGCATTTAATTTAGAATCAGTGGTACTTACTTTGCTATTAATAGTATTCTTACGTGGATAATACTTACCTTTGCGTTTCTTGAAAACTTTTTGCAATCTTGGCATTTCAAAATTTCAGAAATTTTAAGTATCGATAAACGACAAGTGCTTAAACACAACGTGTTCGAAAGCGCCAAAAATAGGTAAACAACCTTAACAGTTACACTTGCAGTTATTCTACAGTTAATTTCGTGGGAATAAATAAAACAGATAATGGCTTTGCAAGAGCATCCCAGTTTTAAAAGGCCAATGTTTACATTTCTATCTGTCAAAGTAGGCGTGGCAAATCAGTTGATTATTTTTTAAAAAACATTTTAAAATACTTCTAATTCAAAAATTGACTAGTATGTTATATCATTGGAAAGGGCTTAATTTGGAGATTTGAGAAATCTCAAAATCTCAAAATCGATTTCTGGAAGGTGTTTACCATACCGACTGTCCTTAAAGAAGGATTGAGTACTAACACGGAGATTTTTAATCGAAGGTACAAAATTAGAGTCACAATTAAAAGTTTCAGTGAGCTAAAGTAGAAATATTTCAGGAAAATTCTGCAGGAAAAATCTGATAGTCCGTATGCTTATGAATGAAAATTATCAAATGAGGTATCTTTCGCATTTAAAAGTTTTATCACGTGCTTTGAGGTATTCTACCGGGATTTTCTAAATTTTAAATTAGATAAAGTTCCCTTTTAATAATTTTTGGTTGTGGTTTTCGCCCGATTCTCCAATCGTGTTAGAGTGAATACGCGTTATATTCAGTCATGTTCTCAATTCTCGAAATGTCGTACTTAACGGAGACTATCTGCATAGGTTTATTAGTAAAAAGAAAGAAGCAACTTAAACTAGATAAGTGGTAACGCCCGTTTTAGGAAATTTATTTACTGAAATAATCGATTTGAAATACAGGGTGTTTGTCTACAAATAAGTTAGGCAAAAAGAATGATTTATTGCATGTAATTTACAGAAACAAAATTAAAGGACATATTGTTGTAAGTAGGGATTGCAATATCGGTCCAAAAGTTCAATATCGGTATTCCGTTTTTTTTAGATCTTAATACCGTGATACCGTTTTTAATACCGGTAGTAGAAATTTTAGAAAAAGAAAGAAAACTCAGGGGTTTCTTTGTTTTATTTGCCAGTTTTATTAGAGAGTGTGAATATAATTTGTAACTTTATATATATATATATATATATATATATATATATATATATATATATATATATATATATATATATATATATAAATTATAAGATTATATATAGAATCACAAAAAAGTAAAGGAACATCTTATTTAAATCACAAGAAAGTGTAAACATCCAAGTATTTATCTGTAAATCCCTCATCTTCAAATAAATCGATTTCTCGTCTTATGGTTTTGGATATATCTGATTTCCGTATTGTACACTTTGGTTTGTTGAAATTTTTTAGTTATTACTAAACCTAATTTTTGTTCAAGAGACAATTCATTTTCACTATCGATATTAGTGTCATCATCATCTTCGATGTACAGAATTCTTCTGAATATGGATAGGATTGTATGTAAACAATTTTAAGAAAAATTACTATAAACTAAACAAATTTGAATTGGTTAGTCTCTTTTCTTCTTTTTCATTCTTCTGTGCGATTAGTTATAGTTATTCACTATTATGGGTTATTATTTATGAGTATATACGATACGAGGGTTATTTTTTAAGTAAAGTCCGTTGGCGCTTATACGCCGCAACGAGTCTCTGCGTCACTAACCAACAACCTTTACGAACACACTCGCGCCATTTTCAGCTCTGTAGCTGTCGTGTAAGCTTCGCAGAGCGTCTTTAAAATGTTTAAGGGGAGTGAATCTTTCGCCGAGTGTTAGATAAAATCTGTTATCCGTTTTTTAACTACGAGAAACATGTCGGCTGCAGACATTCATCACCAGATGACAGAAGTTTATAACACTGAATTAGTGGGTGATAGCAAAGTTCGAAAATGGGTCTGGAAGTTTAAAGAAGGGCAAACAAACGTCCATGACGAAGAACAATCAGGCCGATCCTCTGTAATCACTGATGATTTGATACAAAAAGTTGAAACAAAAATTTGTGAGAATAGGAGATTTACGATAACCACTCTTTCATTGGAATTTCCCGATGTTTCTATCACGGTGGTGTACAAAATTGTAAATAAAGACCTCAACTTTAAGAAAATGTGTTCTCGGTCGGTACCTAGACTCCTCAAAACTGAAGACAAATACAAGAGGCTTGCCAGTTCATTGAACTTTTTGATTCGTTAGGAGGAAGAAGGCGATGACATGCTGAGTCAAATCGTTACTGGAGGTGAAACATATCCTATATCACCCCGGAATCAAAACAACTGTCGATGGAATAGAGAGATACACATCCTCCCCCGACAAGGTCACATCCAAACAAACGCTGTCAAAGCGCAAGAATATGGCAACAGTGTCCTGGACCGGCGTGGTGCTTTGCTGGTGGACTTTATGCCACAAGCAAAAACTATTTGCTTAGGTGATTACTGAGCAACTATATGGAAGCTCCGAAAAACATTGCAAAAAAAAAATGGCGTGGCATGCTTTCAAAAGGTGTTTTGCTCCTCCACAATAACGCAAAACCGCTCACTTCTCCAACGAATCGGGACTTAATCGAATCTTTTGGCTTAGTGGTTTTGGACCATGCACCATACAGCCTCGACCTTGATCCCAACGATTTCCACTTTTCCGGTACCTCAAACACAGTCTTGGCTGGAAGCGCTTCAGTGACAACGAAGAAGTGAAAGCGGCAGTGAACTCTTGGCTGTCCGACCTGGTGGCAGACTTCTTTGAAGAAGGTTTTCAAAACTTAGTTCTAAGGTATGACAAGTGCCTTTATAAAACTCGGCAACTATGTAGAAAAATAGGCAAAAATATGGACAATCCTAAAATAAAGATTTTATGAAACAAAATATTGTCATCATTTTTTTAAAAACAAACGGACCTTACTTAAAAAACAACCCTCGTATATAATGAATTTGAAAAACTATTTTGAAACTTAAAGTATGATATACAAATGTAATGTGAATAACCAACTCACCAATCTAAAAAATACCGAAATATTTCACACTTTCTTCAAAACTACAACCTTGTTTTCACAGATACGAATATCAGATGATGAATCCTGCGCGTGTGCAGTATTGCTCTGAACTGTTATAGGTTAGTCCCGCCTTCTTGGATGATTCACACGTTTTATCACTTCTCTTGATTGTATGATGCAGCTTTATATTCACTGTCTAGTTAATTCCACCCGTTCGGGAGACATAAAATTAAAAGGTATGCTATTTTGCTATGCTGGTGATCCCTGAACATATAGTAGAGACAATTTCAAAAATTTCATGCAAATACCGAAAAACCGGAATTAAGACTTGTGTTAATTAAACGGTATTACAAAATGGGCCGTGGGTAGCCTAGTGGTTAGAGCATCGGACTCTAGATCGGAAGGCCTGGGTTCGATGCCCGATGCCACCAAATGTCCTCCGAGTACACGCGGAGTACGTGCTCGTTAAATCAGTGGGTCCATTGTCTAGTGGGCTGAGTCTCGAGCGCAGGGACTGGAGAATATTTACCTCCCCCTCAGATTCCACGCAGTTATTGTGGAGGTGGAGATAGTTGGTGTCGCCATCTATCGTCCCTTCGGGAAATTTCGCCAAGCTAAATCATACTGTCACCTGTATGGTGCTCAAGGCCTACGTCAATGACAGGTGTACCCCATGCCACGATGAATTTCGTGGGCCTCGATGAGACTACGTCGGACAGGTGGCATTAGAAACAACAACAAAATTGCACAAATGGCTAAAAATACCGGTATTCGGTATCCCGATATTGCAACCCCTAGTTGTAAGATAAAGAAATAGTCCAAATTTATCATTATTACCAATGTTCAGTCCCATTTCCTTTTGTTACTCTGTAAATGTCCCATCTGTTAATCATTTCCTGTTACAGATTTGTCAAGGCGTTTCCATCGATCAAATTAATTACAATGCAGATTCTTGATTTTAATTCAGGAATGGATGCAGGAAATGGAGAAGTGTACACTTCCTTCTCTACAATACCCCATACACTGAAATCTAGCGGTGAAAGATCTGTTTATCGTGGTGGCTAGTGGATATTACCTCCACGACCAATCCAAACGTGTATCTCACAATGGAGGTGAGATGTAAAGTCATTGTGGTAATGACAAGGCGTGCCGTTCTGCTTGTTTCTAACTTGAAAATAACACTTTTAATTTAATATAATTTGATTTAATGCATGTAACTATGCAGTAACTAATGTTTAATTTATCGTATGTATGCGACTGTGCGGAAACGGACTTTGGCTCATTTGTATTATGTAAAACTTGAGGGGTGTGATTTCGCCATTTATCAATAAATACTTACTTGTTCTACTCAGTTGGCTTGGAATAAATTTATGTCTGGTTTTTCCAAACCTGAAATTTATTACAGCAACATCTGGACTTTCAACATCACTCTCGGCCTGTGGAAAAATAAGGAAGGCTTGATATAGTTTTTATTTATTGAAATTAAGCTTACGAATTTGAATTGACACTATTGAAAAATGTAGTCTCCTGGCATTAATTTTTTGATGATTAGCACAAGGAAAATCTGTAGCATGTCAAAATAAATACCATGCCACGCTAGTATCTATTTTTGGATCTGTTTTCTTGTGTTCTGGAACAGAACTTTATCGTACTTGCACAGCAGAATGACTTTCATGAAATCAAATACAGGCAGTACAATTGCATTCTTCCATTATCATAATGCCCAACAAAGGACGATCACTGCTCGCTAAAAGATAGCATTATTTATGACACGTAACGTTCTCTATGATTAAACTTAAAATATATTACTACTTGTCTAACTATAAACGAGTTAGCTTCGTTTAATATTTCGGAAGTTCTTAACTGACAAGATTGTCCAACTAATTTGAGATACCCCATATTATACCATGTATTATCTGCTTAAAATGACCATCAAAAATAAATTAAGATTATAAGGACTAAAAGTTATTAATGATAAAACTTTGAGATACCTACCTTAATATTTTTTATTTTAAGCTAATTTCAAACTAAGGTAATACAATTCTTATGCTAAATCAATTCTGATGGAAAAACAATGGTACTTTCTTAAAACTTGAACCACTCTCTTAATTTAGTTTGACTTATTTTATTTTACACAATCACACTGCTGATGCTTATATAATATTTTTTTAAAGACTTTCAATAGGACATTCAGAAATATTCGAAATATATTAAAACAAATATTAATTAAGAAATACCTTTCAGAATCCATATGATGTTTGAAAATGATAAATTTATTAACTTGTTTTTGAGTTATAAAACAATATAAATTTACCCCTTAAAGCTCAATATACTACTACTCTATTTCCATCAAATATTTACTTCTGGATTTCACTATAATATTTTAAGCAGAACTCTATAAGAATATTTTATTGCGAAATACCAAAAAAAAAGCGCTAATTTTACTCTTATCAGTTATTTAAATTTGAAATATTTTCTCACATCTACGTTCCCTGATTCGACAAAGACTAAACCTCTCAATTCCAAACGCAAAGTTTTCTGGTTCAGCTAATTTGTTACATTGCGGCATCACTGTAGTTATTCAAGTGGAAGACGTGGTAAACAGCATCGCAATTTAATTTAATGCATGCAAAGCTGAAAAATACAAGATCCTTTTTAATCAAAGATCAATCAGATTAATGAGATCCTTTCAAAACATACTTGAAGAAATTAACTAATTAATTTAACGTACGAAACACGATTTAAAGAATGTTTGAATTTACTGATCTTATCCTTGCAACATAAACACAGGAATCGAGTAGCGCTGAGGAATCCGGGTAGAGTAATTAGTTTTTAGGTAACATTTGACCATAAAAGGAATGAGGAAACGAGGATCAATCTAATTTGAACTCTTTTCTTTGTTTTGAGCAAGAATCTGCTTTCCTGAGTATTTTAAAATTTACAAAATATCAGTTCTGTGTTTGTGATTTTTATGCGTTTGCTTATTTAGGAAGGAATTGTAATCAAAAGAGAAATGTATTCGCGCATGGCTTCTTTGCGGATTATTGCAGAAATCTATTACTTTGCATGTATTTGGGATGGGAGACGAATGAATAGTGTTTAGTGTACAATAATACTTCGATTTATGCGAATTTGGAGTTATACGCGATTTTCAAATTTCGTCGATTCGTCTCGGATTTTTTCTTCTTTTTTTCTTATCAATAAAACTCAGGCGGAATCAGAGCCAAAGACTGATGAAATTTGTAATGTGATTAAAGGGAATAGGAAACCTCTATAACGACAATGTTAAATTGGCTGTTTTTGATCTGTTAAATGAACATGTTTGAAATTTTTCGTACAGTTAAAGTACACCTTTCTCATTATACTGAAATGAGCTTTTAACTAATTTTGAATTTTTTCATAATTTATAAAATATTTTATCAAACATAGTGAAATTTAACACATTTTTCACATAAAAAACTTTGTAAAAATAATTTTTTGAATTTTCTACAAAACGCTCATATTAGTATATATTAGCCATCGTTATAAATATATCATAAAAAATTTATATACCTGTGAACAGTAGTTTCTCAGAAAAGGTACATTGAACATCAAAATTTACATTTTGGGATAAATTGATTTTAATGTATACAGTGAATATTCTAATCGGCTAGGAAATAAAAAAAATAAAAGGCTCAATTTACAATAAAGATATATGTTTTGGTTTTATCAGATGTTCAACTTTTAAGCAAAAACAAGTACTTTGTTTACATTTTTCGCCATTCAAATGGGCGGGGCCTAGTTTCAACGATTATTTAAAAATAGGTTTTAAGGGTTTTTAATTACTCTATAGGTTAAAGTAAGGTATTTTTAGAAAGGTTGAAATCTGTATAATTTGAAAATGTAAAAATCTCACATTGTCAAAAAAGAAAATAAGATTTTAGCTCTCCAACACTTCTTAAATAAGTTGTCGATCTCTTCAGTCAGAAGATCGAATGATGGTTGGGAATTTGACAGAAAGCAAAGCCTCAGTTTGATTGAAAATGGTTGCGAATTTTAGAAAATAAGTACTCCAACGAATTTTTTTCAGCGAAACAAGGAATAAAAATTTATTAGCAAGCTACGAGGAAATTTTGCGGGAGAAAAAAATGTTTGAGTCAGCAGACTACTTTTTAGATTTTAAGGAACCGTCTACATCAAAATCACTTTGGTTTGAGATTTTGTATATGTGTGTTATCTAAGATTTTGTTGAATATTTTTTTATGTAAATTATTTTTTTCTTTCGTCTCCGGCCCCAACTAATAATAATTTATATGTATTTACATGAGGGATTATGCCACGATTTACGCGGTTATCACTCAGTCCTACCTTTCACATAAGTTCAGGATATTACTGTATTACCTTTTGATTTCTCATCTTCAGGTAACGACATGATGTTCAATTTTCAAGCTGAACATTTGAGAGAGAGAGAGAGTGTGAGACATCTATAAAGCAATACGAGGGCATTGGTGACGGACCTCGTCATTTTGAACCAAGGTCAAGAGACGAGGACAACAACACATGAGTTGACACTTTCCTCTCAGAATTTTCACACCCATGCCAACATGATGACTTTTGAGTCTCTACAGATTTGACGTGTATAGGTCCCGGTTCATGGTGGATTTTCGATTTCATGGCACTACACTCGAACTCATGGGATGCGGCCCACGATTCCATGTTCATCATCACTAGTCTTCTGTTGCCTCAAGAAAGTGGAAGGGAAATAAATAGTGTAAGAGGGTTATCCATTATATTTTCTTTCTTTTAATACAATATCATAATGCAAAAACGTTTTTTCTTCCTCAAATGGTGCTATTTCAAACACACGCAGACATACACAAAACGAAAAATTTTACGAAAGAAATATTATCCTCTTCTAGAAGATTATTTTAAGTTTTTAATGCGATTGTAAGTAAAATTTCCAGACTATATTAATGTGAAAAAAGGGTAGCTTAATAAATATTTGAATTTTTTTATTATTGGTAATGCGCATATAAGAAGATTGTCTTTAGTGATAAATATTGTGCTGTCATCTTGACGGAAAGATAATTTATTCAACTCTATAAAAATGATAAAAAAATGTTGAATTAAATATCGAAAGTCATTTAACAGAGAACTGAGGGGGACTGAAATATTTTTCGTGTTAAAAGATGTTGAAGAAAAACACATATATTTAACAAAATTAAGTTTATTAGCGTACATTTTATCTTCACAGATATGTATATATGTATGTGTTTAATAAAAATCAATAAAACATAAACAATCACAATGAAATTTAATACAAAATTTTCAAGGATTTGCAAACAATATATTTATCGAGTTTTTGAAAAACTGAACTAATATTTTTCTTTGCATTGTCTTTTTTAGAATCATATTTTTCGATGTAATCCATTTTGTTATTCATTTCCCCATTGGAATGAGTGTCTAAATAAATGCGTATACTTTTCCTGATGTTCCTCATTTCGAATGACGTGAGATCAGGAGCTGTATTATTCATCTAATTTTCGTCGTCGCAATCTGTAGCAATGATACTTTTTGAACTTTGAACAAACTCCAAAAGGCCTTTGCCACAGTTTTCTCTATATACACATTATCATCATCTAATGCAATAAATTGTTCTGATAATGAACTTGTATGGCAGGTGTTTTCCCTATTTTTTCATTCCAAAAAGAGATAAATCTTTTCGTGTAAAGCGATTTTCGTTCAGTGTTAAGAGAAATATAATAATGAAAAAATATAGCAGTTTTATAGGACTATTGTATTACTTCGTGTTAACCGATATTTCATCTTAAGTTTTTTCGCGTTAAACGTATTTTACTCTGTATATATTTATCCTCAAATATTTTCCGAGGCATTCACAACAATTAACGATTTGATTTAACGCGCTCTACCTCTGATAAGAAAACCAATCTGTGATTCTCATTTTCACAAAAAAGTATAAGGATAATCTTTCCATAAAAATCACGTTACAACGGGGTGGGATGCCAACATTTCTAAATCTTGACACGCTCGCATTGAGAAATTATCTCCAACATCATCTCAGCTCACGGAGGAAAAGTGTGAAGAAAGAAATCTTCCTCTTCGGAAGAAAATGACAGTCCGGAACGAAAAAACAAATTGTGAGCTGCCAGTTGCCCGGGATAGAAAAGGGAGAAGGAGAATGATAAACCTATCGACTGACCTGTCCCAATTCCCATTCTAGCGTTGGATTGAATCTTATATCGTTCTCGTAAAATTCCCTGAGGTTGGATGAAAGGCAATACCGATTATGTAATCATTGCGGAATAAAATTTTCAAAATTTAAATTAAATTTGAAGGCGTTTTGTGTTGCGTTTCTTGAGAGACTAAAGGCTGAATTATATAGACATCTAAAATGTAAGGGTTGTCCAGATGAAAAGTGGACGTTCAATGAAAAGAATGATTTTATTGGAAATCAAAAGAAATCTCTCTGGGGGTTATAACACAGGTTCCAACATTTCGGCAGCATGCCTATGTTTTCAATCTAGAAAGAACGTGGTTGATTCTTGATGAAGTTCTGCTGAGTTTCCCTTACTTCATCGTCTAAATACAATCGGGAAAACTGTTTTAAGAGGCCTAAAAGTCTAGAGCAGTGCTTCTTTTTATGTCTGCCAGCCAATTTTCAACCATAATTTTCATCGCGCCCTCCTCCAAACAATAACAATGTATTGAATTTCAGTAACAATGTAATTTGCTGCTAAGACTACAATACGACTTTAATTATAAACCGTACAAATCATCAAGATAAGTATTATATTTTGTATATAACTTTATATATGACAAACCCATGTGTGGGTAAATTAACTTATATTAACTTAACCCATTAACTGAATTAATAATGAAATACACTGCGCATTGCTGATATATTTATAATTATATTATATTCGTGTAAATATGTACTTTATTTATTACGTCAAAGTGCATTTTCTTTTGCTTCCTTTCATTAAATTAATGTTTCAAATAATCTTTTATTTTCGACTTTTCGATATGCTCGCCCCCCGTAGAATTATCTCCCCCCCTAGGGGGCGCTCCCCACAGTTTGAGAAACGCTGGTCTAGAGGTTACATACTAACAATGTGGACTGTACGGATTTCCAACACATTTTTTGCAAGTAGCTTTGGTTTCATGGGAGACGCGTGGGTGGACATTGTCCTGGAGATCCTATATCGTGTGCTGCCCTTCTCGAAAACTTTTACACCAGATATTCCAAGACGTTCGACCTAAACAGTGCTCTCCATAGACTGCCACTAATCTTATCTGTCAATAGATGATCGCATTAAACTCGCCTTCTGCAATTAGAAATCGTACTATTGCACGTTGTTCAGATCTGGAAGCAACCTTATATGGCACGACTTTACTTTCGATTGATTTTCTCTGCCACTAACAAGTATCACTATTAAACATCATATGCTGTGTATACTTTCTACCGTCTTTCGTGTTCCTGTCTGGCGGCTCAGCTGTAGCTGCAATCATTCTGCCGCAATCGTATACGTCTACTTTTCATTTGTGGGCATCCCTTATATTTTGATAAATTAATATTTTTAGTGAAAAGTATAACTGGAAAAAATTGAACTGACATTGTGATTAATGAACTAATAAAGGTAATTCGGGGAAGACGCAAGTTGGGGGAAGATGCCAGTTTGTTAATAATACTTTTATGCGTCGATATATAGCAATAGTCTGGCCCGGCATTAAATGTGCCTTGTGAATTTATCTGAATTCAGCGTCTGTAATCGGTGTTATTTTTGGATCTAGGGAGTATTTAAAGTGGTGAGTATAATTTTTATAATATTCCGCTCCTCATATTTAAAGTTTTTAAACGTACTTGTTATTTAAATAATATATTAGCAATGTAAGTGAGTTACGCATTATCTTACACGTTCGATGCATGTAAAGGCGGCCATAACACTGTAGCAAATAAGGAAATAAGAGTCTGTGACATTTTCCTCCTATACTTGGGGAAAGACGCCACATAATTCAGAAATAATTTAAATGAACTTAAATTTTTTTAAAAAAATTTATAACACTGTATACTATTGTATAAAATATAAATGCAACTAATAATAATAATTATTATTAATAATACTTAAATGCAATTAATGATAAGTGGTCTATCCCCATCGGTTGCCTCCGCCAACATCGCCCTATTCCTCTGGTCAGAAAACGCAAACCAACCAACCGGGCGAAAGAAAACTAACATCAGAAGTTTTAACTGAACGAGAGAGGAGAGCAACTATGCGGTAAAAGGCCCGAATAAAGCTTGAAAAGGCGCAGGTAAGGACAAAACAAATAACAAGAAACCTTCGAAGAAACAGAAGTAAAAGAGACGTGTCAGCTTGTCCTCCTAAAGCGAAGAAATTCCTCTAGATACTAATTGTGATAGTTTTGATGAAGATAATAATGAGAGAGAGAGAGACGATTTTGGTGTACAAACGGTACTTTTATGCTAAAAAAGGTCCCATGTGTGATTGGATTCAGTGCATCGAATGCTACTAATGGTTGCACGAAGATAGCAATGATAATAATTTGCACTGAGTGAAATGTTATGAAGGCTATCATTCGAGCCTGTACTGTTATTATTTTTAGCAAGTTAATTATGAAATAATTTATTTTTTTTTGTTTTTCTACTGTTATTGTTACTTTATATTTAATTTGGTAACGTTTGCCTCATTTTTTTTGCCTACTCTGGTGGTGCTTTGCATCTTGCTCCATGACTGGTGGCATCTTCCCCCATATATGGAGGAACATGCCACAATTAAATGAATTTCTTTAACATTAAATTTATTTTTTGTTTTCATACTAAGAAGAGAATTAACTTGTATACATAATCAATTAAGCATTGAAAAATAAAGTGTATTTTTTCATGGTCTTGTCATTTCAATTTTCAATGTACTAATAAAAAAATCTTTATATGTGGCAACTTCCCCCGATTTAACTTATCTGTACTTGAATATGTATGTAATATTTTCCTTAAATTTTCTTTTGAGGAATTTTATTTAATTCATAATGGTCCGAGCCGTTCAAGACTTCGCGTGATTGTTAATTTTTTAGTTCACCAACGTAACGGGAAATATCCATAGCTTTATCTCGTAATTTAACCTGATGCGTTCAAATTTATTGAAACAAGATGATGTAATCTTGCATCATCGTTGTATTCTGACTAATCACAAAAGTCTTTATTAGAAATCATAAGGTTCTATCAGTTTCCGGTTGACAGACCGATAGAAGCTGAGACCTTCACAGTGAACAAGAAACAGTTTTGTGTACTGCCTTAGATAATTAATTGAATGTTTATCCGTTTGAGTTTGCGTTGTTTGTTTTGTGTCTGGTAAATAAATGTGGATTTTAGAAAAGCAATATGTTTCCTCATGTATACATTCAACGGCTGTAACAAATTAATATCTACTAGCAAAATGTTTTAATTTCATTTAAGTATACTGCATACGTTTATTTGCATTAAATTTATTTAAAAGAGCTCCGGGGAAGTTTAGAGCATCCATTAGAATGTTGACTGTTTGAACAAACAAAACTGTGTACAAACTTTAGGAATGTAACAAATTCCTAACCAGAAAGTATTGTTACTGACCATTCTTTGATCTGATTATTTATTGTGTTGATTATGCTCCATAACATTTAATGTTGATTGAATGATTGTTACGTTGTAACTTTGTTACAATGAATACTTATTGATTCGAGTATTATTTTAAACTTCTATTATTTTCTGCTTTATTATTCTAAGTCGTCTCTGATACTTTAATAATATTTTAAATCCTTTGATTTACTTACTATTCGATATCCTCCGTTACACCACTATTTGTTTTACATCCTTTGCAGCACTGATTATTATTTAAAATTCGGAATAATTTGAAAATATTTTAGCCCTACTCTTTATTGTTCTAAATCTTTTGTTGCTTTCATTGTTTTAGTTTTATTGTCAATGCATTTGACTATTACTCTAAAGAGATTTGTTCTAATTTTGTTACCCTTATTCAATATTTTATTTTAATCACTGTTATTCTTAAGAAAGTCTCAGTTGGGTAAAACCCTTTGGGAAATCGATTTTGAGTTTTTGATATTTCTAAGATCTCCAAATCTGGACCTTTCCAATGATATAACATACCAGCCATTTTATGAATTAGAAGTATTTTAAAATGACTATTAAAATATCATCAGCTGGTGACCAAGCCCACTTTGACGGATAAAATTGACAATATTGCCTATTTAAACTGTTGCAAAGCCTCTATCTTTTTCGTTTATTAAACGCCATTAAATTTTAACTGCAAGCTTAACTGTTTTAGGTTTTGGAGGGAAATTAATAGCTTATAGTTAGAGTCTGATTCGAAATTTAATCATTAACAAAAAGAAAATTAAAGATAAAATTTGTAGGTAAACATAAATAGGATTACAGGATTTTTGAAGTTTTTTCTTTGAAAAGGTAAGATTTTTTTTAAAATTTACCGTTTTCTAAAAAATTTATTTTACCTAAACCTACTTACTGCATGCATGGATATTTACTTGTGTACTTGGAATTGTAATTTTTAAAATATTTCAAACCATTTAGTTAGAAAATTCATGTCATAACAAAAAAAAATTACAAGTTTTAGGAAATTCCTAATTATGTTTTACAAAAATTATCTTTTTTTTTTAAAAAAAAAAGAGACTCAACAAATTATTTTTAAAATTTCACTGAAGTATAAAGATAAAGGTTTATTCAATATGTAGATAAAATCTTGAGTCTTAATGTTTAATAATTTCAGAGAAAACGTTACGAAAGACATATTGTCGTTATCGTTGCTAGAAGATTGTTACATACATAAAAAATAAATGAATTTCAGATTTAAAAACAAAAAACAAAAACAAAAAACCCAGTCTTGTGGCTGTTTTAGAAATCCCTTGTCTAACATATAGAGAAACTTGAATTCTGATACTTTAGGACGTTGTGAGTATATTAACATTCAAAAAAAAATCCATAATGAAAACTTTCGAGATGTCGTATATTAGCATGTTCCCAATTAATTACTTTTACATGTTGATAGATTATTAAAAGGCATTAAAGATGTTCTATGGTTAGCTTTGATATAAGTAATGCATCACAAAACTGAAAATTCTTTCAAGATTGATACAGAATTTGTGGAAAATCATGTAAATTCTCAGACATTTTTAGCTAAAAAGCATTTGTCATAACACAGAAAATGACAACAAACCACAATTTATTAAATTCTGCCAAACAAGTTACCTGACAATATCATTTATTGCGCTTGTTTGGCGCAATTTTTTAGTACAATTCTACGGTGGGTGATACTAAGGCTATACCTTTTTGAAATATTTCTCAGACACGTTTAGCTAAAATGTAGATTTCGTAACAAAGAAAATGACAATTTTTATTAGATTGTGTAGTCTTCTTTGTATAAATCTACTGAATGCAGAATTGGAAATTTTTACTATATATTACATATATATTCTTGTGTGTTCTTACCCTTTTTGTGAAATTTTTAAAATATTCCTCGGACATGTTTAGCTTAAATGCAAACTTCGTAACACAGAAAATAAATTTTTTTATTAAATTGTGTATTCTTTTTTATATACATTTACTGAATGCATGAACTGGAAATTTTTACTATATATTTCATATATATTCTTGTGTGTTCTTACTCTTCTTGTGAAATTTTTAAAATATTCCTCGGACATGTTTAGCTAAAATGCAGATTTCGTAACACAAAAAATGACAATTTTTACAAAATTGTGTATTATTTTTTCTATAAATCTACTGTATGAATGAAATTGTTACTATATTTCATATATATTGTGTATTTATACAAATTTTTAAGCTTTGGTGTTCAATATTTACTTCTTAAAAGGCATATAAATATCTCAAAATGCAATGCCTTTTTTTCGTTACACGCAGCTCGTTACATACATAAAAATACATAAATTTCATGTTCAAAACAAACAAATAAAAAATTCTTGTTATTTTGAATACCATTTATCTATAATATTTAAAGAAAATTTTTTTTTTAAATTCTCCTGCTTTAAGAAATTGTGCATACAGATGAATATATATATAAAACACTAATCAACCTTTTCGAAATATCGTATACTCATATATTACCAAACCCATATTTTTATGTATTGACACATTTTCAAATGGTATTTATGATGCTTAATAGTCAAATTTGATGAAAGTAATGCACAGAAACTAAAATTTCTTCAAAAATTGATACAGAATTTGAGTAAAATAATGTAACCGCTACTAAAAACCTCCATAGTTTAAAAGTAAAAAAATGCTATATATGTATTTCCTGAGAAATCAAAGTAAAAGAAAAGACTAAAAGGTCTCAAAAGTAATAGAGAAAAACTAATATTTAATAAAATAGGGCAAATACATGTTGTAATTCATTATTTTTGTGATGAAGTGCCTTTTTACACTAAAAATACAATTTTCTCAAAATGATTGTTTTCAAACTGCGAGTACCTTTTTCACAGAATCTACTCAATGCATGTTCATGCAATTCATGTGCTTGGTTTCATATAATGTCTCCAATAGGTTGCGATAACACGGATGTAGAAAAATTCGTTCGTTCATTAGTGTAAAAAAAAACATTCTGCATTATTTATCTCTAGTATACAGGGTATCCGGGCTCAAAGTATCCAAAAGTAATCACTTATTATTGCGGAACTACCCATCAGAATGTAATAAACTGTTCATCCATGGATTGGAAAACTCTCCGGGTTTTTTTTTTGTCCTAGTCCGATTGACCATACGATCCTTGGGTCACGGAACTTGAGAGATTAAGAATACAGGGTGCATGACGTAAACTGATCGACCAAAAATGTTCGGTTAAAGGACATAAATGGACTAAATGGCGTAGAAATTTAATTATCATAAGGTCCGAGTATAAAAAGGCAATAGTGAAAGAAGAGGAGGCTTTCTCCTTCGAATTTTTTTTCTGGAAAATTAACTCACATAACATCGGGGACAACTTATTCCTTTCTTCCCCTTCTATGTCCTAGACAATTAATTAATTTAAGTACAATTTTATTGCAATATTTTAAAATTATGTAAATCAATCGTAAACCTTATATCATGTTCGAAGCTCAATAGATTTAGATTTGGGGAATGTATTCTAAAAATTATAAGCATTTTTTGATTACTAAAAACTGAAATGAACTTAAATTATAAATTTCTTCGAGCGAAAGAAAAAACCTTGTAATAATAGGATTCACGTAAAATTGTTAAAATTCAAGTGGTGAAGCGATCATCGTGATGTGAAAAACACAGGCAGTATTAAATTCTTTAAGGTATCCGACTACGTTCTGAACCGGGATTTTAAAAAAGCACATAAATAGATAATTGTCGTGATATTTAGTGTCAATTAGATTAGAATACATATATAAAATTATTTTAAGGACATTTTGACAAAAAAAATTATTTAAATACAATATTTCGGCCAAAAACTAACTTAGAATAACCTTTTTTCAAAATATTCTCCTTTTGTGAAAAATGCTTTTTTATATAATAATATTTTGCCTGTATATAGCTCAGACCTCTGTACAGAGGCTCAATTACGATTTTTTTAAAAAAAATCACATTATTTTCAGAGTTACAACCAGTTGAAATAATTATCGGCGTTTTTTTCTTAAAATTTCTCCCCTTTGTTGTGTTAAAACATGAATAAACCCACTTCTAAGTTATAGATTTCAAAAATTCTAGATGAACCTCTGTACAGAGATTTGAGATACATACAGGCAAAATATTATTATAATAGAAGCATTTTTCACAAAAGGAGAATATTTTGAAAATGGGCCATTCTATGTTCATTTTTTGTCAAATATATTGTACTTAAATAATTTTTTATTGTAATACTATTCTTAAAACAATTTTATATACATTTTCCAATCTAAGTGACACTAAATATCATAAATATTATCCATTTATACGTTTTTGCAAAATCACAGTTCCGAACGTAGTCGGAACTGTAGTAGGAACGTAGAAATAGATACAAAAAAAATATTTAAATTATTGCCTCCATTGTGCACATGAGCTTGCTTTTAATTTATAACGTTGGTGATTGAAAGATTATTTAGTTATGCTTCGAAATATCACGTATATTTTAGCTATGGACTTCAGAACTTTCAGTCGTGACCAATTGAGAAAGATGACATTTCCCTCTTTAAACTTCCACACTACACCTCCGAAGATTTAACTTGCATAAACTTCGCTACAAGATGAATTGGAATGGAGTTAAAATTTCTAAACCTTGACTCAACAAAAACAATGTAGACCACAATCCGCAAACGAGACCATTCTGTCATCCCGAATTATAATGCTACTAAAGATTTGATTTAGAAGTCTTAGAATTTGTCTTATCGTCCATCCAGTATTGTGGTTAGTAACGCCATATGGCCTGGGTATGAATTCCTAAGAATATATAGATATCTGTAAATACATCACTCTAAATAGTCGAACCGTAAGTCCTCTCGTGAAGTTGGTGGAAGGTGAAGATTGGGAGATCCTTGACCACCACCTAGAGTGTTATCCACCAAAATTGGGATGTAACCAAGCCAAATTGTATTGTCACCTGTATGGTACTCAAAGCTACTCTTTGGGCAGGCGTACAACTGGCCCCTTGCCACGATGGATTTCGTGTGCATTCATCTATTGTTACTGTCGATCGGGTGCGATAAGTAACAACAGAATTTGTCTTAATGAAATGCATAATTTTGTAAAATTTTTATACTTAAAGTATATGTATTATTAGTCGGCTAACACAATTTTAAAAGTTAAATTACAGAATAATTTTCAGCAGAAACCAGTGAAAAATTCTTTCCATTTCCTATATTCACCAAGTTCTTTAAAATACATTAAAATTTTTGGATCAGGACTTTTTCAAGAATTAATCCTTTATTAAGATATGAATGTGATTATTGTGTAGCAAATTTGAATTATTTTTCAAAAATGTTTTGATCTATTGTAATTGAACTTCGTTTGTATTTTTGAGATATCTTAAAAATAATTATTTATATTGGTTTTTTTACATTAAGGGACTCACAATTCCCTTTGGAAGAATTCGAATGCATTGGAGTTAAAGCCTTTCTCTTGGAAAACAAAAGTGAACTCGTGCAGAGCGTGACACTAAAACAAATTAACTCAATTGATAATAAATCGTCTAAAGTTCCTGAAAGAATAAAGTTTTACTAAAATTTTTCTACTTAGAAGAGAAGATAAACTATTTTCCGTTTCTAAAAGTTTAGTTCCAAAGTACTGTTCGAATTAGCTGAATGTTAATTTTTAAGTGCTTGTTCTCAAAAGTGTGAATCATCAAATGAAAAAGAAAACGCGTTGGGAAAAGATTTAATTCAGCTCTAATTAGATAAGAAATTCTTTCATTTAAGCCTTTGCGTACACAGATAAATCGTAAAGTTGATTTCAGGAAGCAGACGACATGAAAATAAAAATCCAGGTTTAAATTAGCAACGTGAAAAATATTTGCAATTAGACGATCTATATTCAAGCATATATATAGCACTTGAGACAAATACCTCTTAAAATTTTTGAGATGCACACACATTCTATTTTTCTTTTTGGTTGCCTATTCAAATGATAAGAAATAAAACTTGTTGTTGAAACGAAATAACAATAAATCACTCCTCTGACTTTAGTGCTAAATACATAAAGCGTTGAAAGTTGTCTAAAGGGCTTATTTTTATCATTAATGAGAAACGACATAAAAAGTTCGTTTTCGAATTCCTACTCTTAGTTCTCTCTCTATATATATCTTGTTCAAATCTTTAATCGTTAATAAAATACTTTCTGTTCATCCTTTGAAGTTAAAATACATTTTTGAAAACTTGTAGTGGATGACTCTTGATGTTAATATAGTTTTTTCAATATAATTTATTAATTAAATTTTATTTTTTTAATTTTAAATTTATTTTGTGTTATTTCTGGCAAAGTTATTACTAGTTACAATAGATGGCTCCAGTACAATTTTTTACTGAATCAAAAAACTTTATATATATATATATATATTAGTTGATATGTTTTCATCTCTCTTTGACATACATTTAAAACGAATTAGGGAGTAATTGAAACTTAAACCGTGATACTAGAAATGTCTCTGGTTTCTTTTTAATGGGTGTAGAGGTTGCTGGAAGAGTATTTTTGAGAGTTATATCCTTACAAACTTTGTTTTTTGTTTGTTAATTATTTTTTAGAGTTAAAAAAAGAAAATCCAAAAACACAGAATGTCCCAAACATAGCGCCCAAACTCTGCACTGGCAGATTCCTCGTTTGAAGTACATAAAAAATGCCCAAAGAACTGTACCTGCACGATCCATAGTTTACGAGAAAAGTACAAAAAAAAGTATACCGGTGCAAGGATAAAACACCGTATTGGATACATTAACAGCATCCATTCCAAATATTTAAAGTCAGATGTTGAATGTGTCCTTTGTGCATATTGAGGCAGACTTGAGTGCGACTCGGAGTGGATGATTGCATACGTAGCAGCATCATGGTGTCTACCGAAGTACAAGCAGCGTGCGGACGAGCATCGAAGTTCACTTGAGTAGTCATTCATCTTGATACACCAAATCCATGAGATTCCCTGATTGGAAAAAAATATCCAACGATGTGAGATCTGGCGATGATAGCGGTGAAAGAACTGAAGCCCAATGTTCAATCCAGCGGTTGTAGAGGCCATATCCATCCAGTATCGTACAAGTACACAGAAATTACCCAGAGCCACATCATGAACCTTTATGCATCCTCATTCATTCATCATCATTTGCTTTATTTTTTCTCGAAAAATATGGATCGTACAGAGATGCAGTTCTTCGGGCATTTTTCAAGTACTTTCAAAGAAGAATCTGGCTGTACAGAATCTGGGCGCTATTTTTGGGACACCCTGTACAAGAATTTTGAAATAACAGCTGTATTTTTTAGAGAAAATCAAGATGAAACAAATGATTGAAAAATAACAATGGAATAAAGTTTGATTATGTTAGACAGGAAAAATATTTTGTAGTAATTACTTTCATAGTAGAATTACAGAAAATTTTCAATAATAAGTATTTTTCCAGGACATTTCTCGACATACATCGGTTATGATGATTGAATGTTCAGTAACGTTGCATTCGGAAGTAACTCGAGGGGTATTGAGGACGACTCTCTAAACTAGGCTTATTTTATTGGTACTTATCGTGTAAAGGAAAGTTGCGGCCAGTGTGCTACATACGACCTACAAAGAGCTTTTTAAATAACAAATAGGCAGAAAATGTTCTCTATATTTGGGTTAACATACATTTGTGAGCACGAAGTTCAACTTTCTTGCATGAGGATCAACTAGACTAAATATAAATGCAAGTTGGCAGAAATTAACTTGCAGGCTTTGATGAGAATTTTTTTAAAAAAAGCAATCTCTGCTCTTATTTAAAAAAAAATTTAGAAAAGAGTGATAGAGTACAATTTTTTCATTACATCGATTTTAAAATTCAATGTGCCTGCAGCTATAGGTATGAATTTAGCACAATAAATAAATTGAATAAAACACTGCTACTATTATATTTATTGATTCTTATGTTGCAATTTATATATTTTATCTGAGATACAAAGTTAGCTAATGAAAGCATTCATATTAAAAAGGTGCGGGCCTTCGATATCCCCCGATTCCAAAATGTCGCCCTCCCCCCTGGGTTTTGGGGATCATGGCCGTTGTTATGTTTGTAGAGAAAGTTATGTTATTGGATAATATCGCCAATGTTCGTGTTGGCGTCAACTCGCAAAAGTAGTAGGAAACTTATAGTCTATATAGCCAATAAGGTACAGTTTTTAATAGTTTTCAATTCCTACTATAAGCTCACACACTCTCTATATTTATTTATATTGGTGGAATTTTCAATGGTTAATAAAATACATTTTAAAGCGCTCAATTGAGCTGAAACTTTATATACATGATTATTTTGGATGATAATACAATAGTTTAATTTTAATTACTAAAAATTAATTGATTAAAACTAATTACAAATACAGTCACGTGGGCATCCTTTTCGGCGACTTAGCGACCGTTTTGGCAACTTGTGTCAAAACTTGAAAAGGTTTTTTTGTCACATTTTAAAGCGCTCATTTGAGATGAAATTTTCCATACACTATTGTTTTGGGTAAAAATACGATAATTGAATTATAATTAATTAAAATTAGTTGACTGAAACGAATTATTCGAACTAATTATTTACCGGTTTCTGACACCATCTTAGATTCGTCTCTATTGTTGTAATAATGTAACTGTTAAAATAAAGGCAAAAGTTGGCGTCGAAAACCTGTTTTTCAGCCAAACTAGCCAAACCGGTTAGCATTGTTACAGCAATGCAGACAAATCCTGCTCTTTTTTCAATTCGTATTATTATTTCACTCTTTCCCTATATATATTTATATGTTATATATATATCTTATTCGAATTTTCAATCGTTAATAAAAAAATTTCTATTCATCCACTCAAAGTAGGAATTGACTTAATTTTTTTAATATTTGTTTGATTTCAATAAATAATATAGTTTATTAATCATTTTAGAAATTACCCTGTTACATAATATTGTAATTTGCTGCCGTCCACAATTATTGTTTAGGCAGAACATCGATGATTTGACGCTTATGATTTGCTTAGTTAACATTTATAAAATAAGAAGTTTTGTGGAGAAACAGCATACAGCAAGGAAGGAAAGGACCAAACTTACAAAATTCATCATGATGAAGCTATGGATGCATCTTGGAACCAGTTTCTCAAAACTTGCTTTAATTTTTTTTATAAAAAAATTTACTGTGGAAGTAATTAGGATTTATTTTTCTGCCTGGCTCTTAAAGGAAGCATTATGAAATAAAGATTCTTACAATAAGTAATTAATCATACTATTAAATGTATTAAAACTAAGTTCAAGTAAATCTAAAAAGAAAAAATATAACTAAATCTACTAACCTAATTACCTAATGTAGAAAATAAATTAAATATATATATATATATATATATATATATATATATATATATATATATATATACACACACACATATATATAAAGGGTGTTTTTTTAGAGGTATAGAACTTTAAATTGCAGTAAAACAACGATGTATTATTCGATTGACATGAATTCTTTTTTATTAGAAAGATAATCTTGTGGCATTACATTTTAAATATGATTTCTTGCATATGACTGCCACGGCTGACTCGGATGTAGTCCAATCTGGACGTCCAATTTTCGATGACTTTTTCCAACATTTGTGACCGTATATCGGCAATAACACGGTGAATGTTGTCTTCCAAATGGTCAAGCGTTTGTGGCTTATCCGCATAGACCAATGACTTTACATATCCCCACAAAAAAAATAGTCTAGCGGTGTTAAATCACAAGATCTTGGAGGCCAATTCACAGGTCCAAAACGGGAAATTAGGCGGTCACCAAACGTGTCTTTCAATAAATCGATTGTGGCACGAGTTGTGTGACATGTTGCGCCGTTTTGTTGGAACCACAGCTCCTGGACATCATGATTGTTCAATTCAGGAATAAAAAAGTTAGTAATCATGACTCTATACCGATCACCATTGACTGTAACGTTGTGGCCTTCATCGTTTTTGAAGAAGGATTCCACCAGCCCATAAAGCGCACCAAACAGTCAGTTTTTCTGGATGTAACGGTGTTTCGACATAAACTTGTGGATTAGCTTCACTCCAAATGCGGCAGTTTTGTTGACGTGGCCATTCAACCAGAAGTGCGCTTCATCGCTAAACAAAATTCGCTTATGAAAATGGGGAACAACGGCAATCTCGTTTTGGGCCCATTCGACGAATCTACGTCTTGCCTGATGATCGTTTTGATGAATTGCGAAACTAAACTGAGAATAAATCATTTGACAGCTGTTAAATCGGTCGTCATCTTGTAAAGTAATGCCAACTTAAACTTCTATACCTGAAAAAAACACTCTTTACACACACACACACACACACACACACACATAAATGAATAAACATTTAATACAATATTACTACAACACATCATAATTTAATCTTTCGTAAGCATTTTATACATGCATTTTTTTTGATATTTTTTTAAAAAATTATATTTAAAATCAGCAATATTCTAAGAACAATCATTAAATAGTTCGTGGTCAATTTGAAAAATCTGTAAGATAAATAATAACAGGTAATATATATATTTTTTCAAGTCAATTTCTTTGAATGGATGAATAGAATTTATTTTATTAACGACTGGAAATTTGAACGAGATATATATACTATAGTGTTCGATTCAATTGGGGCAAACAGTAAGAAAACGATTTTTTCTAAGACCTTAGCTTTTAATCACTACATACCTTAGGTAGACAGAAAAACTTAGCAGAGTCTTCTTATAGCAGAAATGACCTCATCGACTAGTTTCGGTACTGACTTCACTAGTGCAGAGCGCATGTTCTTAACTGGAACCACATCATCGTGGAATGTGGAACCACGTCATATGGCACTTTTTATCATTTGTTCTCTGTTGTCGTGCAACTTATCTTAGCTAAACGATTATTGAGAATATGCCGTAAATTTTCAATAGAATTTAGGTCTGGTGAATTACGAGGTTATATATATATATATATATATAATTAAGCACTTTTATTTTACTATCCCGCATAAAAGTCTGGACCAATTTCGAATTGTGACAAGAAGCTAAGTCATGTTGAAATTCTCCATCAAATGTTTCCATGAATGTGATATTCTACTGCGTAGTATTTATATGTATTTAATTCATCATGGATTTAAGAGGAACTAAGTTTCTAGTGCCATTTCTTGTGAAAAAACCCAAAACTTTGGTTTAGCAGGGCGTTTTACAATCTGTTAGGTATGATCTGGTAGCAGAGTGTCATCTTCACTTTGCCTTACAACACCTAATTTGCATCCCTGCACAAATAAATGTGTTTATCACTGAAAATCACCTTCTTCTAGTCGTTAACAGCCAATAATCGGTAATTTTTGGCCCATCCAAACGTTTTTTCTCCTCTTCCTCAGTAGGAAAGTGCCTTTTCCTCTGTTTTGTTGCGTTACGGCTAACTTCCAGAAGTCTTTTTCGTACAGTTAAGAGGCTCACTTGAGCACCAAAATCCAATAAACCCTTCGAGGGTTTTTACTTATCTTTTTTGGACTTTTTTTGCCATTACTTATTAGAATTTTGTCAGTTCTTGGAGTAGTTTTCTGTTTGTGACTATATTTTCCTTTGGAGACGATGTTCCGGAATCTTGAAATGTTCTTAAAACTCTTGAAACACTTGAGTTGCCCACACCAACTACCGTAAATATATCTCTCACAGTCATGATTATTTTAGAACGCTTCCTTAGAGTAATATCCATTTCAAAACGCTGCCATACGGCAAGGCTCACAACTGGACAAATGGTACTCCAAAACCAATCAAACTAGTAAATTATAGTTAAGCTTTCTCATTACCTCTAGGCAGATATAACCGACTTGAGGGGTTCAGGAGATCACTGATAAACACATACCAATTTAGATGAGAAAAGAATGCTTATCTCAATAAATTCGAACAGTTTAGTATACATATATATAGGGAGAGAGTGAACTAATTGTAAGAATAGGTAGGAAAAGAGCATGATTTGTTTGCATTGTTGTAACAATGCACCCTCGATTTGGCTAGTTTACCTGAAAAACCGATTTTCGATGCTAACTTTTGTCATTGTTTTAACAATACGTTGTTACAATCATGGAGAGGAATCCAAGTTGGCGTTGAAAAGTGGTAATTAATTTAATTAATGAATCAATATTAAAAAAAAACTGTATTAACATCACAAATGTCATCCGCTACAAGTTTAAAAAAATTGATTTGAACTTGAATGGAGGAACAGAAAGTATTTTATTAACGATTGAAAATTTGAACAAGATATATATATATATATATATATATATATATATATATATATATATATATATAAATATATATATATATATATATATATATAAATATATATATATATATATATAAATATAATATATAAATATATATATATAAATATATATATATAAATATATATATATAAAAATATATATATATAAATATATATATAAATAATATAAATATATATATATAAATATATATATATAAATATATATATATAAATATATATATATAAATATATATATATAAATATATATATATATATATATATAAATATATATATATATATATATATATATATATATATACTGCTGGACAATTGCTAAGGACGGATCACAAATTGCTATGTAGCATAACATTAAGCGAGACATGAGGCCTAGTAGGATAAAATATAGTTGCCACACTGTTCAGACATTAGCATAAAGAATATTTATTGTTTTGGAAAGTACAAAAGCTGTGAAACATCTGAAAGAAAAAAATGTTCATTTGATCTGCGTACGGAGAAATGGAACAATGCATCTAAAAGTCAGCAGGTACCTTAAAGAAAGGTATCAGTACGGGATATGTTCACCGTGGAGTGTGATGCAACATTCCACACGTCGTACCATACTTTGCACAACATTATCCAGCAGCTGTTGAGGCAATTTATCCCATTCCTCTGTGAGTGCACGGATGACGGTGTTCTTGTTTGTCGGAGGATAGTTTCAACCAGCAACTTGCCTCCCCAAAGCATCCCACACATTTTCTATGGGGTTTAGACCTGGAGAACGCGCTGGCCATACGAGACGTTGAATACCCTCGCTGTCTAGACAATCCTGAACAGCGAGTGTTCGATGACATGTTGCGTTGTCGTCCATAAAAAACAAATTTATCACCGACAGCACCACGGAAAAGTCGAACATGAGGAAGTAGAACTTCATCAATGTATCGTTGGCCCGTCATAGTCCCATTCGCAACCACATGCAGGCGCGTGCGGCCATTGATCATGATGCCGGCCCACATCATGATACTGCATGTCGGATATCGGTCCTTTTCCTGGATATTTTCTGGACAATAAGCAGTACCACTCGCGCCAGATCAGTTGGCGTCTACAATCCGATGACAGACTGAACCTACTCTCATCTGAGAATAGTACGCATGCCCAGTCCTGTTCAGTCCAATTGTGATGCTCACGACACCATTGTAAACGGGCAGTATGGTGCTGTCTGGTCAATGGGACACACACAACAGGTCTGCGTGCGTATAGTCCTCCTCCCCCCTCAAACGTCTAGCAACAGTTTTTCGGGAGATCTGCTTTCCTGAGGCAGCAAGAAACTGATTTGCCACCTGCTGAGCTGTGGTGAGCCTGTTCCTTTTACTGATAGGACGATATATCTGTCTTCTTCAGGTGTCGTACTTCTAACACGACCTCCCCCGTGCCGTCTACTACACATTCCAGTAGTTTTAAATGACTTCGACAGCCGTGAAACAACGCTGTGAGCGATGTCGAACTCCCTGGCAACATCTGTTATTTTTCGCCCTTCTTCGATCTTTCCAGTAACTCGGCCACGCATAAAATCATCTATGTGATGTCGGAAAGACATGCCAAAAATTTTAAGTTCGTCTATTAAATCTTTCCTGTAAAACTTTTGACTTGAAACAACAACTGTCCACACGCGTCAAAACCTTTAAAGCTGTTATGAACGCTATCACGTGATGAACAGACGTGGAAAACAAATTTGCATACTCATACTTCTTCTTACTAATATCCCGCACTTATTCTAATTTTCCACATTTTGCTTCTTTTCATTTTGTGGTTGCTATGGATGATAGTGTTATCCGTCCTTAGCAATTGTCCGGCAGTGTATGTATCTTACAGAGTGAACTAATAGTAGGAATTGAAAATGCATCCATCTATGGTTAAACGAATTATTATGTAGCAGGAATGGGCAAATAGTGGCCCGCAAGACAGTCAGAAAATCCATTTTGAACCATTTCCTTCCCCGTGCGCGATCAAAGAACTACTAGGAAAACAAAATTCCTTTATTATGAGAACAAAGTATCTGGAAGCGATTCTACAATGAAATCATCTGCTGAGTTTGGAGGGCAAGGTAACAAGAAGATTTCAAAATTGTATGAATATTGAGACTAAATTAAATTTCATCTTTTTATCTCGTTGCTGCATATGTTGATACAGCACCTGAGAAGGTACAGTTTGAGTGTATTGACATGAAATAAGATCAAAGTTTGAACGAAATGTTTATTGCTATGATACTGACTTTTACGAATCTTTTTTAGTTGAAAAAATTCCACGTATGAAGTAAATGGCTGAGAAATTGTTCTTTATATTTTCTTCTTCTTAAGCATTACATCCTTTTACAGATCTTGCTGTCTCTGTCTTACAGATCTTGCTGTCTCTGTCTTACAGAGTTGCTGTCTCTGTCTTACAGATCTTGCTGTCTCTGTCTTACAGAGTTGCTGTCTCTGTCTTACAGATCTTGCTGTCTCTGTCTTACAGATATTGCTGTCTCTGTCTTGCAGAGTTGCTGTCTCGAAAAGTCAACTGCATCTGGCCCTATTCGGCGTAATAGCTCTCCACCGGTTGGATCCAGTTATTCTTATATCATTTTCAACATTATCCAGCCATCTAGTTTGTGGTCCTACTTTCCTTAGTTTCCATCGTTTTATGAAATGGTTGCCTATTTAGTTTCGAATCGAATTTATATCTAAATATGTGACCCAATCGTCTAATGCGTGCGGGATGTTTTAGCTGTTTTTACAATGTTGGGTTCACCATATTTTATATTAATTTCATAATTGTTTTATATTCTCTACGCGTCATTATGCTTTGTTGGTACAAAGATCTCCTTCAGGAGTTTCCTTTTGAAGACCAACGGCACCTCCTTTTCTACTTTGTTGAGGATCCAACATTTATTTTCGTAAAGGGCTCTTCATATTTAAGGTATCCGACTACGTTTGGAACCATGGTATTAAAAAAGCGCATAAATGGATAATTTACATGATATTTAGTGTCACATAGATTAGAATACATGTATACAATTGTTTTAAGGACATTTTGACAAACAAATTATTTAAATACAATATTTTGGCACTAAATTAACTTAGAGTAACCCTTTTTCAAAATGTTCTCCTTTTATATAAAATGCTTTTAAAATAATATTTTGCTTATATAAAGTAAAAACTTTTCCACAGACTCTGAACTATTTTTTTTTTTGAAAAATTCACATTATTTTCAGAGTTACAACCAATTGAAATAATTATCGGCGTTTTTTCCTTAAAATTTCTCCCCTCTGTTGTCGTGAAACATGGACAGTTTTCATGATATTTAGTGTCACTTAGATTAGAATACATGTATAAAATTTTTTAAGGACATTTTGACAAAAAAAAATTATTTAAATTTAATATTTTGGCAAAAAATTTACTTAGAATAATCTTTATTCCAAATGCTCTCCTTTTGTGAAAAGTGGTTCTATTATAATAATATTTTGCCTGTATATAGCTCAGACCTCTCTACAGAGGCTCAACTAGAATTTTTGAAAAATTCACATTATTTTCAGAGTTACCACTAAATGAAATAATTATTGGCGTTTTTTTCTTAAAATTGCTCCCGTTTGTTGTCGTAAAACATGGATATAAACCCACTTATAAGTTATATATTTCAAAAATTCTAGTTGAACCTCTGAACAGAGGTCTGAGCTATATACAGGCAGAATATTATAATAATAGAAGCATTGTTCACAAAAGGAAAATATTTTGAAAATGGGTCATGTATTGTTTATTTTTTGTCAAAATATTGTACTTAAATAATTTTTATTGTAATAATATTCTTAAAAGAATTTTATATACATTTTCTAAACTAAGTGACACTAAATATCATAAATACACTCATGTCCATAAATTAAGGATAATTCAGAATCACACAGACATTGAACTCTAAAATAAAAATTTCATCTGTAGAATTATCACAAACATCTTGAAGAAGAATATGCAAATTACAGAAAACCACCAGATGGCGCGGATAGCACGTCACAATGACGAGAGTGTAAGAGAGGGGTATATAAGGAATGGTGGCAAAGAAGTAAAATTGTTCACAAGCGCTTCAAAAGCCTTTCAGTGCAATAATAATATAGTTATAGCACAAAGGAAGCATTTTGATGATTTTTTACGTGGTAGCATTATTGGACGACTGGAATATGGACGTACCCAGGTGGAAGTATCCGAGGAACTTGGAATCATCCAGAGTGTCATCTCCAGGCTTTGGCAACGATTCCAAGATGATGGTAATGTGAGTAGATGTTACAGCACAGGTCACCCCCGAGTTACAACGCCGAATGACGACCAGTATTTGGCATTTACTGCCAAAAGGAACAAACGGAGCATAGCATCAGACCTGTCTCGTCAGCTCTTTTCAGCTACCTGTACGACAGTTTCTAGGCAGACCATGTAAAGACGCTTTGAGCACATTGATCTATATGCTCGTAGGCCTGTCAGATGTGTTCCACTTACCGCAACTCACTGTCGCCTGCGATTAACCTGGAGTAGAGAGCATGCATTGTGGACACCACAACAGTGGTCTTGTGTGCTGTTTTCCGACGAGTCTAAGTTTAGTTTGCAGTCTGATTCTCGCCGGACTTTAATTTGGAGAGCGCCAGGTACCCGTTACCATCAAGAGAACACCATTGAACAACACCGTTACGGTGGTGGAGGATGACTCGTTTGGTGAGGAATTATTCTTCGTTCCAGAACTGACCTGTCTTTTCAGAGTGTAACGATGACAGGCCACATCTATCGGAATGTCATTCTGGAACAACATGTACGTTTGTTTCGGGGCGCCATGGGCGCTGAATTTTTGTTTATGGATGACAACGCCCGTCCTCACCGTACGAACATAGTAGACGAATGCCTTCAATCGGAGGATATCACCCGTATGGATTGGCCAGCATACTCACCGGACATGAATCCAATAGAGCATGTGTGGTATATGCTTGGCAGACGAATTGCAGCCCGTCAACGTCCTCCCATCTGTCTACCGGAACTTCGGAGGACATTGCTTGATGAGTGGTGTAATATTTCCCAAGATCAGATTGATAATTTGATACTAAGCATGCCTAAGCGTTGTAAGGCCCGTATTGCATCCTCCGGGAGACATACTCCGTATTAACCATCATACTAACCATGTTATACTGTTTTTTCTAAATAGATTCTTTTTTTAAATTTGCTCCAGGGAGTAAAAATCGGAATTTTTATTAATTATATCAAACATATAGCATCTTTTTTTGCTCTTTACCTTTTGTTTAATAAATAGACTTTACAAATAAGTCAAATTTGTTTTGCTTCTGTCTCTTTCTTTGCCTGAACTTCATTATCCTTAATTTATGGACATGTTGCATTATCCTTTTACACGCTTTTGTAAAATCACGGTTCCAAACGTAGTCGGATACCTTAAACCGACAATATTAGTGAGCAAAGTTTTCCTTGCATGGAGATCAACAAGAAATATAGATGCAAGTAGAATAAGATGACGTAATCTTGCAGGTTCTCATGAGAATTTAAACAAGCAATCTCATTGTAGATTTAAAAAAAAATGCTGAAAGTATGATAGAGTACATTTGTCTCATTAAACTGATTCTAAAATTAAGTGTGCATGCAACTATAGATGATTTACACCTAGCTTAATAAGTACATTGAAAAAAGCAGCCATTTCTTATATTTAACCTACATTGTTTAATAATAATGAATGCAATTATTTTACAGAATTGGAATCCTTCTTGGTATCCTTAGCTCCCACAATGTCACCCGTGCGCAGAAACAAGTCCCGACCATATTATGTAGCAATAATCAATCGTACGCATAACTAGTAACGCATAACTACGCATCGTAATATAACTATAGTTTTTCAAAAGTCGAGTGTAAGTAATTATTTATTTTTGAACCCTTCTATAAAAGTGATAAGATGCGTTTGAAAAAAATACTATATATAAGAAACAATTTGATATTATTTAAGATTTTATTTGTATTTTCTTTTTAAAAAGGAATTTATGCATGTTTGTGTGGTTATGCGGTTTTCATAGAAATCATAATTCATGATTTAAATATGTCGGTGACAGTAAATTTGAAACTAATATTATGATTACTGAAATTATGAATCGACAAATATAGCGATGATAATATTAACTAGCAGTTCTGATATTTTAACTGTAATCGATATACTCCTGGGTGAAATATGTCTGTTTTCAATGGCTTCTCATTATTGATAAAGATATTGATTCAGGGCAGAATCGTGAAATTCGTCTGCTGCTTTCAATCAATATCTTAGTGACATCGACGCTTGTGGTCAACAGTGACTCTATCATCGATCACGGACCATGAATCAAGTTGATAAAAACATACCCCAGATCTGAATTGTCATTTCCTTTGGATCTAGATCGAAAATAAAGAGCAGAAAGAGAATAATCTTTTTTTCTCTTAAACAAAAATGCCACTTTATCTATTCTTAAAATTTTGAAGGGAAAAAAAAGTGTGGAACTTCTTTTTAAAAACGACTTATTTTGAATTCTGATGCTTATAAAAGATAGAAAAATTTACGAAACGACCTAAATTTACTTTTTTTCTAAATAAGTGAACATTAGATTTAATAATTCCTTTCAGCTTCAGAGTAGTTTTTGTGTACTAAAAAATTACTTTTGTTACTTTGTCACCCATAATAAATCCTTTCTATTATTTTTAGCTCAAGATTTTTGAATGTTTATGTTCCATTAATCTTTTTATAAAGTCTTAATGGATATCCTCATAAAAGACTTTTCCTAATTGATTATCCTTTTTTGGTACATCTTAAATTATATTTTAGATGGTATGTGCATTTCGGTGGTAAGCAAGACAGGTTAAGTCTTTTCATTTTAACGAATTTGAACTCCAAATTAATAAGGCGAGCGTATTCTCCACTGGTAAGGAGTAAAAGTCTTTTTTATACCTTTAGATAAATAAGAAATCTGAAACTAGTCAAATATTAAAGGTCTTTGCAAAATCTATTTTTGTCTTTTATTTGCTGTCAATATAATGATAACACGGCCGTTTGCACAGATAAGTCGAAACAAACTGGTTACGTTGGCCAAGAAATCATTTTTGATGATATTTCGCATGGTGTTACCAGGTGGACACTTTTTGCAGTATTTATACTATTGAAGCTGTCGTCACTTATTGTATGCTTATATTAATTAACTCATTCATCCCCAGTAAAAACTTTATCTATAATGAGAGCATAAGTATTTCAAAGGTGCTTGAAATCTACCCCGATTGGTTTCATTATGTTGTGTGATAACTTCAAGATAGTCTGTCGATTGCATGGCAAGCATTTTAACTTAAAACTTGTTTGAACACCATGTAGGTATTATAGCCAATGAGCAAGCAGTTTGTGCGGCACATCAGCTTGCCGTTAGCAGTCTCATTCTTTGACAAGGGTAAGTAGACTTTTTAATGGTACTGGCTATTTTTAATGTTTTTAAGGTGTTGACGTTCTCCATGGCCATTTGGTATTAAAAATCTTAACAATTATTTTTAAATTGAGTGTGTTTGTGTGTATACCACTCTTTTAAAATATGAAAGATTACTTTTTTTACTATAAAAAAGTAACACGAAAACTATGAGCGGCTGCTTGACCGTGAAGTGTGGACGCATCCAATGCAATGAGCAAAGAACATATGTGAACGGATGAATCTTAATTTGGTTGCTACTTGTTAACCATATGAACTTAATGTGTTTGCTTCCGAGTCCCACGTCCTCGCGAAACATGATATCAACACGGGAACCCTATCGCGCGTGAAAGTGCGTGGTGTGGGATAATGTCTCAAAAGACAATCCCATGTTATCACGGGAAGAAATGATCATTAACATTTATTCTTCTATTCAGTTGGCGTGTAATTCATTTATACTGCTGGCATCGCAGTGGTTACCCCCCCTACAGCGGCAGCGAACGCATTAAACGTCATCGTGCGTTTCCAATGACGATACATGCTTTATCAAATCATTTGCTTATGTAAAAACCTTCGCATTGATTGTGAAAAGCCAATTCTCCAGTCTAGCTTACGGTGGTGTTCAATCAATATGTTTCTTTTTATATGCATGTCTTAGGTCTAAGTAAAGGTAATCACCGAAAATGTCTTAGCGTTCAACCAGTCGATCGCGATTGAATTAATGCCCCTTCCATGTTCTATGATATAAAACACATCATCTTGATTCATATTCAAAAGGCTTTGCGACTCTTGGAGTTTGCAGGTCAATAACGAAGTGTTACTAGTGTATGGTCTATGATTCCAACTTAAAGACCTGATGTGAAATTATCTCTCCTTTGCATTGGACACAATCTTTTTACACAGGGGCATGTATGACTCGGTTAAGATCCATTCAAATGCCCTTCATGCAAAGTCTCGTACACCATTCATCACATCTTCATTGGTTGTCCAAATTTTCATGATCATCATTTGAGAATTTTTTACTTATGTATTTTAAACTTACCTGACTTGGTATTAGAACACCCTCATCAAAACTTATTTGTATTTTGCTGAAACTGGACTTTGTATTGTATTCAATATTCCATCCTTTGTCATTTACCCTGTTTTTATGAATAATTTTAGATATATTTCAAACCCTTTTTATATGCTTAAGAAAATTTTTTGCAACGTAGACAGATTTATCTCTTAAGACAAAAATTGTAATACTTATCTCAAAATACAAATATTCAAAACTAAAAAATATTTCTGTAGTCTTAAAATGTAAATAAAATATCGAACATAAAATTATTTTTTACGTATTTAGAACAAATAGAACTGATTTAAAAAATATATATACTTCTATATAAAATATATTAGTCTTTCTGAGTTTTATTGCGTGTTTATAAAGGCAAAATGTACGTAGAGATCCTCCTCTAGTAATGCATACAGTTTTTTCGAAATGAATCGATCTTTTCTTAAGCGTTTCCCTTTAAGAAAAGGTAAATATTATTTGAAGATCAATTAAAAGAACACATAATTTCAAAATGTCTTGTGTTTGAGAAGTAAAAAAATAACTTAAATAAAATAACCTAACCTACATGTTTAATATCATAATTGTTTTTAATATATATTCTAATATATAATCTCGTTACTTAAATAACACTAATACATGAAATACTTTTTAAGCATTATATAATTATGCTTCTAATTTTAAGTAAGCAAAAAACAGATAATAAATCTCGATCATCTGATAACAAAGTAAAAAAAAAATTCTAAAAGTATCATTTGCTTTTCATTCTTATTTTTACTATTTATTTAAAAGTTGTTTGGATTAAAAAAAAGATAACTCTTAAGACCTTTTAAATCAATAAAAATGCTCGTAATATTTAAACTTTATATAAAATTAATATATTAAGATATACAGTAAAATTTTGTAATGCTTTTTTTTAAAAATTATATCCGATTTATTTTTGGTATATATCTGATAAAAATCTTTCAAGAATTTCATCTTATTCATAGAACCAATAAACCATAATTCAAAATGAACTTATTTTTATAGAAATATAATTTCTCTTTATGCCATTACACACTAATCGTACTTTGAAAATTACCTTCTGCCGATAATAAATTATGCAAACTTTTATATCAAGATAAATATAATGTAAAATGTTAGAATTTTGATAGTGTATTATCCATATAATTTTAAAAGTTGATAAATCTTTCACATATTGAAATTCAACATTAACAAACTGCAGATATTTATCTTTTGAGAATGTAATGCATTTTCTATGGAATTTGTCACAAAAATAACTCACAACACTAAATAATTCTCCGTTATATCAAATAGTGTTCCACAATGCATCACAAAAAATATTTGCAATCGAAGTACTTTAATAACATCAGATAACAATTCTTTTGTGGAAATATTAATAATTGCTATTTAGATATTATACTAGCAAATATCATGTACAGTCTATCACAATTTAATCTAAATTCAAGAAAATTATTTTAAATTTGAGTTCTGTTTAAATGCATCTTTATCAATATAACAAATTCCTAATAGATATTTTTATCTGCTGAATTTTTAATTTAAAATTAGGAACTAAATCCTGTTTTTCGAAGTTTTGGTATAATTTATACGCGGGTACAATACAATTTCAATTAAATCACTACATCTTTGGTTTGTTATTTATAAACATACTTCGAAACGGAAAGTTAACTAACAGTGAAACAATCGATAAAGATGCATTTTCAAAAAGCTTATTTTTTTCCTTTAGAAATTACTTATGACACATTTATTTAAAATAAACTTCCTGTATTAATTCGAATTTTTTGAAATTTTATAATATCCGAAAATAGAAGGGTGAATACTGGTTTCAAACTTATTATAAAATCATTACGCAATCAAAATCAGAAGAAAGATTACTTTGACCTTTGCATGTTTTAATAGTTATATGTAATGAAATTCAGACGACATTGCTGAATTTTTAAATAGCTAACGCAAGTTTTTATTGAAAGGAAATTTAGTAACAAAGATTGAGATCCATTTTCATTTCCTAGTTCTTGCTAAATATAGACTTCATCTGATAATATTATGTTGAATTTTAATTAAACTTTAAATTAGTTTTATCTTTTTGTTGGAAAAGTTAACTCAATTCATGCGAAGCTTGATTAAATATTGATAGATCAACACAGAAACTTATCTTCTATATAACTCAATATATATCTCAACATATATTTAAATCATAGGTTATGGAAAATATATGTGGGAGGTATTAAAATGATGAGTGCGTTGAGTTATAGAAAAGGTATGATTTTATTAACTGAAATAAAAATCTGTTATAGTTATTTTATTACACTTTTCTTGTAAAGACTAAGTAACACTTACCTTCTTTAAGAAACTAAGTTTATATTTCACAATGTTTTTAAATAAATGTTTTGTCAAAAGGATGAAAAGTTACATATAGAATTTCGAATAATGAAGGATATTTTTTAACACCCCCCTTTTTTCTCAGTTCAAAATGCTTTAAGAACTCAACAATTTTTATTTAGATCACAGAACAAATTCAGATTAAATAAAACCATGCATAACTTCATATAAGTGATGTCTTGTAGTAATTTTAAAACTGTAATAAGCTCATTATTAATAGTACTCAGCCAAATTTTAGGGGTTATTCATTGTTTTTAAAAGAACAAAGGCCACCCGACCAGTATGGTGGTTGTGATACTCGGCTTGTAATCGAGTGGGCTTGGGTTCGAATCCAGAATAAGATATGGATGTATCTTCCGGAAAAGAAGTCAAACTTTCACCTGAATTGGACTCTAGTATAGAATGGAAACTAAGCACACTCTTTCTGTTCTATATGCTGGGATCATCGTTTGCTACAAAGTGTATATTATTCTATGATTGTATTGCAAGCTCTTCTGTTCATTTATCTCTTGGCTTTCGTATGAATGGGAATAGTTTCGAAGCGGGCACCTTCCGTTCCGAACTCCAGTACTTTATCGATCACGCCAAAACGATCGTCTTCGCGTGATGTCTAAGTACTGGTTTTTATTTAGATACCGCTACACTACTCTCACCAGTGAGATGGATAAACGAACGATTTTCCCCCGTTCGTTTGTTTGTTTCGGAGAGAGGATGTTTATATATTTATTTATTTTTCTCTCTCATTATTTAATTTATTTATTATTTATTTTTCTTCTTATTTATTTATTTATTATTTTTTTCTTGCGGTAGATGGCACCACGACAGTTCAGAAAGTTGCATTTTCTTACTTCAGTCACGGGTCACCAACGTGGGAATAGATTCGAACCGGGCACTTTCCGTTCCAAACTTCAGTACTTTATCGATCACGCCAAAACGATCGTCTTTGCGTGATGTCTAAGTACTGGTTTTTATTTAGTTACCGCTACAAATCCCAGGATGAAATACTCGGAAACAACAACAAAAGAACAAAGGCTTCTGTTACAAAATTGTCTTAAAGAGATTATTATTCTAAACCATATATGACTCACTCTCAACGGAAGCGGATACTTCTTATAGAAATAATTCCCATGAAAACTATAAATAAAATAATTTACTCATATAGATTAACAACACAAGAATAAAAGACTACACTTATGAAGCAATAATAAGAATAATATCATTCATATGAAATTTGTTACACTTATTGGTAAACTAATTTAAATTTTGCAAAGATAGCAGTGAAATTTATGTGTCGAGGAGGCATGAAGACGAAAAACAGTTTCTTAAAATTGGCCTTTAATAATCAATCATAAAGTCACTTTGCTCGTTACTGGAGCGATAAAAAATAAGTTCAAAAATCAACATTACCAGAGACATCCGATTCGAACCGTCTTCTAATATCGTAAAATTAATTTCTAATCTAAAATGGTGATGCAACCTGCAGTTGCATTGCCAACCAGCCTTTCTCTCCCTCTAAGAGTTAAACCACTCGCATACTTCTTATATTTCCGTTTCTCCTTCCTTTTTCTAAAAACTAACATGAGCCGAGTTTAAATACTAGCTCGATTTGCATGGCAGTTGCTGCCAACCTCAAATCACGAAACTCAAAAAGATCGGGTTCGAATCGGTGTGCTTACTTTCATTGAGATCATGGAACGGGATTGGAAAAACAACACAAGGAGATCATAAAAATTTGGATCCGACTTTTTAAATGTCTAACAATCGGCCCCCTTTTTCCAATCTCGCACCATTATCTCTTACAAATCAGTAAATTTTAATCTATAATAACATGTTATACAATTTAACACAAAAAAAAAAAATACATTTTATTCACAATCTTTATTGTAATAGACAAACTAATATTTTAATCTTAAAGAAACAAAGTCTTATTCTCTAAAAAGAAATAATTTTCTACAAAATTCTAACAATTTTATTATTTTCATCATATTTAATGGTATAAACCCAACGGTTTTCTAAAATTTTTATATTATCCGGATGATCAACTAAATCCCAAACTTTACGTTCCTTCATTACGTTAATTTCTTTATCCATTGCATCATGCCATTTAGATGCGTCTCTGGATCTTATCGCCTGTTTGTAACAATTAGGAATAGTTACTTCAACCATAAGAGCTTCTTGTTGCTCTGACAAATCTGAAAATCCCTGGGATTCGGTATTATTTTTCTAAAATTAAATAAACTAGGATCATACCCAATATTATGTCTCTTACAGTATCTCTATTTCGTTAAAAGATTTCAATCGGGTTGCTTCCCCTTCTATACTATAATATACGTTAGATCCAGTTACTTTCCTACCTATATTTCGAATCCACTTAACCTCCGTACATGGGATCAAGCTATGATTATCGGAAGATACATCTGGTTTTTCAGATGTTGAGGGCGTTTCCGTACTTGTCTTTGAAACTAAACGACTCGCTAATGAATCTTTTACTCTATCAAAATCATCCTCATCATCATAATAATCAGGAAGGTTTAAATTATATCCAAGGTTACTATTAACTTTTTGTCTAAAATTAATTCCCTCTTATTTTCATCGAATCTTACATTAATAGTCTCGACTAATTTATTTTCATCTATCAACCAAATTCTATAACCCTTAGTACGTTGTGCGTATCCCATCATAATTCCCATTTTCGCACGCATATCGAATTTTTTCTAATTTGTTTTGGCACACCAGCATATGCCAAACATCCAAAAGGTTTTAGATGCAATATCGATGGTTTTCTACCTGAATATTTTTCGAAAGGCGTTTTGTTACTGTCTTTGTGACAAATTCGATTCCACGCATTAAGAAACAAAATAATGCTTCTTCCCAACACTTATGAGGAACTTCACTAGACTTAAGCAATGTTTTGATGCCATCTAGAGCGGTTAAATTGAATCTCTCCGCGACCCCATTCATTTCTGGCGTATATGAATTTGTTACCTCATGCTTTATACCCAGTTCTGTCAAGAAATTATCCATATCCTTATTACAAAATTCTAGTCCGCCATCAGTTCTAACTGCTATTACCTTTTACTTAGAAAACGTTCTGCTCGTTTCTGAAATCTTATAAACGTATGAAATACGTCAGATTTATTTCGGATGGGAAATACAGTCACCTTTCTTGAATAATCGTCAATTATACTCAAGAAATATTTATTACCGCCTTGGCTTTCAGTTGGCATTGGACCACAGAGGTCCATATGCAACAATTCCAATGGACGTTTTGATCTTACGGCCCCCGTCTTTTTTGAATGAAACTCTCTTGGACTTTGCTAATTTACACGGTATACAATGAGTATTACCATTATCAGTTAAGCGTGGGAGACCTTTTACACTATCATTTTTACTAGTTTTTACCTAGTAATCGTTATTAACATGACAAAAGCGTTGATGCCATATTTCTATTGATCCGTTTTTGTTTTGGCGGTTACATCACTAAAAAAACTCATTTCTTTACTCTTTGGTATAATATAATGATCCGGCTTAAAAAAATACAAATTTTCATGGCGTGTCGCCGAGAACAATTTTATCCAGTCTTTATTAAAAACATTAATTTTACCTTTAGTACCCACAAAATGCGCACCTTTACTTTCTAATCTGGAACCGGATAGCAAATTTCTCCTCAACTTAGGATTAAATAATACATCAGTCAAAGTTATTTCATGAAAACTCCCCTATATTTTACCCGAAATCTAAGTATACCGATTCCTTCTACGGGACAACTTTTATCCTCCGTTGCTAACGACATTTTCATGTTAGTTATCGGTTTAAGATCTAAAAATAAACTCTTGTCATTACAAAAATGACTCGTGGCAGTAGTATCTATTACCCAAAGACCTTTATCAAACTCTGTGTTAAAAGTTTCATTTACAGTTGAAGGAGATTTTGGTAGAGACTTTTCTCTTTACAGTTTACTTTAAGATGCCCGTACTTATTACATACATAACACGGACCTATAGTCTTAATAGATTGTTTAACATTTTTAATAGTTTTACAGTTAAATACCTTACCACTTTTCTTTTGGTAATCATTCTTGCCATTTGGATCTCCATGAGCTGCAGCCGTAGCACCAGGTAACGTCTTCGACTTCTTCGAAGTGAAACTGCTCAAGTAAGCATTCTCCGCTTTCTCCAAATCTTGTTTCATCAACTGAAGACGATTGGCTTCTAATATCAGCTCTGCTTCAATTTTGACAACTCTGAAGTCCTCTTCTTTCCATCTGTAGATTTGTTGCACGGTAGACTGGAATTCCTGAGGAAGCCACCTTATTAATTGAAAGCCTATGTACAGGTCGTCCAATTTATGACCCGCTTCTTGTAGTCTGGTTGACGCTGTCTTTACACGAGATATAAAGATTCCAACATCTTCCCCTGGTTGGTATTTTGTTCCAAAAAATTGATCTAATAGTTGAATTACTCTTGCTTTTGTGACTGGTTCGAAGTGATCTTTTAATATCTTCCATGCCGCTACTCCGTCAGTTGTTTCCGTTATCAGATTTTTCAAATCTGAACTGATGTTAGTATAGATCAACGTATAACATCTATCCTTACGAAGTTGTAGATCTAATTTTCCTTGTATGTTGCCTCTTCATCAGGTTGCTCTGGCTTGGTCTGTATTATAAACTGCCAGCAACCATAATGCATTAAGAGTACTTGCATATCATGCTTCCATGTGTTCCAGTTATTTGGAGTCAACACTGATATCTGGTTGTTAAACTCCATACCTGTTACTCGATTTAGCGTACTAGCAACAGAGTTCATAAAAAATAGTTCTAGACTGGAACAGTATTTAAATAGACAAAGTTCATGGCCTGGTTCAACTGCTTAGCCTGTCTCGACACAGTACATGGACTGGGCCCATAACCAAATTTGTTACACTTATTGGTAAACTAATTTAAATTTTGCAAAGATAGCAGTGAAATTTATGTGTCGAGGAGGCATGAAGACGAAAAACAGTTTCTTAAAATTGGCCTTTAATAATCAATCATAAAGTCACTTTGCTCGTTACTGGAGCGATAAAAAATAAGTTCAAAAATCAACATTACCAGAGACATCCGATTCGAACCGTCTTCTAATATCGTAAAAATTAATTTCTAATCTAAAATGGTGATGCAACCTGCAGTTGCATTGCCAACCAGCCTTTCTCTCCCTCTAAGAGTTAAACCACTCGCATACTTCTTATATTTCCGTTTCTCCTTCCTTTTCTAAAAACTAATATGAGCCGAGTTTAAATACTAGCTCGATTTGCATGGCAGTTGCTGCCAACCTCAAATCACGAAACTCAAAAGATCGGGTTGGAATCGGTGTGCTTACTTTCATTGAGATCATGGAACGGGATTGGAAAAACAACACAAGGAGATCATAAAAATTTGGATCCGACTTTTTAAATGTCTAACAAAATTAATAAAAAAATAACAATTTCATTTAGAACTAACAGGAACAATTATCTAAAAAGAATTTAAGGAGAATTATCGAGCGCATTTCTTAGATAAAAATGATATTCCTTTTACCGTATGGAAAACATCACATATCAACAAAACCCATTTATAATAAAATATTTTGATTTAGCATCTACTTTCCAAATAAATTACTGTTTACCAGAATAATATGAATTTTCTTTTGCATATAATTTTGAATTTAATAATCTTAATTTTCTTCTGAGATAGCAAAGTACTGTATAATACATTTGGCGATATAGAAGAAAATCAGGAAAATTTTTTATTAAATGATTCGAAATAAGATCGAAAGATACTACAGAGATAACAGTTTTACATTAAGAAATATTTTTATAATATCAGAAATATGCTTTCACCTTCCTTTTTTTGGTATAACTGTACCATACTTCTCTTAATTTCAGGGTTGCATTTTAAAGTTAAGTTGGTAGTTATTTTGAAGACAATTTTTATATAAAATAAAGTTAAACTATTAAGTACAATTTAAGATCGTGATCAAAGTACAAAGAGGAAAAAATTTCAAGAACCTCTGGTATAATAAGAAAAACATAAATATGTTTGCTGACGGAAAAAAAAGCAAAGTGTTTGTTAGTTCACAAGGCTGATATTCAAGCATTTGCCTATGCAATGGCACTATAGCTAATTACCAGAAAAATTCAAGGCAACGCAGCAGCGAATGGATGAATTATTACATCGATGTGAATTGCAATGAGCATTAAAAGCAATATAATAAGTACGCATAAAATTGAAATTAGTGTGCATAACAAATTAGAATATATCCTGAAAATAAGCACTAACGAGCAAAAGCAAAAATTAATACAAGACCCGATGTCTAAGTTTCAAGTAAACACAGTAGTAAAGTGCTATCTTGCTATTAGTTCTATTATCACAGAACAATATCGCAATTTTTTTTCCTTTAGTTACTAACGCTCTGGGGTATGGAATTAGTAGCAATTCAATATGAAAGCTGTTTAAATTCATTTATATTTGGATATGATTACACATAATGAATGCGACATATAGTATTTAATGTATTATATTTACATAGCAAAATTATTAATGTAGCAATATTCACTAGGCACACAATAATTATATTATTTTAGCAATACAATGTAATATACTCTGCTTATGTAATAACTATTCACAGTAATAATATAATTCTCTTCGTTCTAAATTCAAACTATAAACATACAATAATACACATATACTACCTCACATTACTATTTCATTCTTCAATAGCCGTAAAGTAACATGTAACGTTATTGTAGAGAAATAGATTATTTATTATAATATAAATTATCTGACAACATGTATCTGTTACTTAAGAAAGTTTTAAGAAAGGATATGTCTGAGTATATACATAATTTATGAAATTATTTGATACTCCGTAGAAATTTCATTGCTAAAATATTTGTTTCTTGTAAATGTAAATTTTTTAAATGTATTATATATTTTCAGTCAATATTGCCTGTAATAAAATGTTAATTAGCAAATAAAACCGAATGTTTATTAAATCCCCTGTTTCAGAGAGAAATCATTGTTGAAAAATATAATATTGAAATAAATAAATAAAATCAGTTTTGTATCCATGCATGTGTTATTTCAAGGCTGTAAAAGTCTTTTCCCCCGCTAATTTTGAGAGATTGGTAGACGGACAATAATGGTGTGAGTTCCTTTACACCAGAGTTCTGAAGCTCACAATTCGTTCAAAGATGGTCTTGTTCAAAAATAACGTAGATTTGGAGAGAAGATGTAATGTGAACATAAGTTGAATTACTATACTTCGAGAAGGAAAGATGTTTTAAGGTATCTCGACCAAAATAGAAATATTTCTAAGTATAATCTTAACCCTTAACTTCGCACTGTTGCATTTCTGCAACATATGATTTATTTTAAGTTAACAGACTCAATATTTTTTTTAATTACCTACATATTACTTATCTGAGAAAAAAAAAAGATTACTGGAACGAAATATATGCTAACTTTGTCACTAGATGGAAGTATATTTTTTTCCAGAAATCACAACAATTATAAAAATCTCTGAAGCCTCAAGAACTGTGTTTTTGCTATAAAAAGAATCTACTATATTTTATGCTTCCTCTTGTTTATAGACGAAATAAATTACCGGGTAAGAAATTTAAACGTTTTATGATGAATAAGAAAATACTCATATAAAAAAGTTTTATAATTTACAGCACTACTGCGCAATGTTGCACTTCTGCAACAAACAAACAAAAAAATGACTGGAATTCAATTTAAAACATCTTAAATTTTTAAAATATATTTTTCCCTTCATTATTATTTGAGAACTAGCTGATATAATTTTTCATAAAAATTTAAAAATTGGGAAGTTAAGGGTTAATTATGATAATTTCTACTACTGAAAAATACTTTAATGCATGATTACTTGTAATCCACTCAAAGTTTCTCCATTTCAAAGATGTAAAAGTTCATACACAGACATTCAAAGACGTTTATACACTGACCTTCATCTTTTTGGACGCCACCCTAAAGATGAAAATGTTGATAAAAAATACGGTGTGTATTAAATGTGTCAAACTCAAAGGCTAACTTGGGCCAAAGAAACAAGGTTTAACTTAAGGAGGGCTTAAAAAAATCCATATTCATAGAAACGTAGGTTTACTTCGAAAATGCATTGCAATAAACACATTGTTAAGAATTTTTTGTAAATAGTGTAAATAATCTGTATTTGAATGTGTAATGCGTTTATATTACTCTATGTTAATTTATTTTATGTTAAAATTGTAATATTCATAAGCAAAACCATTTCTTACGCTATAGTAGCGATTCAATGAGATATAGCACTCTTGGCGATATAGCTAAGTTGTCATCGTATTAAAATACCAGGTTGGCCACCAAATTGGCGACTGTATTGGCGAGTTTGGGACCCTCTGGATTCTTCTAGAAAGTAGTGGATCTCTCCACTAATTTCACGCACTATGACGCGTGCGGATTTTTCTAGAAGTTTTCGCCGGGTCTATAAATAGAGCTGTGCCAGCCGCAACCAGTCAATCTGGATTCTACCAGTGATTAATGAGCATTGTTTTGACTAGCGATTAGCTCGACTATGCTTGTGAATAATCCTTTACATACTTGGTGAATATTGGTGAATATTGCTGCTGAATCCTGTATATCAAAGACTGGTCTTTCGTCAACAAATTATCATCGCTCATGAAGAACTGTCTGATATTTTGTGACCGATTTGCATAAAATCCTTGAGAGAACCCCGATCTACGCAACAATAAATGAAACAACTACAAAAATTTAATGTTTACGTCCTGACATTTGACATCTCTTTTCTGCTACTATTTTTCCTATTTCGGGAGAATTTTTGATATTTATTATATATTGTTGTGTGACGATATGCTGGCCAGGAGGCAAAAATGTTCTATGTGGGCCGCATACGGTCCACGGGGTGCGAATTTGACACTTCTGGCGTATATGAATAATCATGAGTAACTTAAGGTATCTGACTACGTTCGGAACCATGATTTTTGAAAAGCGTATAACTGGATAATATTTATGATATTTAGTGTCTCTTAGATTAGAAAATTTATATAAAATTGTTGTAAGAGAATATTTTAAAATAAAAAATGTGTGATTGAAGTGCAATAATTTGACAAAAAATGAAATTATAATGAACTTAGAACTTCCAAATGTTCTCCTTTTGTGAAAAATACTTCTATTATAATAGTATTTTGCCTGTATATAGCTCAGACCTCTGTACAGAGGCTCAATTAGAATTTTTGAAATATATAATTTAGATGTGGGTTTATATCCATGTTTTACGACAACAGAGGGGAGAAATTTTAAGAAAAAAACGTCAATAATTATTTCAATTGGTTGCAACTTTGAAAATAATGTGAATTTTCAAAAACCAAAAGTTCAAACTCTCTGAAGAAGTCTTTACCTTAAATAAGCAAAATATTATTATTTAGAAACATTTTTTTTATAAAAGGAGAACATTTTGAAGAAGTTATTCTAAGTTACTTTTTGCCAAAATATTGTATTTAAATAAATTTTTTTTTGTAAAAATGTCCTTAAAACAATTTTATGCATGTAATTTAATGTAAGTTTCACTAAATATAATGAAAATTATCTATTTATGCGCTTTTATAAAATCATGGTTCCGAACGTAGACGGATACCTTAAATGAAGATTTGTGATACAATCATACCCACAGCTATTTCTTCATAAGAAATGAACTCTTATATAGTTGGAGGAAGAAATTACAGTTATCCTACATTTTGCTGTTTAGGTGGATTTTAGCTTTCGTACTAAAATATTGTTAGTCATGTCTGTCATACATCAATATGAACTGATTCATTAAGATGTGAAGGGGGGGGGGAAGCCAAATGGATGTAAATAAGTTTTATAGCAGCTGCTGCACTTATTGTATTTCTTAGTGTAGTGTGGGATTCTGCAATGAATTTGAATAAAAAAATTCAATGTAAAAGGGAGAAGAGGTATTTCAGGTCGCTCCAAAAGGTAACCGCCTCAGCTTAAGATCACTTTCCAGTTCTTTCAACTCCAAAAAGAAGGGACACTACCTTGTATTAGCTCAATTATTATGTAGCAAAGAAACGATGATATTAGCTCAGTGCTTCTCAAAGTTTCGATACCTGCTTTCTTTGCGCCCCTCCCCCATCGAAACAATAACAATGTATTGAATTCAATAATAATATTGTATTTCGACGTAAATCTACAGTACGAATTTAATTATATATATATATACTACCTGGTATACCCGTTCTTCGTACGGGTGAACTGAAAAATGAAACAACACAAATTGAAGGATAAAGAAGTTTTTAATGAGTTAATTTTACGTGAATTAAAAATTAAACAAAAAAGCTCTTTACATACCTCAGCTAAACAAACAAAAAAAAAAAAACACATTTATTAATTTTAAGTATGTAGGTCTAATCGCTAATAAAAAGGATTTTTTTTTAAAACTCCCCGTAACACTCTTGAGGGCCGATTTTTCAAAATACCTCCCTAAGCTGATCTCTGCTCAGCAAAAGAAACACATTGTTAAAAGTTTAACGTAATGAACGCTTAAAATAGTGTAAATAATTTGTATCTGAAAGTGTAAAACATTAATATTACTTTCTGTTGTATTTATTTTATGTTTAAATTGTAATATTCGCAAGCAACGACATTTCTTAAATTATAATGGAGATTCAATGAAAAACAGCAAATTTTAACGATAGAGTCAAGTTGGCAATTGTCTAGCTACTTTCATAGCCCGAGCTTTATTAGAGCTTTGTAAGATTCGCCGTGTAGGGGAGCGATGCACGTTAATACTTTATCCACCACATTATGATTTACTGCAGTTTTTTTTCATACAATATTTTTTTTTGGATCACTACATTGAAAATTCAGGGATATACATAAACAAAATACTCCACGTTGAGAAATTTAATCCGTTAGAGCTAATAATTTAATTAAAAATATTCCGCTGTAAAGTTAATTATCACCGATCACTTAAAATAAATAGTCAAATCGTTTTCTAAGGTCTTCATTAACATACAAAAACATGACACTTAAATTTTGACATAAGCTATTTTTCGGGACAAAAATAATAATCTTGGCAATCCGCTGAAAACGTCGTCAGCTGAAAACGCATTTCTGCTGCAAAACTGTTCGCCTTCCCCGCTAAAATACTCATCATAAGACCCATGCTGCCATATATCTTGGAAGAGTGGGTTTCAAAAAATATTCCTGCTAAGTACTGGTAGAATATTCTTTCTAAGTTGGTGTGGTGTGGTAGTTAGGGAAGAAGGTGCCAGCTCAGGTGTCGTCCCCTTCACTTGACCATGGTTAAAAATTACGTGGTCCGTTGTCAAAAGACCTAGTGTAACTGAATAGTGCGACGTTAATATTCACTCACTCACTCCAAAAATACAGTACAGTAGTTATAATTATTTTTATACTTAAAACTGCAGTATCTGCCTATTCAATTAAAATTATAGCGTTATAATTAACTATTAACCACAAACAAATTTTGAAAATTTCTCCAAATGATGTAGTGTGAAAGTGAAAGTTTATTTATATATTTTAAGTACCAGAACCGATAAAAGCATTTATTTTGAAAAAGATGAATTTCTTACTACCAAATGTGTGTAATAAAATCATATATATAAAAACAACATTCAAATAAAGAGAGATTTATAACAACCTCTCCTTTCAAAACTTAGTTTCATTCTGAAATAAAGAAAAAATTAGGAATTATGCTGATCACAGGAAGTAATTAGAAGCGAGCGCCTTGCGTAGCCAAAATAAAAAGGGTTTCTTCACAAACAAAAGATAGATATATGCTGACGTGGGTTTTTTGCAGCGCACGCCAGAATTGCTTGCAAATGGCAGAATGTTTTCCTACTTACTTGACAAATATAGTTATATTTTGGACACTTCACGCAATATTTTTATAAATTATAGCCTATGCTATAAATTATAGCCAATGTGTTACTCTGATGTATAAGCTATATTACTGTAAAGTTTCATTAAAATCCATTCAGTTGTTTTTGCGTAAAAACGGACAAATATCCTCACAAAATTTCGCATTTATATATATCTATCTATCTATCTATCTATCTATCTATCTATCTATCTATCTATCTATCTATCTATCTATCTCTCTCTCTCTATATATATATACACTGGTGTGCAAAAATTAAGGATGAAGTCGAAAAAATTAGCATATCAGCTGAACGAAGAGGCAGAGCGGACAGAAAGACCAATCAGGACATTAAGTAAGGTGATGTACGGTAGCACATGCGCAGATATGCAGGTAGACGTAATGGGGAGTGTTTGAGTAGTATAAAGCATGTTGTCGGTGTAAGATCAGTATTTCTGGCAAAGAGATTGCACGCCGTACAGCAGTTAAAATCACACCGAGTTGCTGCCTCAGCGAGAAATGGCGAATAATCAATCTGTTAGACGACATCTGGATGCTTTTACCCGAGGTCGAATCATTGGGAAGTTGGAGGAAGGCCGCAGTGTGACAAGTGTGGCTGCAGAGTTCGGAATTGCTCACAGCATCGTTTCACGACCTTCGAGACAATTTCAAACTACAGGAACAGCTATCCGGGGGTTCAGTAGTGGTCGTCCACGAGAAACCACACCCACAGATGACCGGTACATTGCCTTACAGGTCAGAAGAAACAGGCGGCAGACAGCGGGAGAAATCGCTAGACACACGACACAGGCGACTGGATGACCGATATCACGTTTTACCGTGGCCAGAAGACTGCACGGTGGTGGTCTGTTTCCACGACGCCCTGTACGGTGTGTATCTTTAACGCCTGCCCATCGGAGAAGGCGTTATCTGTGGTGCCGGGAACACCGGAATTGGAGAGACAATGAATGGGGACGAATACTCTTTACAGATGAGAGCAGATTCAGTTTGAGTAGCGATTCTCATCGCATACTCATCTGGAGAGAGCGGGGAAGCCACAATCATCCCTCGAACATCATTGAAAGGGACAGGTATGGAGGTCGCGGTGTTCTCGTTTGGGGGAGGCCTCATGATTGGTAGTCGTACAGACCTTCACATCTTCGACGCAGGTTCAGTCAACGGGACCCGGTATTGTAACGAGATTCTTCTTCCATATGTGCGTCTTTTAGAGGCGCTATGGGTCTGCAGTCCTTTTCATGGACGACAATGCACCATGTAATCGCACAGTAGCTGCCGAACAGCTTTTAGAGAGTGAGAATATTGAACGTATGGATTGGCCAGCACGATCTCCGGATCTCAATCCCATCGAGCATGTATGGGGTTTTCTAGGCAGACGCTTGGCAGCTCGTACCTTACCACCAGTAACGATTCGGGAGCTTCGATTGGCGCTGCAAGACGAATGGGCAGCAATGCCTCAACAACTCATTGACACTCTCATTCTCAGCATGGACAGACGCTGTGAAACCTGCCTAGCAATCAGGGGAGATCATATCCCCTACTAAAGACCGGATGTTTCTTGCTGGACACCCATCACAGGAATGTTTCGGCCTTCAGTCGCATTGCGCTCCATGCTACTTATTCAATATCAAGCTTTTTTATCCCTCTAATTTCTCTTTTAGTAAGTGTTGCTTACATATTACACATGTCCTTACGTATTGGGGATCTTACGGTATTAAATGTGTTGATTTGGAAAGCTTTTGTACAAAGTTATATAGAAAAAACCGTCTCGTCCTTAATTTTTGCACACGAGTGTATATATACATATATATACAAACTGTACAAATTATCAAGATAAGTGTTAAATTTTTTTAATATAATTATTATTCATGACAACCCCATGGAGTCACTGGTAATTGTTCAACTTGTTCTTATCTTGGTATTGTTAAATTAATTACCAAATACAATGTGCAGTGCTGAGAGATACATTTATAAATATATTATATCGGTGTAAAGGCGTATTTTATTTATTATGTCAGTATGTATTTTGTCTTCTTCCTTTTAATAAATTAATATTTTTAATTAATGTTTTATTTCCGACGCTTCGATAGGGTCGCGCAGTTTGAGAAAGGCTGTATTAATTGCTATGTTGCGTAGATATTTTTACAATCAAAGATTCTAATCAAATGTTCCTCCTAGTATACTTTCCTTTTAATCAAAACCTTAAAAAAATAAACCATTTTTTTAATCCTATAGAAGAGTAATTTACCAGTTTTAAATTGAAATTGTCTCATGTACCCTTTTTAGGTGAGAACCGTTTACCACGGGGAATTATCTAGATAGTGTACTAATCTGGAGAGAACCATTTATCAATTGGACGATATTACCAATTGCAATTCTTGTGGAAACAGGGTTTGTTATGGAATCTCTCGAGAAGACCTATATTGACCTACATGTGCTTAATAGAGGAATGAGAGAGACAGTTGAATAGTATCATAAAGATATCCTTACTCCATTATATAATCTCCCCAAAATCCTTTTCATCTTATATGGAGAGTCCTAAATGGGTTTAATTGCTCACATAAACACAAAGCCATGCAGAATTTTGTACATTTGGTGCATTTTTTAAGGAGGAAAAAAGAATCACATTGATTTTAGAGTAAGCAGATTTTTTTTAACAATGAAAATTAAGAACTCTCTGTTTTGCATCATGCATCTAACTGGTGATTACATTTTTTTTTTGAATTAGGAAGAATAACTGAAAAAGTTTTATTTACGGTCATCTATATATATATATATATATATATATATATATATATATATATATATATATATATATATATATATATGTATATATGTATATATATATATATATATATATATATATATATATATATATATATATATATATATATATATATATATATATATAAATAAATTATAAACATAAGCTTGATTTCATAATAACACTTCTTTAATCAGTCAGTGAGGGAAAATTTATAATAGATTTCATAAGGTTAATCATAGCAAAACTTATTTCAAATTTTAAAAAAAAGTAATACTGCCTTATAAAAGTTTTATTTCAGCATCATAATCATAACTTCTGTATAGTTTTTTTAAGTTCCTTTTTTTTCCTTTCAAAGAGACGAATGACCAAACCAAATTGGAAAAACCTTCAACTTCCGCATTAACTACAAGAACAGCTTTTTTCCAGAGCTAGCTTTCGGGCATGCTTTCTTTTTCTATTGTTTTTAGGGTCAATGGCATTCAGAATGTGTTTGGGTTTTTACACTCCAGTGGCTTTATCCCTGTCGTCAGGCAAAGTAAGAACTTTATTTTTGTCACCTGTTCCTATCTGTTAAAATAAATTAATGAGAACAATTTGAACTCGAAAAATCAGATTTAAAATAGAGAATGGGAAAAAGAAAATGTATTGCACTTTAAATTAACTCATGTTAATAACAGGTAAAGAAAACGTAATGCTATTTTTTATTCGGGAGTTGCTTATATAGACATAGTGTTTGCGAAGACATTATCATTTCATTTATCAACGTTTATGAAGAATACTTATAATCTACTTAACTGATGTAATTATTTATTGACTAATGCGTCATGGATGGATTTAATTTAAATGCAATATAATAAATTGAATGGGATGACCAAAAATGATAATGGAAACAAATTAAAATGAAACCTAAAACAAAAATACCATTTTTTAAATATAAATTATATATTACAGTATTTAAAACTAGGAAACATGTGATTTAAATATTTTAGAAACTACCGATCAATATCGTTTGTTAAAATTGCATGACTAATCCTTTTACCAAATTTTCTAATAAAAGCTTAATATAAGCATAACATTATAGTAACTTTTTAAATAAAATTATTGATAAGCAAATTCTGGATGTAACTCCAATTCCAATTAATATTAAAAAAATTCAGAAGCTAAAATTCTATTTTGATTTGTTTATAGTTACATGCATTCAAAAGTAACCCTTGAAGACAAAATATCTTTAGCAAAATGAAGAATTTTATTTTTTAAAGAATTTTTATTCATCTGTTAGATTACACTTTATTTTATTACTTATTGTAATAAAATTTTTATTCTAAAAATGTTACTTTTATCGATTTTTATCACTCTTTTATTGTTTACTATATCACTAAATAATCCTGAAGAGTAGAGCTAAAAGAAAAATAATTTCACATAAAAACCTTAAATTCACAAAATGCATAAGTAGTTTTCAGTTACTAGCTGACTTAATACTGAAACACCTAAATAAATATTTATTTTGATATTTGCTGAATCATTGTCTTACGAAATAATCTCTTTCTGAAAATATTTCTATAATTATAATCATCTATTTGGCGCTATTTTTCTTGATCGTTTTCATTTAGTTAAAAAATCAAAACAACAGCGAAGTATTTTCTATTTTCTATTATTTCTGCAGAGAATTATAATCTTCCTCTGCAGGGAGAGGGGGAGATCGTTCTCTATTTATCTTCATTTGTTCATGCGTGTTGGTATTGTTAAAATAGATGTGTGTAATAAGAGCTTTTCTGTATCGAAGATTTTTATTATATATTTGAACGCCATTAATTTGTTTTAGTGAAACACGTTTTGAATTTCTTTCTAGGCATTAAATTGAGTATAAAGGCAGATATAAAATCAATAAACAAAACCTATATTTATGCTGAATTGATAGATTTTAATTTAAAAGCAAATCATTTCATTCGGGAAAATAAAAAGGACGAGAAGAAAAATACACTTTCTGTTTCGAATTGAGGAATCTTTGAGCAATATAATTGAATGTTTTATTTCTAAGCTACCTAAAATATGCGCTAAAGTGCTATAAAAGTGAGATCTATCAGGATACAGGTTCCTTTCGTTCAAGCAGAATTACCATAGCACGAGGTGACAGTGACTCGCTTAATATGTGAAGATAGCCTAAAAGGTAATTCACAGCACATCTCTTTAAGAACAGTTCACAATTCAAGAGGAAGGTATGTTGATGGAGAATTCTTTTATACACGTGTTAAGGCATTTCATAATATTCACGTCTGGGTTTTGAGGTAGCCAAGTATAGATGTTTGTCAGAAGAGCGTTCTTAATTACACCTGAAAGCAACTTTAAATGTGCATGATACGTTATTTTGTTACAGCTGTCTATCAATATTTCCGCAACCAACGAACGGATGCAAAATTATTAGAAATAATGCTTACATACAGATTCCCCGTAGACGTATAAGAGGTGTTAAATCAAATCAATTCACGTCCCATATCATGGCAGAGGCTTTAAAAGTGTAAAAAAGCAGTTCCATATTAACTTAGTAGAATTCCCGTTTGTCCTCTAACCTGAAAAGGCGCACCATCAAACCAGGCAATGTGTTTCAAGGCATCACCAGTCCAGTGCTGTTGAACGAAGGTAAGATGCATAGTTACATGACTCCTACTTATCAAAGATAGCTTGGGCTTTTGGCTCTCTCAGTCCATTTGAAAGAGTGACTTTTATATAATTCACATGCTGACGCTTTTATTTTTTCTAACATTAAAAGTTGTAGAAATTTGTGAGACTGTATTCTCTTTTTTTATTTAGTAGAGAGATTCTTTTCAAAAGTCAATGGTTTCATTCTTTCATGATTCTTTTCCACCACATCGCTTTGGAAGAATAAATGTTTTTTTCCAGTTTCTGGAATCGTGATATACTTTCAGTGTTAGTGCGTAAAAATTCAAATTTCCATTTAGATCTTGGAAATTCTTCACTATCCTTACTTAAAATTATTGAAAGTGGGATTGCTTGCTACTGCAGTTACAGAAACTGATCGAAAAGTGGTCCTACAAACCTGTTGCCTTATATAATCTCTGCTGACCATACCGAGTTATTTGAACTGGTTATATGTCTACAATTTATTATTTATTGTTGTGATCTCTCTTTTAACTTTCATATTTTGCTTCACTGATTTCGTATTAAATTGGTTTAAAGTAGCAATATTTTTCAAATGATGTACAAGGAACAATTTTTAATCAAAATGAATTTAATATACATCAGTTCTTACGACATGACGATATGTTGGTAACGTCAAATTAAAACAGCTTTAGCAGCATTTTTTCAATCAAACAGTTGCTAAATATGTTATGGGTGAGAGGTTTTCTTTGTATTTTATTTTTAAAATAGCAGGAAACAAGTTAAGGATTTTAGTTTATATTTTTCTTAAATCAAGATAGTTTTTTTTTTAAATTCACATTGAAGAATAAACCTTTAGGTTTAAACTTAAGCTCAGAAGCTAAAAGACATTTTAATATGAGTTGACAAAGTTAGCCTATTTAAAGTTGAGTTCAGTATAACTCTAATATCTAAAAGAAGTAGAATTTTAAAATTCTACGATTGAAAACTAAATTTCACTAAAAATACTTACTTTAAATGAAAAAAATTTAAGTTTCTTCGTATAAATTCTGAATTTAAATGTTATAAATTTTAGTTTCAATGAATGGATGCAAAAAATATTTCTAATTTGTATATTGCGATAAACAAATATTGTCTACTGGTTGACAGAAACACAAATATTCATCTTGTATAATCAGTGTAAACGTTTCAAATTGAAAGTAAAACTCTACGATAAACACTTGAATACAGAACATGCATTTAGCCAATTAGGTAATCAGCAAATTTTAAAAGAAGCATGTTCTTGGAAACATATGGATAGAGATATATGGATCTTGGGAAAACCTAAAAGAGGGGAACCTGTTTTACTTCTTTTCATCCATAATATCATTTGATAAGCTGTTAATGAGCAATCTTTACCTACAAAACAAGAAGACTATCCTCTTTCCTAATGCATTATTTGTTTCAGCTTCATTATTCACCTGAACGAGTTTCCTTTTTTTCAAATTTAAAAGAAAAAGAAGAAAAATTATGTAATGTGTTAAAATTCGTATCGAGAAAGACCTTCTCTCATCCTATCAAAGGTAAATCTTCCGAAGCAACCTCACCGTCAAATACGGCATCTTCCCTCTCCCTCTTCTCTGAGACACAAAGTGTCACAAACATCTCATTCATTTCTCTCGAGGGAATGAGTGGTGTTCTCACACCCCACTGTTACCAAAAATAGCAAAAAGAGCAGCACTCGTCACGTTTCAGCTCTTGTTTCAGTCTTGAAATTCAAAATGTCTTTATTGAATGTAGCCCAAAGGGTAGAAAGTAAGTTACACGCAGACAAAAAAAAGCTTTGGAATTATCCCGACAAGAAAAGAAATGTAAAAACATTCGAAAGTGGATCCTTTGGGGTGGAGGAATTTCTTATTACGAAAGGATTGTGATGGAAATAACATTTTGATGGGTAACAGTTCGATATGGGATAGGGCTTTAGGACCAAAGATAGAAATGAAGAAATCTTCTTGCTATTTACTGAAGAAAACTTTTTGAAATTTTCTCGATATAAACAATGTATTGAACTTTTTCCATTTTTAAATTACATGTTTCCTTAGTAAAGGAATTTGTATACTATGAAGTTTAACAATAGAGTGTACGCATGTTTCTTTAAAAGAATTGTTTGTTGAAATTTTTCAAAAAAATAACATGCGTGAATAATTAATAAAATATTAAAGCAGATTCTTATGTATTATTTAATACCTGAGATTTTAATATTTTAGAAACTACTGTTTCGAAAACATTTATTCTTACTAGCAAATATTATTATCCTGGAAGATTCTTGCTCACTAATATCTAGGAGCGTTCCTTCAGATTCTTTTGAAAATACCTCTAGGTTGGATAATTTCTTTCTAACTATTCAGACGATGTAAAATCTATCCTCAGGCAATCGATTGGATGGGATTTACTCATTTTCTTGACAAATTTGATTGATTCTGCAAATCTGTATACATTTTTTCGTCTTTATTTCATTTCTAACCCATTACTTCTAATTGCTAATAACAGATTTTGTAGTTTTGTGATATAGAATCAATGAGAAACGAATTGGATTTCGACTCGAATGACAGAACAAGAACAGAGGGAAGCTCTTTGAATTTTAAATTGATTTTAGTATATCAAGAAAAATCCTTGGTTCTTAAAAATTATTTTAGGTATATATGCTAACTACTTGCAATTTAATGTTAACTGAAATGAAATTTTGATGGGATTTTCGATGTTAGAATCATTTCAGTATAATCTCTAATTATCAAAAAGTTATTCTTGAAACCAGTTTCTGAAAAAACTGCAAACAGAAAATTTCAAGCCATTTCCTTGAAAACTGGCTATTTTGACAAAATGATGAACAATTTCACGTCGTTTATAATTTTTTTAGTAATTATTAATAAGATTAATGTTCCCAGATGTTTCATTTAATTTTATTCAGAAAGTATGATTCATTCAATTTATTGATCAAGTTTCTGTGGGAGATATGGTATCCATATAAAGATTAAATTTCTTTATACTATTAATAGCAGCTCTTTATCAGGTTGATACATACCTCTACAAAAATGCATACCGGTTGACTGAGGATATTTAAGGGATGGCGAGGTCATCCAGATTTCCAGACCTAAATCTAATACAGCATGTAAGGGATACTCTTGATAGAGAAAATGTAACTCAGCAGCCTTCTTTCAAAACATTCCCGGAATTAAAAAGTATCCTACTGGAGGACTGAGATTTATTGTTCCAAGACTTTAAAAGCAACATTAGAATTCGTTGTGAGAGCTGTATTGTTGATTGGGTAAACATTTCCCATATTAGATTTTCACAAATGGCATTTTGTTTCAGAATTTTTGGACAATCAAGAGCCTAAATCCTGATCATGAGCGAATATAATTGCTTTATTTTCAACCGCTTAGCAATACTTTTAAGTATTTTCAAATATCTCTCTGCATTTCGACTCATAACACTACCATATTGCCAAATCTCAGTAGAATTAGTTAAGTATTTCTTAAGAAATGGTTTGTTTCTTATCTTCTTATCTTTGCACACCAGTGTAGATATTTTAATTTCAAATATATATAGGCCTTTAATATGTTTTATTCCAACGGAAATTTTCTTTAAAAAATAAATATTTTTGTTTTGTTTTTGATGCCCAAATGTAATATTCTTTTCATATATATGTATAGAACATAATAAAAAACCACTTTCAAACAAAGAAGTTACAATTATAATCAGTTACGTTTTTAACCTCCTCTGCTCTATAAGCAATTTAGATTGTTACGCCCCTTCCACTATTTCGAGAACCCCCTCCCTTTCCTTTAATTCTTACCTTGCCAGTTTCGGTTTGGGAAGTACTTTCCCTTAACTCTCTTACTCTTTTTCCTTTCTTTGTTTTAGCTCTTTGGAGAGTCTTCCCATTATTCACCATTTATGGAACACCCGTCTCCTGGATCGGCAACCATAAGGAAAGGATAGCGTCATGGTACAAATTAAAATCAGACATTCATGGGTGACAGCGTAGCTGGTGCTTTTACCCAGTTGATCGGGCGAAAAACTAGACAAATCAAGAAGGCTTCCGCATAATCGGTGAGGTATGTCGTAACCCGAAGCTGAGCGGTCTTTTGAAGCAGAACGCCGGCGGGTTCGAAGAGAGGCAGCGGCAGGAAGGAAATGGGATTCCCCAGGCAGTCAATTAGCAGGGTGGCAGTTCACCCCTTTGACCCAGTCTTTGATGCGGTGCAGCTCTTGCCTCGTAATCATTTAAGTTGGATCTTTATTCAGATATAAGCAAAGACAATGGATGTAACTCCTTAGTAACACCAAAAAGATCAAGCTCTTAATTCTGTAGCACCCCCTGGTTTTGTCCATCTATTGTAAGATTTCATCCCAAATCACCGTTAACAAAGTAGTCTGAAATTGTTCTTTGTGTTTTGCTGTGATTGGCGTGTCAGGGCTCTGAATATTGTGTTCAGTTAAATTTTTAAGAGAGTTCTCTCTTGATTTCGTTGTAACTTGAGCTCTTAGTGAGTATTAACATCGTTCTGTTCAGCTACTAAAGGGCTTTTGACAAACCATGGTCAAGTGAAGAGGACGACACCTGAGTTAGACCCCCTCCTTTCCTAACTTCCACAACATACCAATGTCTGGATATTTCAGGCATGATATATTTGACATGCATCAGCCCTCTCTTCATTATGGGTCTTCAGTGGTACTAGGCTCGAACTCCTGACACGCCTGCCACGAGTCCATTACCTTGACCTCTAGGATACCGCGACCTAGTTATTTGTCCTAAGTTCAAAATTAAGAAGTCTGTCTGCAATAGTAGAGAGAGTTCTCGTATTACTTTGAAATGCAGTGAAGTAATTCTAATTAAAAAAATCAAATCAAGCATTGCTGATTAATACGGAATACGCCTTTTTTTCTATATAGAGATATTTGTATTAAAAATTATTTTTCTTTATTCCCCCCCCCCAAATCTTTGGATGCATAGAATTAATCAAATATAGAAAAAATCCCTGACCATAGCCATGAAAAAGAATATAGTCCCTTTTTTAAAAAGAGACTGAATGACATATTAGTTACACAACAAACATCTAGTCTTTTTTAAACGTACAACATTTTGAAAATATTTGTTTTCCTAAATCTTGAGATCTTAACAAAAATTGTTTTTTGATTTTTAAAATTAGTTTGTTGCCTTAAAATAAACATTTTTTTTGATACCACTACTATTGAAAATAATTGGATTGGTTTCAATAAACTATTACTAACCGTTTTTTGATCATTTTCTTTGATAACAATTGGTTTTTTATTCTAAAACTACATTTATAATTCTTAGAAAGAATTAGTTACCTGAAACAACATAATAGCTACAACAAAAAAGTCGAGAAATGTTCTTTATGTTCATCTATGTGCTATTAATTTAATATATATATATATATGAACGCATTTTCGACATTTAGAAATTTGCATTTTTTTTCTTACAAAGGTTTTCTTACCCCATTATATTTGGTCACATAATACAATTACTAATGGAAAAGATAAGATACAGAAAACTATAGTTTTTCAAATAATGTATTAATATATATGTTCAGAAACATTTTTGAATGCCCAATTTTGACGAAAGTGTCATTTTTAGTATAGGTATTTAGTATAGTACTTCTTATTTTTTTTAATAATAATTTCTGAAATATTTTAATTTGTGTACTTTTGTATTCTAGACCACAACACTAGTGTTCAAAATTTGTTGATTAGCTCTAAGCTTCTTGTGGATAGATTTTAATAAAATTTGAAAAAATTCATCTGGTTTTCAAAAAAAAAATTATTTGGACAGATTTATTAAAACCTAAAACAATTGCGCCCCCCTGAGCCAAGGTTATGTAATGATTATATTGCATAAACTGTTTTTGAATTCCTTATTTACCATTTTTATCGCTTTACTATTTTTACTCTTAGACATCGTAAATCTTTGTTGAGTCACTGTCATTGTACCCCTACAACAAAGGTTTTCTTTGAGCCTTGATCATTGAAACATCATTAATGACATCATTCTAATCCATTTCCAGTGTAATATCATTTTGAATGCAAACTGTTAACCTTTTCTTTTTTTCCATAGTAAGTTTCATTTCAGTCTTTACTCTCTTATGGGAAGAAAAGCTTCACTCGTGGTACGTACGTTCATTTTGTAATTAAAATTTTTTTTCGCCCTCCAATTTTTTGTGCCCTAGGCACGTGTCTAGCACACCTAAGTGGAAAGTGGCCCTGATTATGATGTCAAGGGAAACTATTGGATCATGGTTTTGAAAAATTTCCTAAAATGTGTTTGTGTTCCAACTTTGGGGCATTAGTGTAGAAAATAACTTATGAAAACAACATTGTAGTACGGCTTTGTTTTTAATTCTGTGTGTGCGTGTAATTGATGTAAGATTGTATAATATAATTGGACAAATATGCTTATGTCTAACGTAGTTAGCAATCGATCTTTTCAAAATTTACATACAGTTTTTTCAAAGAAATGGATCAGCGGAATACCTAATGCATATGGTAAAGTTTTGAAAATACAGAATATTTTGAATAAATGAGAGAGAAAGAAATCGACGCATGGAGATTAAAGGGAATGCATTTATTAACAGTAAATATGTGCAAAATTCGTGCACATATTATGAGCTGATTGAAATATCAAAGTTATAAGACCAATCATTGGCTAGCAATTGTACATCGAATGTTAAAATGAATAATTTGTGAAAACTTCTGATGGCTATGCAGGTTTTGTAAACGTGTATATAAATAGTGTTAAATAAGTCCCAATCTCAACTTTCAATGCATTCAACCAGACGCGCGTTTCTACAGTATTACTTCGGTATTGCAGCATATTTGGGTGCCTGAATCTAGCCTCCCAGCATGTTCTATACAGGTTTGATTGGGAAGAAATCTCGTGATCTTGATGGTCAAGGAAGAATACCAACAGCATGGAGGCGAATACACCAGTTATGTGGGGATGGCTTTATTTTACTGAAAAATGGACCCAGGATGGCGTTCCATGAATGGTTTTTGACTGCCCAGTGTCTTCTACGTTTCATCGATTTCATGTATTTGTAAACATCTTAGAAAACATCGTAACAGCATTATTGATTGTATCTCCAAAGAAAATCAGTGTCAGTAACGAGAAAAAGCAAGTCGTAAGCAAACTTCTTGTTTTATACAATGCTAGTTGTGTTTTAGAGATATGAGTTTTGACCGAAATGAACCTATATTAACTTCGAAAATTAAATGATTTACGTACTTGATACAAAGAAATTTTCTCGCAAAGTTTTTAAGATATTCCAACAATTATTTAATGATTTCTTTTTCCAAAATAGCGCTTATTATTTGAATCGTTTTTCTTTATTTTTTACTTATTGTTAAGTTCCTCCTCTGTACTCTGCATTGTATGGACTATATAGTCTCAATGACTATGCGATACATATGATTTTTAATAGAACCTAATTTAAGTAAAAGACAAAAGCAAGAGATTCACTAAAAAAAAAAAAAAGAAATAGTTTCACAATGCGCCTTTTATACAGTTTAATTGTTAAAAAGTGTTAGATATAGATGTGAGTAGAGAGATTCCTTCATACTGATTATTTTAATTGTGAATAACTTTTTATTTGAACTTCTCATATACTTTATAATGTCTTCTTCACATATTTAAAAAAAAGTGTTAGTAGGCCCAGCGGTTAAATTTAGGAGCTTGGTGCCCAATAATGTTAGGGTCAAACTACGAGTTCTTGTTCAGACTCCCGCACCCCCTTCTGCACTACGCAAAATGCTGCAGGATTTTGAACATGAAATGGAGCTGAGAAAAATTAAATTGGGGTCAACAAATTTCGAGAGAACAGTATCAGATCAGGTATCGCTGGAAAATAGTTTAAAATTACGGTGGTGTGCTACCTTGTAATTGTAGAATAGTTGTAGAAACATTAAATAGAATTAATCAGTTATTTCGTTTCTGGTTAATAACAAGAACAATATATAATTCAGATAAACGCTAATACGGTAGAGCGTCGTTTATTCGAATCAGTTGGGACCGGACACCGTTCGGATAACCAAAATCCGAATGCGATCCATGCAGTATATGAAACCGGACACTATACGAATATTAAAATTCATCACATGCGAGAAACGAGTTTGAAGAAAAAGCAAAATAGGTGCAAAATGTCGCAATTTTACCTTTATTAAGCAAAATAGGTGCAAAATGTCGCAATTTTACATTTATTGTGGAAAATAATCACTTATTTTTCGCGGTACCCTTTGTACACCTTTGTGTTTTCACTGTAAGGTCTCTGATTCTCTTTTTTTTTCAGAAGCAGTAGTTGAGAAGGACAGCACTCTGATTATTGTTCGTACCCCCATAGCTGTCTCTAACGCAATTTGTTTCATCTCTCGATTACCTCCAAGACGGCCAAGGACAAATGGTGATGGTCATCAACTCGTAGTCGGTGTTACTTTTATCGAGTTGTAATACCACTGAAGACCCACTGTATAAAGGGGCTGAGGAATGTTAAATCTGTCGAAGTTCGAATTTTTGACTTAAGTGTGAAAGTTTGGAGATTGCGGAACCATCACTAGTGTCGTGCTGATAACCTGACCTTGGTACAAAATTGCAAAATCCATTGAACAGCCCTCGTATTAATTCTAAATGTGGCATTAAACACATTTTCTCGTAATATACTAAACTAAGAAAATATAATTGATTTCATGTGTCTAATATACTTATATAACTTCTTCAATTCAATGTAAACTCGCTAGAAGAAATACCATCAATCAGAACGCAATGAATTTGCTTAAGGTATCCGACTACTTGCGACAACTTTTTTTTTTTAAAAAAAATGAAGATGTTGGGGGGTTTAGATTTATTTAGTACCTTTTAAGAAAAATATGCTGAAATTAAGAAGAGAAAAAGAAATGAATATTATTAAAATGGGAAAAATTTACTTAAAAATTGCATAAACAGGGTCCATTCTGTACAAAAAGTTTATAAACAAATATTAAATTATTTAATTTTGATGTGTTGCTTTGCTATTTATTTTTAAAATAACGTTCAGGATAAGAGATATTTATATTTTAACAAAATCTAGAGCACTTTATGTTAGTTATTATATGAAATTGCTTAAAAAACAGTGCTGCTATTCATATAAGAGACTATAATGTAATAAGACAGTGATTGATAAATCTGATTGCTAAAAAAACTTCTATTATTATATAAAACACACATACAAAATTTCAGTTAATTATTTCTGAAGAATCGCAGTCCCTGTTTGAGCATTTTCAAAGAAACACATCCGTGTAAAACGCATTTTAATGTATGATATATTGCCTAAAGTAGTTGCATTTGCTTTTACTAAAACACTTGTAGTTTTTGTTCTATTAAATGGAAAATAATAGACTTGTATTTTTATAAAGCTAATGTCATATAAAATAAAATCATAAAATTTTTTTGTCAATTTTTGGCAATATTCACAATTTTAGGGTAGTCAGATAACTTAAAGAGGAAATAATAAAAAATAAACTTTAACATGACAAAATGAATATGCGTATTAGGACGTATTTTGTATGCTGTACGCTTAGATGAATCTTTAAATCACGTTTAAATTATTCCAGTTGAAAAAAAATTGAAAATAATAAGTAAATAGAAATTGAATTAATAAGTAACAGCTAATAAAAAAACTTTAGAGTTCAATTTTTTACACTTAAACAATGTTTGTGTGTTTCAAAACAAACTATTACGGGCAATTATATAATGTTAACACATTAATAGAACATGCGATATGATTTATTTCAACCAATTTGGATGAACATGAAAATAATATTGGAATGTTATCTTAAAACTGAGATGGATAAACGGAGCTCTCAGTTGAAAAATAATCTTTTAAAGATCAATTCAAAGGAAATTAAGCTGAAATAAATGTGATTATTAAAGACATTTTTTTTACAATTGTTTATCAAAAAATAACTATTGAAAATGTAGATTTATTTCACCAAAGCATCAAAATGTGCTAAGAAAAATGAACGTTACTGATTCAAAATTTGAAAACCATGTATAAATAAAATCAATGTAGTCTTAATTTTTAATAAACAAATTTATAATTATGTATGATAATAAATGGTAATAAATCTTAAAACGCGCATTCGAAAAAATTCTTAAATAATAAACACAATAATCGAACATTTGAATTACTAGTTAACAAACCAAATGTAGAATAAGCTATAACAAACGATTTTTTTAAGCAAATATAATACATTTCACTACCAAGCGATTTTTTTTAAAATTAAAAATTAATTCACCAAAATATATTTTTTACAGAAAATGATAATTTTCCTCCGTTTTTAGTATAGAGTTATTTTTATTCTATTCTCTATACCCAACTCCTAAAAGTCTTCTAACCATTTGGCATGAGTTGTGAAAGAACTAGAGGAAAGCTTATTGAGTAGAAAAATACGTTTCTCCATTTGGAAAAAAAGCGATTTGTTTCAATGTGTTTTGTATGAAATTCCAGTAAAAAGGGAGTGTCAAAATAAAAGGTATCTCATTTTCAACATTTCACACTATTCTTAACGCTTAAAAAGGCAATTTCGCAAATACTTTCAACGAATTTCCTTGATGATGCATCGTTTTTTATCCTGAATGTTTGTTCACTTCTTCTACATTATTGTGTCAGTCCGTAAAAGATATTTATGTTTAAGAAATGGAAAGCACTCATCGCTTATGTTTAAAGAAATTCAGAAAACTCTTCTTCTTTTTAGATATCCGTTTCTTCTATAACGTAATGCTTGCTTTAAAAATATTAGTTGAATCATAACGTCTTTTTAAGATACTCGACCTTATCACATCTCGTTCTTACTGTAATATCTTGATACAATGGCTTTACTATTTCGTATTTCGTTGCATTGTTGCAATACGATATTCTCGTTAAATCAGAGTGCTTTTTTCACTTTTAGAATAGGTATAAATCTGTGGTTAGGCTCATTATATTAAATGTTTAAGCACGATGTGTATATAAAACACTTTACATAGAATAAACTCTTTAGTCCCTAAAATACATTAACTTATTAGTTTTCCAATTTATAAAGAATAGAATAGATTAACAAGAATAAAAAAAAGAGAAAGAAAAAATATGTTCTTGACTATCTACATAGAAATATGTATTAAAAGTGTATGTATTCAATTACTTAAGAAAATGGTTAAATATTTGTTTTAAATGCTCTAAACTACATGAAACAAATAGTAAGTATGAAAATAATAATTGGAAAAGCATAAAGAAAATAAAAAATAAACAATTTTGGGGGTAAAATGCATAAAAATAACCTTTTTTCAAGAAGGTGCATTTACTCACAAAAGCACAGCAAACAAAATTTGGGTATGACGTTCTGATGCATTATATTATTTTATACTTTGATACTTGTCCCCAAAAAATAGCAATTGGTCATTTTCATTGCTGCTAAATTTGAAAAAAAACATCTCAAGTATTCAAAATGTACTAAATTAAGAAATTTCTAAACAAATAAATAAAATTTACATTATTAATTAGCTTTTGAAACTGGATATAGAATACCATATCCCGGAAAAATTATATTTCATCGAAAAAATTCTATTTTAGAACTTAATTTATTATGTTAATTAATTTAATTATTTAATTTAGGAACATTATCTAGTTCACTGGAATTGTTAACAGTTCTGTTCAATGTGATAAGAATTGTGGAAGTTATGAAAGATAATTTATTTATTTCCATGGTTCCGAAAAAAGGCTCATCTTTTTTTCTCTGATAATTCATGTAGGAGAGAGGTATGGTATCTTGTAAATATAATAAATAAGGGTTTACATAATAAGAATACATCTCTAAGAATATCTAAAATGATTACTTTCCGGAAAGGTATACAATCGGATGCAATTTTTGACAGAAAATAATATTATTTGATAAATGACTTATGAGTGGTTCAAGTTTCTGCATTTCAACTTTCCGAAATAAATAGAATTACATAAGTAGAAACATTTCTGAAAATTAAAAAGTCTACATTTTTAGAATAAAGGAAAAAAAAACATGCAAGTTTTTTTAAAAACATATTTTAAATTGTAGGGTGATGTTTTGTATTATAGAATTTCTTTTATTATTTGTCCTAGATATATTCTTTAACTATTTTCTGTTTCTTATATTCATTCAATATATATTTTTTCTTATTTATTATAGGGGAAGGGTGTCGCCTGTTCCCCTAACGGGGAACCAACCCTCATTGAATAAATTCTACAACTGTTCATACACATTGCTCAACTGCAAAACTGGAGCTTAATGCATTATGTAGTTCCATTTATTTATTCTTTTTTTTTTTCGCAAAATTCTTTCGTGGCGCTCCTCTTTAGTTCAGTTGTTTCTCAAACTGTAGGGCACGCTCCTAGGGGGGGCTTGATAACTCTACAAGAGGGGCGTGAACATATTGAAAAGTCGAAACCAAAAGATCATTTAAAAAAATTAATTTACTGAAAGTAAACAAAAAAAAAACCCATTCTGACATAATAAAAAATTAAATACACATTTACACTGATTTAATACACTTATAAATGCATCAGCACTGCCGGATGTATTTTATAATTAATATTAAAATAATAAGTTAAAAACAAGTTTAATAATTACCAGTGACCCCATGGACTTGTCAAATATAAAGTTATATACAAAAATTGACAATCATTTTAATAATTTACACTATTTATAATTAATCGCTTAACTGCTGATTAAAAGTTACACAATTCGCTCCCTAATGACACCGTTTTCCACGTAGAAGCGCTATGTGGCACATGTGATGCATTGGAAGGGGGGGAGGGAGAAAAGTAATATAAATAAGCAAATCCTCTGAAATATGTAAATCCTTCGCAAATTCTGTCTAAGTCCTTTAATTGCATTCCAAAGCCTTTGGAATAATTTTATGGATAGCAGTGCACAGAAAAGATCGTACTTCGGGAGGACATATATATACGCCCCGAAAAATTAACGTTTCGGTTGAGTGAGACGTATATATATGGTAGTGACACTTAAGAGGTTAAAATTGTATTGCAGCTTTAGCGTCAAAGTATAGTATTATTGAATTCAAAAACATCGTTATTGTATGGAAGGGGGTCACGATAGAAATTTTGATTGAATACTGGGTCGCAAATATTGAAAGTTCGAGAAACACTGCTTTAGTTCAATTCATCACTGAAGCGGCATCGTCCAACACTTTATTGATAAAGTCCTCATTATTTTGACTAACTTGCAGCATTTTCAGCTTTCTGGAAACGTTACGTTGATTGTTAAGTCTCTTTATGAGACAACACTTTTCTTCTCACGCAACGATTTCACTACAAGCAATTGTTACGATATTTTCCTGCGAGAGTTTGCAATAATGTATTATTGTAACCATACTGGCGACATTACATGAAACAAAGCACATACGACTCAGGAGAAATCGGGGTTGCCAACTTGGTGAGCTATCTTGAATGTTGGCATAGTTGCGATAGTACGTAATAAATTTATCACAGCATCTCAAAAAACTTTTTTGATACAGAGAGATAAAGCATGTTATTTTCAAGGATGAACTTATATTTATTAATCGAGTGGTATATTAAGGGAAAAAACATTTAAAAAGTACATTAAAGTAAACGTGTGTTCTATTATGGTTAAAATTTTTACCCTTCTTATTTAAAAAATATATTAAATAATGAAAAGGAACTAATAATAAAACATAGCCCCAGAAGATTTGCTTCATTTGGTTACACTCTTCTCATGTATGTATCCTAGAAAAAGTAACCATTTAAGCAAGGTTTTAATAGCTAAGGAAAACTCTGCTGCTTTATTGTTAAATTCAAATTAAGAACAATTAATATAAAATTATAGGTCGCAATTTTTTAAGTGTGAATATATTTTATGCTGAAAACACCTGTTTACAAATGTTTCGTTTTGCTCAATTTAAGTGAATTCTACATTACTCTTTAATGTGAATTTTAACTTTTTATATAAGAATAACTTTTCTTGCATAGATCCCTGGTTATTTCTTTTGTATTATAAATTTATTTTACACTTGCAAGGCAAAGTATAAAACAATTTATTTTTGAGATAACTTTTCTTCAGATCATTTTTAATCTTCGTTTAATGATCGTTCTTACAAAGAAGTTGAAAACAGGTCATAGTGAAAAAGAAAATTCGAAAAGAGATTAAAATAAAAAATATAGGTTTCTTCTTGAGAAAATGCTTTTAATACCACTTTGTGACTTAACAATAAGTTTTTTTTCATTTATGTAGAACAAATGAACAGAAACGTTTTGTGTTCAGTTTTCATTTTTAAAAACATTCTAATAAATTCTAAAATTCTAAGTATTCCTAGTATTTATGAAGCTAAACTATAGGATATATCTTGATAAAAAGGTTTTCGTGAACAGACAAAGAAACAAAAAAGGAAAGGAAATTTACTTGAAATGATTTCGAAGTCCTACTATTTTGAAGTTTTATTTTCTCCAGCAACTTTCTTCGCAGAATTTTTTGAGGGAATATTTTTATGGAAGAAATGTAAAGTAGGAAATAAAAAAGTTGTTTGAAATGTTTTTATTTATTATTTAATATTTAATTAAGTTATTGTGATGGCGTAGAAATTATTTTCCGCTAAAAGTGCCAATTCCAGCAAAATAATATTTTAAAAAAAAATTTCTAATTTGACAACGGATAGGTATTTTACCATTGCAGATTTAGTACATTACCCTGGAGTAGTACGTTGCCCTATACGTTTAGTACATTACCTCCCTACCCTATATTTTTTTAATACGGCACCACGTGGGTGAAAAACCAATCATCACAATGAATTTTGACGTCTAATTTTCTCCTGAGAGGTAGACACCTGAGATCCAAAAATGCGAAAGTGTACTAGAAATTCACTCAAGTCAAACAGGCACTCAATGCATATTTTACATGCCGCATAATCATGCAACACGGATTCTATCAATTTTTTTTCATGAAAATCCCCTGACTTGGGCGCACAAGGCCACCGTCTAACCAATCAACTACGCTACCAGAGCTGGCCTTTATTTGCAATCAAGTAAGAACGACGAACGCAGTATTTGAACAAATTTCAAGGATTCGTCGAAAGTTTCTTTGACTAATAAAAAGCAATTTAGTTTCTGAAGTAGTATTCTTTAATGCCTCAAAGAACAGGTACGTCACCTTTTTTGTCTTAAGATTCTTTTGGAGGTAATGTACCAGTAATGTGTTGAAAATTGACTTTTTTTCTAAATGAATTCACTTTTCAAGAACCTATTCCAAAACTGATATATTTTTCCTTTTCATTACCGAAAAGAAAACAAGCTCACTCGGACATGGCTAAGTTTTTAAGTCGATTTTCTGGTCATTATGAAATGGCGTTTCCATCGAAACTTGGTGGAATATTGGCGATACAACCAAGTTGGCATCATTTGGGGCTATCAAATTTAGCGAGTTACCTACCACTTTGTTGACTTGGCTATCGTATGGATGCTTCTGGAAATTACTGGAGAAATATACGAAGATCAAGATCTATAACGTAAGCTGATCTTCGGGAAAGAGCTGTTTGTTTAGTCAAAGAGAAGTAGCTTGCTGAAACTGAGTCAGTATTATATTGACTATTGAAGAATACTCTAGCGAATAGTTGCTTGCAAATAATTCTTGCGTAGTTGTATTTTTAGACACTGATAGTAGTGTCTGAGTGCTGTAGAAGGTTTAAAGACCTTCTGTGATTTATTTTGTGAATTTTGTTACTAGATCCAGTAAAGATTGTTCATTATTATAGGTATTAGGTTACCTATTGTTTATTTATAGTAATTTTAATCGCTCTTAAGGAACTGTATTGTTGTTTGAGACTGATAGCATAAAATCCACGAATCCCGATCTACGTAACAACAGACGCATTCGAAAATTGGCTTTTTTTCATGGGACATTAAATAATAATACATAAATAAATATGTATAAACAATAATCCCTACTTAAAATATGTATAAACTACGAAATTGAGGAATGTAGAGGGACTGATGCACATTTTTAATGGGTGAGGACAATAAGTTCTTATGATGGCTACGGATTTCTGGTATTTAACTCTGTAGCCACAGTAGGTGGGTGGTATTGGTCATAAATTCGTGGGAAGCATTATTTCTATGAAGAAAAGAGATGGAGTTCTGGTGTCATTGAAGATTCGTTACGCTGAGGAAACTGATGCACATATTAAATGCTAGAGGACTAAAAGTCTTTATGATGGCTAGGGACGTGATTTTGAACTATGATATATCACTCATATTTTTTATTTGAATTCAAACTCACATTTATAATTTCAGATACTTTTTTGAAATAAATTCCTCTAATTAACACTAATCATACCAACACTTAATAGATACCTATTTCTACCATAGAGGGTCAAATGACCCGATTTTATGCTTTATGCTTGAATGTATGAAATGTGGATGTTAGAAAGGAAATACAAATAAGAATTAAATTTATTATAATAAAACAAAATACACTGCTGGACAATTGCTAAGGACGGATCACAAATTGCTATGTAGCATAACATTAAGTGAGACATGAGGCCTAGTAGGATAAAATATAGTTGCCACACTGTTCAGTCATTAGAATAAAGAACATTTATTGTTCTGGAAAGTACAAAAGCTGTGAAACATCTGAAAGAAGGAAAAAAAATGTTCATTTGATCTGCGTGCGGAGAAATGGAACAATGCATCTAAAAGTCAGCAGGCACCTTAAAGAAAGGTATCAGTACGGGATATGTCCACCGTGGAGTGTGATGCAACATTCCACACGTCGTACCACTTTGCACAACATTATCCAGCAGCTGTTGAGGCAATTTATCCCATTCCTCTGTGAGTGCACGGATGAGGGTGTTCTTGTTTGTCGGAGGATAGTTTCGACCAGCAACTTGCCTTCCCAAAGCATCCCACACATTTTCAATGGGGTTTATATTTGGAGAACGCGCTGGCCATACGAGACGTTGAATACCCTCGCTGTCTAGACAATCCCGAACAGCGAGTGTTCGATGACATGTTGCGTTGTCGTCCATAAAAACAAATTTATCACCGACAGCACCACGGAAAAGACGAACATGAGGAAGTAGAACTTCATCAATGTATCGTTGACCCGTCATAGTCCCATTCGCAACCACATGTAGGCACGTGCGGCCATTGATCATGATGCCGGCCCACACCATGATACTGCATGTCGGATATCGGTCCTTTTCCTGCATATTTTCTGGACGATAAGCAGTACCACTCTCGCGCCAGATCAGTAGGCGTCTACAATCCGATGACAGACTGAACCTACTCTCATCTGAGAATAGTGCACATGCCCAGTCCTGTTCAGTCCAATTGTGATGCTCACGACACTATTGCAAACGGGCAGTACGGTGCTGTCTATTCAATGGGACACACACAACAGGTCTGCGTGGGTATAGTCCTCCTCTTTTCAAACGTCTGGCAACAGTTTTTCGGGAGATCTGCTTTCCTGAGGCAGCAAGAAACTGATTTGCCACCTGCTGAGATGTGGTGCGCCTGTTCCTTTTTGCTGATAGGACGATATATCTGTCTTCTGCAGGCGTCGTACTTCTAACACGACCTCCCCCGTGCCGTCTACTACACATTTCAGTAGTTTTAAATGACTTCCACAGCCGTGAAACAACGCTGTGAGCGATGTCGAACTCCCTGGCAACATCTGTTATTTTTCGCCTTTCTTCGATCTTTTCAATAATTCGGCCACGCATAAAATCATCTATGTGATGTCGGGAAGACATGCCAAAAATTTTAAGTTCGTCTATTAAATCTTTCCTGTAAAACTTTGACTTGAAATAACAACTGTCCACACGCGTCAAAACCTTTAAAGCTCTTATGAACGCTATCACGTGATGAACAGACGTGGAAAACAAATTTGCATACTCATACTTCTTACTAATATCCCGCACTTATTCTAATTTTCCACATTTTGCTTCCTTTCATTTTGTGGTTGCTATTGATGATAGTGTTATCCGTACTTAGCAATTGTCCAGCAGTGTAGTAAATTGACCATTTCTATTACAAAAGCAAAAAAAATTAGAATTTTTAGTTCATTGCTCATCGCATTTTTTACATACAAGTGTGTCATTGTACATTTTCCGCAAACATATGTTTTACATTTAGAGCAAATTTTGTTAATTTTATCTTTGCAGTATCCTATTTGACATCTCTTACGTTGATAAGCATCTGCAGTAGACTTAGGCAACGATCCTTTCGTATTTTTCTTTGTTTTGGTTGTGCACGAGCTTCTCGAAAATCGGCCCCAAGCTCTACGGCTAGCTTACTAAAACTTGGAGAGGCCACCTGAAAGACCTAGAACTTAGACTTTTCTTGAAATTATTCTCAGCTATTTTGAATGAACTACTTTACGCAACAGTCTTTGCAGAAACGCGCAACTTATACCGACTACAATACGATAAGCAATATGTGTGACAAACCTATACGGAACTTTATCACTAACCTTCTGAGTCGTCTCTTTTAGGGAAATTTAATTCCCCTACCTATTTCCAATCAGCTCCAAAAAGAGGACAGGATTCCTTGCTATGCAGATTAGATAAAGTATTTAAGTCAAACGGAATAGTAAAGCAAAAAGCAGTAGGAGAGAGAGATTGAAGCAGGAAGGTATAACGGTGAAGTTAGATTTCTAGGTGGAGATAAATCTCGGGAAGAGCTGAGCTGCAGTGTGGTAAATATTGATTTATATTTTAAAGTCTCGTTGAAGTTTTATATTAGGAGTGAGATTAAAGTTAAATGTATGGGAAAAATGACTACAACCTAAGGATGATAAATGATTTATTTAACAAGATGAGAAAGATCTAGATTATTATATTGAACAGCAAAGGAGAACGTCTTTCTCCTACGTCTAAAGCTTAGCGTCACTAACGTCCGTCTACCTATTTTCCCGTGTCTCGTTTTAGTCGGGCATTCCTGACGGGGTGTGACGTCAGTTTGGACTGCTCCACCCTAAGTACAGGGGGAGAGGTTGTCCATTGCACATATCCAACCCTACATCGGCCATCATGACCGGGAAGGCGACCTCGCCTGATTACATACAATGATAAAATGCACAGATACATAGTAAGGAAATATTAAAAATGTACACAGTTACACAGTAGATGAAAGAACTATACACAACACAAAATATCATCAAAGAAAAAGTACAAAAATACTGAAAAATGAACAAATTTAAAGTAATATTTCATAAATAGAAAAATTTTCATACATTACCACTGGGGTAAAACAAATTATGTTAACGATACAAATAAGATCAAGGCTAAAATAAGAATCTGGAATAAGGAACAGGAACATATTGAAGCAAGATGCTCCTACTGCTAAACACTTAAATGTCTACTAAAATGAAATAAGAAAATGTTAGAGTCATTCAATAAAAATGGTATCAAAAATAAATAAATAGATAAAAAGTCTGTTGTTAATGATGTCCATAACGAAAGTCTTTCACAGGAAGAAAAATTGTGAACAGTTTTTAATGGAGAAATCAAGTAGAGTTAGTTTGGTTTGGCCAGAGTTTCATGAATTCTGCACAAGTAGACGTTTTTGATGGTCCGTCGACAAAATCACACTTTTCTACGTCATAAGTGTCATTGTGCTTCACTTTTGTAACTTTGTATGGTCCGAGGTATTTTTGCTTAAGTTTCAAGCCTGGACCAAACTGAGTGCGTTTAATTGCTACTAGGTTGATATTTATGAGCTTGTCTGCGTCGGAGATTGTACGTGCGGCGATTCTCATCTTGAACTTTGTAGATTTGCTTTTTTGGCATCTTGACGGAGAGCATCACGTTGTTCTTGGAATTGAGCTGTAATCTCATCGTTAAGAAGTTCGACAATCTCAATGTCCTGGCAAGACTTCATCTTGGTGCCGAAAAGGAGCTCAAATGGAGTCATCTTGATGCTTCTTTGAAAAGTTGAGTTCAGGATTTCTTGCAGGTGGGGTACGTGAGAATACCATTTCTCGGGATCGTCGACAGAAAGTTTTGACAGCACAGAAATGATGGTGGAATTTTGTTTTTCAATTTGGCCATTAGATCTTGGGAGACCAGTTGTAATGGAGATATGAAGGATGTTTTGCTTTTTACAGTAATCTTCAAATGCGGAGGAAGTAAATGCGGATCCTTTATCAGTGATAATCCTAGAGGGGTTTTCGAAGACATGTCTTTGGTTTTCTAATCGATTTATGACTTCTGCAGCGTCCGTAGATCTAGTGGGATACAGCCATGTAAATTTACTGAATGCGTCAATCACTGCAAAAACATGCTTATATTTCTTAGAAGTTGTCGCTAGGGGACCCAAATGATCTAGATGAAATGTATGGAGAGGTAAATCGTTTTTTTCTATCGGGTTAAGCGTGCCATCTTGTTTACCACGTTTCCGGTTTGTGAGAATGCATGTAACACAGTTTTGAATGCATTTTTCAACTTTGCATTTAAGTCGTGGGATGTAAAAGTCTTTGCTAACTAAATCTTGTGTGCGTTGAACAGCAAAATGTCCACGTTCATGTGCAGTTTTAATGATGTTAGTCTGCATTTCGTCAGGTACCACTAGTAAATCGGTGCCATTGACTGTTTTGTAAAGAAGTTTGTTTTTTACGATATAGTTGTCATGCGGCGTTGTTTCTAGAAGCGTCTTTATCGTTGTTATTTGATCATCAGCCTGTTGTGCTTTGAGAAATTGAAGATGAACACTATTCTGGATTAGCATACAATGTGGAGGTCGACTGAGAGCATCCACATGAGCCATCTTTGAGCCTGTACGGTGTTCTATTGTATAATTAAATTCTTGGAGATAAAGTGCCCATCTGGCTATCCTGGGATTAAGCTCTTTTTTACTTAGTGTTTTGACGAGGGCGTCACAGTCAGTAATAATTTTGAATGATGTTCCTAGTACATAGATGCGAAACTTTTTAAGTGCTTCGACCACTGCAAGGACTTCTAGTTCAAAACTAGTGTACTTTCGTTCATGGTCTGATGTCTTTTTTGACATGTAGAATACAGGGTGAAACTGGTTGTCATGTATGGAATTTTGGAGTAGGACTGCACCCAAACCATCGATTGACGCGTCAGTGTGAATCTCAGTGGGAGAATTTTGGTTAAAAATACTTAAAACGGGTTGTTGGGTAAGTAAGTATTTTAATTTTTGAAATGCTGTCTGTTGTTCAGCATAAAATTGGAAAGGGGAGTCTTTACGAAGGAGGTCACTCAAAGGTTTTGCTATGGTTGAATATGAGGGTAAAAACTTTCTAAAATAGCCAGTAAGACCAAGAAATCGGCGAATGTCTTTAATATTTTTAAGATCAGGATAATTAATAACAGCTTTAGTTTTTGAAGGGGAAGGAAACAATCTACCATTTTCTATAATATGGCCAAGAAACTCAATTGTATTATGTAAAAATTGACATTTTTTAAAATTTATTTCAAGTCCGTAATCACACGCTACCTCTAGAACAATTTTTAGATATTCAAGGGCTTGGGACTCATTAGCAGCGGGAATAACGACATCATCCATATATGGGAGAACAATACTTTTCGAAATCAAATGTCGGAAAATGGCATTTATGTACCGCATAAAGGTGGAAGGACAAGTACTCAGTCCAAAAGGCATTCGTCTAAATTGATACTGACCATTGTGAGTAACAAAACTAGTAAATCTACGGCTCCTTTCATTTACCGCGACATGGAAAAATCCATTTTTTAGATCTAGAGTAGTAAATATTTTAGCATTTTGGAGACAATCTAAAAATATCGTCAATTAAAGGAAGAGGATAGTTATCTTGAATAAGTTTGCGATTTAAGCGTCTATAATCAATGCAAACTCTTGATTTCACGTCTTTTTTCTTTACTACCACAACTTGACTAGCATAAGGGGATGAACACGGCTCAACAATTCCATTTTTAACCCATTCATCAACTTGAGCGTCCACTATATCTCGTTCAGCAAATGGCAAACGTCGGGGCTTATGAAATATCGGTTCGTCGTCAGTGAGAGCGATATCAAGCTCAATGTTTACAGTTTTTGTTTTTTTAGGCGTGTATGTCGATAGCAGTTGTTCGACTTCAGCTCGATTATGTTGAGAAACATTTGGACCGATATCAAATGTGGGTGAACCGTCAGAAATCGTCATAATAAAATTTTCATTTGCATTATCAGAGGGCCTTTAAATTTGTGCAAATTTTACGCCTGTAGGAGATACATTTAGATGTGCTTGTTTAATTACGTCCCAACCGATTATAAGGTCATAATTTGTACAAGAATTTGGTACAACAGAAATAGTAACAGGAAAAATTTGATCATCGATAGTAGTTTCAGAATCAAAAGTTCTATCACATTAATTCGCGAAAACCAAAACCTGTTAATAATGTGTTGGTTTGTTTCAGTGGCGGTGCATCTATATTTATGTAAGTAGAATTTCTTAATAGTGTTAAATTGCTGCCTGTGTCTACTAACCCGTTAAGTTTATGCCCAAAAATTGTTACGTCTTTACACATATTAATAGGAGAAGGCAATTCATGCACAGCATTTACACCAGAAGGTGGTGTAGAAGTGTTATTTAAATCAGCTCGTCGGCATTCAAATGATTTGTGACCATAAAGATTACATGAGAGGCATCTGGGGCCACGTGAATGATTAGGACAAGATTTTGATAGATGACCTATATCATTACAATTAAAACAACGTTGGGGATTTCTAGCTGCGTCGGAAGCGTTAAATTTTGTGGGTTTTCTTTGGAAGCTTTGTTGTTTAAAATCGCGTCCTCGGCTTTCATATGAATGACGAAAATTCGGTGAATTAGAGTTATGTATTCCCATGTTTTTAATGACAGTTTCATAGGTACGTAATTTCTGCTTAAATTCGGAAAATGAGGTTGCACCATAGAGGATTATTTTATCTGAACGAGGCCCATCAGTTCCATTAATTACGTACTGGATAATTGATGTTTCGTCAATTTTTGAATCACATCTATTTGCTAATTCACGCATGGAATAAAAATATTGCATTAAAGTCTCGGTTTTATACATTTTTCTAATTCGCGATGAATTTCTATGGAGGTTACCGAATCCGAAAATTCTTCAATTAAAGCTTTCTTGAATGACTCGTATGTATTTAAATTTCTTTGTGAAAAAAGAAATGATTTAGCAGTTTCACATACTAGACGTTTCGCGAAAATTAATTTTTGAGAAGAACTGATAGCTGGGAATAATTCAAAATTTTCTTCAACATCGCGAAAGAAACTATTTACAGAAAAAAAATCTTCCCCGGTAAATTTTCTACTATTTGCCGAAATATCACGCAATAAAGTCCAAAACTGGGTATTCATCTCTGTAAGGGAAGCTTCGTTTGAATAGGGAGGAAAAGTATTTTGTGTAAAAAGAGATAAAACGTTTTGATGTGCCGGCATGAAAGAATGACCTTGAACGCTGGACAGGGGAGAATTGCTGACTGGATGTTCCTGAAACGCGGAGTGCTGGTCTGTCCTTTCCGATGAAAAATTCCTGTCTAACGTGTTTCGTTTTTGAAACGTGTATTTTGAAACTACGTTTTCGCCTTCAGAAAAGGATGCCTCCGAATTATTTAATGTTAGTTGGAATTCATCTAAGTTCGCCAAAGCTTTAAATATACTATTGCATAAATTTTGCTGATTTGTTTCTACGTCTAAATGCAATAAATTAGCGACTGAGATAAAATCAGGCAATGAGAATTCGGTTAAAATTTTTTCTTTGTGTTCTTCAACTTTAAACTCTGTAGGGAATATAGAAAAATTTCTTATTTTATTTCGCGAAGAACGGTCAAATTCGGTGAATCCTAATATAGAATTTAATGCTTTTACAGCACGAGTTGTACCACATTTCAACGAATTAGCAATTATAGGAATATCGCCTAATTTAATTTTTTTACAGGACATCTTAATATACAAAATTAATCACTTTGAAAATTTAGACGGTGCAAGGTTGTAATCAAAATTTCCCTATCACACTCTGAGTTAAAACTACTAAATACAGTTATTTTAAAGCCAAAATAAACAAACAAAAAAATACGTTTAATTAAATTTTGCCTACCTGGGGTTGGGGAGCAGTCCGTACAATAAATCCAAAACCAGTTGAGGCACTAAGTGAATCCAAGAAAAAGAAATTCCAACAGCAACACGTTTTTACGCTTTTTGCAATGTAGCGTCCACTGAAGAAAAATATTAACGCGTCTTAAAAAATTTTCTCTCGTCTAGAGGAGATTTTCCTTAATATGCAAGAGAAAGGTCGAGCCCCCAAAATATGGGGAAAATGACTACAACCTAAGGATGATAAATGATTTATTTAACAAGATGAGAAAGATCTAGATTATTATATTGAACAGCAAAGGAGAACGTCTTTCTCCTACGTCTAAAGCTTAGCGTCACTAACGTCCGTCTACCTATTTTCCCGTGTCTCGTTTTAGTCGGGCATTCCTGACGGGGTGTGACGTCAGTTTGGACTGCTCCACCCTAAGTACAGGGGGAGAGGTTGTCCATTGCACATATCCAACCCTACAAATGTTCAATGGGAACATTATTGAATATAAATCTGGGATCTCTTATCGCGGTAATCTCTGCGTGATCGATATTCTAATTGTTAATTAATTGGATCATTAAATATTTAAGTTTATTTAAAGGAAAGTCCCTTTTTAAACCTCATATAACTATCTAGATATATTTGTTAATAAAAGTCTTTGATTCTATTTGGAAGAGATAACCAAATAAAGAAAGTTATTTATAAAAATGGCTACTGGCTCTTATATGACTCCAATTTATTCTCGTTCTCAAAGTGAGATCCAAGGGGATATTCACATATGACTCGAAAAGCGTATAAAACAAAAAATGCTCTCCGGGTCAAATGACCTGCTGTGGTAGATAACGGTATACGACAAGAATTACTCAAAATAAACAAAAGAAAACAAAGAAAGTATAGTAACTGTAGATTAATTACTTAGAAAAAACCATGAAGTCAAATGTGCAAAAGCAATAAGATGATACGTGCATTTTCAATGCAGAAGTTCAAAATGGGCCATTTGACCCGTTATGGTATGTTTAGTGTTAATTATATTATTACAATATTCTGGCATTATTTACTTTAAAAGTCCCAAAAGTAAGGAATAATAATCAAAGAAGCTCAAAAGCTAAATCTTAATATTCTAAAAAAAAATCAAAAATAATTTTTTAAATTTATTTATTCATTTTAACAAGTACAATCAACTTGATTTGCTTTAAGATGTTGGAAAGCTAAAATCTTATTTTTTTGACAATTTGAGATTTTTACATTTTCAAATTGTATAGTTTTAACCTTTTTAAGAATATCTTTCTTTAACCTCTAGGGCAAATAGAAGCCCTTAAAACCTATTTTTAAATAATCATTGAAACTGGGCCACGCCCGTTTGAATGGCAAAAAATGTAAACGAAGTACTTCGTTTTTGCTTAAAAGTTGAACGTCTGATATAAACTAAAACATGCATCTTTTATTGTAAATGGAGCCTTTTATTTTTTTATTTTCTAGCCGATTAGAAATCTCACTGGATACATTAAGATCAATTTATCTCAAAATGTAAATTTTGATGTTCGATGTACCTTTTCTGAGAAACTACTGTTCACAGGTTTGTAAATTTCTTATGATATATTTATAACAATGTCTAATATATACTGAAATGAGCTTTTCGTAAAAATTTCAAAAATGTATTTTTTACAATTTTTTATGCGAAAAACGGGTCAAATTTTGCAATGCTTGATAGCATATTTCATAAATTATTAAAAAAATTCAAAATAAGGTAAAAGCTCATTTCAGTATAATGAGAAAGGGGTACTTTAATTGTGTGAAAAATTTCAAGCAGTACATATAACAGGTTTTGAGAAAAGGTACACCGAAAACAGCCAATTAAACATTGTCAGTATATATAGAGAGAGAGGCTTCCAACTGAACTTAAAGGATGGTAAATAAAAGGAACACGAATCACATCTTTATGCAATTTTAATTCTAATTTATTTTAAATTAATTAATTGTGATTGTTTAAGCTTTTTTAGTTAAGTTTGCAAATTTTATTTTACGATTTAAGAAACTATAAACATACATTTTACATTAAAAGGTAAAAGTGATTTTTAAAAAGAAGCTGCTTTTTAAGATTTTAATAATTCTTTTTATCAATTAATGTTAAAAGCAATAAAACTTCCAGAAATATCTAAAAATATAGCTAATTCATTTCTCATTTTCTTTAAAAGGGGGGATGGCATAACTTTTATTTTGAAACACAATACTTCCTAATTAATGCAATGAATCTACTTTGATATGTTTGTTACAATAGCAGTTTCATTTGAATTTGGAATTTATAACTAATTAGATGGAAATAAAAACAATGTTCGCTTTCAAGAAATGCCAAATTGCTAAGGAAAAAAAATACATTGGAAAGGGAACGTTAACTTATTTCTTTCATTAAGTAATTTTAAAAACAAATATATTTTTTTGAAAACATTATCTTTGAGTTTATTTTTATTTGATTAGTTTATAAGTGAACTGTCATGTTTTGAGTACTGAAACTCACAAAGCGAAAATGGTATAATTTTTCTTATTTCTACTCGATTTTAAAACTTTATAATCGATACGGTCGAAACTTCTTATTCTTGTTAGATTTATCAGATTTCCCCCCTTTTTTTAAGGATACACATTTCAGGTGTTCTTTTATGGTTCATTTTAAGTTTGTTTTATGTTTTAATTTGTGACAAATCTATACGGAACTTTATCACTAACCTTCTGAGACGTCTTTTTTAGGGAAATTTAATTCCCCTACCTATTTCCAATCAGCTCCAAAGAGAGGACGGGATTCCTTGTTATATATGCAGATTAGATAAAGTATTTAAGTCAAACGGAATAGTAAAGTAAAAAGCAGTAGGAGAGAGAGATTGAAGCAGAAAGGTATAATAGTGAAGTTAGAGATTTATTATTGAAGATTTCTAGGTGGATAAATTAATTTCAGGAAGAGTTGAGATTCAGTGTGGTAAATATTGATTTATATTTAAAGTCTCATTAAAGCTTTATATTAGGAGTGAGATTAAAGTTAAATGTTCAATAGGAACATTATTGAATATAAATCTGGGATCTCTTATCGCGGTAATCTCTGCGTGATCGATATTCTAATTGTTAATTAATTGGATCATTAGATATTCAAGTTAATTTAAGGGCAAGTTTCTTTTAAACCACATATAACTAATTTGAATTATTTGTTATTAAAAGTCTTTGATTCTATTTGCGAAAGATAACCAAATAAAGTTATTTATAAAAATGGCTACTGGCTCTTATCTGACTCCAAATTATTCTCGTTCTCAAAGTGAGATCCAAGGGGATCTTCACAAATTGCTTTCGAAAATATTTCTATTATCGTACATTTTTTATTCAAAGCCTTATTATAGGGAATTAAAGTGGATGTAGAATTTAAAAGGATTTAATCTTATTAAATAAAAAATTCAAATTTTTAATTAACAAGATGTTTAGTAAAATTTTTGATTTAAAGGAAGATAATTAGCATATTGCCTTTAATATTATTTATCAAGATTTTCTGATGAATCCAAAAATTTTCCAGGATCAATATGATCTTATGAATATTTACTTTATTACCTATCTTACACTTATTTAGATTTTTATTTTATATAACTTCGCTTATACTTCAAAAACTTTCCAAAAATGCAGTGAAATATTATTTTTTGTCTGGCGGAATACAAGTAAAAAATCACATCATCTTCAGTGAAAGTCACTTACTTTATGAAACAGTTATTATAGAAATAATTCTGGTAAATTTCTATATTCATACTTAGGAATGATTTTATATATTATGAAGATTTTTAGAATTTGATTCATTCAGTTATTTTTATTTGCTTTCCCTTGTTGAGAGATGTGGCGGAATCATGGTTGGGATTTGAATTTTTCTGAATATTCACATTGACTTGCTTGTGTTGCATGAAAATACTGTATCTGGAATGAAACATCTCTAGATGATATTATTACCTCTTATGATACACTATATGCACACTATATGCTGGTGTTAGGGATGAATTATTCATTTTAACTAAGGTTTCTTTCCAGGGAACCCGGTATCCCGGGTTCCTGGGAAATCATAAGATTTCTGTACTTTTTCTATTTCCGGGAATCACACGGCGACTTCAATAGTTTGTTGGCAATGTTTGAAAGGATTTTAGAAATAAAGTCAGCAATTTTAAAAACATTAATTGACATTACTGAAGAACACATAATGGCCAATGTAGAGTTTGGAACTGTGATTACAATTATAGCAGGCTTAAAGCCAGTAAAAATTGGCTTAGAAAAAATATGCAGTCGAAATACAACTATGCCGATTGCAGAAGGTGTATTTTCATCGTTATTGGAGAATTGAATGAACAAAATTTAGAATTTGAGAAACATGTGAAATATTCTATAATCCAAAGAATTAATGGGAGACGATACGTTAATTTAACAGCATTAATGTAATATATGAATTTTTGGGAGAAAATACGAAGCAGCTGCAATTACTGTCGATATTTCACGATTGCCTGGTAAAAATTGCTTGGTTAGACAAGCCCAAATGAAAGAGATATGCACAAGACTTTTCTGCGAAAAAGAGGAAACAATATTCAACTCTTCGAGCTCAGAAGAAGAGAGCATGGAGATTTTGAAAGAAAAACCACTGACGTTGGGCGAAAAATTAGAGAAAGCAATTTACTGTAAAACAAAATTTTTATATTGTTCAACCAAAAAAAGTACTAGTTTCAACAAAATCATGAAACAAGAGATGCAGTTGTTTAACTCAACTGAAAATTCCTCACCAAACATTATAAAACTAGGTTAGGCTATAAAAATAATTCCTCCAACGCCAGTTGAAGCCAAAAGATCACTTTCTGCTGCCAGATTATTCCTCACAAAGCTTAGAACTAGGCAGAGTGATAAAGTATAAATTGCTTATGATTTTTGAAATTCTATTTTAAAAATGAATAATCAATTTATTATTTGTTTTTTTTTGTATATTTTAGTTCATTATATAAATAAGTATTAATTTTGGAATTTATATGCATCCTTATTTTACATAATTATTATTGATTTTATTTAAAAATAACTTGTTTTTAAATTCTGATGTATTCTCGGGAATGGAAAAACCCGGGAAATCAGAAACCCTAATTTTAACCCCTTCCAGGCTCATTTTACTTCTGGATTATGGAAAAATTTGAAAATTTTTTTGCATATTTTCAAACATAATAACAACGTTCACATAAAAATTTTCTAAAAATTACATATAATGTCAAAAAAAAAATCACTTAAATAAATGAGTAATTTACCTGTAAAGTTGGCTTTCTGTATGGCAGAAATTATTTAATTTAGGAGTCACAATTCACCCTATAATTATAAATCTTAATCTTAGAATACCTAGCTTTTATCTTGAAATACAAATTTTATTTATCTTTTGCATTTATTTAAACGAATATGAAGTTATTAATCAAAGTTTGATCGTATATAATAAATTTGAAAACATGATACTGCTAAAAAAAATAACCCAACATGGCAATCTGAACGGTAGGATCTTGATTCTCCTCTTAAGTTCTTCCCTTTACTGTCTGTCTTTGATCAGCAAATAATACACTATCATGTTGAATTAGTTTTCTTCTCGGTTGGGGGCATGTAGTCAACAAAGTGTTTTTCAGAAAAGCGTAAAGGAAGGGGGCGGGGTGTTCAGCATAAGGACTTCCTCTTTCTGCAGAAAAGTTCAACGAGTGGTACTTCTCAATTATTCGAAACCATAAAAAGCCCATGTGAAATAATTCGGGAAAGACCGATAATACACTATAAATTTTCACAGTGCTCGAGCTACTCTCGGGATGAACCAGTTTGGTACGTTTTGCCTGCCCGAGCTCACCTAAGGAAAAGTCGGGAATGGGTTAATGGATGATGATGGTCATTCTAACTGAACTAAATTTGTTGATGAGTATCTTGAGGGTAAAAATTTGAAATGAATCGAATGGTTAGATTGATCTCGAGACCATAATTCGGCTGACCATTTTTGGAATTACAGTAGCAAACAAATATTTTTCTTAAATTCTCCTTCTTGATTTTAAATACAAAAGAACAGAAGGATGGCTGAACACCATGTATCAGTGCTGCTTCCAATTACAGTGTCGAAGGACTGAACACACACCACCCACCCATTTTATTATATACAAAGAAATTTGAAATTTATTTCTTTTGCTTATGCGTGTTTTATACTTATCTGGATATCTAATTGTACACCACTGGCCTTTAAAATTGCTACACAAAGAAGGCGACATGTAGCAAGCTGTCGTGAAATTTAAACAACAGAAAGAAGGTGCTGTGATATGCAAATGATTAGCTTTTCAGCTTATTCAGAGAAAGCAGGCATTTGTAGTGACTCCTACAATATGTTTAAATGAGGAAATTGTTCAGCCGGTTCCTCATACACGAATTACATTTGAATGTTGTTACCTGGGGAAAAATTGTTGTGTTACTCGTGTAAGAAGCAGAATAGCGTACCAGCATGCTTAAGACTTTGATAAAGGTCGAATTGTAGCGTACCAGGATTGCGGTTTATCGTATCATACTATTGATGTTCGCGTCGGTCGAGATGTAATGACTGTTAGCAGAATATGGAATCGATGGGTTCAGGATGGTAATACGGAATACCGTGCTGGATCTAAACGGCCCCTATCATTTGTAGCCAAGAAGACAGGCATGTTACCCACATGGATTTAATGGATCGTGCCGTCACGTCACGGGCCCTGAGTAAAGAATTGGTGTCGGTTGTAAGACAGTAAGTGTTTGCACGAACAGTCCGACGAAGTTTGCTGCAGCATTGACTCTCAGCTCGGAGACCATGGCTGCAGCTACCCTTTACGTTGCATCACAGACAGGAGCGTTTTCAATGGTGTGATCAATAACGAACCTGGTGCACGAATGTTGAGGCGTCATTTCTTCAGATCAATCCAGGTTATGTTTACAGCTTTAAGATGGTTACATCCGTGTTCGTTGGCATCGTGGTGAACGTACATTTTCAAGGTGAATTCACCATCGTCATATAGGCCTTTCACCTGGCATGATGGTATGGGATGCTATTGGATACTCGTCTCAGTCACCTCGTGCTCGCACTAACGTTAGTTTGAACAGTGTACATTACATTTCTGGTGTGTCACGACCCATGACCCAACCTTTTATTCGAGAATTCTTCAAAACCTTACGTTTAAGCAGGAAAATTGCCAACCGCATGTTTGTTGCCGGTGTTGTACGGACCTTCCTTGATGCGGAAAATGTTCGACTGTTGCTCTGGTCTGCACGTTCACCAGACCTTCCACCAATAAAAAACGTCTTGTGTATGCTTGCCGAGTGACTGGATCATCACCATACGCCAGCCACTACATTTTATGAGCTGTGGTATCATGTTGAAGCTATATGGTCATCTGTATCTGTAAGCAATGACGTAACTTAGAACGTTTGAGCCCTCCCCCCTGCAAAGTCAGGTTTTGGGCCCCCAAGTTGGATTTTACAAAAGGTAGGTACTTGGCGGCAATCAGGCATTAGGACCGCCTAGAGCTCTGGGCCGCCCGCAGTTTGGGAGCTGCGGAGGTATACGTTACCCCACTGCCTGTACGTGCCACTCAATGTCTGTTTGACTCAATGCCCAGGCTTATAAAAGCTGTTATTACTGCAGAGGTGGCTGTTTTTGGTACTGATTCCTCAGGATTTATGCACCCAATTTTCTTGAATACTTAATATATATATATATATATATATATATATATATATATATATATATATATATGATTTGTTATTTCTAGAGTATAATATACTTGTCCAATAAATATCATTTTGTTATCTGGGGAATATTATGTTAGGGAAAACATTCAAAAGCTAGGTGAAGCATGTATAAGCTATTAAGATATTATTTTACTAGGAATCACTTACAAATCAGTCAAAAGTTTAAGGTCCAATCCTTTTATAACGTAGAATTACAAATAAATCTGTCAAAATATCAGTTTTAATCTTTTTATTTTAAATGAAAGAAGACTAGTGTTTTCAAAATAGGGTATTTGTAATTACGATGTAGACTTTATAAATAAATAACGTTCGAATTTTAAGTGAATATTAATTTAAATCACCCCCTCCCCCAACACACACACATATGCGTGCTTATTTGTTATCTGTAAGTAGTCTTTGGAATAAATAATGGAAATTCATTGACACCTTCGATTTTTCTGTCTTTGACGTGTGTTACATTATATTTTTAAGGAATAAATTTTTATAGATAAGTTATTGATATTTTATTTATTTAGTTATTGCTATTTCTGACAAAATTAAACCTGAAATTGTCAAAGTCCTTTAACACGCAACTTTTTAAAAACAAAGTGAAATAAATTAAGACTTTTTGTACTCTTTATATTTTGGATCCATTCAAAAGTATGATACATACGAAAACGAATTAAATTAGAACTCATTAGGCCGAATATGTAAATTTGAAATTAGAAATTAATTTGTTAATCAAAATTTCGAACCATTGTGCTTATCTATTAAAAGCAAGAAATCTCATGTGATCAAATATTATTACCTACTTTTATAAAAATATTTTAAATACAAAAATTGAATTGTTTTTACAAAAAAGTTACTTTTCAGTCCCCCTAGAAGTAGTAAAATCTATGCAATTTACTAATTCTTTACAAACCAAATCATTCATCACTTGGTCTAATAAATTCCAGCTCGTGATCCCCACGCCTGAGTAATAAGTTTTATATCTTCAAAATCTAAACCAATTCAGACGTTGGGTATAGTTAATATATAGAGTAATTTAAATGGATGTGATTTCGAGACTGGAAGCAGTTCTTGACATCAAAACTTTCTCTGATGGAACACTATTTTGTAATTAGCGGAAAATGGAAAAACTCATTTTGACTGCACAATTTGAGCGGATAGGAACTTTGCAGAGTGCGGTAAACAAACCCGGACAAACAATTTTTTTATATAACTTTTCGAAAAATTAAGAAATTAACAAAATATAACAAATAATAATATAAGAGTGCATTCGTACTAATAAATAAATTTAACTGCTTTCAAATTGACTGCTGTTTGCAACAATGCAGAGGTGCAAACGGTTGCAGAAAATTTCAACAATGGTGCTCATGTTTTTTACCTTTTATCTATCCTTTTTTTGCAAAAACGATTACTTTAGAGAGTCCAAAGTTTTGAACGGTTTAGTTCAGGCCCTGGACTCTAAAATGGACCATACACTAATTCATGGGATTGAGATCTGGCGTGTAGTGTGGCCATTCCTTCAGATGATATTATGTAAGGAAAATTCGCCTTGCACCATTCTTGTGCCTTTTTGGCTTTGTAAGGTGGTGTAGAGTCATGTTGAAACGTCCACTTTGCATTTCCAGAATGCTTTTGAGCCCACGGAAGAACAACAATTTCAAGTAAGTCCCTCGGGTACACTTTTTGATTGATTTTAACGCCCTCTTCCATAAAAACCAAAAGTGTTTTGCCACTTGTACAAATTCTGTTCCAGACCTTGACCGACTTTGGATATTGGCAATGTTGAAAAATTGCCGATGCTGAAAAATCCTATCGTTTTGGTAGTTATGAACTTGTTGAACCGTAAAGAGCTTTTCATCAGTGAAAAGGAATCTCTTTCAATGCTGACTTGCGGCCGGTCTCAAATGTGTTCGGTATCTTCGGAGCCGTACGAGTTTTTTTTTTCAGTGAGAAGTTGAAATTTTCGCGCAACTTGTACGGGTTTCAGTCCAAGCTCCATTTTTGCTATTCGCCTCACCGATCTGTCACTTATTCCCCTGTCACGAGCGATTTGTCACTTCTTCCCATGTCAAGAGCGATCTGTCTCATGGTAATCCTCGGATTTCTCTGGACTCACTTTTCGATGGCCTTACGATTCCTTGAAGTGTTTACAGTACATTTTCACCCACTTCCTGGACGTCAGTCATCACATTGTCAAACTCTTTGAAACGGCAGATTGCATCTGACACTGTTTGCCGAGGTACATTAAGCAAGCGAATGATTTTATACTGTCATTTCCTTTGCTGAAACAACTCTAGAATGGCAGACCTTTTGCTGGACATTAACAAAAACACGTAAATCAAAGTACGAACTAAGAATTATATTAAAAGTATTATATTATTAAAGTGGTAGATAAGGAAACACGAAAACACCAATTAAAAGGAAATTCGTTTACTATTCTAGGAGGCAAGAAATTTGTCCGAGTTTTTTTGTCGAACCTTCTACTTTAGGTAACGATGAAACCCAAGTCACAGATGCATGAATTGTGATATTTAGTCCTTTACGTATTGATTTAATAGGGAAAGCTCATTTCTAAATGAATTAATCAACGATCTGTGAATGACTTTATTTACTCGACGAATGCAGTATCGCTAGCATGACTGATATAAATATAAATTTCGTCAGAGAGCTAGCAGTCAATGCAGATCTACGAGATCCGTCAAAAGATTTTGTGCAATTTTAGATAGACTATATGTATTTTTTTTTAAAAAAAAGTCAATAATTTATAACAAAATAATATTTTAATCAAAAAAAAAACCGAAAATGAGCTACTGGTGTTTAATATTTTATATATATTTTGTTTTTTAACGTTGCATTCCGAAGCCACACCATCGTGGCCAGTGTGTCATGAGTTTGGGCCCAGTACCACTAAAGACCCACCGAGCAGAGGGGGCTGATGCACGTTAAATACGTCGAGGCTCAAGCGTCCTCACGTTGGTGTGGAGGGGAAGTTAGGAGAGGGTGGTCTACCTCAGGTGTCATTCTTGTCACTTGACCATGGTTCAAAAAGTGTCAAGAAGTTCAAGGAAGGGAGATTCGACCTGAGTACCTTCTGTTCCGTACTTTAGTCATAACGCCAAAACGATCCCCTTCTCGTGATGACTAGTACTGGTTTATATTGATATCACAGCGCCACAAACCCCCATGCCAGTGATTCAGTGAATAGGCGAACGAATGATACCATATTCATGGCGAGCGCATGAAGCAGTTGCGTCATCCGTGCGTGACGGCTTGTGTGGGTAGCGTCATTTGTGTGAGACGACTTTGTGGTGTAACGGCTTAATTGTGTCATATGTCTTACGGCTTAGTTTCTTATGTGGTGGATAGATGGCACCACGACTGCTGCTATATATATTCATATCCTGCATAAACTTAAAAGGGGGGGGAAAAAACAATCGTAACACCCTAAAGGGAAAAGTGCTTAAAAGAAATTGTTTAAAAACTAAATAAAATGTTTCCTGAAAAGTAAAGTGTTTTTATCTAAGTGGACATCAAATAAAAAAGTTAAAGATATTGACTTTAAATTCCACTTAAATGATGCCTTTAAGTGTTTTCCAGACAAATTATTACTAACATTTGAGGCAAGCTACATAATACCTATAATCTCACTTGAATTATATTCAATGGATCCCCTCCCTGAGTACCTTAGCCTAAGACAATCTCAGTATAATGTAATAACATTATTGTGGCATTCATAGGATTTTGGAAACCGTGGCTAGTTCAATTACCTTGGTATTACACAAAGCTTCTGCTATATATTGTAACATATTCTGTAAAATTATTCTGCATCAACACTTCCGGTAGTGAGAGAATAGACTGCCAAGATAATGGAAAAAGATTTGGGCATTCAAGGAGTTTTTTTTATGGCGGAAAGAATATTTTAATAAGTATATTTACGTTTTCATCTTAGATAACAAGTAATACCACAATCGTAAGAAATAAACTTGTATGAATCTCTCCTTAAAAATAAAATGTAATAAATTCTATAAACGTTTTGACTCAACGAGAGAGAGAAATGTAAAAAAAATTAAACACAGAAACAGAGCGAAGTCATTCAGGATAATCCATTTTAATGTACATCAGTGTTTCTCAAACTGTAGGGCACACCCCCTGGGGGGCGCGATACCCCTGCGAGGGGGGCGCGATACCCCTGCGAGGGGGGCGCGAGCATATTGAAAATATAAAAGGCTTAAAATTATTTTTTGGAATGAAGTAAAACAAAATGCTTTCTGACAAAGTAAAAAATACACATTTACACTGATATTTCATCTGGTTTTCCACTTTCAAACGCTCATTAGCTATCTTTGATCCTAAAATCAAATAAAAAAAGATATTTTGTTTGCTTTGCTGTAATCCCACGATGAGAGATTTTTTTATTACGTTTCTTTTAACCCTTAGAATATTACTTTTGATTATCATCTCTTTGACCTTCAAACTTACTGGCATGTTTAACTCCGTCTCCTTTTCTTTTAGGAAAGCTGTAAATAATATTTTTCTGTTGCTTTTTTCCCCATGCAAATCGGTTTTATAACACATGGATAAGTATATTGAGCACTTTGAAGGATTATTTGGCCGAGATGTATTTTATGAGTTGCATGAGATGTATTTTATGAGTTTTACACTATTTTTTCTAGAAATGGCATCGATGTTTTTGTATCGAATTCACTTTTTACATGAGAGCGGTCGCATGAGGCGCTGAATCACTCCAAATTCTGGTAAAACTGTTTATTCGTTAACAGTGACCTTGACGGTATCCCCCTATTAGATAGTCTTAATGGAAACTCAAATGAATTTGTCACATGTATGCCTCTTTTATGAGAGTGGCGAACGGTTTTTTACAATCAAGGTACTTGTTTTGATCGAGTTCCCTGCATGACCACTTTTGTTCAAAAGTATTTTCTATGAATATGCTATACTTTCCCGTATGATTAACTTTGTGGTTTTGATTGCTGTGTTGTACGACTTATTATGGTTTATAAATCTAAATGAGCAGAATATAAAAAAATGGGCATTTGTGATTTCTTTATTGAAGGAAGATGAAACTGATCAAGCAACTGAAGAACCCGATGAAATAATGCATATTAATCGTGATAGCGAAAGTAAATATGGGAAAAGCGATAGACATGAAACGTTTGAGTTGAATTGAAATTTTCAAATGCTGCCTAACGAACTCTATCAAGAAAACTATGAAGCCATAAATGTAGCACTTCGCCTTGTCAAAAAGACGCAAGGAAGAAAATTTCAAAATGTTTATTTGTAGATCATCAAACGACAGCAAAACGTGAACAAAATATGACAGTTTTACTGGAAAATAGCGTTTCTGTATTAGTGAAAAGTGTCTGTGATTTATGTCCTTTATTAAGGACACGCACATTTGGAACATTTTGTTTAGTTTTATTGGATTTTTTCTCAAATCATCAAAGAAAAATATAAAAGTCCTTGAGAGTAGGTAAGTATATTTTCTCTTAATTATATTATTCACTAGAATTGTAATTTTTATCGTGTATAGTAAAAATAATTATAAAACAAGTTATAGTTTAAAAACAAACTAAAAAAACACGCTTTTATAGTGAATTGAACTAAAAAGTATATATATATATATATATATATATATATATATATATATATATAAAAGTAACACATATACAAAATTTAATACTTATCTTGTTAACTTGTACGGTTTATAATTATGATCATATTGTAGCTTTAGCGCCAAAGCCAAAAAGTGTATTACATATCGCATTAAATACATTATTATTTTTAGGGAGGCGCGATAAAAATTATGATTGATATTCGGGTCGCCAGTAATTAAAGTTTGAGAACCACTGATGTACATGATTTTTTATTCTTCAAAATCAATTTTAATAATACTATCTGCTAGATGTTGAATGCTGTATTACTTAGTACCTAATATTTTCGTGTATAAGCTGGTAAAATCTGAAACTCTTTTTAGAATAATGTTTTTCAAACTGTGAGGCGCGGCCCCCTGGGGGGCGTGATACCCTTACGAGGGGGGCGCGAGCATATCGAAAATGAAAGATTTAAAAAATATTTATTTATACTGGAATGAATTAAAACAAAATACGTGCAGAGATAAAAAAATGCACTATTACTGTGATATAATTTATAGGCGATAAAGTGATCAAAAATAAAAACTTCTTCAATACTTTATTTGCTATCTTTGATCCTATAACCAAATAAAAAAAACTTTTATTTGATTTGCTGTAATCTCATGATGAGAGATTTTTTATTACGTTTTCTTTTTAAATCTAAAATACTACTCCTTCAGAGAAAAAACAAATCCCAGATCCAGAATCGAAAAAAATTTAGGAACATAAAATAATTCATCACTGTGATTATTTTTTTGAAATACTGCAAATTATAGCTGTAATCAGTTTTTGCTGATAATCTGTTTGACCTTCTAAGTTATTGGTACAGTTAGTTATGAACACTCTCTTTTTTTTGTTACTCGTTTAGGGAAGTTGTAAGTAATGTATTTCTCTGTTGCGCTTTTTCCATACAAAAGAGTTTTACGATATTTGGAAAACCACGGAGAGAGAGAGAGAGAGCACTTAGAAGGATTATTTGGCCAATGCTTATTTTTATGAGTATTCTCAAACATATAAAGCATAATGAAAAACGTTTTACACACTTTTTTTAGCAGTGACATACATATTATCATAATTAATACACTTTTAACCCGGAAGTGTTAGCGCGGGACACACAGATCACGAAATCTTTAATTCTGTGAAAACTGTTTATTTGTTACCAAAGAAACATTGAAAAGTTCTTGAAAGTAGGTAAGTTAACTTACTCTTAATTAAATTATTCACCGAAATCACGATTTGTATCGTGTGCATTAAAATAATTATAAAAAAAAGGATTGGAGGGACTCAATCACCCCACGTGACCATTAACGCTAGTATCGAGTGTGTGTCTGCCCCGGGATAAAACAATTTGAAGTCTTCTCGCTTTAAATATTAAAAATAACACTACATTATTCTTCATTGGAATTTTATATTATTTTTCATTGTTTAACATTAAATCTAAATGCTAATTCTGTGAGGCTTAAAATTACAGTTCGCTTAAACCTAATTATAGTATGAGCATTCACATTTTAAAATATCATTTTACATTTTCGTAAACATTGTTGTGCAATTCAGCTTATTATCAAGAACGTTTTAGTTTTTTAAAAAATGAACTCGTTCTCGAAAAGCGGGTACTTCAGACAGTATAATTTTAATGTTTTAGTGCTGCAAAAGGTATTTTATAGCTAATTTATTAATTCTAAATTAAGAGCAAGTTTAATAAGTATTATCGACTTCCATGGGCTTGTCTCGCAGAGGAAAATTTTTCAAAGGTAGGATTACGATTAGAAATTGACACTCTGAGTACATTTTCTATATTTGGCTGAGATCTATATTTTGTCTTGAAAGCAGCCACCGCATTTTGCAATCTGTTCCAATTTAAAAATTCGAGAAAGAAAAATAAAATATATATTACTTAAAAGTTACATATATAAAATTTAATATGCTTATCTTATTAATTTGTATGGTTTATAATTAAGATAGTTTTGTAGTTAAAACGTCAAAGTGCATTATTATTACATTCAATAAATTATTGTTCTATAAGGGGGGAGCGATAAAAATTATGATTGAAAAATGGGTCGCCAGTATTGAAAGTTTGAGATGCACTGTTTTAGGCCCCGTTTACATGGATGAAAATTGCCGGCAATATGCCGGAACGAATCCGCTTTGTACCCGATTACACGACGACCCGGCAAAATGCCTGCTGGAAATGCAGGTCTATTTTTCGTACCCTCTTTCGACTAGGAGCTTTGGGGGTGAAAAGGAGAGTGTTTTCTAATTCTCCCATGATGCATTGCGCCAGAGATTTATTTATTCAAGATGGCTGCTGTTTTGGATTGCTCACGTTAGACAACAGAATAAATAATAACCCTCATAAACATCTGGGGAGACCAAAACGAATTGGATACAACTGTCCGAGATTCGGAAGTTTACAAGTGCCCATTTCCAATAAAAATTATATTCCATTCAGGTACAGGGAAGGATGTAAATAAATTTATATTTAGTATGCTCTGCATGTATGTTTCCAATATTTTAATACAGCTTTTGAGATTGATTTGAAATTATTACAATATAATTCTTTTGAATGTACACAAAAAATTGCATTTTTTTTGTTATTTTTCCTGATTTATCTTATTCAGTGTTTCCATATAATAAGTAAATATTAGTAATATCTTGTAATTAAATAACTCCATAAAGGTGTATTGATTTTTTTTACTGTCAGTTGATATAATCAATAGAATAAACTGTTTTATATTAACATTCCCTTAAATACATGAGGATAAGAACTTAAAAAGAACATATCATTTTCTAAAATCTTCAATTTTGATTCACTTTTACTTAACCATTTAATTTTTGTTATTAAAGCAAACCATGATTTACTGTACCAAAAGATATCCCTTTATACACACATACCTACAAAATTATACCAACTACTTTTTTCTCCTCGAAGGATTAAATAATCCCACGATTATAAAACATACTATGAACTTCTTATGAAAACATTGCACATCAAAGAAATACACGCTTTTTTACAAACAAAAATTAATTTAGCTTTTTAATTGAAGTTGGTTAATATGAAAGTTTTTGTTTAATAATTATAGGAATTCTGAGATAGAAATAAAATTGCTTTTAACATCATTCAAAGGTTTTGGGTATCTGAAATAATCTTATAAAAAACATATTTCGTATGTTTTATACACTGACTTCCTTTGTAATTATTACCCTTCAAAAGGTTTGAATTTCCTTAAAAATGCTTGTCTCCAACATTTAGAAATAAATTAACTGGACATTTTTGAATAAATTAAGAAACATGTTTAAAGAAATAAGCTTTTTAATAGAATTATTTTAATGTAGAACAAATTAAATTGTCTTGTGAAAATTTCTTGTATACAGTTGTATTTAATAATCATACTCATTTTTTAAGATACATCATTTATTGACACTTAATTTTAGCATTACATGAATGCACTATAAGTAAATAAAGCATTTCATGATCTGCTATATAAATCACACTCTCTGAAAGTAACATTATACTATAAGGACAAATCGAGGATCTATCTACCAGTATTCAACATGCATAATATGTACAATTATTATATCTCAATTTTTATCTTATTGATAATAGCTCATACAATTCTCTGAAAATCTTATGAGTGGCTTTTTGCAATTTATTTACAACAAAAAAGTATTAATTTTTAAAAATATTTACAAAAGAGTATTAAATGTCATTAACCCAAACAAGTCAAATGAAACAATAAAAAAATTAAAGAAAATTATCTCCTAAATCAAAGATTTCATAGATAAAAAAGGTCAAATTATGCAGAATTTCTAAAATGTTTACTTTAGGTTTATAACATAAAAACTTAAATTTTTAAACACCTAGTGATTAGGCAATTAATAGTAAACAAAAAATTATAAAAACATTTTATTCTTCAAAGTTTCTGCGAATTTTATTTACTTTAATTTCAATACTATCAAAACTATTTTAATCAAATTAATGCTTTTTTCTTCTTTTTTGGATACAATACATTTACAAAAGTAAGATTTGAAATGGTCTTCCCTTGTTTTCAAAGAAATTAATGGCGAAAACTAGTCTTTTAGTCAGCCAACTGTGTGAAATATATCAGAAACTAGAAAGCAAAAACCTATAACTTGTGTATATAGGTAAGCTACAAAACTTTTCATAGTATTTTTGAGAAATTGTATATGGTATGAGTCTAGATTAAATGAAATATCACAAGAATTTTGAAATTTCAGATCTTACAAACTGGCACAATTATAAAATCCACTTCTATACAGTCAACTTTCAGAATTTACATAGAACGAATTAGAATACTGAAATCATGCAACTTATAGAAAGAAGTTGAATAAAAGAAACAAATACATGACATGTTATCTCGTTATCACTGATATGCTACTGAAGTATCATTTTATATATTACATTAATACTTTAAAAAAAATGGAAGATGAAACGACATCAGAAAAAAAGATTCAGAATTCTCACTCTGAAATTTAATGTTTGAAAATTAATCAAAATCATTATTAATTCGATAAGTTACCAAAGTTTATTGTTAATAAATTAATCACAATGTGTACTAATTGTAAGCAAGATTCTTTTACCAGGGCATTCCTAAATTTCACTAAACTTCTCAGTTTCCCAAATTACACATGAGCAAAACATTAAATTACTTCAAAGTTTCTCTAAGAAATGCTAAATCAGTACTCGTACCATTCCATAAATTTTGGAACATGCATTAAACTGCCGACTAATTTCGCCAAGCAAAAAGACATAACAAATTTTAAAAAAAACCACACAATTACATCACTATTATTGTTACTGTGTGCAAACGTGATCAGGGACAGTTTCTACTATTGGCTGTATATCGTAGCATTTGGCGGTTTTTTTATTTTAAGAAATTGCGCAATTTTATACAATACAAGCACCCCAAATTTGTCTCCTAAGCATATGTTACACAAAAATTTCAGTGATTTTGGATGAGGAAACACTTATTTTTGAAAACATTTCTTTGAAATTTCCTTTTTTTACTGAATTCTTCATAAATATAGATTATTGTAAACAACAATGTCAAGTTATTTATTTAAGGGTAAATAGAGAGTTGAAAAAGGTTGTATTAAAATTCTGAATATTTGCATTGCTTTTAGAAAGTTAACATCCTACAGAAAATGTCTATATGTAAAGTCGTATTTGGTTTCATGATCCTAATTTCCCATAAATATCATAGAACTGATTTAAGTACACTTCTTGGGTCAATATTTGTAACTAACTCAATGCGACAAATTTATTTAGGTCTTAAATTTATTAGCAGGATAATATCAATATATATATATTAGCATTTAGACTTTAATACTTATGTAAAAAAATCCAGAGTATTCTTATGCTTAATACATTTCAGTTGGGGTTGCACAGATTTCTTTAACACACAACGTTGATATTTCAATAACAAGTGTAAAGTCTTGAAATGAAATTCATCAAAATTATTGAATTTTACATTTTAATTGTGCAAATACCAATAAATGCATATTTGTTATCCATAGTAAAAAAAGGTACATCTGTATGAGAAAAATTTATATCAGTCAAATTCTGGAAAACAAATGTGTTAAGAAATCCTCACATAATAAATAGATACCACACAAATATTTAATAATAATTTATTTTAACTAAAATAATTATGGATTTAAAAATGACTTTTTATTTTGATCATGTACAAGAGAACAGGAATTTAATATTCAATATATGCACACAATTTTATATTCTATAATACACACATTTTAATGCCTTAATTTTTTACCACACTCAGAATGTAATTCTCGATAAATTATATCTTTTTACTTAAATAGTACTGCGAATACAGACTTTCAAAATGTTACATGATTTTTTATATATAATTTTACAAATGGTAATTTTCATTTCTAATGCTTGAAAGTGGTGTAAATTATGTATACTTGTTTTAATATGACAGGTATGATTACATATCAGATTTTTGTGTTCTTATTTTAGATAATTAAATACAGAAATATCTCTTTTAACTACTCTAAAGATGTGTAAAACTAATAAAAAAAATTTAAGATAACCAAATATATTTTATCTTTTTATGTATGTTCTCTATGTAATTTAATTTAAAAAATAAAAAAAAATTCCATTCCTGTAGACATTATCCAAAATCCGATCGGATTGTTCGGCCACTTATCCCACCAAGTTTTTCTTGCCAAATCGTAGAGTTTCTACTCCAAAACACAACACACAAAATCGCGCCAAGCTGGCGATTTTTCAAAGTTTATCGGACCAGTAGCCGATTCGATCTGTTTAGAAGTTTCTTATGTGAACACAAAAATAGTAAAAAGGGAGTTCGGTTTTTGGTGGCGACGGTTTCTAAATGGTTGGTATTGAAAACAAATGTCGTTCTTATCCATGTTTCCTAAACACTCGAATTTTTACCAGGATATTAAAAAGAGATTTTTTCCGACAGTCGACATCTTTTACTATAATCGAGCAACCACGTATAGTCAAATACGAAATTTAAGCGGGTATAGTTTAAATGTGCAAGAGCATAGAAATGTTTGGCGGTAAAAAAAACGAAAACATAATCACATGTACTCTTCATGATAATCGCGCGAAAAATTCTAGTTGTTTCCATGGTTACATTTTATAATCACGTGAATCTATCAACCAATCACCACATTCTTATGTATAAACGCACCCGATTCTCATGTAAACGGGTCGAAAAAAAATACCGGTATAATCCCGGCTTTCATCCGCATTTCGAAATTGCCGGTATTATGCCGGCTTCCATGTAAACGGGGCTTTAGAGTCAAATTAAGGGGTCGGTTTATGTAAAGATTCACTAATTGAAAAAAAATTGATATAATCCAAAATTACAAATTAATGCTTTAACTAACTTAATCTATGAACAAAACTAGTTTATATAAACTTAACAGAAAATAAAACAATCGTTAACAGCCTAATGGAAAAAAAGGGCTTAAAACAAAATGTTTAAAAAATAAATTAATTGTTCCCTGGATAGTTAAGTGTCTTTTTAAGTGGGCATCAAATAAGTTACAGATATGGACTTTAATTTCCACTTAAATGACGTCTTCAAGAGTTTTCCAGACAAATTACTACTTACACATTTGCCGCAAACTACATAATTCCTATAATCTCACTTGAATTATATTCAATGGATACCCTCACCATGTGGTTTTAGCCTAGGACAATATCAGTGTAATGTAATAACATTGTTGTGGCATTCATAGGATTTTGGAAACCGTGACTAGTTCAATTGCCTTGGTCTTATACAAAGCTTCTACATGTATTGTAATATATTCTGTCCATTTACTCTGCATCAACACTTCAGGCAATGAGAGAATAGGTAGTCAGGGTGAATTATAATTTGATCATATTGTTAATGAATCTTACTTGCTTCATCCTTATACCGATGATTTAACAGTTTTTAGTAAAAATAGTGAATACAAGCCAAATATTACGTTCTACCCTGACTATTTCAACCTCCTTGAAACTAACTGTAACTAATATGGTTGAGTTCTTGGATTTAGACTTGCATCTTATTAACAATAATGTAGTCAGTAACATTTTTGACAAAAGAGATTCTTTTAAATTCTCGCAATTAAAATTCCTGTATGGAATAGTAATTTGCATTTATCAATTCACAGAAATATTATTTCGAATTTTTTATTTAGAAATGATAACTTAACTACCCTCAAAATAGATGAGTTCAATAATATCAAAACATATTTTCATTGCTATTTAGATCGTGACCACCCTTTTTAACTTCTTAAGAACTTATATTCATCAAAAATACATTAATCGTCTTGCTACTTCTGATTCCCAAACCACCACACAACAATAGGATTTCAAAGTCAGCATGTTAGTAGTCTTGCTGTGAAGATTATACTATAACACTGTTCTCACAGTTTACATTTTTTCCACTCATATATCTTGAGCATCTTACACATTTAAAAATTTCTACATTTCTGAGAACCAACCTAACTAGAGCCTAGAAAATTTCTACATTTTTGACAACAAACCAATTCATAGCCTACCAAATTCGATTGTCATCTCTCTTGACATCTATCTTTGCTGACTGGTTTAAAAGATGTGTTTATGTCAGCGTTTCTCAAACTGTGGGGTGCGCCCCCCCTTGGGGGACAGGGCAACTCTACAAGGGGGGTGCGAGCATATTGAAAAGTCAAACAAAAGATTATTTAAAAAAATTATTAATTTACTGAAAGTAGACAAACAAAATACATTCTGACACAATAAAAAATAAAATACACATTTACCTGATATATTATACTTATAAATGTATCTGTGCTACACAATGTATTTTATAATTAATTTAACAATCCTAATTTAAGAAAAAGTTAATTATTTGCCAGTGACCCCATGGGCTTATCATTTATGTAATTAAAAACCAAATTTAACCCTTATCTTAATAACTTGTCCGGTTTATAATTTTTCTAATAACATCCAATTAAAAATTAAGCGAGGTGCTTTCTAATGCCAACCGTTTTCCACATAGGCACCCATATGTGATGTATTGGGTGGGGAGGAATAAAGAAGAGCAGGTAATCTGAAATAAGTAAATCCTTCGCAAACACTGTCAAGATCTTTTTATTGCATTCCAAAGCCTTCGGAATAATTTTATGTACAGCGCTGCACAGAAAAGATCGTACTTTGGAAAGACATATATATACGTCCGAGGAAATAAACGCTTTGGCTTAGCGAGACGTCTATATGCGCCGGGGGCGCATAAGAAGTTAAAGTCGTTTCACACTTTTAAGGTCAAATAATAGTATTATTGAATTCAATACATAGTTATTGTATGAGGGGGGCGCGATGAAAATTATGATTGAATATTGGGTCGCGTATATTGTAACTTTGAGAAACACTGGTTTATGTATAACTTGGTTTTTTAACTCTCAGTGAATAGTAACTTTCCATTAAATTGAAGATTCTTAGCTCGCTTGGAAAAAGCTCTGTGAGTAGAAGTTTTGTAAAGTCCTTTTTTGAAAAATCCTTTTCTTTAGTAATTTTCTTAGGAATTTTCTGGTTTAAGATATTAGGAGAATTTGTTGCAGAAAAGTAGTTGGTGGTTTTCTTATACTTTCAGTGAGTTTTTATATACTTTGGATTTTTATTTATTTTATTTGGTTTTTTCTACTAATTTGCAAAGGGGGAAGGTTGGCGCCTTCAAACTAGTTTAACCCCCACTTTTTCGGTTCTAAGTCCGAAATTGCTTTCTGACAAGCTAGGTTCTTTTTTGTATTTTTCAATAAATTCGATTTTCATGTTTTGCTTTTATATTTTTATAACGTTATTTCTTGTTATGTTCACTATTTATTATTTCTTGTTTTTGAAGTATTATATAAATTTCTTTTATATATATATATCAATGGGCAGATTTATCTTTAATTACAATAATAGTTCACCTTCTTTTAACATAGAAGATCGTAAATGTAAAAACTATCATGATTTTATTGATGATAATCATAAACATGTAGTTACAGGTAGCTTAAATATAATCAAGGACAAAATTTTAAAATATATCATGAGTAAAGGCACTAGTTTCAGATTAACTGTTTCTAATAACAACAATAATGTTAAAACACAAATTAATAAAGATAGTAATAATTTTATTACAAAATCTGCAGTTAAATATAGACTGCCTATAGAGGCATTGGATGAATTTAAGTACAATATATTAAAAGATTTGATGAAATTTAACTACCATCCTAACTCTGAATTCCCCAATAAAGATGTAAAACAAAAAAATTATTATAGTTTACATAGACAAAGTGCCTGAAAACTATGCTGTGGTTTATAAGTACACTGCCGAACAATTGCTAAGGACGGATAACACTATCATCCATAGCAACCACAAAATGAAAGGAAGCAAATTGTGGAAAATTAGAATAAGTGCGGGATATTACTAAGAAGAGAAGTATGAGTATGCAAATTTTTTTCCCACGTCTGTTCATCACGTGGTAGCGTTCATAAGAGCTTTAAAGGTTTTGACGCGTGTGGACAGTTGTTGTTTCAAGTCAAAGTTTTACAGGAAAGATTTAATAGACGAACTTAAAATTTTTGGCATGTCTTCCCGACATCACATAGATGATTTTATGCGTGGCCGAATTATTGAAAAGATCGAAGAAGGGCGAAAAATAACAGATGTTGCCAGGGAGTTCGACATCGCTCACAGCGTTGTTTCACGGCTGTGGAAGTCATTTAAAACTACTGGAATGTGTAGTAGACGGCACGGGGGAGGTCGTGTTAGAAGTACGACGCCTGCAGAAGACAGATATATCGTCCTATCAGCAAAAAGGAACAGGCGCACCACAGCTCAGCAGGTGGCAAATCAGTTTCTTGCGGCCTCAGGAAAGCAGATCTCCCGAAAAACTGTTGCCAGACGTTTGAGGGGAGGAGGACTATACGCACGCAGACCTGTTGTGTGTGTCCCATTGACCAGACAGCACCGTACTGCCCGTTTGCAATGGTGTCGTGAGCTTCACAATTGGACTGGGCATGCGTACTATTCTCAGATGAGAGTAGGTTCAGTCTGTCATCGGATTGTAGACGCCAACTGATCTGGCGCGAGAGTGGTACTGCTTATCGTCCAGAAAATATCCAGGAAAAGGACCGATATCCGACATGCAGTATCATGGTGTGGGCCGGCATCATGATCAATGGCCACATGCGCCTACATGTGGTTGCGAATGGGACTATGACGGGCCAACAATACATTGATGGAGATCTACTTCCTCATGTTCGTCTTTTCCGTGGTGCTGTCGGTGATAAGTTTGTTTTTATGGACGACAACGCAACATGTCATCGAACACTCGCTGTTCAGGATTGTCTAGACAGCGAGGGTATTCAACGTCTCGTATGGCCAGCGCGTTCTCCAGATCTAAACCCCATTGAAAATGTGTGGGATGCTTTGGGGAGGCAAGTTGCTGGTCGAAACTATCCTCCGACAAACAAGAACACCCTCATCCGTGCACTCACAGAGGAATGGGATAAATTGCCTCAACAGCTGCTGGATAATGTTGTGCAAAGTATGGTAGGACGTGTGGAATGTTGCTTCCCACTCCACGGTGGACATATCCCGTACTGATACCTTTTTTAAGGTGCCTGCTGACTTTTAGATGCATTGTTTCATTTCTCCGTACGCAGATCAAATGACATTTTTTTTCTTTCAGATGTTTCACAGCTTTTGTACTTTCCAGAACAATAAATATTCTTTATTCTAATGTCTGAACACTGTGGCAACTATATTTTATCCAACTAGGCCTCATGTCTCGCTTAATGTTATGCTACATAGCAATTTGTGATCCGTTCTTAGCAATTGTCCAGCAGTGTATTTTTATAATAATATGCTTAATGAACACTTTTTAAGCAATGAATCATTTAAAAAAATTGGACTTGTCATATAATCGAATTATTGCTATTTATAAAAAATTGGGTTTTTGCATTCGTAAGATTAAGTTTCCATACATATTTTTAACACCTAAATTCCATAAAAATCCTGTTAAATTTAGAACTGTAGCAAATGGTTATAAAACATATATATACAGCCCCTGGCCAAATTATTAGACGCACTCCTGTTTTTTGATAATTCATTGATTTATATAAGTTTATATGCAATACTTTCGTATTTAAACATATATCCAATGGATTTTAAATGAGTAAATTTATGATATCTTTTGTATTTGTATTTATTTTTCACACATGGCAGCACAAATTTAATAAATTGTCACACGAATGAAACAAGTCAAAAACCTGCTCGAGTCGCGTTCGCGTATGCTTCAGTTGCGGACGCGTTTCTGTGGGTTCATGTGCTTTATTTGTTAATTTAGTAGTTTTATTTTATGCAGTTATTTGTTTATTTCGTGTGCGGTGTTTAAATGATCAGTTTGTGCACTTTCAGCATGGGTAAAAAAGGCGATCTTTCACTATGTAAGAAAGCAGAAGTAAATTCCCTTGTGAATGCAAAATTGTTTTCAAACCGCGAAATATCACGAAAGCTGAAAGTTTCTGAAACTAGTGTACGACGCACAAAGAAGAAAATTGAGTCAGGGGAAGAATTGAGCCCCAAAAGAAAGAAAAAATGCGGCAGAAAGCCTATTTCCCCCCCAAGGTCAGAAAGATCTTTTAAGAAAATTTGCCTTGAAAACAGATTTGCTACCACAAAAGTGATAAAATCGCAACTCCAAGATATTAATGTGAATACTTCTGAACGCACTGTTCGAAAAAAATTAAAAGATTTAAATTTTAAGACCTGCCGCCCCACCAGGAAGTCCAAGTTAACCCCTGCAACAAAAGCAATGCGTCTGAATTGGGCCAAACACTGGCGTGATAAAGATGTGTACTTCTGGAGATCGGTATGTTGTTATAATTTATTCAAAAACAAAGTGTTTAACCATTTTCTATTACAGAAGGAACAGCAAAAATGTTTATCTATTATTTATTTTTATTTCTGTCACGTCTGCTTCAGTGATGAAAGAACATTTGAAATTTTGCAGAACAAAACTCAGTTTGTGCGTCGTCGTGATGGAGAAAAGTTTCATTCTGACTGTGTTGTTCGGACTGTGAACTACCCTACAAAAATAATGATTTGGTCAGTCATCAGTGGCAAGGGTACTGGATGTCTGGACGTGGTTAAAGGTATGATGCGGCAAGACCAGTACAAGATGTCTTGCAAAATCGCTTGATTCTGCAGCTGGAAGAATGGTTTCTAAATGGAAAACCATACATTTTTATACAAGATGGAGCACCCTGACATACAGCTCGGTCTATCAAAGCTTTTTTGGCAGAACAAAATATCCCTTTGTTGGATTGGCCGGGTAATAGCCCTGATATGAAACCAATCGAAAACATTTGGGAGTTAAGGAAAAGAGAAGTGGCTAAAGATGTGATTACAAATAAAACACAGCTCTTAGAAAGAATAATTCACGTGTGCAATCACCATCCTCAAATGCAGGAGACAGTACAGTCTTGTATTGATAGCATGCCGCACAGAATTGAAGCTCTCATAGCGGCTAAAGGTGGCTCAACAAAATATTAATATTTAATTATAATTATTTCTGTTTTCTTTGAAGAGCCAGTAAATACATATTTTTTTTCTTTAATGATGTTTTATTTGTGATAATAATAGATTATTAAATGGACAACCAAAAAACACACACTGTATCTGATGAATACAAAAAACCTGTACAGTATCACCCGATAATTAACATTTTTCATAAAATCTTATAGTGCGTCTAATAATTTGGCCAGGGACTGTATACTGCAGGCAAAATGCTTCATAATATTATACAGAACTTCATTAATAAGCAATATAATAAAGCTATAATAAAGAATAGTAAAGATATTATATAGATTTTTTTTAACAAAAAAATATTTATTCAGTTCATATCTTTAGTTAGAAGATCTTTTCAATTATATTGATATCAATGATATTATTAAAGTAAATTTAGAGAATCACAGTAATTATAATCTTAATATTTGTTTGGAAGAGGTTCCTATGTGTTGCTTCTCAGGAAACCAGACGAGGTTGTTGACAAAACACCTTCTATTTTCTCTCTAAGTTGCTCAGGGTGTATGTACTGCAATTAGCACCGTAATTCCACGTTCTCGCTCGTTTGATCTCACACCTCTGAAAACCTCAACTCTCATTTTTCTGAATTCACTTAATCACCACCGGGTGGAGCCCACTGCGCATTCTCAAACAATATTCATTTCAACAAATTTAAAACTTATAGATTTAGTACTAAAAGAAAATTACATTAATTGTAATGGTTCAAACTAAAGGTTTGCCTCAAGGTGACCCTGCTAGCAATAGTTCGACTATTCTACATTTACGCTTTAATGAATATAATTATATTATTAATAAGGATTATTACACTTTAGATATAGAGATTATCTAATTGTTTTTGGTAAAAATAATAATTTAACCCCAATATTAATTTTTATCCTGATTACTTAAACCTAGTTAAAATTAATAATAATCCAGTAAAAACCAATTACTTGGATGCATCATTGTATATTGCGGATTATAAATTACATTGTAATATTTATTGTAAAAGAGACGCTTTTAATTTTAACATTCTTAAAGTGCCATACTGGAATTCGAATTTATCAATCTCTATATATAGAAATATCATTTTTAACTATATTTATAATGTATTAGTTAGAGATAAAGCTAAAATATTTTTTATTTTAATAACTTTATTATCCAATGTATTGAACTTAGATATATCCTGCTAACTTCCCTTACAATTATATTTCTAATAGTTCTCAGTGAAATGACAATATGTAATGATAAATAATTTTAAATTAGTTATACAGTAGTTCAATAGAGGGTGCCAAATGTTTAATAAATGAATATTATTATATTTTATTTAAATGCTCTTATATATATTTTTGTGAAGTTTTTTTTTATTTTCTATAAAATTTTATATCAATATTTAAGGTTTTCTAAATGTATATATACAGTCTTAAAATTATTTTATCATAATTCACTAATTTGAATACATGCGGTACTTTTGTATCTTGCGGGAAACATAATTTGTTCCTGTACTCACGAAATAAGTCGTACCATCTACTTTTTATTGCATTGACTTAAAATCTATACTAGTAAATACTAGTAGTCTATAATTTTATCGTTATATTTTAATAGTATACTGTATTTTATTTATAATACTTAAATTTCTTTTAATATTATTCCATCCTTTCCCTAGGGCTCAGTAGTAAAGGAAAATTACAGATGAAGTTTGGCTATCCTTAAAACTTTGTTTAAAACTGCAATCTTGGTTCCTATGGCCAGGAATTTGCTAATGTACTACTGAGGCTAATATTTTCTACTATCTTCTCTAGTTATACTTAGGTTTTATAGCTATTTGTAAATATATATATATATATATATATATATAAGTTCTGAAGTGTGTCCTCAATAAATAATCAATTAGTTGATTAAACTTCCATATTTGAAGCCTACTTAAGCGACCCATTCATAAGAATGTTATTTCATTTAGTGGTATGTTGACAAGTGACATGCAAAACATTTTGCAAATTAAAAAGATAACTGTTAGTTTCCGCAATGGTTGAATATACAGTGGTTATACAACAATTAACAGAATCGTATAAAAATCGATCTATATACATTATTTGTATTAAGTGGCTTATTTTCTTTCAAATGTAGGAAAGCTTTGCCTAATTATCAGGCACTTTATTCCATTGAAAATCATAATTTATTTTAGAACTCTTTCGTTGTTACAGTAGATTTTTTTCTAACAGGAAATAATTTACACATTCTTCAAAATCCACAACAGTACTCCTTCAAAAATCGTACAAATATTGAACGCAGTAAGCAAAATTTCGTGTAAGGTAACAGAAGCGCACATTCAGTGTCAAATGTTTGACTCCAATGTAGTTTTTCTGCATCTTCTTGATACGGGCTGTAAGGAGCCGCCACGATGGAGCTTCAGCTTCTGGAGTTCTTACCATCAATTCAGCTTAACCCATGCAGGCATTTGTAGAAACATATTTTTGTCACCAAATTTCATAAATCTGCGATATTTGATGACCAAGTGGCCCCTTTTAATTTATTATAATTGAAATAGTAATTTCTCTGGTTTGCAAACCGATTTTTTCGGCTATTTTACCGTTTCGGTAGCAAAGCAAAACCAGTCCAAGATTTTCTCTTAAGAATATTAACACATCCACACATAAAATTTCTTATATATTACATTAGATAACTCTAAATTCTCTTTGTAAGACTTGGAGAATATGCATTTAAAATGCTGAAGTTGAAGTACATAGCTGATTGTTTTGCCCTAAAATACATGAGAAATTATTTATTCATTGAACTACATAAAAGATCGATTCCTTCACATCAATTATTTCACTGATATCTCTCCTAAACTTAAACAACTATTATTTATGATTTTTGAGCTATATATTGGTACTCACGTCTGAAGCATCCTCAATAAAATCGAAGAACTCTGCTCTGATGATCTAAAATACAGAATTACTAAGACCCTAAGTATGGAACTATGTTGTTGTAAGCGTTATCGGAAGCACATATTTCAGGAGGTGGATCAAAAATTCATTCTTAACATGAACAAAATTTGAATTGAAACTTTATTTTAGTTTACATTAAATGATTAAACAATTCCAGCAAATCTCACAGCAATTAATAATCAAGGAATCTCTAAATTAAACTAAAAGTAATTAGTTGATAATTTCACGAAGTAATTATTCACTAAATCTTTATAATTTATTTGGTCAATGATGGAGAAGCATTTCCGATTAAAAGTTACAGAATTGTGGAAAAAAGTAATTTCTTTTTATATTACTGAAATGATATTTTTATGAGCTCATACTTATAACACAAATAAATTCCGTGTAAATTTCAGGTCCTAATTTCCCATAAATTGACTATATACGGTTACGAATAAAAACTAATAATTTTTGTTTGTTGTAAAATCGATACTAATATAGATTAATCTTTAATTTGTATTGAGAAGAGTTGTAACACACACAGAAAACTATCTGAAAGATGATGAACGAAATTAAATAGGTAATTAAATTTAAATAACATAAGGAGGAAAATAGGATTACTAAAATGATTTAGCACACAATTTTTTAAAAAAAATATTGGGGTATTTTTCACAAACTCATATTTCAAAGTTTTGATGGATTACACTTTTGTAATATAGGAACTCCTTTTTATCACTGTCTGTACATAGAAATTCACTGAAACAATGTGTTATACTCATTACAATCCGTTGTCTGGAGTTTTGTAATTTTGTATCTCCAAAAAATGGTACAGAATTAAAAATAATTTTTTTTACTATATCTTTTTTTGAACGAAATTTTGAGATAAAATTCATACCATTTGTAGAGTTTTATTCAATAAGTATTCCTAACTAAACTAGTACATTGTCCTCTAAGCTTTTCTGAGCTTATTCAAACAGAGATCAGACAAAAGAGCGAGGACTTTAATTGTGAGAGGTATACACATATCGATTATATTTTGCATTCTCAAAACTTAAGCAAGAATTCACAATAAATGAAGAATAGTTGTAGAATTAAATAAAACATTATTTTTTAATCATAACAAGCTGAAGACAAACTAATTTTTGATCTTTGTTATAATATTACACTAAACAAGCCAAAAGAAGAAATTGAAAAGTTAGGAAAATTTTGTGATGGAAAATAATCTATTAGAAATTGTAAACAAGAAAGAATTGTTATTTATAATGAAATATGATGCAATAATGGAAGTTTCTAAAGAAAATTGAAAAAAAAAAGATTTCATTAGATAAATGTGACCCTCACATTGATTTTCAAGAAGTTTCACATGCAAGAATACTTATAGCATTGGAATCAATAGTTACAGCTAAACAAGAACGAATTGCTGAACTGTGAAACATGTTCTTTCAGGACTAAAGATGTCTCAAATTTTCTTAATGATTGTATGGAATAGAGATATGCGTTTAGTATGAGCACAATGAAATGCTGGATATTTCATAACTGAAAACAAGTGGCGTTGCTTAGTTAGATTGATGGAAGGATTCGTAAAGGGTTAAGGTATCCGACTACCTTCGGAACCGTGATTTTAAAAAGCGCACAAATGGATAGTTTTCATGATACCTAGTATCAATTAGATTAGAATACACGTATAAAATTATTTTAAGGACATTTTGATAAAAAAAATATATTTAAATACAATATTTGGGCATAAAATTAACTTAGAATAACCTTTTTCAAAATGTTCTCTTTTTATAAAAATGTTTCAAAAATAATAATATTTTGCTTATATAAAGTAGACTTCTCCTGAGAGTCTGGACTATTGTTTTTGAAAAATTCAAATTATTTTCAGAGTTACAACCAATTGAAATAATTATCGGCGTATTTTTCTAAAAATTTCATTTCTACCTTCTGTTGTCGAAACACATGGATAAACCCACTTCTAAGTCATATATTTCAAAACTTCTAGTTGAGCCTCTGTATAGAGGTCTGAGCTATATACAGGTAAAATATTATTATAATAGAAACATTTTTCGCAAAAGGAGGATATTTTGAAAAATTTGTCATTTTTTTGTTTATTTGCTGTCAAAATATTGTACTGAAATAATTTTTTATTGTAATACTATTCTTAAAACAATTTTTTATACATTTTCTAATCTAAGTGACACTAAATATCAAAAATATTATCCAGTTATACGCTTTGGCAAAATCACGTTTCCGAATGTAGTCTCTCAGTATCTTAAGATCTCGTCAAGTGTCAAGTCATAAAGCCCAGCAGTAGAAAGAAAAATGTATCAGCTAGGGTGGAAACCGGGAATGTAATACTGTTCATTTAGGCAAAAATCATTTTGAATCCTGATATACCTAGATATATCGGTATATGCTGTTTTTTCTGATGAGATACACCCACTAATATATGCCTCCATAATGACATGTTGGGCCTGTTTAATCAAAACGATGCATTTTCCAACAATGATCAGAACTTAAACATTACACAGTTACAGAATTATTTAAGTTAAGTCATATCCACTTAAATCAGCAACGTGATAAAACACATTTGGAATGCTGCGCAGCATGCTTTTGAGCAGAGAAAATAACAATCTAGAAATTCACTGTAGGTATTATTTGTAGTGTTTTTCCTGAACATATTGGGGAGTTAATGACTAATTTCTACTGATCATTATTTCCGTGGAGTTCTTGTCATTGGACCTCCTGCTAATGTTATTTGAGGTGAAAATCTAGCTCACCGTTTGAATTCGCAGGAAGCTCCTAAAGCAGCATGGGTGGAGAAGCTAATGAATCAACACTCGAAATTATTATATTTCAAGTAATAACAATAATTTAATTTTACACCCAAACACTAGAAATGACTACGAGCTATGCAGGCATGACAACTTAAAGAGAATAAGAAAATTTTTCTACTTAACAGAATGACATGTAACACCAAGCCTCTGCCCAATCAATCACAAAGGAACTGCTGAAATCCAAATATTGATATGAAAATGTGGCTATAGGACCCACAGGCATGCTCCAATATCTAGCAATATCGTCCACATTCTGCCTCCTTGATTCAAATCCATACTATTTACATATTATTAGGTAGTGACATTCATTTGTATTGAAGGATTGCTCTACCTAAAAGTGCCAATTTGGCTGGATGGAAGGAAACTAAACTTAGAGAGGCTAGACTTAACGGATAGCCAATTGTAAAAACCGTTACAAATGTAAGCTAGTTACCAAATTTTGTTCTTTTGCTCTTTAATTCATGTATTGTAGTGTGTTCATGTATTATTTATATGTTTACAATTTTCACAAACAATAGAATATTACTATGCATAAACATTTATTACGTCGAGAAATGGTTTACAGTGTATATGGCCTAATATTATATGCTGTGTGGCTCATTCAGTCTCTTTAATAAATCGGATGCCAAATACACGATGATTGTACAACTTTGGCTTAAATTTTCTACAAAATATCATGTATTTGTTTTTCTTGTTTGATAAAGGGGCATAGTTACTCTAAATGTGGTCTCGTTATTCTCTTTTAGAGAGGGTACGATAGAAGTGTTCTTCTTTATTCAAAGAAATAAAGTTCTTGGGGGACAAAAATTCTCTAACAGCTCTGAAGAATACACTTCATTAACTTTATGGGTGTCGAGGGAAGAGCAATGTTACATTTTTCACCCAAAATAAACCAAAACTTTTAGTTACGGTAATCGCTTCGAACTCAGTTTTCCTAAAATGCATAGCAAAGTGGGCCATGTTGTTACAAAATAAAGAGAAAGAATTTAACTTTTGGTTTTAAGTATGCTTACTTAAATTTGATATTCGTAGCTTATCAATAATAGGGAGAAGTCGAGTTGTTGTCAAGGAAAGTCACCAATCCCAGGATTTAAAAATGATTAATCTAGTCATTCGATTTCTGCCGGTAACATCATTAGCATATGATTAATTAATGTGTTTTAAATGCATTAGTTAATGTTTATTTTCAATATTTGAAATATGTTACTCGAAAGACTCAAAAACTTTTATTTTAAAACCCGAAAGTGTTTATTAAGGCCTTTTTTATTTTAATGCTTACGTATAGGTACGCAAAAACAGAATAATTACAAATTTAGAAATTATATTCTTACTTAAATCTTCGCGGCTTATTAATAACTCTATGATTCAAGTTTAGATTCGCAATTTTTTGACTTTATGAATATTTTAACCCTTTGGCCGTTACGAATGTTCTGAGTGTGTTAATCGCAATCTATCCCTTATCGTTCTGAGTGCATTATACTCGTCTATACGGAATTTGCCCTGTTTCAAATGTTACATCATTGCGCTCTAAAGCATTTGCTTCTTTTACTAATAGCACCAGTAGACTGAATGAATTAGATTCGAATACAATTTTTCACGAAAATTACTACTTCATTTTTGGTGGTGAAATGGCATCAGTTTCAAGATTTTGAAAGCTAAAGTCGAATGAGATGTCAAGTAACAACAACAATCTGTATATTATCTAAATATATTCATATTTATTATTAAAATGTTTTATTTTCTTATTTAATTATTTATTAAATGTTATTATTAATTATTTTGATTACTTGATAAGGGTTAAGTAACTACAACTATACTAAACTCACGTTTCTGGAGGAAAGGGCGGAGGGATCTCTTAAGACGCTTTTTTTGGAGGAAGAGAAAAAACGCCGATAGGGGAAGAACCGAAAGGCAAAAACCCAAAGGCGTAAGGGTTAATGGTTTTAAAACAATCAAATGTTACAATATATATAAAATTCGGTGATTTTTTTGTTTCGTTTCAGAACAACAGGTGAGCTGTCAAGAAAAACTACAAAATGAAGATAGTTGATTAGTCACTATGAAAAATTGTATTCAAAAATGTTTAAAAGCGTAGGTGTGAAAAAATTTGGAAAAATTTCTGTCTGAATAACTTTTGGGATACCATATTTTAAATATGCCAATTTTTTGTTATTAAGCAGCTGTTTGTAAAAATTACAATACATAATGAAGGAATAACTAGAATGAAAGGAAATTTATAGCAAATGTCAATTATAGAATACTGTGCAAAGTAGTAAAGGTTCAGATATTCCCCCTCGCACACATGATGTGAGCAGCTCCCTCTGAACTGATACTGAAAGCGTATAAATAGAGATCGGTAACGGGACGTTGAAAATCATGCATGGTTATTTGTTAGTAAGGAACATTAAGTGGGACCTAAGTATGCCTTCAGGACGAAATAGGGTGGAATTTCAATAATTTACAGAGTTTGAACGAAAGAAAATGATCGGCCTTTGTGAAGGAAGGTTTTCCAGTAGAGAAATAGCAGCTCTTGTGCAGTGGAATAGTTCCACAGTATTTCGAGTTTAGAAGCAGTGGACCAACGAGCACTGGGCAACTAAAAAACCCTGGAAGTAGACGGCCGAGGGTGTCATCAGTGCGTGATGATAGACACCCTGTCCTCATGGTGGTGAATGACCTTGAGGTTTCCTCCAGGCAATTGTCAGCATGTTGGTCTTCTGATACAGGTGTATACACGCTTCGCCAATTCGTCGACGTCTGCTGCACCGTTGGCTCATGAACACAAAAGCTGGAGAGCTGATTAGCAACAAGTTGTCTTTTCAAATGAATACCGCTTTTATTTGTGGAACAATAATAGTCGTATTCGTGTTCGATACTATCCCGGAGAACGCTGTCTTCCAGAGTGCATTATCGAACGTCATAGCGGCCGAACACCCAGAGTTAAGGTCTGGGTGCGGTTTCGTATCCTGGATGATCACAACTGCTACAAATTGAGGGTAACCTAAATGACAACAGGTAAATCCATGAAATGCTATAACCCGAAGTCGTTCCCTTCCTTTAAGATATCCCTGGAGCTATCTTTCATGCATGTCCACATGTTGCAAGGAATGTTCGAGACTTCTTTTCAGCTCAACAAATGAAACTTCTTCCTTGGCCTGCTTTTTCACCGGAAATGTCTCCTATTGAACATGTGCAGCATGGCGTCTCGCCTGTTATCCACTTCTTGCAGCTGCTTCAAAAGACGAACTTTGGGTGTGCATACAAACAATATGGAATTTTTTCCACATGCAGACATTCAACATCTGTTTGACTCCATGCCACGTCGTATAGAAACACACATTGCAGCGCTTGGTGGCTACACCAAACACTAATTTCGGATACTTAATTTTTATTTTACTTTTAAAATTTATTCATTTATTTGCACTAATACAAGTCGTTTTTGTATTGCATTTCATTTGATTCTAATGAGACCTTCATGACGTTACATTTTTTTTTTACAAACAGCAGTTTATTTGGAATAAATCTTTCAGATTAAAATCCCACTCTACTATTGAGGAGATTCTAGAAAGTGTGTATATCGGCAGAATGGATTGACCAGCGTGCTCTCCTTATTGAAGTCTCACCGAATATATGTGGGATGTTTTGGGGAGATGCCATGTAGCAAGATAATATCTTCCGAAGAATACCAGGCTGTCGAAACAGATGCTTCTTGAAGAATGTCAATTCTTACTTCAAGAATTTTTCGATAATTTGGTATTGTTGGTTGGGGTTTGGTATTGACTCGGAACCATATTCGTTAGGAAAGGTCATAACATTTATTTAGGACTTTGACTTGCTGTTCTTCCACATGGGCAGATAATATTTCTTACTATTGCCATTCTGCCAATAAAACCACGTTTTTTGCTTTTCACCCATAATGTATGCGTAACATTTCTATTTTTTTCGCTGTTACATACTTTCATCAACCCTTAAGGCTGCCTTCACTAAATATATGAGACAAAACGCAGAACACATTTTCAGAGAGAAAATTGTCTTAACTTTATTGAAAATTTGCAACATTGTAATTCACATTTTTTTAATATGATGTTTTTAGAATTATAAATTTATAAACAATTAATTTTTCTTTTAACACGTTAAGAAATATCTAATTTAGCGTTACGGTGCAGGAGAGAAAATGCGAGACTTAACTTGGATAAAATTGAGTAGTAGGATAAAATTGAGCATTCTGTGTAGGATAGCGAAGTCAAAATATAGTAGTAACGATGGTGTGTATTTATATTTAAAAACATATTCCGGATTTGGGTGCTATTTTTTAACATTAATCAAAGAGAGCCTTAAGGGATACTCTGTGCCTGTATAGTGTGAATGCCACCCAGTTGATTGTTATAGAAACTATGCCACAATCTGGAAAGTTGCTTAAGTTTTGTACATTAGTGTATTTTTACCTATAAATACTCAGAAAAGTTTCTAAAACTTGTTAAGAGCCTACAGTAATTTCTAATATGAAGAATATTTAATTAGAAGTATTGTAATTTTCCTGATCCTACTATTTCAAAATAAAATACGGCATTTAAGCTAAAATATTCTGATTTCATCCTAAAAGTCATTGTAATAAAAATAATGCATTATTTTGTGAAAAGCCGCATATCTTATTTTCTGTTATAGAAGTCGAGTCATCTGAGGCTTAAGTACATTAAATAACTACCAAAATTAATCGTCTTTAATCTAGAACGTTAGATTTAAAATGGAAAGATTACTCTGACAAGCGAGAGACAAGATTTGCATTGAGGCACAGGAAAGAGGATTATTGCATGATCAAGAATTCACACCCTTGTGCATCACTTTTCGAGAACGAAGATAATTCATTGGATCCCATTTCTTAATGACGATGAAATTACTCTAGTCAATTGCTTACAAATGCTTCTTGTTTTCGACAATGACTCGCTCTGATCCGATATTTAATCTTCTTAGATCTTCATATCTAGTTGAATATTTGAAGTTAGCTGGGCTTAAATAAACATATTTTCCTTATTAGGACATTAAAGATTTTAAAAGGAGTGTTATTAAATGAAAAGATCACTTCTGAACTTCTTTTTGTTTAAAAATATTTGCTAATAAAGGTGAATTTTTGGTGATTATCAACTGAGTTTTGGTACGATAAAATCTCAGTCAACATGACAACGCATGGCATAATTAATGGAGGCATGAATTAAAGTAGGAATACGAAAAGATCTTCTCAGTAAAAATGTTTTTGCTACCTACAGTTCACTGTGTGTGCTATGTAAAATGTAAGCATATATTGGAAACATTAAGGAGATTAGAAATCTTATTAATTCATTTAAGGGTACATGGCACGATTGATGCGAAAGTTTTTGATTTAATAATTTTCAAAATTTTTATGGTTTCCATCTATGTATATGTATTATGTAAAACAGATTTTATGCAAAAAATCCGTAAAAAGCTAACCATTTGATTTTTTGAGGGAAAGTTTTAAAATTTATGATGTGATTTTAACAAGATATTACTACTACAGAGAGATTGATTCACACACATAAAATTTACTTTATAACTACGTCTAACTATGTATAACAAAAGTTGGTACGGGTTTTGCGATAACATGATTGACATTTGTATAGTACTTTTTTTATGAATGCTTATTGAAAATTCCTTGAAAAAAGATAAACTCTAAATTCAACTAATTGTAAAAAAATAAGTATAGCTTTGATTCAAAAATGCATACCAATTTTTGTTATGTGTACTATAGCAATACGTAAAAAAACTATCAAAACATTTGGCACAATAAAAAAATTCTTAGTATTTTAAATGAAGATAAAAACTATTTATTTGTTCTTTCTGAAATAATTCAGCTAAAAGTTTTTATTTGCCTTTGAGATGTGAATAAAAATAAGCTTAAAAACTATCATAATTCTGAGTTTCTTAAACTTAGAAATAATTTCAAATTTTGTTAGATTATAAAAAAGTATGTAAAGAATAATTAAGGCTGAAACAAATTCAATTTTTTGCTCGATTATCGTCATTTGAATCGTAAAAAGTGTAAAATGAAAAGGAAAGAATGAAAAACAATGGAAAGGAAATTAAAACAAGGAAAGGAATATGAAAAATCTTTTTCCAAGGAAAAAAAATTGTTTCATGTGTGTGTACAGGAACACTCCATATATATATATATATATATATATATATATATATATATATATATATATATATATATATATATATATAACTGTTTGTAAAGACTATGATACAATTTATGAAAAAAATATTGAGCTATACGTGGGGAACCTTTGTGAAGTGAAATTGCCCCAGCTAACGTAGATACTTTAAAAGCAAATAGGCATATTTGCCAAACCTGTAGAAAAGAACACACGTTTGTTTTTAAAAATGATCTATTTGATATTCCATTTAATTGTACCAAGTCTAACTGTTCACTAAAGGTGAATTTATTAGCAAATGTATAAATATTCAATGAAAGTATTGTGTAGAGAACAAAACTAAAAAAAATTCAAAAAATAAGCTTAAAAAGAATTATTATCGTCAGCAGAACTGATGATACAGCTGAACATTAACTTAATTAACTAAAATAAATCATTCGGATATTTGAAGTTATAATTTAAAAATATACAGGTATACAATATTCAGTTGATCGTTTTTATTCAATGATGTTCTACAAATTTGAAGTTACGTGAAAAACTTATGAGGATGGATTACCTCAAAGTACGATACCACTAGGGTTATGCATTTGGTGTATATTCAAGTGAATGCTCTAAAAACGAATATAACGTATCATTAAAAAACTAGTTTCTGTTGCAAATGACAGTGCTTCTGCTACGACTAATGTTAGTATGGGAGTTATATTTTTCATCAACAAAAATATATTACAAATTTCTAAGTATAGAATGTGTTTTAAAGGTGTTATTAAGATTGTAAATTATATTCTTTAATTACGGTCTTTGTAGAAAGTTTTTAGAAGATGTAGTGAGTGAATACATCGATAAACCTCATCGCATAGAAATTCGATATTTCGAGTCATGAAATTTTTAAAGTAATATTTCAATGGCTGAACAAAATTTTAATTCTTCAAAGAAAAAAAATATAGCTTGAAGTAGGAAAAGAGAATCAATGGAGAAAAGATCTGGCTTTTGCCGTTGACATTATAAGTCACCATAGTAAATTTAAACTCAAGCTACAAGGGTGGTTACCATCTCAATATTTTTCTTCGAGTATCGCCACAAATGAAGTTTTCTAAATGTACTAACGAAATTAAATTGTCAGAGAAAAAAGTTTTCGGAAGAAAATTATTGGAATTGAAAAAAATGTGAAAACCAATTTGAATAATTTATTTCTCCTTTTTCTATTAATGCTTGAAAGTGTCTTTGAAACTTTATTACAGGATCTAAAAGAAACTCAGGGTGATTTCGTTTTGAGATAAAAACATATATATGCTACGATTTCCCATTTCTGTAATTATTTATCACCACACTGATTTTCCAATGTGTTATATGCAATTAAGCGTATTTATCTATGACCCGGTGTAACATAACAAATACTTTTTTTTTATATAAGTATGTATTTGTAAATGTTTATTTTTTGTGTATTATTTTTTGTATGTATTGATTTGTTTATAATGAGAGCTACGCCTCATTTTACAAGCTTTTTATTAATTTGCCATGTAAAATGTTCGGGTGGAATCTTGCAGCGCAATTTTGAAGCTGATGCCTTCAACCAACTGAGAAGAAATTTTGTATACATGTTTAGTTGGAAGACAAAGCATGTTTTGCCCATTTATATTCCGACATGGCAATTAGTTAAAAAGTAATTAATTAAAGTAATATGTTCGGGTGGAATCTTGCAACTCAATATTGAAGCTGATGCTTTCAACCGACTGAGCTGAAATTTTGTATGCACGTTTAGTTTGGATGACAATGCATGTTTTGATTACTTAAATTCCAATATCGCAATTAGTTAAAAGGATATTAATTAAAAACCTTTTACCCATGTTAGCTTTTTATTCCGCTGAACAGCTTATCGGATTGAGCTTAAAGAAGTTCCTATTTTTCGACCTTTTTTACAAAACCATCTGATTCTTTCTGTCAAACTGAGACACAAAATAATTACATAATCGGAAAGATCATTTATTTTGCCACGATACGGTAAAATCTTCTTAAAAAATAATGATAATTTCTATTTTATACGATTTTTTCTAAAATGACACAAAATTGATGCGTTTTCATGAAAATGATTTCTAAATCGTTCCGTATGAATTTCTTTTTTGTTTTTTTCGTGTTAATGAATCGATATTCGGCACTAAGAAAGTTCTGGCGTTTATCTTTTAGAATCAGTCATTTAAAAAATAAAATGACGATAACTTCTTTTTTACGCTTTTTCAAAAAATAATCTAATTTTTAATAAAATATTTTAAAACTTCGTTATTTTTAAAGACAATCGCACGAAGCTTTTTTTTTGTTTGTCGAAGAATATTATCCAAATTCTGCACAAGGATTGAAAAAATTGGTTTGCAATTACGGAGTTAAAATTTTTTCTTGTGTTTTCGTTTTTAATATTTCGTTTATAGTAAAAACAAAAAGCAAAAAAAAAAATAATAATAATAATTTTAATATTTTGAATCATTTTCCTTTGTCTATTTTTGTTTTTGTTTTACAGTGTTTATCCCTCCCCCTCCTCCATTATTCTCTTGTTGCAGCCCGAGTTTAATATCTATCATATGTACGTGGCCAGAGGCGGGAAAAAAGATTAAGTACCCCTGAGCTAGCCTGCCTCAATATTAACAGGCAAACGACCTTACAACAATGATGCGTTGAATCAGACGAACAGACTGAGAAACTTTTCCAGCGATAACTAAAAAATAAAAAACTAAATTAAAAGTAAAAAATTTTTTTTAAAAAACAAGTTTTTATTTAAAGGCTCTGAAAAGAATAAAATAAACTTTTCTTTTAAAACTTTTTTTGCAATCAACTTATAACGTCATTACACAATTTATGATAAAAAAGCTTGTCGCGAGATTTACCTGCGTAAATAAACAAGCAAAATAAATAACTTGATCTGATTGATTTTAATTTTTAAAATTTTGAAACTAAGTAAGTGCGAGTACATTTTATATCATAAATTGTGTAATGTCGTTACAAGGTGATAGAGAAAAAAGTTTTAAAAGAAAAGTTTATTTTATTCTTTTCAGAGCATTTAAATAGAAGCTTGTTTTTAAAAAGTTTTTTTTTACTTTTAATTTATTTTTCCATTATCTTTCATTTTTTTTGTAATTTGCCATTTAATATATAAATACAGATCAAGATGCTCATGTTTGACATTTTAATGTACTTAAAATACACTGCTGGACAATTGCTAAGGACGGATAACACTATCATCCATAACAACCACAAAATGAAAGGAATCAAAATGTGGAAAATTAGAATAAGTGCGGGATATTAGTAAGGAGAAGTATGAGTATGCAATTTTTTTTTCACGTCTGTTCATCACGTGATAGCGTTCATAAGAGCTTTAAAGGTTTTGACGCGTGTGGACAGTTGTTGTTTCAAGTCAAAGTTTTACAGGAAAGATTTAATAGACGAACTTAACATTTTTGGCATGTCTTTCCGACATCACATAGAGGATTTTATGCGTGGCCGAATTATTGGAAAGATCGAAGAAGGGCGAAAAATAACAGATGTTGCCAGGGAGTTCGATATCGCTCACAGCGTTGTTTCACGGCTGTGGAAGTCACTTAAAACTACTGGAATGTGTAGTAGACGGCAAAAAGGAACAGGCGCACCACAGCTCAGCAGGTGGCAAATCAGTTTCTTGCTGCCTCAGGAAATCAGATCTCCCGAAAAACCGTTGCCAGACGTTTGAGGGGAGGAGGACTATACGCACGCAGACATGTTGTGTGTGTCCCATTGACCAGACAGCACCGTACTGCCCGTTTGCAATGGTGTCGTGAGCATCACAATTGGACTGAACATGACTGGGCATGCGTACTATTCTCAGATGAGAGTAAGTCATCGGATTGTAGACGCCAACTGATCTGGCGCGAGAGTGGTACTGCTTATCGTCCAGAAAATATCCAGGAAAATGACCGATATCCGACATGCAGTATCATGGTGTGGGCCGGCATCATGATCAATGGCCGCACGCGCCTACATGTGGTTGCGAAGGGGACTATGACGGGCCAACGATACATTGATGAAGTTCTACTTCCTCATGTTCGTCTTTTCCGTGGTGCTGTCGGTGATAAATTTGTTTTTATGGACGACAACGCACCATGTCATCGAACACTCGCTGTTCCGGATTGTCTAGACAGCGAGGGTATTCAACGTCTCGTATGGTCAGCGCGTATGCTCAGAATTGTGAATCGTCAAGTCTGTCTGCACGTTGCTCTGCTGCTTCCTCAGCCAGTATTTGAAACTTTCTTTGTCTAGTTTGTTCGTTCGCTGATACCTGTTCTTCCTTAGTTTGATGTGCAATTACTGTTCACATTGCTTTTGCTAGGCGAGTATGATGACTTGGATTTTCTGCAACGCGTTATTTTTATGTACTGAAGCCCATTGACTGCACTTAAAAAATAAAGGTAAAAACAAAAACGTATGAAATTGCAAAAAATAATTTAAAAAGGGAAAAAACAGGAATAAAAACAGATGAAAAAATAAAATTAAAAGATGCAAATAAAATATTTAACAGCCCAATTGAACGCAATGAGAAACAGAATATTTCATTCCATTAAAAAATTCCCTCCAAAGATGTCAATTTCCCTATATAATTTGAAGTCAAACAAACATTAACTGACAGAGCTCAATTTCCGTCAATTGCACTGAAAAATAAGAAAGGCAGTGAAAAAAATAAATGAAAAAAAATGAAAAAAATATATAAAATATACTTGCAGAAAATAAACTCTGCAATAAAAGACGCAGATCAATACCAACGCAATGTAGTACAAAATAATTAAGATGTCTGCCTATGTTCACATATCACCCATAATTAAACCATATAATTCATGACATGAGTTACACTTTACAACTAAATCAAATTTGTGCATTGTTTGCAATTAGAAATTGGCTACCTGCTTTAATTCATCTCCAACATAGGTTAGGGTAGATATATAAATCACATAGGTGAAGATATTTTCTGTTGAATACGCAAGGAAAATTTAAATATGAACATGAATTTCACAGCAGAAATTTACAACAAAGCCTTGATAAAGATTGAAGGTTTTTGCAATTCTAAATTTGACTGGCATTTGTAATCATTATTAACAAAGTTCAGGGTATACCTCTAAAATTGAGCAGCTTAGGTCTAGACATGGATTGCTTCTCCCGTGGACAATTATTTGTTGTGTATTCTAGAGTATTCGGTGATGGCAATGAATAATTGAATGCACACTGCGTAATTACTATCGGGACAAAAAGGTTCATTGTTTCTAAACCACAAGAACTTCTTAACTGAAACTTAACCTGGCGAGAAGGTACATGTCATGATTATGCAAATGATTAGAAATGCAGCGTGATTGCGTATTACGTATAGCCGGTAGAGGGCGTTTAACGTCGTTCTCCGTGGAGTATAAAAAAGGTAACCAAAGCTTGTTTGAATGTACTGAATCGCTTACAAAGAGAGAGCTGAGGTAGACATACCATTACGCCGTTTCGAAGACAATATGAGCAGCTGTCGCAGTTTGAGAGGGTGAGAATCATCGGCATGATGGAAGATGGGTGGTCAGCAAGGCGAGTAGCTCGTCAATTAGACCGCTCTGATTGTGTTAGGAGGAGGTGTGGGGACCAGTGGATCTGAGAGATGTCATTTACACGATGATCAGCTCAGGACGGCCTCGACAGACCAGTCGTTGAGAAGGCCGCCACATCGTAGGAAATGCATGAGCGCAGCTAACTCCTTCATCGGCTGCCATCAAGGCACAGGTAGTGCTTTCACTAGGGGCCCCTGTGTCTTCTCTAACATTACGAAGGGGCCTGGCTGAAGGACATTTGGGATCGCGGTGCCCATTACATGTGCTACCCTTGGCGCCCACGCATCGACGCCTCCGTTTGGAGGGGTGCCGCGCACGAGGAATCTGGACTGCAGCGGAATGGAATCAGGTCGTCTCTTGATTCCGACATGTCCAGATTCAATTTCAACAGTGATGACAATCGTGTTCGTGCGTGGAGACCCCGTGGTGAACGCCTCCATCCTGACTTTGCTTTACAGCGACACACCACTCCCACAGCTGGTGTGATGGGGTGCCATTGTTTACAATACTGCGTCATCCCAAGTACTGATCCGTGGTACCATGACAGCCCAGCGGTATGTCCGTGACGTCCTGCAACCCCATGTATTGCCACTAATGCAGCGACTCCCAGGAGCCATTTTTCAAGAAGACAATGCTCTAACTCACATGGCAAGGGTGTCACAGGACTGTCTGCGTACTGTTACTACCCTTCCTTGGCCTGCCCAATCCCCAGATTTTTCTCCAATCGAGCATATCTGGGATCATTTCGGACGGTGAGTTGGGCATCCCATGAGTTTTAGTGTACAGCAAATATGGAACGAAATGTCTTAAGACATCATACAGAACTTGTATGCCTCAATGCTCGATCGTATCGTATCATGCATTTGCTCTAGAGGGGTTCAACATGGTATTAAATCCTTCGTTCTTTTACCTTTTTCTTTGAAATAACTGATCCGTTTTCTTTGATTTTCAAATCACTTCCTTATATCAAAGTAGTCGTTACGTATATAAAATTTCGTTTCATTTTGACGACACCTTCTTGGTGCGCTAATTTTCTTGTCCATGAGTGTATAATCATATGCTAAGGTGCCATAAATCTAAAACAGCAAAGTAAAATTAGAAATGTAACAAGACATCATAGGTAAAAAACAATATATGTTTGCCTTCTGATAAAAATTAACACAATTTGTAATGCTGTAAGTATAGGAAAATAAAATTTTTTGAAAGATATTAACGCTTAGAGTATTATATAGTTCCAGAAATTTTTCATTTCGTCGGCCGCATTACTTTAATTACTTTGGAAGAGAACATGTTCATAGCTAAGGGCAAAAACGAAGGTTGAAAAAATAAGTTTCTGAGAGCTTTTTTATAAAGAGACACTCTCTAAGATTTAGTTCATTCTAAGTTACTTCTTAGTAAAATACTTAAATGGATAAAAGATTAATTTTATGATATTTTTTATGCAACTTTTTTAAGACTAAATGCTGTGCTGACAATTATGAAATGAAAAGCTAACAGTAGTATAAAAATTCAAATCCCTAGAAAACATAAATATTTCTGAATGTGTGTAATTTAAATGAAAAGACACTTAGCAATTTTTAAAGTTATATTTTCGTAAAAATATGATTAAACAGACATGTTTTTGTGGAATAGATAGAAAAAATGAATTTAACTTATATATGCATACTATTGAAAGTTTCAAAAGATTATTATAAAACATATTTGTATATATATATAGTTATAAAGATTACTTCTCTTAATATTGCTATCTGTTCAACATCATGAATATAAATTTGTATGGATTTAAATTACAATTACTTAATGCAATCTTATGCTTTTAAAAAAATGCGAAATTTTTTGCTTTCGAAGACATTTTCTATATACAAAGTTTTTTTGTTTTTAATATATAGAGAAATACATGTTTTTTATTAGTTTTAAATGCAATAATTTAAATTGGCTTTATTTCTCAGATTCACAATATAAAAAGAGAAACGTCTTTAGCATAATGTTTCCAATTTTCTCAGATATTTAAGTTAACGAGCATTAGTAATGGGAATGATTTTTAAATTCCACTAGACAATATGATTTCATATGACTATCTTTTTGAATATTTCGCCCAAATTATTTCTTCTAAACCATCATGGGTATATAATTTAACATGGTTTCACAATTAAAAGTGAATTTCATGAAGACTTTTTAAATCTTTTTAATCAACCTTAAATCTTTAACACTAGAAAGAAAAAGACCAAGTATTAGAAGAATCACGTTTTGAAATAGGAATAAATGTATTTAATATAGGGAGAAAGCTGTTTTTCTTTTAATACATATTATCATTATTTCGATTATACAAATATATGATTATCATCGATGAAAATATGATTAAAATTTCAAATTTAATTTTAATGTTTTAAAAGCAAAACTTGAGTCTTTTATAGATAAATATTTCTCAAAAAAGCTTCACAAATTGCGGAAAGTTATAATTTTGAAATATTTAAATTCTTTAAACACATATTTGTTTGCTTTAAAATAAAATGGTTTAAATCTAAAAATTGAAACTTTTTTTAACTAGAAATGTGAATACACTCATATTCTAATCAAATCAGATGAAAATTTTTAATTCAAAGTTTTTTATTAATTAAATATCGTTGCATGGATCTGAGCTTTGATTTCATTAATCCTGCGGTATTTTAAAAATTTAGTTTTAAATGTTGTAAATACTGGAAAAGCAAAACATAAGTTCATCGCTGAAAATTATTTCCTCAGACAGATCAGATGCAATAAATGCAATTGCAAGTTTCACAATGGAATTTCACAAATGGAATTTCACATAATATACATCTCTTTATTAAATGCGCTAACGAATTAGTAATTCAAATGTAACTGACTCTATTAATTTATAATATTTTAATCACAGAATTTTAACGATAAATATACAGACGGTGAAAATAATTTTGTCTCTACATGTAGTGAAAAATTTCAATTACGAATCGCAGCTTTTTAAGTATACCATATGTAAAAATAATTACATTGAGAAAAATGTATTTCGAATTTCTTTCAAATGTAGCAGTAGAATGTTTACTGCGTATGTGTTTTCGAGAATTTAAATTTATCTTCAAAAAATTCTGTTTGAGAATATGCTAAATTATGGATATCTAATTTTTTCAACTATATCTAACTTAAATAATGACTATTTTATAAGTCAAAATGTTCAAATGTTTATTACCAACAAGTCTTCGGTTTCTTTAAAAATGTTAATTTGGGAAAAGTTTTCAAGAAAAAAGCATGGAACATCCACTACAAAAATTACATATCTATAGAATAAACAGTTATCTAAGGATATTTTATCAAATCCACCTGATTTAAATTTCCTTCAATTGTATTTTAGAAATATTTTATTCACTTATACTCATTAATTAAGAAACCTTTCAAAAGCTCATTAATACCCCCAAACACTTCTCATTTTACTTGAGGCAAAGTTTAAATGTTCTATTTCCTGAACACAATTTCGATGAGTTTACGAATACTTATTTAAAGTAAATTGATTGAATATTTACCGAAAATTCCGCCAACTATCGTTTTTGAATAAATTTGGTTCAAGTTCAGTAGAGTATTTGTTGAAAAGTCTCAGAAAATTTAAAATTACAAAATTGAGTCCATCATGGCTTAGAATTTAGATGTTTTGTACGTCATTATCAAAACTTTGTTATAAGGTTCATGTTTACTTTAATCAATAAGAATATGTGACGAAAAAAACCCTCTAGGTGTTTGAAGTAGATATAATTTTGATTCATATATTGCACTTTAGATGATATAATGCTAGTTGTAATACATGAGAGTAATATGTATAAGTCAAATTTTAAATCACTTAATGCGTAGACAAATATACTCTTTAACAGCCTGAATGGATATGACATCTTTCCCTGGCTGGCAAACTCTCCAGATCTAAATCCCATTAAACAGCTGTGGGATCTCATTGGACGTGACATGAAGCGAAGACCACTTGCGTCAAACTTGGTTGACTTGAGCTCAGCAGTGGGTCTGGCTTGGTAATGGTTACCTCAAGCAATCATCAATGGACTAATTGATAGAATGCCTTGCAAGATTGAGGCCTGTATAGCTGCCCGAGTTGGACACATTAGATTCAGAATAATTTGTTTTTATTGATTTTATATGTCTGTCTTTTTAATCTTTCGCTCTTGAAATTTGCATGAGGCTATAATTTTTTGATGTTGTAAGTTCATTTTTGAGGAATGCAGAACAAAAGCAGATATCTTCTTTTAGACCAGACAATGAAATGAAATAGAATATACTAAGCTTAAGCATAGAGAACAAGAAATTTTTTTATTATCATACTACCAAAAAGTGTTCTAAAAAACCGCAATTCATTACTATATTTTTTTTATCAATGACCACCTGCAATACAAATAAAAATAAAATAAGATGAAATGAATGTTTAATTTTTATTAAACTAATGTATATTGTAAAATAAAACACACACACATATCAAGTTTCATATAATAATGTCTTTCGTAAACAATGCGTGGTTTCAAAGGATTTATGATTAGAAGTTTAAACTGATGGGCCTTACAAAAGCTTAATATTTTTAATGAGAGATTAACTCACTGAAAGCAAAGGAGAATCGGTAAGTTTTCGTTGGTTAAAGGAAAATCCCTGCTCTGAAAAATATAATCTGGGTAATCAGCAATTTATGGCCTTTAAGGTTTCTATGTTGTTTATCGGCAATTTCATTTTGAGTCTCTGAAACAAAATAGGAAATCTCTAGTACGATAATCTATTCTAAGGATTACTAATCATTGATCAATATCCTAACTACTCGAGAAATAGTAATAGAAATTTTGTACTTCATGTGAAACGATTAAATTCTTTTTTTCCTCTATAGATTTAGGAAGTTTTCATAAATTAAATTACTTTTCCTATCATTTTATTATTGTAATTGCAAGACTACGAAAATAATTTTAACGACTAAAAATAATAAAAATACATTTTTAAGTCGTTATTTGTGATGTTTTAACTTTCTTAGAGTATGCTGTATGTATTAAAACCACAAAATTTTAATAGAAATATAAATTAGCTAAGCCATAGATCGATAGATAGATATGGGTATATTTATTATAAAAAGTTGTTAAGAAGCATTCATACGTTTCTTTTTTTAAAAAAGCATACATTTTAAAAACCTCTAGAAATATTGTTAAAAATCTCCATAATGATTAATATTTTTAAAAAATATACTGTCGATATCTAGTAAAAGTTTTGATGATTAATGCAGTGATTTAAAGAATTAATTAAAAATTTATCAATTGATTATCTATTAGAAATTACATGTACGATATGTATCGTATGAACAATTGAGACACAGCTCTGATTAAATTAATGAATAAATTAATATCCGAGTATATTAATTATTCAGTTTATTTATATAACAACACATTTAATTTAATTCATAATTCATAATAAGCATTAGTTCATAAATATGCATAACAAAACTTCAAAAATCTAAACGTATCTCCATATTTACAGAGCAAATTAAATTTTGTTTATTATTCGTAAGTTATATGATCTGTTTTATCCCCGAGTTTGTGACTATGATTACTTGGTTATCGCAGTCTCAAATTAAACTAGCATGCTTTAAGAACACAAAGACTTAGCCTGTAGATTTGCACTATTAATACTTGTTTTCAGTTTCATGAGAGAAAACTAGATAATCCTTTATATTTTCACATTATGTTTTTAGTTTCTCTGTATTTACTTTCTTACATCTTAAATTAATGAAGTGACGCGAGGCCTTATTGAATCGAGGCCTTATTGGCCTTATTAATCAACCCAGGTTCGGTATCCGTAAATCGCATCATGGCCAATGTTAAATAAAATAGTTTTCTTAATTAACGAGTCATTACGTTTAAGATACAGTTAAATTTATTGATGCACAAGTAAAAATTAAGTTTTACAAAAAAAAAAAAAAAATAATGAAAGAAACTTAGCTTTGAGGAGAGGAGTGCATGGTGGCGCAGGGCAGTCCCGGTGGCGATTTAACTTCTCTTGGTTACGTCTGAGTGCTGTAATTTTGGGAAAGAGCCTCTCCTGAAAATGCGGGTGCGTTCCCTTTTATTCTGAGCCCCATCACGCCAAAATCCTAGAGCCGGACTATTTGCTGTCCCTTGAATTTCGCATCTGATTGGACGCACTCCACCGCGCAATTCTACAAGTCGTGAAATTTATACGTTCACTGAACTCCGTATTTAAATTTTAATTTGGTAATAAAATATAACATAAAGCTGTAACGGGTCTATTCGCGTTCTTCTAACTAAACCTCTTGGGGAATAATTGATCTTTAAATTTTACTTTATTGAAAACTTTCCTCCTCCGAAGAAGATGTGATTATGCAAATCAAGGCTTGTCTATAAAAATTAACTTTCAAGCTCGATAAGAGAGAGAGGTTAGAAGTTAATGGGATTGTAAGTAGTGATTAACGTAAAGATAAGCGAGAGTGCTTTGTAGATATTTTTATAAATATTAAGATTGATGATTTGGTCAATTAGTCGTTAAATTGGATTCAGGTCAGTTTTAATTAGATTACTTTTGAAATCATCTTCAAATATAAGAAGGTGAATTGTCAGAACGTGCTAAGTGAAAGTGATCCGATTTATTATAATACCATTATCCCGTCTAGCTCGCTATTGCTCCCAATATTTAGCAATTGGTGCATTTCTTAAATTGAGTTGTTGAATTTGGGTCGTTATTGATAATTGTTAATAAATAGAGTTTTTGACTATGGCTCATCTTCCTTCCCTCCCTCTCACACTAATGGATTGCTCCGGCCATCTATTTCAAGGCTTATTTTCATCTGCCGTTTAATAATGCAGTTACATATGAAAATTAACTAATGCGTTTTAAAATCATCTTAAGTATTGTTTTTACTTATCGTTTCATATTCTTCGCTAACGGAATGGATAACTTCGATTCTGAAAACCAAGATAAACACCTTTGCCTTTTGTGAGAAAAATTTCATGAAAGGTCTTCGTAGCATAACAGAAATTTGGATATGAAGTTGCCTTTTAGATAATTTACACTACATCTAAATGAAATGGAACAATAGTGAAAATGTGTATGAAACAATGAAGTTAATTCTTTGTTTTATTTCTTATTTTAAAAGGAGCTTGGAGGCAGTACATTTTGTTCAAAACATAATTCTCCATTTCCTTAAATCTTTCACAAATAGGCTTCGTGAACTTATTTGCTAAATGTGTGTCACAAATTTTCATTAGAATGAATATTTTTTATTGTTATTGAAAACGCTCCCCGAAAACAATTATCTGTAAGCAGACAATTTCTATATGTGCTATAAATAACCTAAACATGACATTGTTTTACATGTATTCTATTCCCTCATTCACAGATTAATCTTTCTTGACGTTTAAATTAATATTATACAGATAATTATATGATATTACACATTTGTAACTCAATATATTATTGTGTATTGCATATAACTTTGTAAAATCTATAGTAATTTAACCTTACAAATAGAATTATTCTCTTTGTGTAGGATGTTTTTCACCCAAGCAAATTTGCAACATATATATATATATATATATATATATATATATATATATATATATATATATATGTGTGTGTGTGTGTGTGTAGCAGAAAATAGTTCGGAAATTACAACCTTCGGCTATTTATTGAGTTGACAGAAATTGAAAATTCAGTTGAGGCAAAAATAATACCAATAATACAACAATAAAAAGTAATTTTGCAATTTCATACATAAATTTTGAGTAATATTTCATTCCACGAAAGTGTTATTTGCTAAAAAAATTACTTATTGTGAATTAGTGTTACCTGAATAAAAGTCAAACAGAATAAAAGTGAAATAATTTTTTGACATTAAGTAATGTATTAAAATCTTAGCATCAAAATATATTTACAATAACAGTTCTTGAAAATATTCTTAAAAAAATAAATGATTCGAATCATCCCTTCAAAAAACACCTTAAAGCAAATGTATGCTTAGGTAACAGGATCATAAGAATTACAAAAAATAAAAGAAACTACACTCATGTTCATAAATTAAGGATAATGAAGTTCAGGCAAAGAAAGAGACAGAAGCAAAACAAATTTGACTTATTTGTAAAGTCTATTTATTAAACAAAAGGTAAAGAGCAAAAAAGATGCTATATGTTTGACATAATTAATAAAAATTGCGATTTTTACTCCTTGGAGCAAATTTCAAAAAAGAACCTAGTTACAAAAAACAGCAAAACATGGTTAGTATGATGGTTAATATGGAGTATATCTCCCGGACGATGCAATACAGGCCTTACAACGCCTAGGCATGCTGAGTCTCAAATTATCAATCTGATCTTGTAGAATATTACACCACTCATCAAGCAATGCCCTCCGAAATTCCGGTAGACAGGTAGGAGGGGGCTGACGGGCTGCAATTCGTCGGCCAAGCATGTCCCACGCATGCTCTATTGGATTCAAGTCCGCTGAGTATGCTGGCCAATCCATACGGGTGATATCCTCCGATTAAAGGCATTCGTCTACAATGTTTGCACGGTGAGAACGGGCGTTGTCATCCATAAACAGAAATTCAGCACCCATGGCACCAGTTCTGGAACCAAGAATAATTCCTCCCCAAACGCGCGCGAGCCATCCTGCACTACCGTAATGGTGTCGTTCAATGGTGTTATCTTGGAGGTAACGAGTCCCGGGCGCTCTCATATTTTAAAGTTCGGCGAGAATCAGACTGCAAACTAAACCTGGACTCGTCGGAAAACAGCACACAAGACCACTGCTGTGGTGTCCACAATGCATGCTCTCTACTCCAGGTTAATTGCAGGCGACAGTGAATTGCGGTAAGTGGAACACATCTGACAGGCCTACGAGCATATAGATCAATGTGCTCAAAGCGTCTTTACATGGTCTGCCTAGAATATGTCGTACAGGTAGCTGAAAAGAGCTGACGAGAAAGGTCTGATGCTATGCTCCGTCTGTTCCTTTTGGCAGTAACTGCCAAATACTGGTCCTCATTCGGCGTTGTAACTCGGGGGCGACCTGTGCTGTAACATGTACTCACATTACCATCACCTTGGAATCTTTGCCAAAGCCTGGAGATGACACTCTGGGCGATTCCAAGTTCCTCAGATACTTCCAGCTGGGTACGCCCCCATTCCAGTCGTCCAATAATTCTATCATGTAAAAATCATCCAAATGCTTCTTTTGTGCCATAACTATACGGTTATTGCACTGAAACGCTTTTAAAACGTCTGTGAACATTTTTACTTCTTTGCCACCATTCCTTATATACCCCTCTCTTACACTCTCATCATTGTGACACACTATCCGAGCCATTTGGTGGTTTCCTGTAATTTGCATATTCTTCTTCAAGATGCGTGTGATAATTCTACAGGAGAAATTTTTATTTTAGAGTTCAATTTCTGTGTGATTTTGAATTATCCTTAATTTATGGATATGAGTGTAATAGCAGTATTTAAAATGTTGAAAAATTCCTTTTATATCTTAAAATTACGAGTAACATGTAACATGTAATTGAAAGGAACTAAGGGTATTAGTCATCTAATATAACTATTTATTCCTTCCACTTTTCACAAGATTAAATATTAAAGCGTATTACAGAATATATTGTTTTATCCAATCTAAAATGTTAGCTACCGCGTAATGTTCAATTTTTTTTATATAAAACTGCGGTACAAGTAATGTATAACAATAGGGGATGAATGATTTTTTCCCTTTATAAGAAAAAAATGTTGTTTTAGAACAAAATACTGCCTCGTCAATCATACAGTGTAATGTATTGGCTAGAATATTTTGTCCTGTATCGGTTTTACATTAAAGTTTCTTTAATATTTCTTAAATATATGAACCGCTTTCTTTGAAAGTGCTGTATGTATGGAAATATTTGCCACTTTAAAATTAATTATATTTATATACATAAAATTATATTGACAAAATGATGAAAGTTTTGAAGAATTTTGGGGAGAACTTTTCGCAGATAAAAAGCTCATATCTTATTGTACTCAACGTTATAATAGCTAACGTTTTGTCAAAAAGGGACTTACACCCCTTTCAAAGAAAACGGCTCATATAAAAAATACCTAAATGAAAATCGATGCATTTAAAGAGTACACATTTTTATATTAATCTGGGTAATAAGTAAATATATAATTAATATTTATAACCTCACTTATATATTAAGAAAAGATACATAAAAAAATTATCCACAACCTTTCTACGAAATTTTTTAAATCGAAATATTTTTCTTTAGGAAATGATTTAAAAAGACATTTATGCATGTATTGGATTATTGCAATAAATATAAAATATGGCAAAGAATTCAGCAGTTTTAGTATTTGTGTATTGTTGTTGTCTATAATTCATGCAGTTAAATCGAATGGCGCCGATGCCGTTCAAAATGTCCCTTGACATGTCGACGAAGTTAGGCGAATAAAGCAATTGATAATCCGTAGGGCTTAAGTTTACGTTGTGAAATTTAGCCAACATAGAAGGAAAATTAGAAATATGGTTAGGATAAAGTTGAATGTCAGGACAGTGAGGACACAAGTATTATAACTTCCTTGGCAGTCAGGGGATACTTTCATCTACTTAAGGTATCCGACTACGTTCGGAACCGTGATTTTGCAAAAGTGCATAAATGGATAATTTTCATGATATTTAGTGTCACTTAGATTAGAATACATGTATAAAATAGTTTTAAGGACATTTTGATAAAAAAAATTATTTAAATGCAATATTTTGGCAAAAAATTAACTTAGAATAGTCTTTTTTCCAAATGTTCTCCTTTTGTGAAAAATGCTTCTATTATAATAATATTTTGCCTGTCTATAGATCACACCTCTCTACAGAGGCTTAACTAGAATTTTTGAAATATATAACTTAGAAGTGGGTTTATTTATATCTTACGACAACTGAGGGTAGCAATGTTAAGAAAAAAACGTCAATAATTATTTCAATTGGTGGTAACTCTTAAAATAATGTGAATTTTTCAAAACTTCTAGTTGAGCCTCTGTTGACAGGTCTGATCTATATACAGGCAAAATATTATTAAAATAGAAGCATTCTTCACCAAAGGAGAGCATTTTGAAAAAAGATTATTCTAAGTTAATTTTTTGCCAAAATATTGTATTTAAATATTTTTTTTTCAAAATGTCCTTAAAACAGTTTTATACATGTATTCTAATCTTAGTGACACTAAATATCATGAATATTATCCATTTGTGCGCTTTTTTAAAATCACGGTTCCGTACCTAGTCGGATACCTTAAAGCAGTGATACTTAACCTGCGGCCTACCGACCTTTTCTGAGTGGGAAATGGTCCATTGTTCTAAGAAATTCAAACATTGGAGGACAATGTACTAAAAATATAGTGGGAAATTCTATCAATTTGCTTTTTTTTATTGTAGAATGTAAGCAAAAGTCTTGGTCTAGGATGAAAGTAAATCGAAACTATCCCGAAACTCAGTAAAAAAGGCATAAAAGTAAAACTTTTTGTGTGTTTTTGATAAAATGATTAATATAGTGTTAAAATAAAATCCAAAAATGAGTTTGAATATTTTAATCAATTTTGCTTTATCCAATGTTGCTTTGATTTTTCGTTTGCTTTTTCCACTACCCTCATGTTGCGACCCGCGTGAAATACCTATTATGCATGCTTGTGTGACCCGCTTGAAATATCTATCTTGTATATTAGGCCCGGCGGGAAAAAAATTTGAATACCACGGTTTTTTTTAAAGTGGTACTCAAGTACGTAGTCTAGTCATGGTGGGTGAAATAACGCGGTTACAATTAAGATCTGGATTGAAATGTTTCTTAACTGGATGGCAGGAGAGTGTACATCAGCATGAGTTACAGGCTACCCTGAGGGATTTGTGTATTAAATTTGTTGTTTAAAACTGGATTAACTATTTTACTAGCAAGAAGGGAATTTTTCCTACATGATTCAAAAATCTGGTATTAAAATTTCATAAAAAGTTTTGGCAGTTGAGTGAATTTGTGGTAGGGAAATATGAAGAATTTACACATTGAAGTAGGCTTTTAAATCTTATATGATATTTTTGACCTTTTACTTCTGTTTTTCTTTATACTTAAAATTAAAAATAGAATATTGTTTTAATAATGAAAACTGTAATTTGTAGAAAAATTTGAATAAAATGAGTGATTAAATCATTATTTTCTCATGATATGCATATATTTCTATACTTCTACCATTGAAATGGAATTTCAAGACAGCTGAAAAGTTTGACAAAAATTAAAATTTTCTTTTCAATAAACCTTATCAAAAAGATAATAATAATAAGAAAAATTAAGCAGTTAATATCATTCAAGGTTATGCATTTATATAAAAGATGATAAATTTCACAAAACTGTAGTTTGTCATTAATAAGTAATAACAGTTCGCGCGCGCGCGATTATATTAATCTATTCTGCATATTTAGATGATTTTTAATATCCTCATAAATCATTTTAATTAGTCTGATGTATTAATTATTGCATTTGCATTTAAAAAGGAGTTCTTAAAACCTTATTTCCAATCATAGTACCCATATTATGATGACTGTGTTGAAATAGGAATATATAACATAAATGTTTTTTTTTATTTTTAATAAAAATGATATAATCCCACTCAAAGATGCTCCTTTTTTGTAAATTATTACAACTTATTTTGTTATTAAATGATAATGACATATTTCTTTTGTTAACAAGAATATATAAATTTCCTGCATGTATCAAATTTCTCTCACAATTTTATTACGTTTTTTTATGAAACATTTGTGTAGATATTCCTTTGAAAATATGATTTATTAAAATATATTCATGAATAGAGTTACCCATTTTAAAAGATGCCAGAAATTTTTTTTTAATAAATTGACGTTGAAATTTGGCGTATTTGTTTGAACATTCAGAAAGGAAGCGTATAAATTCTCAGTCATTTTCAAGTTTTTAAAGACGTGATTTTGAATTATAATGTATCATTAAAAATTATTTTCTTAAATTTAAATATGATACAAAGATTTATGATTTTTAACACTTTTTTGAAACACATCCTTCTTTATTATGACATTGTGGAATTATTCATTTTTATCAATAAACTGGTATATATAATTTTTTACGCTTTTTAGAAATATTTTTATCTTATTAAATATAATATTATTATTGTATTGTGGCATTATTCACGTTAATAAATATTGTTAAACTTCTACGAATAAGGAATATTTGAGAATAAATAGCTAAATCTTAATTACTAATAAAAAATTTCAAACATATTTTTAATTTATTCATTAAATTTATTCGCCATTAACTTGATTTGCTTAACAAGATGATAAATGAAGAAAAGAATGAATTATACTTAAGCATTTTTAACTCAAAATTATTTTAATTAATTGAGATTATTCAATTTTTTTTTAATTGAAGCTCGCAAATTTTATCTGATGATTTTTAAAACTATAAACAAAAGGTAAAAGCGATTTTTATTAAGAAGCTTATAATAATTCTTTTATATCTGCTAATAATTTATACAAAAAAAACCCTTCGAGAAATATCTCAATATATATTTAATTTATTTCACATCTTTTAAAAGTGGCCGGAATAACATTTTATTTTGAAATAAAATACTTTAATTTTTATTTTAAATACAATGCTTCCTGATTAGTGTAATGAATCTGTTTTGATATGTTTGTTACAATGACACTTCTTGTTTAAATCAGAAATTTTTAACTGCTTAGAAGGAAGTAAAAACGATGTCCATTTTTAGAGATACAAAATTGCTAATAAAAAAGGTATAGGGAAGTTTTAAAAGAGAATGTTAACTCAATTCTTTTATTAAGTTATTTTCAAAAGAAGGATAGTTTTAGAAAGTATGTCTCTTTGATATTATTTTTATTTGATTAATTTATAAGTGAACTGTCATGTTTTGAGTACTGAAATACGCAAAGCGAAGATGGTTTATTTTTTTCTAATTTCTATGCGATTTTAAAACTTTATGATCGATACGGTCGAAACCTCTATTGTTGTTAGTTTTATCAGATTCCCCCTTTTTTAAAGATGATAAACATTTCAGGTTTTCTTTTATTTTTCATTTTATGTTTGTTTCGTGTTTTAACTGCTTTAAAAATGTTTCTATTTCCATATATTTTATTTATTACCATTAAAACTTCATTAAACATGCACTTTTAAGTTATTACAGCTAATTAAAATGGATATGATATTTCCAAAGATCTGCATCTCATTAATTGAAAACTTAAATTTTTTAATTCAAAGGAAAATAATTAGCATACTGCCTTTAATATTATGCATCAAGATTTTTCAGATGAATCCAAATTTTCCAGGATCAACATAATTTTATGAATATTTACTTTAAATCTCATCTATACTTGTTTAGAATTTTATGGAAACCATTACCATTGGAAACTAATTCAGATGTTATAAGAGACGTAGTTATTCTTAACTATAAAAGTCGTATTTTTAAAAATACGTGAAAGTCATTTCTGTTTCGAGGCTATTTGCAAAAATCACAAATATGTAGTAGGATTCAAAAGTTCTCGGACTGAGCCTATAACTTGAGAAATTTTTGCAGTAGAGCGACTACGATAGCTTTTCTGTGTTATTGAAATCTTCCTCCTTTCCAAAAAAAGTTTGTCTCAAATTTCGTGACCAGTTACTCGCCATGGCAACGTAATTTGTTAACAGTTGAACTTAAATATGGTTTAATAAAAAAAATGGTTTCTGTTGAGCATATAATTAATATCAAATTTTGTGTTCGCTTGGGCAAGAGTGCCACAGAGACTTATGAAATGTTGAAGCATGTGTACAACAGTGACATATTATCCCGAACGCAAGCTTTTGAGTGGCATCGATGTTTCAGAAAAGGCAAGGAAAGTGTCGAAGAAGACGAACGCTCTGGAAGTCCGTAGACTTTCCGCACCGCTGAAAACATTGACAGGGTTTCTGCAAAGATACTTAGGAACAGGCGTCAAACAATAAAGCAAATAGTAGAATCAGTTTGGATAACCGAGCCCGTATGTAAACAGATACTGGCTAAGGAACTCAGAATGCATAGGACAGGGATGGCGAACTGGTGACACGCGTGCCATTGATGGCACACGGCACAATATTTTTGGCACACCAATGATCAAAATGGTTTGCATTTTATTTCAAAGTTTACTATGAAGTATTACGAACAAACGTGAGTGATCGATCGTGGGGAGCACCCTCGTTTGTTATTGTCTTGCCTTAGTTACGTCGTAGACTACAATTGCTTACGATGTAAAGTCTGTCTACGTATAGAATAGTCACTCTTTCATTGACACAACTGTACTTTAAAATTTATCTACGTTATAGTTACGATTTTTTAACTGTTATTTAACATGACTAGATCAGCAAAAGAACTAAAAAAGCAAGATAGTAAATGTAACAGAGAATTTCAAATTTGGTAGATCGAGAAACATGACATTATTAGTAAAGGCGACAAAGCGGAAAGTGTTCCATTTCTGGAATAGTGGTATGCAGAACATCGTCAGTAAAACGGTATTTCGAAACAAATCACAAACCATCTTGTCAAAAAGTGTGATCCACAGCAAAAATAATTAATTGCTTGGAAACACACACAGTTTGACAGAGGACTCAAATTCTTCAGCATGTATTCTACAAAAAGTAACATCTTAGAATCCTAATATGTTAACGATTAAAACTCAACTGTTGGAATTGTTAGAGAAGAATGAGGAAAAGTAACAGATTGAACTTGTTGATGAACATCTTAAGGGATCAATATTTAAATCCTTAATTTGTCCTTAATTTAGGTCTTAATTTGATACTCCATTTTAAGAATTACCTTGATAGACAAGTAGCTTCCAGAGGGCCCCCTTTAGATATTTAAATGAGCTATAACATTGGTTAACAACCTTTTAATCGCCGCGACCCCCCTTTATGTATTAGCCTGATATCATGAACTTCCCGAGAACAGGAACACCTCTTTCTGACTCCCAATATATGGCTGAATGATTTAAAGGTTCCTACATAATTCTAAGACTACCCCTATTACTTATACAACTTTTTCTTAACTCACTCTTCTTTTTTCCTTTTAAGAGAACAGTAAACATCTAATTATATATAAAATACAAAATTCAGTGACGAAACAGCCAATGAGGGCCAAGGCTTACTGTGACCATCTCAGTTTACGTGACCTTGGGCACTGAGGTGCAAGTTCCAAAGCACAAACCTGGGGTATTCATTTATGGACCCACTGAAGGGATCAAATGCTGAGTCTTGTCCTTGCCCAGTCCGGGATTTGAACCCCGGACCAGTGGTGTGGACTCGTGATACGCTGCCACTGGGCTGATATAAAATAATGCAAAATATTAATTTCAAATAAATAATTTACAAATCGAAATACATGTTCTGTTAGAGTTTGTTCACTGGTGCAATTTAATAATCTAGTCAAAGATGGTACATTTTACAATTTTTCCACGAGGCCTGTCAGGGTCTATAAAAAAGGAAAATCTTAACATGAAATTAGAGACCTCTGCGGATCCCTTAGTAAAGCGTTGGGGACCATGGGGGGGCGGTGGACCACAGTTTAAGGACCGCTGAACTAGAGCAAGGTGTTTTCAATGTAAGGGCACTGCTTTCCATTCCAGTGTCCAAAGACTTAACAATATGGAAGTGGATGATGCCACCATATTATAAGCAGGGACGAACACATTCGTTATTAAAAGACCATTCATTTCATTTTTTAAACAAAGAAATTAAGTTTTTTTTTTATCAAACTGCAAATTCTTGCACAAAAATGTAGTTTTTTAATCTGTAAATAATACTTGAATTACATTAAGTTAAGTTAATAACTATTTAAAACATATTTCTAAGTTTTAATGTTCATCCCCCCCAATAAACGTCAAAGACTGATTGGCACACTAAATTTTAAATGGGCAGAATATTTTACTTATTTATTGACAATGATAAATAGGTACTTATTTGACAAACATCTTTATTTCCGGGCTTTCAATTTTAGAGTTTTGCGGTAAATAAACATAAATATAAATAGCATAAATATAATAAATAACATAATATAATGAAGAAAACAAATTCAATTCTCTCATAATGTCAGGTATTGCAATGACTTTATATATAAAATTAATTTTAAAATTTATTTCGATTCTGATAATTTCATTTAATTAAATGTTATTGAATAGTTTTCATTCAAACTATGCCTGGCATATATGTTAATTTCTTTTCTTTTTCCACCATGCTTTGCACATATTTGCTTCATATTACACAAATGTTTATCTTTTAAGATTACACTAATATGGTAAATTTTAGAAATCACACACATTCGTAACACACATGCACAAAACCTTCACCCTGACATTTAGGGAACCCTCCATTGGTCCTTTTTGGATCCAGAAAGCGCACTGGAGCCTTATGAGTTCGTTTAATCATGGCTTTAATTTTGCCCCTTCTGTGTAAATTAATTTCATATCAAAGACATTTCCGGTAAGAGAGAGAGAGAGAAATTACTCTCATTTATTCGGATTACTATTTATTCTTTTACTACTTATTTATTGAGATACTTATACATTGGGTTGAAATTTTATTTATTATTTAAAATCCTATCATATATATTTAATACCAAAAGAGTGTTGAGTTTTATTTATTTTGAAATTTTATACATGTTTTTTCTTCTATTTTGTATGCTTTGTTATTTGTATAATTTAGGCAAATGTGTATGTTTAGACAATATAAATGTCATTTTTTTAATGTTTATTTGTTGGTTATTGGTTTCTATGTTAATTTTTTTTATTTTGATAAATTCGTTTTCCATTTCTATGTAGGGTGCTTATATATGGTACAGCCTTCTTTATTTTCCGTTTTTCGAATTTCATATTTTACTTTGATATACTTTTTTTATTTTTACTATACATAAGCGAATTTAAAATTACATTTTATATGATTATAGGTGTTATTTTCTTTTTCTGAATATATAATTTAAGTTTCTTAAAAAAAATTTTGCACTTGGATTTATTATATACAATGCATTGTTACTCTTAATTCTCTTCATAATTTCAATGCGCTATAGTAAAAAAAAAATAATGCAGCAAAAAAGTCGTTTGAAATAATACAAAAACAATTCAAGTTTTATTTACATGCGTTACTGGTGTTATATGCGTTAACCCTTGATTACACAGCCTACATTAATACGATATTTCAGTTCTTTTGTCGCACTCCTTTCAACATGGTACTAGTAACGTTATTGACGGAACGTGTTATTCTTTTATGAAACTCTACTACATCACGCCACAAACTGGGTACTAAAACTTGGTCTTATGTACTAAAAGAATAAGTATTCGGATAATACGGAAAGGGTAACACTTGCTATCAATAACAATGATTACAACATATTGAGTAGAGTGCCGGCAGATGAGAACTTTCTGTGGAACAAGATAGACGGGAAAATTTCTCTTTAATACTCAGACGTGAGCATTAATATAGGACTCTAAGACTCGAAGCTTACAGTAAAAAAATAATTAAAATTTGCTGCGCTTGTAAATAGCATATATATGTTGTGTGGTTAAATAAAAAAAGTAACAAAGAAATAAACGTGGCTGGTCCGTCGATGAAATAAAAACAAACTAAAAATAAACATTCTGGTTCCGCTCGTGCCAGGAGTGATCAGTGGATTATGGATATGCAAAACAGATTAAAAAGTACCTTGGAAGGTAAAATTAGCAGAATTGAAACGTTCATTGAAAGTGCCAACGAAGAAACCGATTCGATTGAAATAAAAGTAAAGCTAAGAAATCTGATTCAACTGCAAAAAAAAAAAAAAAAAAAACGTTGAGGAACTTCGCAGCAACTATTACGCCATTCCGAATGTGAAAGATGCCGAATTAACTGCCACCGACGAAGATCTTCATCTTCTTGAAGTCCGCCTTGAGTCATTAGAGGTAAGAATTGAAACTATTTTTAATTCCTCTAAGAAATCAAATTCTGGGGCAGTAATGAAAACAAATGATAATTTCGAAATAAAAACTAAAATATCTCCTTTAGTTTTACCCGAGTTCTAGGGAAAATACGAAGAATTTAGTTCATTTAAAATCCAATTTGACGATCTGATCACAAATAACATACTACTGAGTGAATCTCAGAAGCTATACTACCTTAGATCTTGTTTAACTCATGAAGTTAATTATTTATGCAGTAATTTTGATATTTTGATTCCTTATATGAATTTTTAGAAAATAGATACGAAAATGAACGATTAATAATCAATATTCATATTCAAAATATTTTGAAGCTTGAAAAAATACAAAATGAAAATTCCACAGAAATTAGAAATATGATTGATTGCGTTCAAAAAAATTTACGAGCCTTAAAAGTACTTAAATATATGAGCAAAATAAATTATCCGATGTTTTACTTATTAATATTCTAGTTGAAAAACTTGGTAGAGAATCGAGAAGAAATTTTGAATTATCACATAAAACCAAAACCGTCCCTATATTTCTAGAATTTATTGAATTCTTAGAACAACGGGAATCCGTTTTATTGTCTTTGTCTGTTGATAGAAATGCTAAAGTGAACCCAAATAAAATGTATGCCAACAAAAACCAAAAGCTTTTATAGTAAACGAAAATAAAAACAAAAATTGTATAGTGTGTAAGTCACAACATCCAATATATAAATGTCCTACTTTTTTAAAATTCAGTATTGACGAAAGACTCAAATTCATTCGCAAACACAAACTTTGTAATTTGTGTTTAAAATCTAACCATATTCAAATTAATTGCTTTTCCAAATATCGATGCAAATGCGATGATTCACATAGTTAATTGATTTGTATTCGAAATTCTAATAAATCGAAAATAAAAAAATCCTTTAGATAACGAAAATGAAGAAGAATATTGCGAAACAGTTAACAAGAATTCTAATCCGAATAACCCAGCATCAGTGTTGAGTAATAACACATGGCCCGATCAAATAAATAAAAAAAATGTTCTGTTTTCAACAGCAGAAATATATGTTCGCAGAGCAAATAATCAAAAAATAAAATTAAGAGCTATACTCAATTCCGTGAGCAATATTTGTGTACTTACAGAAAGATTGAGTAATTGCTTAGGAATAAAAAGGAAAAAATAAAGACACCAGTATCCGGTTTAAATGGATTATCACAGAACATAAAATGGAAATTAAAAACAATTATTTCAAACGAAGATCGCAGTTTTGCTGAACCAGTAGATTTCTTGATTGTAGACAGAATAACTGAATTTACACCCTCCTCAAGTTTAGATATTTCCAAGGTGGAAATTCCAAAGTTTTTAACGTTAGCTGACAAATCGTTTTATGAAGCAAACGAAGTTCACGCTTTGATTAGCGCTGATATATTTTTTAAAGTTTTAAAACAGAATACGTATAAAGTATAAATGAAGAGTTGTTTTTCAAAGAAAGTGAATTTGGGAGGATTCCGTGTGGTAAACTTGAAGAAAGACAAATTAATAAACAAGGACAGTGTTTTTTAGTAAACAATTACTCTATTCAAGATACTTTAAAATCATTTTTTGATTTAGAGGGTTTGGGGATACGAGATGATCCAGTTCTTCATGAAACGGATCAAGCTATAGAAATTTTTAAAGAAACTGTTGAATTCGAAAAAGGCCGTTATATCGTGCAACTTCCCTTTAGAAAATCCTATAATGAATTGTCCGATAATTATCCCCTAGCTAAACAACGTTTCCAAAATTTATGGAGAAGATTTGGTCATGATTCGGAATTATATCAGCAATACCGTGAAATCATTCGCGATTACACAGAACAGGGTATTATAGAAGAAGCTAAAAGCGAAATTACAGATAACGAGTTAAAAAGACCTGTATGTTATTTACCTCATCAGGCCGTAAGAAAAGACGGTCGCTTAACTCTCCAACTGAACAGCACGGCTTTTTCCACCCTACTAGAGAGGCTTCGAAAACGGACCACACTGAATTTTTCCTAAGGCCGGGGACTCACCAAAAATGAACCAAACAGATTTTTTCCCCTTCAAGTAATGTGTTCAAAAACGTTAAAGTCGTGTTTTTCGTGTTAAAATATTTACGTAACTACAATACCAGAATAATCAAACAAGCACAAAAATAAACATTTCAATGCAAAACAATAACATACACCTTAAGTCCAAATTATCTCTTCATAAAGTCTCTTCAAAATTTAATTTGTCACTCATTAATTGTCATTTATTTTCAATTTAAAACAAACAAATGCGAGCAAATATGTTAAAAAAAATTCTATCTATAGAAATCATACAACTTCACCCTTAACTCGAAAATAATAATAGATGTTCATATTTTAAAAACAAACACATTTTTTATTGAAAATGTTTCAATGTTTTGACCACTTTTAAATCAAAGAACAACATTCAAATAAAATCTACAGATTTACTTTTTTTTTCAGAAAAACCAAACACTTCTATTCGCAACAAAAAAAACTATTATAAGACAATAATGAGAGTAAAATAATTCCGCTGGTATTCTGAATCCACAGAAACAAAAATTTTACTGAACTTATCAAAAACAAATTCTTATATGATTTGAATAGCTTCATAATTTATGCATTTAACCTTGAGAACTTCTGAAACGTAATGAGTCAGCTTTTTTTCCCTCTCAGTAAAAGAGAAGAGTCATAAATATTTCGTTGACTCAGCAAAATCAAAAATATTTCTACTTAAATATATACTTTATATATATTTTTTTTCACTGCACCTTCAAATCGTGCTATAATCACAATTTTCATAAGTTATTTATCATTCACTCTTCACAAATTCTTAATATTGTTTTTACAATACAGATTTTTTTAAACACCGTTGAGAGAATCTTTTAATTTATATCTCACACATAGAAAACACAGTTTTAAATCAGAATACACTAACTAAAACTAAAAAAAAGAACAATTTTATATACTCAATTCAACCGCAGACAAAATCAATTTTCTTCCTTTTTATAGGATAAATTTTTGTTTTTATTTAAAAACAAATAATAAATTAACGAGAATAGCAGGGATAAGTAAAAGGCTTTAAAATAATCAAAATCCAGCATTCAATACAAAGAGTGAATTAAGAATGATTTCTGTATTTAATTTGTACCCATATTTTAATACAAAAATTGAGATCAAATTTAAAGTACGCCCGAAGGTGCTTTCAGATAGAAAAAGTACTTACCCCAACTATTTCTTTTGTTGTTAAAAACACTGTTTTTAGTTTCATCGTGCCATCGCTGCCACCAGTCTGTAAGATCGTTTTGTAGTTGAATTAATCAGCTCTAATTAACCGGATTTATCGTTTTTATTTCCATCAAAACACATCACTATATTAATAATTTCATTTACAATTAAAAGTCACAACGGGAACTACAGGCAGCTTCGTCCATTTTACGTTTTAGACTCTTCTTCTCTCCTTTCCTCTCAAAGTCCAAAACAGTTCACAGCAGCGCCCTCTTTCTAGTCTATCGTGTGCTATGTGTCAAGCCTCCTAGTGTACTGTGTGCCACGCCGTTACAGAAAGCTTAAAGACAAAAAATCTCTAGGATGCCGTAATGGCTCGACAGATGCTGAAATAAACAAATTGCAAAGTTACTATGTTTTGGCTGTTCAAAACAACTCGGGAAAATTTGTCAGCTATAAGGCAAGCTATATGGGCTATAATTTTTAATAAAATGTTCACAGGTTTGAATCTACGACACGGTTTATGCCCCATGGGATGTGACTTGTGGTGTAGATATAATATGTCCATACTGAAAGGTTACACATACAAGCATAAACACGACTTACCTATTGTAATTAGGAATTGCATAAACAAAGTATTTAGAGGTCACTAATCTTGAACATTTATCTGGATGCTTGCTTGATAAAACTCAAAATATTAGTGAAAGCGGAAATAGTTTTTGGTGTATAATTCCAAAAACTGTATTTGTGCAATTGGGAACTTCAAAAACTATAGTACATGAAGCTATATACTTATATAAACAAGGCTTCATTACCAAATTGAAAGTTTTAGATGTATTAAACATTCAACACCTTAATTTTACAAATGTCGAGCATTGCAAAAAGTAGATCATCCGTGTATTAGGAAAGCAGAATAGTCAGTTTTACAATGAACCAAAGAAGCTAGAATTAAAAACAAACAATTAAAATGTAGGCAAGAAGATGATCTTGCAGATGACACTAGCAATCCCCAAGTTCTAGTTCTGGTATGCATTAGTTAATAGCAAGTTTTTACTTTAAATCACTATTTCTCAAAAGTGTAAATTTCAACACAAAAGGAACATTTTTGAAAAAACTACTTATTTTTTACAGCCTTGAAACTTTGCACATATGTTAACACACTATACAAATAAATATTTTAATGAGAGATTTCGTCAAAAAAATTATTCAAAAAATATTTATGGATTAAAATGTACAAGAATTTTCATCGTTTTAAAAATTTTGACGTGTTACTCCACATATGAATTTTTTAAAAAAAAACTAATCAAAATTTTGAAAAATGCTCCCATTAAAATAATAAAAACAATACAATGAATACACGAAAAAAAATTCTTGACTGTACAACCAGCCAATTTTTAAAAAATGTTCCTTAAACTTGGTCATTTTTAACATTACGGAGATAGCGAAAATACTGCGTGAAGTGACCCCCTTAAAATTTCGAGTTAAAGCGATTGATTTACGAAAAACAAAACAAATCTGGTTAAATTATACGCAAATTCTATTTAGTATTATTATACCTCCTTTTATAAAAGCATTTTATAAATAAAAATGTACTTTTTTTTACGAGAAATTTCTTTTTTTAGTCCTCCCAGATGTTGTAAAATCTATGCACACCCCTCAACCATTTCCTATGAAATCATTCGTCACTTGGTCTAATAAATTCACGTCTTCTTGATTGATAATATAGTCTCTGCTCCCCACGTCTGAGTAATAAGTTTTCTAACTTCAAAATCTAAACTAATTTAGGCATGGATACAGGTAATGCATAGAGCAATTTAAATGAACGTGATTTCGAAACTGGGAGCAGTTTCTGACGCCGAAACTTTCTCTGATGGAACACTATTTTGTAATTAGCGGAAACTGGAGAAATTCATTTTGACTGCACAACTTCAGTGGATAGAAACTATTTTAGAGGATGATGAAGCGCAAGTCGCAGATGCATGAATTGTGTTGTTCCGTCTTTTACGTATTGGTCTAACACAAAGAGCGTACTTAAAAATGAATTAATCAGCGATCTGACTATCACGATTTACTCTACGAATGCAGTATCGCTAGCATGATTGATATAAATATTATTTTAATCAAGAGGCATGCATTCAATGCAATTCTACGATATCCATTATCAAAAGACTGCTCAATTCTTAAGGTATCTCACTACGTTCGGAACCGTGATTTAAAAAAAGCGCATAAATGGATAATTCTCATGATATTTAGTGTCACTCAGATTAGAATACATGCATAAATTTTTTTAAGGATAGTTTGACAAAAAAAATTATTTAAATACAATATTTTGGCAAAAAATTAACTTTGAATAATCTTTTTTCAAAATGCTCTCCTTTGGTGAAGAATGCTTCTATTTTAATAATATTTTGTCTGTATATAGATCAGACCTCTCTACAGAGGCTCAACTAGAATTTTTGAAAATTTCACATTATTTTCAGAGTTACCACCAACTGAAATAATTATTGGCGGTTTTTCTGAAAATTGCTCTGTTGTCGTAAAATATATATGAATAAACCCACTTCTATGTTATATATATTTCAAAAATTCTAGTTAAGCCTCAGTAGAGAGGTCTGAGTATTTTTCACAAAAGGAGAACATTTGGAAAAAATATTATTCTAAGTTAATTTTTTGCCGAAATATTATATTTAAATAATTTTTTTTGTCAAAATGTCCTTAAAAACAATTTTATGCATATATTCTAATCTAAGTGACACTAAATATCATGAAAATTATCCATTTATACGCTTTGCAAAATCACGGTTTCGAACGTAGTCGGATACCTTAATAGACTATAACTTTTTATTTTTCACAACAATAAAAAATATTTAAATGAAAAAAAAACGTAAACATAATCCTTGATAACGAACTATTGATTATTTCATAGCGATGTACTCTGAAGCAAAACGAGGATTATTGATGATGTGTAGTGTAATTTTGAACCACGGTCAAGGATGCTAGATGCTAAGGATGGCATCTAATCTTGCACTTCGGTCCATGTTTCCAAAATGGGCCAATGAGCATTTTGAGCCTTTACAGACGTAACATGCATCAGCCTTTTTAAGCGGCTAGTGCTCATTGATATCAGGACTAGAATTTAAGACTCAGCTCAAACTGAGCCGGTTATGGATTTGTAATTATAACCATTCGGCTTCCGCGGCCCCGAACAACGGATAAACTAATGTTTTTTTTTATTGATTAGAAATGTTAAATGCTGGCTTATGTTGAAATTGATATTCTAATAGTAATTGAAGGATGTTTATAAATTTTTTATAAACCAGTTTTGAAAAAGTAGGCTCATATGTTTAGAAAATTATGTTGAAAGACTATTCAACAGAAATTAGATGAAAAGTAAATTGTAAAATTGCTTACTATTTTAACAAATCATTTTGCAATATTTCACCCGTTTACTTAATATTTACAGTATTATTTTTTTTAAGTTTTAAAATCAGTGAAATATATTTTTTTTCTAATATGTTTCTGTTTGCAAATTTTTTAAAATAAAATATGCGAAATATCATATATTTTCTTATGAGAGATATGAATATATATATATATATATATATATATATTATATTCACTGCCCTGAATTTTTTAAAGTGAAAAAGAAGAAAAGAAATGGATTTTTGAATAAAACATTCTTTAGCTTTCACATTTATTTTCAATTTTTTTTTATGTGAACTTTCCTAAAATACAATAAGAATATTGAAATGAATTTATCGAACACTTTACTTCTCCTGTATTGGCAACTTCTTTTTGTTAAATTAAAAATTTTAAGACGCGACAGCAATAAAAAAATCCCTTTCCTTTCTAATACAAAATATACTTTCTCTTAGAAATAATTTAAATTTTTAAAATCAAAACTTTTAATCATTGGTAGCTTCTAGTGTTTGATAACATATTTCTGTTGACAATAACTAAATGAAATAAAATTTTTAACAGAAAGTGGGAAATTTTTAAAGGCGAAGTTTCCGTGTTGACAAAAATAATTCTCGCTTATACTGTAATCAAAGAGCATGGCAATTAAAACATAAATATAATTCAAAATTACAAATTAATGTCAAAACTAACTAAACTAATCTATGAACAAAGATATATATATATATATATATACATAACCTGTATAAACTTAAAAGGAAAAAAAACAATCGTAACACCCTAAATGGTAAAAGTTCTTAAAACAAATTGTTTAAAAATTAAATAAAATGTTTCCTGGATAGCAAAGTGTTTTTATCTAAGTGGGCATCAAATAAATTAAAGATATTGACTTTAAATTCCACTTAAATGACACCTTTAAATGTTTTCCAGACAAATTATTACTAACATTTGCGGCAAGCTATATAATACCTATAATCTCACTTGAATTATGTTCAATGGATCCCCTCCCTGTGTAGCCTTAGCCAAGAATAATCTCAGTATAATGTAATAACATTATTGTGCGATTCATAGGATTTTAGAAACCGTGGCTAGTTCAATTGCCTTGACCTTACACAAAGCTTCTACAATATATTGTTATACATTCTGTCCAATTACTATGCATCAACACTTCAGGTGGTGAGAGAATAGACTGACAAGGCAACGGAAAAGGATTTGTGCATTCAAGGAGTTTTTTTGTGTACAGGAAGGAACATTTTAATAAGTAATTTTAAGTTTTCATCTTAGATAACAAATAATAACATAATCGTAAGAAATAAACTTGAATGAATCTCTCCTTAAAAATCAAATGTAATAAATGATATAAATGTTTTGACTCAAAGAGTGAGAGAAGTAAAAATGAATTTAAACAGAAACAGAGTGAAGTCATTCAGGATAATCCATTTTAATGTACATGATTTTTTATACTTTGAAAGCAATTTTAATAATATTATCTGCTAAATGTTGAATGCTGTATTACTTAGTTTCTTATATTTCCTTGTATAAGAGGAGAAATTTTGAAACTTTTTTTAAAGTCAAAGTAAGAGGTCGGCTAATGTAAGGATTCGCTAATATCAGAAAAAAGTAATTTAAAAAAACGTTTTTAAAAACATCATAAAAATGTTTTGGAGAATAGAAGTCACACGCACATAGAGCTCTCTCTGCTATTGTTTTCAATTCGTACTATTAGCTCACACTCTCTCTATATTTTTATATTTATCTTGTTCAAATTTTCAATCGTGTTAATGAAATAGTTTTAAGGCGCTCATTGAGATGAAATTTTATTTGCATGATTATTTTGGATGGCAATACAGTAATTCTAAAATAATTAATAAAAATTAATCAATTAACACTAATTATTCAAAGAATTACAAATACATCCACGTTGGCACCATTTTTGGCTACTTGTGTCAAAACTTGAAAAGGTTTTTTCTCACATTTTAAAACGCTCATTTGAGCTGAAATTGTCTATACACTATTGTTTTGGCTGACAATACGATTATTTAATTGTAATTAATTAAAACTAATTGACTGAAACTAATTATTTAAAGAAATAGATACACAGCCACGTTTGATTCATTTTTAACGATTTTTTTTACGTTTTAAAGTATTCAGTTGAACTGAAATTTTATACACACTATTATTTTGGATGACGATACAATACTTTAATGATAATTAATAAAAAATAATTGCCACTTAATGTTGTGATTCTGTCATATGTATATACATATTAATATTAATTGTAAATATTTAATAAAAAGCAACTAAAATAAAATTTTACTTTGCTGATCTAAGTAGGAATTGACTTAAATTTTTTTTTATGTTACTTTTTTGTTTTAATTTTTATGCATTGTTAAAAGGTTATTTATATGCGTTCAAGTTTACAATTTAAAAAATGTTTAAATTTAGGTAGAACCTTATTCCGTTTGAATCGACACAAAATACCATGAAGAAAAGTAAATAATTTCTATTCTTTGTAGAAAATCCATGCTGTAATATGTGATTTTATTCGTATTGATAAGAGTTAAAACACAGAAAACTGCAAGAAAGATAATCCGCAAAATGAAATAGTAAATTAAATTTAAGGATCAGAAAGAATAAAAGGGTTTTATTTTGCATTTTTTAATTATTGGTTTAAGAATGATGCTGGATTTCTCATAAGCCGTTATAAATTTTGTAATTTTGATAGATTGCATTTTTTTAACGTAGGACTCATTTATTACTATACATATAGATTCACTGAAAATAAAATAAATGTTATAATTCATACAATTTATTCCTTTCAATATCAAACATAGTATTGAGTCACAAAAATTAAAAATTAAAAATAATTTTTCCATAACATCTTTTTATATACTTATTTTAACATAAAATTTTTTAGTAACATTTGAAAAGCTATATTCAATAAGAATTCTATTCCTAACGGCTAGTATAATTTTTTTATTAATTTTACGTGTTTATTTATGCAGAAATAAGACGTTTGGGAGAAGAGGTGGGCCGTAGAGTTCGCTTACATTTTGCTTTTCAAAGATTTAAAGAAGTTAAGCGAGAATTAACCATAAAGCACAATATGAAAAGAGTTAAAAAAATGCTTAAAAATTATTGTTCAATCATGGTAAGCTAAAGGAAAATTAATTTTCCCCTTTGTTACATGAGACAGAAAGAAACAAGCAGAAATTAATAGGTTTGTCGAAATATGTCACAGAAAAAAAATTCTATTTGAAATTGTGAAGGAATTATTATTGAAAAGTGTCATGATGTAAACGTGCAAATTTTCCAAAGAAAAGGGAAAATATTTTATTCGATAAATGCAACCATCTTCGGCTTTCAAGAAGTTTCACGTACAGGCTCCTTTTTGATAACACTGGCATTCAAAGTTGCAGCTCAACAAGAATCAGCAGGTGAATTGTGGAACATATTTTTCAGGATCAAAGATGTCTTAAACTCTCTTGATAACTCCATGAAAAAGAATTGCGCATTTCATATCAATACTGTGATACACTGGAATTTTTTTAACTCAAAGCAAATGATGCTATCTTGTCAATTGCGTTTATGAAATGATTCGTAAGTGGTTTAGTATGTAAAACCATGTAGCCCCTCCCCCGGTCGATAGAAAAATGTACCCTCTGGTGTGAAAATTGGGAGTGTTAGAGAGTTTATTAAGGTAGAAATCTTTGTTTCCCCTGATACACCTACAAATATCTTTATCTGACGAAAGGTCTACGCACATTTTTTCTGACGAGGTACACCCGTTAATATTATGCATTCATGATGATATATTGGACTTGTTAAATTCAAACGATGTTTCTTCGAAAAATGACCAAGCCATCACATTTCGGTAACAAACTTACGTCAACGAATTTAGTCATTTTCACTCAAGTTTTCAGATCTCAACGTGATAAAGACGTATTAGGAATGCTGTGTAACACGCTTTCAAGCAGGTAAATCCAAGATCTGTAAATTTACTGTATGTATTGCCAAGAATTTTTTCCAAATTCGGTTGTGGAGTTAATGGAATAATTTCTACTGTTATTTACTTCGTGAAAACTTTGACTCGGTACCTGCTCATATTGAAGATCTCACTCATTGTTTGAATTCTCGGGGGTTCCAAACGCAGTATGGGTAGAGAAGACATTGAATTAACATTTGAAATGATTACAATTCAAGTAATAATGATAACTGATTTTTATCAACGAAACACTAGAGATTATTAATATACTTAATTGAACGAAATTCATCTCCATCCCTCTGCACAATAACAGACGGAATGCTGAGTTCCAAATATAGTTATGTCAATGTGTCGCAACCCTGAGGTTGCAGATGTAAGAGGGTTTGGAGAAGAAGTAGATATGATTTTAAATATAGTAACTTTTTTATTTTAGATCTAACATCTTATGTACGATCTGCAACTTATTCCTTAACCTTGGGAGTAATTTAGATTCTTAAACTAACTTATGAGATTATTTAAAAAACCCTTATTTTTGATCGTAGCTCGTAATATGACTCCTTTTCGAACAATGACAGCTTGGTATAAATCTACTTTTATTTGATTTCACAACTCCCGGTGGATACAAAGCTTGATATTAACTTCAAACTGCACGACTTCCTAGTGGCAATTCTCTTTCTATTATTCGGATATTTCACTATTAACCTTTTATTGCCCACTGCCAAGGTTTAAATAACATTTAAATTAGCATAAAATCAAGTCATCTTTACGGAAAAAGGTTTTTAAACTAAAATCACAGTTGAAGAATAGTTTCCACAAGAGGATAAACTGAAGTTCCGAGGATAGACCCATCACAAAAGTGGATATACGACAGACATGCTACAATCTGTTGCAATATCGTCAACACTTTACCTCATGACTCAAATCCATACTCTTTATATATTATTCGATTGTAAAATTCCCTTGTTGCTCTAGCTAAAAGTGTCAATTTGGCTGGATGGAAGTAGCGCTGAAGGTAAGGAGGATAGGCTTCTCAGAAAGCCTATTGTTACAACCATTACGAATGTGAAATAGGTTACCATATTTTTTTCATGCTTTAATTGATGTATTGTATTTTGTACGCTTATAATTTTTGAGAGGAACAAAATATTGCAATACATCCGAATTTATTATTTCTTTGAAAAGGCATACTATTTTCTGTGTTGTTCATTCTAAGTTTTTTTAACAAATCTAATGCAAAAACCATTCCATAAACGTAAAATTTTTATTTGTAATTATTTCGAAATATTATGGAAGTGTTTTTCTTGTATGATAGCGTTTCATAGCTAAGCTAAGTGCCATCTTGCAAATTCTCTTTTAGATTGGTGAAGAACGAAGTATTCTTTCTTATATTCTGAGGAAAGAAATTCTCGAGGGACCGAAAATTCTCTAACAACTCGAAGGACTACACTTCATTAACTTTATGGGTGTCGAGGGAAGAGGAAAGATTCATTTTTCACTCAAAATAAACCAAAACTTTTAATTACGATAATCGCTTCGTGCTCAATTGCCTTAAAATAAATGGCAAAGTGAGCCATGTTGTTACAAAATAGAGAGGGAAGAATTTCTCTCTTAACTTTAAGTGTGTCTAATTAAATTTTGTATTTATAGATTAACAACAATAATAGGCCTTTGAAGGAAGAAGTCATTACGAAAAAAAGCCACCAATCACACGATTTAAGAATGATTAATCTAGGCATTTGATCTCTGCCATAACATCATTATCATATGATTAATTAATACCCTTTAAATTCGTTAATACTTTTCTTTTCAATATTTGAAATATGTTGATAGAATATTTGTGTATTTGAAAGATTTAAATATAGTTGTTTTTAAAATCCGAAAGTATTTTTTCAGTTATTTTTGTTTAGTGCTTACTTATACTTACTCATCAACGCAAAAACTGTATATAAATTTAGGCATTATTTTCTTACTTGAGGTATCCGACTACATTCGGGTGGCCACCATAGCCGAGTGGTACAGGTATCGGACCGTGACTTGCCTTGTCACGAGTTCGAGCCCAGTACTACTAAAGACCCGTCGTGTAGGGCAACGATGCACGTTAAATCTGTCGAGAGCTGAAACGTCTTTCCGTTGGTGTGGTGTGGAAGGGTGCTAGCTCAGGTGTTGTTCACGTCACTTGACCATGATTCAAAATTACGTATTCCGTCGCCAAAAGCCTTCGTGTAGCTGAACAGTGCGACGTTAATATTCAATCAATCAATCAACCGACTACATTGGTAACCCTGATTTCACATAATATTCAAGAACTTGAACTAAACACGGAAATATATTTTTCAAAAGATAAATGCTCAATTTTCATGAAAATTTGTCAGATTGTAATTCATACATTTGTGTACAATAAAACGCTTTTAAAATTTTAAAACATCGCTTAAGCTTTTAATTTTTTATTTTTTATTTGTACAGAAATAACTTATTTAGCATTAAGATATAGGAGAAAAAAAGGCGAAACACATTTTATACCAGAAAAAAAATGTGTCAACTCGGATAAAAATGAGTAGTATGAGGAAAAAATGGTTCTCTATAGGTTATTGAAGTCTAAGAGTAATATTATAATGTTGGAATACTTTTATATCTGAAAAAATATTACAAATTACGGCCGTATTCTTTAACATTAAGTGATATATTGTGTTTGAAGTGTGAATTTCGTGCCCCTATGTTGATCTTTTTTCTGAATGTCGGCACAATCTAAAAAGCTGCTTAAGTCTTGCACATTGGTGCAGCACTTCTCAAGCTTACAGTATTTACAAGACGATTTGTGATCATACTTTTCATTGCGCCCTCCCCATACAATAACAATGTATTTAATGCAATAATAATACACTTTGATGCTAATTATGCAATACGAAATTATATATTGTACAAATTATCAAAATAAGTATTACATTTGTATGTGTTACTTTAAAGTAAGTTGCTTTTAAACAATCTTTTGTTTTCGACATGTTCATGCCCCCAAGAGCTAGAATTGCTGCATTAGTGTAATATCTTTACATTTATTTATAAATACAGATAGAGATTTCTATATTTTGGTAAGAACCCACAGTACCCCTTTCTAACATGAACAATATTTAATTAGAGCTATTATAATTTTCCAGATCCCAATAATTCAAAATAAAATGACATTTAAACTAAAACTTTCAAATAACCTCTTAGAAGCCGTTTTCATAAAAAAAAATATATTATGTCGAAAGCCACAAATCTTATTTTTATTCTTGAAGTCTAGTCACTTGAGACTAGAATGCGTTATACTTAATAACTACCAAAATTAATCGTCTTTATTCTAGAACGTCAGATTTAAAACGGAAGGATTACTCTGACAAGAGAGAGACAAATCAAGCTTTGCATTGAAGCACAGGAAAGAGGATTATTGCATGATCAAGAATTCACACCCTTGTGCATCACTTCTCGATAACGAAGATAATTCATTGGATCCCATCTCTTAATGAGGATGAAATTACTCTCGTCGATTGCTTGCAAATGCTTCTTGTTTTCGGCAATGATTCGCTCTGATGCTATAGTTAATCTTCTTAGATCTTCACATCTAGTTGAATCTTTGAAGTTAGTGTTGGACTTAAATAAATATATTTTCCTTAGTGCGATATTAGTGATTTTGAAATGAGATTGTTATTAAACAAAAAGATCGTTTCTGAGTTTTCGCTTTAAATTATCTGCTACTAAAGTTGAATTTTTGATGTTTATCGATTCTTTATAGAATAAAAGTATGATCAATTATGTTTACTTGCAATGTACAGCTTGAAGAGTAAATTAAAGAAGGACGGAAAAAAGTACTTCTCCTGCAGAAAGTTTCTTAGTACCTATAGTTCACTTTCCATACATGCTGTGCGAAGTAAAGGCGATAATATATTTAAGAAAATATTCATTCTATTATAAAACATAAATATTGTTTTCTACGTACTTTAAAAAATTGTGCTTTCTGTATTTAGTGCTTACTTATTAAAATATGCGTGCAATGACATATACAGGCACATGCATAGTACAAAAAATATTAACAACTATGATAAAATGAAAAATTTTAATTAGTAAGATCTTAAGGTATCCGACAACGTTCGGAACCGTAATTTAAAAAGGAGCATAAATGAATAATTTTCATGATATTTAGTGTCACTTAGATTAGAATAAACGTATAAAATTGTTTAAAGAACATTTTGACAAAAATATTACTTAAATACAATATTTGGGCAAAAAACCAATTTAGAATAACCTTTTATCAAAATTTCCCCCTTTTGTGAAAAATGCTTCTATTATAATAATATTTTGCCTGTCTATATCTCAGACCCCTTTACAGAGGCGCAACTATGATTTTTGAAAATTTCACATAACTTTCAGAGATACAACCATTTGAAATAAATATCGGCGTTTTTTTCATAAAATTTGTCCCCTCTGTTGTTGTAAAACATGGATAAACCCACTTCTAAGTTATATATTTCAAAAATTCTTGTTCAGCCTCTGTATAGAGGTCTGAAATATATATAGGTAAAATATTATTATAATACAAGCATTTTTCATAATAGGAGAATGTTTTGAAAATGGTTCATTCTATGTTCATTTTTTAACAAAATATGGTACTTAAATAATTTTTTATTGTAATACTATTCTTAAAACAATTTTATATATGTTTTTTAATCTAAGTGACACTAAATACCATAAATATTATCCATTTATACGCTTTTACAAAATCACGGTTCCAAACGTAGTCGGGTACCTTAAGCCATCTTTGGCCTGAATAAGAGCTTGCTCTCGGTATGGGATTGACAAGAAATGTCTTGAGCAATCGGAATTCGTACCTATTCCTCATGCAGGACCCCTCTAATTTTCAGATGTTGTGCGTGGAGAAGGAAACTGAGTGCAGATTTTGTTCTCTAAAAACCGCACAAACACTCAATGATGCTCAGATCAGGTAACTGGGACACCACGTTAGATGTTCTACTTCATCATCATGCTCATGTAACCATATTTGAACACAGCGAGACTTGTGAACAGGGGCGTTGTCATCTTGGAACCTAGATGTTCTCCCGGAGTGAGAGTCTGAAGCTTAGGGTGAAGATGATCAGTGAGAACGCTTCGATAATGGCCATCCTCCTCAAGACAACCAGGAACCTCATTTCACGGGAAGATATTACCCCCCACACCATTACAGAACCCTCTCCATGTTTCATGGTTAGATCTATCTAGTCAACATGAAATGCTTGTGCCGGTGTTCGCCAGACAAACACATGTTCAATGCTCTGAAGTAATGTAAACGAAAATTCATCAGATCAGATGACATGCTCCGATTGCAGTTGTGTCCAGTTTAGGTGGTCTCCACTGTAATCTCTTCATAGTATTCCGTGTAGAAAATAGCGGTTTTGGAATAACTTTCTGTCATGAATGTTCGCAGCATGTACAGCCCCAGTTGAAAAGTATTCTTGGATACAGTTTTGAAGGTGGGTATTCCCCTCGGACGTTATTTGCGGTAGTGTAGTATTACACGTTTTCGTACGACTATCCTCTTCAACGTCCGTTTATCTCGGCCCTTCTACTTTTACCCAATGTTGTGCTTCACAGAAGACACCTTACTCATGCATGTGTAGGCTGTCAAAACGCTTAACACTGTAGTCCTTGAAATACCCACAAGCATGGCTCTATTGGACACGGACGTTCCAGTAAGGCGAGCTCCAAGTAAAATGCCTCTTTTCACATCAGAGAGAGGTCGAACATAATCACGCTTAGCCAAGAACATAATTTTCTCATGCTACTCTCACACTGCCTGGTGCTGGACTGATATCTTCACTTTCACCATCACTAGGTGGCACATTGTCGCGACACGTGGTGGCCGTTTATTGAACGGTCGAATGGACAAAATTCATGTGACCTCACGATCACGTGATTCCGTCAATCGGTGAATATGGCGTCGTTTGTTTACTATTGCGTACGATTATTTTGTTCTTATAGATTTACATTTTACTTTCTAAAATGTCTTATTTTGCTGAAATGGTTGCTCGATCAGTTATAGAAAGGATAATTAGAAAGAAAAAATCATTTTTAATATCATTATAACAAATCGTAAGTGCTTTGATAGCATGATGAAGCGTGAGGATTATATACCATCTTCCCAGTGTTTATGTGTTTGCCCACTCTTTGAATAATGTTTTCAGCACCTTAAGACAAATGAAACTTCTTGAAAAAGGATTTTGGATAGATGTAGACTTACTTCTACAAGAATGTAAACATTTAAAAGCAAATATTTGTTTATTTTTATCAAGTTATATTGAGAATATATTATGTTTAGTTAACTTAAATTTTACTTATTTTACACATCTTCAGAGTAGTTAACAGAGGTAGTTCAGCATTTAATTATCTAAAATTAGAACACAAGAATCTGATATGTAACCATACATATATCAAAAAGAAGTATATATATTTATAAAACTTATTTTGCTTAGTAATTTTACAATATTACAGGGAAAAAGAAAAAATAAAGAAATGGAAAAATATCTTACTTTATTACAGCTCTGTTAATGTTTATACTAGTTGATGAAATAAGAACCACTTTCAGACATTAGAAATCAAAATTATCATTTACCATTTGTAAAATTACTCATAAAAAATTGTGCTACATTTTAAAAATCTTTATTCACTGCACTACTTAAGGTAAAATATATGATTTATTGAGAATTGAATTCCAAATATGGTAATAAATTAAGGTATTAAAATTTTTAAATTAGAATGTGTATATGGTAAAGGGTGTTTTTTTAGAGGTATAGAACTTTAAATTACAATAAAACAACGATGTATTGTTCGATTGACATTAATTTTTTTTATTCGAAAAAGAATCTTGTGGCATTGCATTTTAAATATGATGTCTGGCATATGACTGCCACGGCTGACTCGGATGTAGTCCAATCTGGACGTCCAATTTTCGATGACTTTTTCCAACATTTGTGGCCGTATATCGGCAATAACACGGCGAATGTTGTCTTCCAAATGGTCAAGCGTTTGTGGCTTATCCGCAAAGACCGATGACTTTACATAGCCCCACAGAAAATAGTCTAGCGGTGTTAAATCACAAGATCTTGGAGGCCAATTCATAGGTCCAAAACGTGAAATTAGGCGGTCACCAAACATGTCTTTCAATAAATCGATTGTGGCACGAGCTGTGTGACATGTTGCGCCGTCTTGTTGGAACCACAGCTCCTGGAGATCATGATTGTTTAATTCAGGAATGAAAAAGTTAGTAATCATGGCTCTATACCGATCACCATTGACTGTAACGTTGTGGCCTTCATTGTTTTTGAAGAAGTACGAACCAATGATTCCACCAGCCCATAAAGCGCACCAAACAGTCAGTTTTTCTGGATGTAACGGTGTTTCGACATACACTTGTGGATTAGCTTCACTCCAAATGCGGCAGTTTTGTTTGTTGACGTAGCCATTCAACCAGAAGTGGGCTTCATCGCTAAACAAAATTCGCTTATGAAAATCGGGAACAACGGCAATCTCGTTTTGGGCCCATTCGACGAATCTACGCCTTGCTTGATCATATTTAAAATATAATGCTACAAGATTATCTTTCGAATAAAATAAAATTTATATCAATCGAATAATATATCGTTGTTTTATTGCAATTTAAAGTTCTATACCTCTAAAAAAACACCCTTTAGAATATAAATTTGTGTCCTTATATTAAATATAAAAGTCCTGCTAACTCCTACATGACCAAAATAAAAAAAGTCATTTTTGAATTCATAATTCTTTTAGAAAAAAATAAAAATTGTAATATATTTGCGTGATTTCAGCACATATGTTTTTCAGTGTTTGACTATATGGTATAAAAACCTGTTACACACATATACAAATTTTTTACTACATATGTATAACAAATATGCATTTATTGGTATTTGCACAATTTGTAGATTTATCATTATAGAGATTAGAGTTATTTTATACTTTTGCAAAAATAAATCTCATGATATATGTCCTGAATAAATTTCTGGCATTGAGTTTGTTGCAAATATTGACCTAAGAAGAGTACTTTGATCAATTTTATGATATTTATCGAAGAGAATTACAGAGAATCTTTTTTCAAAATTATTGTTAAGAGGTTAATTTGTCAAAATCACTGATATTTTTGTGTGACATATGTTTCGAAGAGAAATTTTGGGCTCTTGTGTATTATAATGATCAATTTCTTTTTTTAAAAGTATAATTATATATAAAAGGACACTTAAGATACATATTAGTGATAACAAAATAAAATGCCAATACATTTCTCCAAGTAAGTTTTAAGTTTGCATGAAATTGAACTCCAGTGTTTAACAACACTAAACATAAATATCTGGTCAAGAGACATAACTAGTGGAAATTGTGAATGGGAATTTTATGCAACTATTTATTTCCAAATTGTATTATATTGTATTAAATTGTTTTTATCTTATTTGCAATTCATTGTGTTATAAAAATAAGATTCATTTTCATCAAAGGATAAATATTTATTGTTAATCAAAAACTTTCATATTAACTTTAATATGAGATAAACAATAGCTTAAAGAAGTATGCAATTCTATAAGAAATTAAATTGAATTTGTGAAATTTATAGTATTTTTTCTGATGAAATATTCCTTAATATTGTACAATTATTTATAACAAGTTTTTCAACACGTTATAAGCACTTTATACAAAGGCAATTAAAAAAATATTGATTTTGTAATGTAAATTTTTAATAGAGTTCATACTCGCATTAATAACCTGAATTTGTGATCCAAGTGTCGCATATACATGCATAATATTTAGTAGCCGAGACATAAAGGTGAAGTTCATATTACATTGAATATTTTTTAAAAAATATATATTAATGTGATTCATTTCTTTAACTTAATAGTGAAATAGTATTTTCTTTTATTACTTTATACAATCATTTCTAAAAAAATTTCCAAACATTTTTAAAGGATAATTACTAAGTAAATCAGACAGTCAAAAGATAGGAATGTTATTTTATTAGAAACATTTTCAAATAGCTTTAAATGCTTCATAATATTGTACAAAATATATATGAAGTATTTATACGTAATACATTGTGTAAACAAAAAATTCATTTTCAACAAATAACTGTTCCACATTGAAATAAAATATTCATTTGAATTTTAAGTGTAGGTAGGTAAACTCGAGTAAATATAATATATTTTTTAGAAAATTGTTATTTACCATTTCTAAATAATGAAGTACTGAGGTGGGGGGAAGAGAAATTTCATGTATAACATTATTTATATATATAAATTCACACCTGTGTGAAGAACAGGTTTATCAGCTAGTAGCATATAAGTACAAAGGGAAAAAAATTAAGAAATTCCTATAGTATTGATAAATCAAACCAAAATTACGGGATTTTTTCAAATGTCTGACACTTATAATGCTTCACATAGAGTGTTTAATGTCCCCATTGGTAAGCCATACTATTATAAAATTTGCAATTCATGAAGTTGTAAAAAAAATTCAATTTTCATCACAGGAGACATATATATGAATCATAAACTCACATCCTAAATTACCTCTACATGCATAATACTGAGTTTTCAGGAATTAAACTATTTTAAGGGTTTGTGCAAGAAAGGAAAATAGTTAAGTCACGGGTAAACAAATACTTACTTCTTAAGTAGCCACTGAGATTTCAAAAAAAAAAGATGAAAAAAAAACACTTTTACCAACAGATAATTCTCTTCATTTAACTAAAACTTTCATATAAACTAATGTTCTATGTACACAGGCTTAAGAAATAAACTTTTTTGTAAGTTTGATATGTGCTTAAAAATAAGATAATAACATATCAAATTAAATGTAATCATTTCTAAAAATTATTACCTCTTTTGTAATGGTTTTTTTCCCCTGAATATTGCATTTTAATTTAAGGAAAGAAATGACATTAAATTTTAACAGCAAAGAATAATTATAAATAATTTAGAAATTGATAATTTATGTGTGGAAGGAAAAAATCAAAGAAACATTTCTTTAATTTTTGTAAACATTCCTCCCACAAATTATCATCAAACTGTAAAAATTCAGAATAAATATTTTCTCCTGACTTTGAATTATTAATTAAAATTATAAACAAACATTTTTTTATATTATTCATACCTAACTGACACTGTGTTGTATAATAATAGGTGTAAGCTCTTTTTAAAGAAATGATATCAATGTTATTCGATAATCATACAATTTTAAAAAAGTAGTTTCAATTCTATACTGTCAACCATTCTTGCGCAAAACTATATAATAAATAACTACTAAATTAACTAAGAACTAAACTAACTAAGAGCCATACTTAAGTGTACCATGAACTATAAATAAATGCTAGGATCTAACCGAACTTGGATAAAAAAATATGCCAGCTAACACTAGCCGGAAGTAGACAATTACCTAATTAGATAAATAAATTAGAGAAAAAAAACAAAAATTATATAAAAGAGTTGTTAAGATTATATTTCCCAACAAATATATATTCTAAAATAATACAAAAAATACAATGATATCATATGTTTTTAATTAGATAAAATTAAGACACAGAGTGACGTCAACAAACATATAGGAAAACCAACGGTATGAACTCACACGTGCATTTATTGACGTTGGAATCACGTGATTACTTACTGGCGTCAGTCTGTCCATGAAGTTACTTCATTGCAACTTATTTTTAAATGGGTTCTCCTATTGTTTTTGTATATATATATACATTTATATGTGTGTTATACATATATATGTGAGTTTGCTAGTATTTTAAAGAATGAAAAATTGAATTTGCTTAATTTCAAAGGAACAATACATAACAAATGTCGTGTTACAATAAAAATAAACAGATGCTGTGGGATTGCACATTTCTATAATTATTTTTATCATAAGTATAATATTCATAATTATTTCTATAATTATAATCCGACAGAGTTTACTAAAATCAGTCCCTCTACATGGGTGATTCTAAGGGCTTGACAGAAGCCATGGCAGAGCTACGAGATTTTGACCACTTGGCTAAAGTTGCGATCAAATTTGTTTTGAATTTCAACCTTTTTTATACTTCCGTAAATGGTCATAACTATCAATATTTTCATTAATTTGGGGAACATATGTTTTACTTGTTAAGGCTACAGTGGACTATAAAATTTCTTAAAATTTTTTTACATACATGCTCCAAACTTTCTCTGCCTGCATTTATGTTATAACTAAAGCAATAAAATTTAGTGAGGAAAAAAATATATATTTGTTAAAAAACTTAAATTTTCAAAAAAGTTTTAACGATAATTTAAAACTTTCAAAAAGGTCCGTGAGTTTCAATTTTTTTAGTTTAAAATTTCTATTTGATTTTAATTTTTTGAGCAATATTTTACAAATTAATGTATACCATGTAATATTTTATATTATACTTTTCAAAATATGGGTAAACGCATACTTTTATGGGAAGTTTTCAAGAGTTTTAATGACATTTATACTTAAAAAAAACTTTAATTTCTTCTTTCACACACTATCACTATTACTACAATGCATTCAAGGAGTTATAATTGTATATTGGAAGAAAGTGTTGTTATAATCGGACAAAAATTGAAACGCAGAAAACAATTTGAATTTTGGTTTTGAGGCAATTTTTTGATTTTGAGAAAAATAACTTTTTATATTTTAAATCAAATATTCATTTAAAGGGAAATTTGTTCCCAAGCTATGTACAATAATAAGTTAAAATAAAGTTTAGTGTGGCAATTTTTTGAGAAAATAGATTTTATGTTTTTAGAATTATTCACATACTGATGTTTTTTGAAAATATTTATCATATTGTAAAATTTTTACTCTAAGTAAAAAACAAATTAAATCAACAGATAGTAGTTATTGCATGCATACTTTAAGCCGAAAAACTTTAAAAAATTGCTTTTTACAATATTGTTGACAATATTTACCCCAGAGAAAATATTCAGTTCCGTATTTTAAATTCAAGGAGATTAAATCATTTGACCTGTTAAAATTTCTTAATTCTTAGTAACTAAGCATTTTTAAAAAATCGAAATATTTAATTTTTATTCCCCATAAAATTTTCCAAAAAATAAAGTTTATTAATCTCTGAAAGAACATAAACTTAACAATAAAATCATTTTAGTTCTCAGTTGTCCCATGAAACAAAAATTAGGTTTAAGAAGATATTGAAGAATATTTGCACTCACTGTGATATTCATTGCTGTTATTTACTTTTATTTATTGTGCCTTTGAAAAAATAAATATGTGTGAGTGTTGTTTTTCTTGTTCAGAGTTAAAGATCTTTTATTAACAAAAAGTTAATCCGGGAAATTTTTCTGATCATTATTTTTGCGCGCACTGCCTTAAAGTTTTTCATTCTGTTACTACGTTTAAAAATAATGAATTTTTTATGACATTTGCAGATGTGTCACATTGTTTATCTATTTGAATACTGTTTTGATAAAAGTGCTTTTAAATTGTAATAAATAACATTTTATAGAGCTCTAAATCATCTGTAAATTTTTATATATAAAAAGCACTTTTCTTATTTCAAATAATATATTATCGCTAGAAAGCTGGCGTGGCTCAATTTATTTTCAGTACTTCCTATTCTAAGTATTACTGTATTTTGTACTGTGTGTGTGTATATCGATTTCAATTTATTCAACCAAGGTCACATATATTTACCAAATGTGAAGAAGTCAGACGGCAATTTCTGTTTCTTTTTTTAATATTGAAAAGAATTTTTTGAAATCATTGAACTTAGAAGAATGAAAATATAAATAGAAATACTCTTTTTAGATTTTTCTACCCAATCATCAGTGAGTCTTTTATACAACTTTAAACTTGAATATGACGGATACCTTAAAATATTTGAGAAAGAAATATTTAAATAAATTTACATGAAATTAAAATTTCCAATTACGTTATTAAATCATTCAATTTATCTCTGAAATGTATATTTTTATACTAACACTTGCTTTAAAAAAATTTCTTGTGAATTCATCTGGTTAAACAAGCAATAGAAAAAAAAATTAAGTCAATTCCTACTTTTTGTTGGAAAAAATTACTGGCACCATCTGTCGCAGATAAATCTAATTTCGTCAGAAATAACGCAGAATAAATTTAAAATTTGATTAAAGAACTAATGTACACTGCTGGCCATCGTAAATGCAACACCAAGAAAGACAAGAGGTAGCACAACAAAATTTATTTTGCAGATAACATGTTGACCAAGTATCAAATGATTAAATTTATAGACTTCTATGAAGTGTAATTCCTGCCAGAATCAGTAGCCAGAGTAGCCGCCATTGTTGGAGATTACCGCTGCCATACGCCTCGGCATTGATTCAAATAGACTTGGAATGTATTTTTGGGGTACAGCAGATCAAGCAGCTTCCACACGTTGCCAAAGTTGATCTGGTGTGGCAGCTGGGGTGTAATCTGGGCCAATCGTTGAGCAACCATGGACCACATGTTTTCTATCGGCGAAAGATTAGGAGAGTGAGCCGGCCAGGGAAGCAGTTCAATCTGGTGATAGACTAAGAACCTTTGGATAATGCGTGCCACGTGTGGTCGCGCATTATCCTGATGAAATATGGCTGTGGCCAAGCCCTGAAGGTAAGGAAGGACAACTGGCTCCAACACCTCGGTGATGTTGCGCTGGCTATTTAAAGTACCGGCAATATGTACTAGAGGAGTGTGAGAGTGATATCATCCAATATTGCCCCATACCATAATACACGGTGCAGGACCAGTGTGGCGGTGCATAACGCAGCTGTTCAAAATATGATACTGTGGTTCTGCGTCAGGGGTAGACCAAGCAATGGACGTCTTGCGGACAGACCACTGTGCTGTAAACGGCTTCGAATGGTACGCGCAGACATTGAATGATGCGTTACAGACTCAATGTGCTGTGCTATGGTTCAAGATGTGACTGAGCGATCCGTCACTGCCATGCGCACAACTTGCCTGTCCTCACGTAAACTGGTGCACTGACAGGAATGCGATCAACCACGTCGGTCCGTTGTACCTTCCTGCATCCAACGGTCACATATCCGCATTACAGTTGTTTGGTTTCGTCCAACAAGCCTACCGATTTCCCTGAAAGATAATCCACAATCTCAGTAGGCCACTATCCTTCCTCTGTCAAACTCGGATACTTGATCAAAAGATGATCGCTGTTTTCTAAGAGACATAACTTATTTTTTGAAAAAAACCACAATTGCTGAACTTGAAATCGTCGAAATCTCCAAGCCTTAACTAGCGCTTTGGGGTGGCGCCACAGGCGTGCGTCATTTGTGTCTGCGCTGAAATTCTAATCATTTGCATATCTCAACTCTGCTAATACATGTTGTAAATTTCATGTTATTTGCATGCTTTCTTCAAGATGTTGTATTTGCGGTGGCCAGCAGTGTATTTGAAAAAACTGTATAAACATCAAGTGTCATCCACTACAACTTTAAAAAAATGTATTTGAACTTCAGTGGATGAATAAAAATATTTTATTTACGATTGAAAATTTGAACAAGATATATATATATATATATATATATATATATATATATATATACACATATATATATAAGGAAGAGAGTGAACTAATAATAGAAATTAAAAGATAATTATTTTGGTTCTTAGTTTACATTATGCAAATTCCCTTTTCTTGTAAATTCCGCAACTTCACAAGTACTTCAAATTAAGACCAGATTCAATACACATAGTATAATCTCTGCTTCAACGTGAGAGAACAATAATCAGTGGCGTGTCAACTCGCCACTAGTTTGGTCATTGCATATGTGACTATACAAGTGGATTGAAGTGGATACGATTTCGCAACTAGAGGCAGTCTCTGACATCGACGTCGAAATTTCATGATGTGGAACACTATTTTGCAATTAGTGGAAAATTGGTTGAACCGGTTGGTAATAGATATGTGAGAAATTATGTTCAGGAAACACACTGAGCTTTAAATTGCATCTCCACCAGTTTTTAATATGGCAAATATCTAATAAAGTATACTTTTCTTATAAATTAATAAAGACTTTTTTTATTAGTTTTGGTATTAAACAATAGTTTTCTTGCATTATTAGTTTTTATAAAGTTTATGAATAAGGATTCATCATTATTAACATTATAAAAAAAGTATTAAGTTGTGAAATGGGCAGTTTCTTTTTTTATTACTAAAGAAAATTAAAAGTAATGTATTAAATTTGATTTGAAAAACATAGATTCAATATAAGGAATAAAAATTTCGTTTAATTTATGTGGATTTTTCAGTGATGTTCTTATTATGTAATCAATCCATAATAGGATTGTACATACAATTATAATAATCGAGAAAAGAAAGTCTTTATTGCTAATTAACATTTTAGCAACATCAAGAGAGGTTTAGGAAAAGTTAAATAGGGAACTTGTTCCCCTTCTTGAATATTCGAAACACTACATGTATGATGAACTCAAATAATTTTTTAAAAACAAATTAAAAGTAAAAAAAAAACTTTTTTAAAAACAAGCTTTTATTTAAATGCTCTGAAAAGAATAAAACAAATTTTTCTTTTAAAACTTTTTTTGCAATCATCTTAAAACGTCATTACACAATTTATGATATAAAAGCTTGTCGCGAGATTTAAGTACTCGTACTTACTTAGTTTCAAAATTTTAAAAATTAAAATCAATCAGATCAAGTTATTTATTTTGCTTGTTTATTTACGCAGGTAAATCTCGCGACAAGCTTTTTTATCATAAATTGTGTAATGACGTTATAAGGTGATTGCAAAAAAGTTTTTAAAAAAAGTTTATTTTATTCTTTTCAGAGCATTTAAATAAAAGCTTGTTTTTAAAAGTTTTTTTTTAACTTTTAATTTATTTTTTTATTTTTTAGTTAACGCTGGACAAGTTTCTCAGTCTGTTCGTCTCATTTAACGCATCATTGTTGTAAGGTCGTTTGCCTATTAATATTGAGCAGGCTACCTCAGGGATACATAATCTTTTTCCCGCCTGGCTACGCACATATGATAGATATTAAACTCGGGCCGCAACAAGAGAATAATGCAGGAGGGGGAGGGATAAACACTGTAAAACCAAAACAAAAATATACAAAGCGAAATTAATCAGAATATTAAAATTAATTTTTTTTGTTTTTTGCTTTTACTCTAATACTATATTAAAAACGAAAAACACAAGAAAAATTTTTAACTCCGTAATTGTAAACCAATTTTTTCAATTCTTGGGCACAATTTGGATAATACTCTTCTACAAACGAAAATAAAGCTTAGTGCGATTATCTTTAAAAGTAACGAAGTTTTAAAATGTTTTATTAAAAATATGATTATTTTTTGAGTATTCGTCATTTTATTTTTTAAATGACAGATTCTATAAGAGAAACGCCAGAACTTTCTTAGTGCCAAATATCGATTCATTAACACACACAAAAAAAACTCATTCGGAACGATTTAGAAATCATTTTAGAAAAAAATCGTAAAAAATAGAAATTATCATTATTTATGAGTAGTCGGTAGGGCCTATACCGACAATGTTAATTTGAGCCATTTTAGAAACCTGTTTCTCAGAAATTGTTGAATATAAAAATTTCAAATTTTTTGGCTGCATAATAATTAGGCTTTTTTTATATAAATAACAGCAAAATGTTTTAAATATATTGTTTAATTTTTCAAAAAAATTCATCGTAAAAGTATCGCTTTGAAATTTGTGAAAATTGTCATTTTTTTTACGATAACTGCTTCTGAGCAAAATATTTTGAGAAAATCCTTAAGAAAGTAGCCCTATTATATATAGTTACACATTATTTATGTGCAGTAAAAATTGCAAATATATCGATTTTTTAGATTCTTTGAAAAAGGTACACGTAGTTAGAAAACAATCATTCTGAGATCATTGCATTTTAAGTGTAAAAAGGCAATTACAAAAATAATGAATTACAACATGTATTTGCCCTATTTTATAAAACATTAGTATCTTCTTAATTTTTTAAACATAAAATTGGAAACAAAAACGCCTTAAAATGTTCAGAAAATACATATATAGTAATTTTCAGTTTTTGTTCAATGAGATCTTTTTAGCATTTTGCATCAATTTTCACAAATTATGTAACTATCTGGGAAGAATTTTTAGCTTCAATGCATTACAAATGTCAAATTTGACCTTATAACTTCATAAATATATAGTAAATATGTATCAATATGTAAAAGTTATGATTTGGGAATATGTGATTTTACGACGTTCGAAAAATTAAACAATGGATTTGTAATTTTCCATGCAAACACAATTTCTTAAAGTTTCAAAATTCAAAATTTTCTCTTATCTGTACAAAAGATTTAAAAAAAAGTCAAAAATAAAACTGCTTTTATGTTTTTAAACATGAAATTTGTGTATTTTTATGCATGCAACAAGCTTCTCGCAACGACAAAAAGCATTACACATCTGAGTTATAATTAGTAAGCTATTATTGAAAAACCTTTGAATATTAAAGCTTAAAAACTTGTCTAAACAATAAATAAACAATAATATTTGCAATGAACTGAAATATTTAAAATATATTGTTTAGTTTTCTCAAAAACATGTAACATAAAAATATCACTCTGAATTTTTAAAAAAATATTGACATTTTTTGTCACGATATATGGACTCCAGTCAAATATTTTAGGAAACTCCTAAAAAAACTCACAGGAATATATATAGTTACACATCAGTAACATGAGGGAAAAAACTTTATGCACATTTATACCTTATATTCTGAGAAAAAGATGAATACAGTTTTAAAAACATCATTTTTGAAAAAATTAAATTTTTACTATAAAGTGCCATCTTATAACAAAAATCATGAATTACAGCATGTATTTGTCCCATTTTATTAAACATTAGCATCTTTGCAATTTATTTTAAATAAAATAGTAAACAAAAAAGATTTAAATTGCCCAGAACAGCATTTTTTAGTTTTTTTAACGAGAAAACATCAAAATTTTCTCAAATACTGAATCAACTTTTAAACAATTTGTAGCTTTCATACATTACAGATATCAAATTTGAACAGAAAGCATCATAAATATAATGTGAACATATATCAATATGATTTTGGTGTGAATTTGAGATATTATTTAAAAATACCTGATTATACGACGTTTCTTAAGTTTTCGTTAGGTTTTCGTAACATTATCATTAGATCTTGTTGTTGCAGACAGTTTCTAAGTTTAAAACTTCAAAAGTTACTTTAAACTGGACAAATGATTTTTAAAACAGACAAAATAAAACTGTTTCTATGTTCTTGAACATGAAATTTATGTATTTTTATGTATGTAACAAGCTTCTCGCAAAGACAACAAACATGACATTTAATGTATCAACTCATACCTTTTTCTCAGAAACTATTAAACATAAAGACTCAAATTTTTATTTATATTAATTAGAGATTATATTTATACTGAAGTGCATTTTTTTAAAATATAATAATTAGTTTTTTCAAAGACAAACTTTTAGTTCACCGAACAATTATTATTATGAATTTATTAAAAATTGTAATTTTTTTGTTATGATAACTGCTTTATATTTAAATATTTTAAGAATATTTGAAAAATGTCACTTCAGTATACACAATTGCATTTAAGAAACATACACACAGTAAATTTACACAATTTTAAAAATATAAATTTTAAACATGCATACAGTAAATTTACACAATTTTAACAACTAAAACGGCCATTTCCAGATTGGCTAGTGGACACACGAAAAGTCTCTCCTTCTTTAAGGGCAGGAAGACTTTTAAGTTCTGCTCCAAGGGCAAGGTTCAGCAGGCCTCTGCCGAACATATCCTGGACTGTCTGGGTCTTTCCAGAGAAGACTTGTACGATTCTCCCCTTCTTGTTATCGATTTTTTGAGGGTCAACAATTTAATGGATCTTGTCTGACGAAGTCAGACAATTAGAGGATAAGAAACAACAACAACACAATTTAAAAAAAATAAGTTTTTGAAAACAGAAATTTTTATAAAAAAAAATCTTACCTTTGTATTAAATTTAATCCAAATTTTTCTTAAATATCACATAATTGTAGCTTCAAAAATTTTAAAAATATTTTTAGCGTTTTTCTAAGTCTTTTAAAGTTTTAATTAGTTATTATTACTAATTATTTAAACTAAATTTAAAGTGAAGAACAGGTTTAAATTTAGGTAAAATCACTAAATATTAAATATAGCATTCAAATTAAAACACATGCTTTGAAATTTGGGCCTAAATTTACTGTTACTATACAGGTATCTAATGCGTATTAATAAAAATAAATTGAGGCTTTGCAACTTTGCTTCAGATTTAAAAAGACAATGTTTACATTTCTATCTGTCAAATGGGCGTGATTCATAAGCTGATTATTTTTTTAAAATCATTTTAAAGTACTTCTAATTCATATAATGACTTGTATGTTATATCAATGGAAAGAACCCGATTAGGGGTTTATAGAAATGTCAAAATCTCAAAATCAATTTTTAAAAGGGGTCTAGCCTACTGGCTGCCCTTAAAAAGATTTATACCGTATCTTGGGAAAATAAATGATCTTTCAGATTATGTTATTATTTTGTGTCTCAATTTGACAGAAAGAATCAGATGGTTTTGTGAAAAAGGTCGACAAATAGGAACATCTATAAGCTCAATCTAACAAGCTGATCAGCGGAATAAAAAGCCAACAAGGGTGAAAGGTTTTTAATTAAAATATTTTTAACTCATTACGATATTGGAATGTAAATAATCAAAACATGCATTGTCATTCAAACTAAAGGTCATACAAAATTTCAGCTCAGTCGTTTGAAGGAATCAGCTTCAAAATTGAGTTGCAAAATTCCACCCGAAGAAATTACTTTAATTAATATATTTTTATCTAATTGCGATATCGGAATATTAATGGTAAAACATGCATTGTCATCCAAACTAAACATGTATACAAAATTTCAGCTCAGCCGGTTGAAGGCATCAGCTTCAAAATTGCGTTGCAAGATTCCACCCGAACATTTTACATTGCAAGTTAATAAAAAGCTTGTAAAAAAGGGTACTTATTCGAATTATCGCAACAATAGCCAACTCTATTAACAACTCGCCAAGTTGGCAACCCGAATTTCCTTTGTGCCACACGTGCTGAATTAGCAACCAAGTGCTTCGTTTCATATAATGTTGCCAATAGGTTGTGGTGATACATAAAAAGCAAAAAAAAAAGAAAGAAGAAAAGAACAGGAATACTTTAATTCAAAAACAGTAATGTTTGAAAGAGCCATCTGTATTACTTTAATTGTTTTGGAACAGAAAACATCACTGTTCATATATATATAAGGAACGTGTTCGTAATTGAGGGTAAAAAAATGTGTGTGTGCTTATGACTACACGATAGAAATCATAACTTCAAATTTTGTAGTGTTATTCAGGGATTAGTTTGGTGAATAAAACACAGGGGGGTAGGTTAATAGGTTATAAATCCTTTAGATTCAAAATTTTATTTAAATATCTATAAAAAAATCCGTCAAGCGTTGTTCCCCGTACTTCCTCGTGCTTTCATTAAGATCATTTGACATAATTAAATTGAATTTTGTTTTAAAAATAATCAACTAAAGGCTTTGATTTGTCTTTTGAAAAATCCATTTTAAAATTTCCACTTAAAATCATAGGTAATTTGTTCAGAAGACCCAAACCCGATTTTGTTTGTAATTTAACAATATTCAGTTCTATCCGTGAAATAATTTAAGCAAATGGATAGTAAGACAAGTAGTTGATTGGGAAGAGAGGAATCTAGGTCACAAAATCTTTAAAAAGGGATTTAATCAGAAGATTTATATTACATTAGCTTATACTAGTTCTTTTGTCATTGTATGGCTGTTTTGTACAAATAATCCGGTGCTGCTGCAAGGAAAGCCTTCTTAATTATGTTTTGTTTTCTTGTATTTAAATTATTTAATGTAACTTTTTCTTAATACTTGTACACTTAATTTTGTTATTTTAAATTTTTAATAGTTTTAATTTTCTTTTTAGACTCAAAGTATATTTAAGTAATGTGATTAATAGAACTATTTGTTCATTGCTATTCCGATTCTCTTACAAAAATAGATTTTTATACTTAAGATCACTGCAATATTGCTAATGGTAATTACACTATTTATTTAGTTAAATAAAAAAATTTTCTTTTTCTATATTTTATATTTAATTCTAGTGTAGGATTTCTCTTTCTCTCTAAGCCTATTTTTCAATTCCTACTATTAGCTCAAACTCTCCATATGTTTATTTCGGTGGAATTTTCAATCATTAATAAAATACATTTTAAAGCGTTCAATTGAGCTGAATATTTATATACACGTTTATTTTGGATGATAATACAGTAATTTAACTATAATTAATAAAAATTAATTGATTAAAACTAATTATTCAACGAATTACAAATACAGCCACGTCGGCATCATTTTTAGCGACTTAGTGACCCTTTTGGCGACTTGTGTCAAAACTTGAAAAGGTTTTCTTCTCACACTTTAAAGAGCTATTTTGAGCTGAAATTTTCTATACACTATTGTTTTAGGAAAATACTATAATTTAATTATAATTAATTAAAACTAATTGATTGGAACTAATTATTTAAAGAATTACAGATACAACCATGTTGGTTTCCTTTTTAGCAACCATTTTGGCGACTTATGTCAAAACTTGAAAAGGTTTTTTCTCACGTTTTAAAGCCTTCAGTTGAACCGAACTTTTATATAAACGATTGTTTTGGATGACAATACGATACTTAAGTGATAGTTAATAAAAATTAATTACTACTTAATGTTGTGATTCTGTCGTATGTATATACACATTTATATTAATAGTAACTATTTAATAAAAAGTAGCTAAAATAAATTTTTTCTTTGTTGATCTAAGTGGAAATTGACTTAATTTTTTTTTGTATTACTTGTGTTTAAAAATATGACAATTAATTTTCATGCTTCAACTAGGATTAAATGAAATCCGCATTCATTTAAGAAGAAAGAAGTAGCGGGGAGAGGGAGCCCCACTTAAATCGAAGTTAGAAACTTTACTTTTACGGCATATTGGTGTGTGTGGGGAGAGCAAACTACAGCGTCTCAGAGTGGCGTGGGGGAAATGTCCTTCCTTTCCTTTTTAGGGGTTTGTATGTCCAAATGTAGGCGAAAAAAGCCGAATCAGTGTTACATTCCTGAGCGTGCCATTCATTCAAGTTCCCTCTCCTGCAAATCGCGCCAGTAGAAGTTATCACTATTATTAAATTATTCTATAAAAAATTATTCTATAAAAAAATTTTATAAGGAAAGACAGTCATGAGACTCAATTCATCTTTAAATGAAATGTAGTAACATACATAAATGTATAAAGATTTATTTGCACTTTTTCTTTCCTTACGCAACTTTATCGCTATAAGTAAATTCTGTATTACAATAATGAAATAAGCACAACTAGCAGCTACATAAAAATTCAATTCTCTAGAGATCATGAATATCTCTGAAATTGTGTATAGTAAAGGATAAGAGACAGTTATAATTTTTTGAAATCATATTTTCTTAAAAATTACGGAACAGACACATTTTTGTTAAACAGAAAAAAAAAATAAAATTTTAAATTTAGTTTATATAAATATGCTATTGTAAACTACTCATTAAATGCCAGACTATAGAAAAGAAATGAATAATTTCCTATTTATAGTTAAATATTATTTTACTATAAATAGGTTTACAAAATAAATACAAAATGAATTTATAATATTATGAACACAAAATATATTTATACTGATACAAAATAAATTTATAATATCATGAAAAAAATTGATTTTTAATTACAATTGCTCAATGTAATATTGTGTTTTTTTTTAAAAAAAAAATGTTGATTATTTTTTCTTTCGAAGACATTTTCTACATTACAAATTTTTTAGTTAACAAATATGGTGAAATGCAGCGTTTTATTAGTTTTAAAAATTCAGTTGTTTAAACTGTTTATATTTCTTAGAATGAATATGTTATGAAAAGAAAATTTCTGTTAAATAAAAATTCTATGATATCTGATATTCTTTAAAGTAAAAAGCATTGATAATAGGAAAGATTTTTTTAAATTCCGCTAGACTTTATAAGCCTTACTTTTAAAAAATTTTTGACGAAATAGTTTATTTTAAACCGTCATATGTATATGATTGAATTTTTGACTATGCATTATTTTGAAATCAAAAAAGTGATTCTCCTAAGAATTTTCTATCTTTTTAATCAAAATTAGGACTTTAACGCTAAAAAAAATTGTTGTTGAATAAAATTTTCAATTTAGTATAGATATATTTAATATAGGAAGGAAAAAATCTGTTTTTTCAATATTTTGATTATCTTTAATTTGACTATCATAAATGAAAACATATCATATGAATATCAATTAATTTTTTATAACTAATTTTAATGTTTTACAATCAAAAAGTTTGTCTTTTAGTGAAGTGTTTTCTTAGAAACAGCAAAGCAAACGATGTAAAGTAATAATTTTGAAATCATGTTATTCTTTAGACAAATCATTATTTACTTTAAAATGAAACGATTTAATTCTATAATTGGATATTTATTTTTGCCTTAGCTGGGAGTATACATTATCTAATTCTATCAGATAAAAGTTTTGAATTTAAAGTTTTGTGTAATTAAATATTCTTGTATGGAATTGAGTTTTAAATTGGTTAAATCCTGCGAGAAACAAAAAAAAAAAATGTTTCAAATGTCGTAAGTACTGGAAAAACAAATATTAGTTCATTATGGAAAATAATTTAAAGTTCTCAGACAAACTAGTTGCAATAAGCTAAATTTAGAGTTAAGTATAAAATAAGTAGATGGGAAATTTCTCACATAATATACGTCTCTTTTCTTAATGAGGTAACGAATTAGCAATTCGAATGCAACTGACTTTATTAATTTTAACCTTAGAATTTTAACGATAAATATACAAACGATGAAAGGATTTTTGCTTCTATAACTTGATGAAAAATTTGAATTACTAGTAGTTTCTTTAAAAGAGTATATATTTGCAAAAATAATTACATCGAGATAAACATTCAAATCTTTTGAATAGAGCTGTAGAATGTTTATTGTATGTTTTGAACAATTTAAATTTATCTTCGAAATATTATTTTTAAAAATATGCATAAGTATTAATATCGGATTTTTCTAAACCATATTGACTTAAATGTTACTTACTTATTAAACAAAAAACTTTTTTACCAACACCTTTTTTGGATTTCCTTTAGAAAAATGTTAATCTGAAAAAGTTTTCAAGTAAAAAAAAAAAGAAAAAAACCCTATTATCTACCACCAAAATTCGATATAAGTAGAATAGACAGTTATCAAAAACACTGGATTTGAAACATGCTTTTAAAATTTGCTTGTATTTTACTTCAGAAATAATTTACTCAGTTTTACTCATTAATTAAGAATCTTTTCAAGAACTTATTAATACTAACCACTGCTTATTTTACTTGGGGCAAAGTTTAAATGTTTTATTTCCTTAATACAATTCCGATGAGTTTATACGAATACTTGTTTAATGTAAATTGATTGAATATTTACTACAAATTCCACCAAATTTCGTTTCTGAATACATAAGTTCGATTTAAGTTCAGTTCAGTACTTATATAAAAGTCTCGGAAAATATAAAATGACAAAATTAGGGCCAACATCCTTAAGGATTCGAATGTTTTGTATGCCATTAAAAAAAATTTTTTTAAGGTCCATGTTTATTTTAATCAGTAAGAGAAAATGACTTGAGGAATTTAGGTACTAGGAGATTTTTTTTTTTGAGAAATGCTTATAGATTTCATTATTGTATTGCATTTTTAATGACATAATGCTAGTTGCAATATATATGAATGAATCAATTCTTAAGTAAAGTTTAATTTAATTCATGCGTAGTTACACGTTTCAAACTATACAGGGCGTTGCTGAAATCGACCGAAAAATTCTGATGGGGGTATAGAAGCAGCATGGGGACGACAAATCAACATAGAATATGCGGTAGCAAACCGTGTTTAGTCGGGGAAAACTGAAATAATAGTAGTCGTCGGGAGGACAATGAGCCGGACGAGGGGAATGTACACACGAATGCAGAGATATACATAAGCTGTCTGAACGCCTCAGTGGCGCAAAATATCTTGTTGTTCCACAGCACGCCCTCCCGCAGTTGTTGCACGTTCAAGTGTGCAGGGCCACTGCATACTAGAACGTGGGGCTCATGCACGGTGGTGCACCAGAACATTTTTCGATTGTAGTTTGTAACCACATGCATGCTACATATTCCGGGAAGTTCATTTAAAATAGCTGACCTGTTGCTTGACTTCCACGTCTTGGATTTTTTTTCTTTTGGGGCCACTTGAATTCACTTGTGTATCAGACGTCGGTAGATCCAATTGAAGAAGGCCGTGGATAGCCTAGTGGTTAGAGCATCGGATTTCAGATCAGAAGGCCTGGGTTCCATGCCCGATGCCATCAAATACCACCCGAGTACACACGGAGTAAGTGCTCGTTAAATCAGTGGGTCCGAAAGTCTTGTGGGCTGAATCACGAGTACAGGGATTGGAGAATATTTCCCTCCCCTTCAGTTATATGCCTAAATTGAGGAAGTGAAAATTGGTGGTGTCGCTATCTATCGTCCTTTCGGAGAATTTTGCCGAGCTAATTCATACTGTCACTTGTATGGTGCTCAAGGCGAACAACAGGTGTACTTCTAGCTCCTTGCCACGATGAACATCGTGGGCCTCGATCTGATTACGTCAGACAGGTGGCATTAGAAACAACAACAACACAAGACAACACAATGGAGGATCTCCCGGCATGGATCGTTGTCGTTTTAGCTGACATTGTAGGAACATTGAATTTGTTTTAACGCGCTTGACAATCCTCCGTCCATCGGTGTTGGCTGTGCTATGACCTACGCACACGAAATAATTTCGATTAATTTCTCTAAGAATCACTTGTCGTTGAATTTCTGACGTTGAGAGTTGATGCACACATGTACGTATTGTAAACATACACTCATGTCCCTAAATTAAGGTTAATGAAGTTCAGGCAAAGAAAGAGACAGAAGCAAAACAAATTTGAGTTATTTGTAAAGTCTATTTATTAAACAAAAGGTAAAGAGCAAAAAAAAAAAAAAAAAAGATGCTATATGTTTGACATAAGTAATAAAAATTGCGATTTTTACTCCTTGGAGCAAATTTCAGAAAAGAACCTAGATAAAAAACAGTATAACATGGTTAGTATGATGGATAATACGAAGTATGTCTCCCAAACGATGCAATATAGGCCTTACAACGCCTAGGCATGTTGAGTATCAAATTAGCAATCTGATCTTGGGGAATATTACACCAATCATCAAGCAATGTCCTCCAAAGTTCCGGTAGACAGGCGGGAGGGGGTTGACGAGCTTAAATTCGTCGGCCAAGCATATCCCACACATGCTATATTGGATTCAAGTCCTGTGAGTTTCTCTGGCCAATCCATACGGGGATATCCTCCGATTGAAGACATTCGTCTACAATGTTTGGACGGTGAGGACGGGCGTTGTCATCCATAAGCAGAATTTCAGCACGAAACAAACGTGCATGTTGTTCCAGAATGACATCCCGATGGATGTGGCCCGTCATCGTTACACTCTGAACATGCAGGTTACTTCAGGAACCAAGAATAATTCTTCCCCAAACGAGCCATCCAGCACCACCATAACGGTGCCGTTCAATGGTGTTCTCTTGGTGGTAATGGGTACTTGGCGCTCTCCATATTTAAAAGTCCGGCGAGAATCAGACTGCAAACTAAACCTGGACTCGTCGGAAAACATCACACAAGACCACTTTTGTGGTGTCCACAATGCATGCTCTCTACTCCAGGTTAATCGCAGCCGACAGTGAGTTGCGGTAAGTGGAACACATCTGACAGGCCTACGAGCATCTGTCCTAAGCGTCTGTACACGATCTGCCTTGAAACTGCCGTGCCAGTAGCTGAAGAGAGCTGACGAGACGGGTCTGATGCTGTGCTCCGTCTCTTTCTTTTGGCAGTAGCTTCCAAATACCGGTCCTCATTAGGTGTTGTAACTCGGGGGTGACCTGTGCTGTAACATCTACTCACATTACCATCATCTTGGAATGGTTGCCAAAGCCTGGTGTTGACACTCTGGGTGATTCCAAGTTCCTCGGATACTTCCAGCTGGGTACGTCCACATTCCAGTCGTCCAATAATTCTACCACGTAAAAAATCATCAAAATGCTTCCTTTGTGCCATAATTATGCGGTTATTGCACTGAAAGGCTTTTAAAGCGCTTGTGAACAATTTTACTTCTTTGTCACCATTCTTTATAAATCCCTCTCTTACACTATCGTCATTGTGACGCACTATCCACGCCATCTGGTGGTTTCCTGTAATTTGCATATTCTTCTTCAAGACGTGTGTGATAATTCTACAGGTGAAATTTTTATTTTAGAGTTAAATTTCTGTGTGATTCTGGATTATCCTTAATTTATGGACATGAGTGTACTTTACGTCTAATAAATGCATTTCTTACCTGTTATAGCCCATTTTTATTCCACTTGACATCACTCATTTGATAAATGTTTTTAATTACTCCTACTAAACGTGATTTGCGACCCAATGCTTTTTTATGTAGTTAATAACCATAAATTTATTTATTTAAATAAAGAAATAAGTTATTAACCGTGTTGCTAATCAATATTAACAGAGAGAAATTGACAATACTTCAAAATAAACGAAGAAGAATCAATAACACGCTAACAGGACCTGTGACACTTGATATTATTTTATATCACTTAATATCAGTACTTGTAATATATTTTACCTTTTAAAAAGAATTGAGAATTATTACTAAGCCTAAATGTTATTGATAAGTTTTTAAATTGAGTGTTGTAGATTAAGAATTCTTAGACATTTTAGAGTTGGGGATTTTGAATGAGAAAAGAGTCGACTTATTTTTTGTCAGTAACAATAAATTGCATTAGGAATATACTTTATGTGATTTTGGCTTAGTTTTGTCAACTTAATTAACCCAGACGTTTCATCTATTAGTTGACGCTAATCACTCATTTAAGAATGACAAATAAACTAAAAAGTTCTTTTTATTTAGTTAATTAATTCTTAGTTAGTACAAGAGGTATAACTTGAAAGGTATAAAAAGTAAGCCTTTATTTGAGAAAAGTAGAATAATAATGAAGAGAAAGTTACAAATCAAGTAATGTACACTGCTAGAAATTCTTCAGAGGCTACAGAATTTCTAGAAAGACTCCAGTTTTGAACAGTGTATTAATAGTATTTAAGATTATTGCTAGATTTTAACCTACCGTTAAAATTTGATGTGAATTTTCTGCATTAAAGAGAATCTTCCTCGATTAAAAATAAATAAATAAACCTATGGACTACATTGATTTAGAAATATTTTTACAAGTCAAATAAAAGAACATATCGTTAGAAAAGTTTAATCACCTGGAAGAACAGACAAAAAAGGATTTGCTTAAGAAAAATGAAATTTAATACAAAATTAGGAGACAAAACTCAAAGTTGTATCCACTTCCAGACAATATCGTGATTTCGTTAACTGTTACTATTTTTCGATATGGAAGAGGTGAAGGGCCATCTTACGATTAAAGTATACACTTTAATTAGTTATTAAGGATGCCACTTTAATTTTTTAATAATCAATTTAGCATACATAAATATATAAATAAATTTAGTTTTTTAAATTTTCATTAAAATTATTATGTTAAACATACTTTAAGTAGAAAAGTACTTTAATATATAATTGAAATTATTACAAAAATACAATACAGAAAAAATACAACAGTCATTCATGAAAGCCGCACGTTCCCCACCTATGTGATTAAGTGTTGATTGTATTTTTTAAAGATATATATTTTCGTTTGATTTTGCAGCATGTGTCTTAACCTATAGTTAACAACCTATAACAATATGGTATCAGAACTTATTTTAATTTTTTTAACAATACATTAAATTTACGCAAGTACACACATCACACAATTTATTCAATTTAAAACAACATTTATATTTTGCTAGAAATTTTTGATAATTTAAAGCGCTCGGTCCATTTTCCTTATTGAAACTTTGTTGATTTAAATGATATATTTCCTCACTCATTTGTGCATTTTTAGCTAATACAATTTATAATGGATGATTAATATATAAATCATTTCTTTGTAAATAAACAATATACAGATTCTGAAAAAGTAAAATACAAGTTTCAGTTGAATTCCCGTACAGAAAAAAAAAAAAAAAGAAACTGTTTCCCTTCTAGACCAAAAACCAGACGGATGAGACATTTCATAGGGAATTACTTCAGACTTGTCGTTTATGGAGCTCGAAAAGCCCCCTTCTAAATCGTTCTAAAATTTAAGAGAACAACTTCTGTGGGTGTACTACGTAACCATTCTTGCTACGAAATTTCCCTGACAACGCAGTCTCAAAATCTTTTCTAAAAGATTCCAAGTAAGGAAATTTTTTTACAAAAACCCACAATGTGGGGAGGGTATTCTTTACTTGCGTCTTGATTGTTCTTTCTTTCTTTTGATATTTTCTGAAATTTATTGTATGCCAACACATAAATACTCAATAATCTCGCAAAATTAGAAATTCTTAGGAAAGAAACTAGTAAAAAAGACGGTATTTATTGTAAGGAATCCTTTAAAATAGCTAGGAATTTTTGTCAATTTATTAGGATAATATATAAGCTATATAATTTCTTTCTGAGTTTAAGCATCTAATAAAAGGCAGGACTTAAATACATGTTCATTGTGCTTCAAGGAAATTTGCTTGAATATCACCCAAATGCTTTTGAAAGTACACCTTGAGTTAAATTTGAAAAGTGCATTTTTAATATTTAAATGGTTTATACGAATATATCAATACCACATGAGATTTCTCTCAGAAAAATACTGATGGAATTTTTGTTGATTAATTTTGGATAGATTGAAGTCAAAATTGCGAGGAAAAAAAGCTAGAAATACTCGGGGTTTTCAGTTTCGATTTCATAAGTGAATGCTAAATAGTGTTTATTGTAGGTGGGTTAAAATAGATGCTTAAAAAGGGTATTTATGCCCCTTTGTAAGAAATAATACGTCAAAGTTCTTATGTAGCTTGATATGAAAACTCTACTGCATCAAAACGTGTTATTTGCTTTTAGCTTTGAAACATACCTTTCCTTATCTAATGGGATGCTTTTTCGGCAGCTAAGCCCTTCCATATACGTTAAGTCCCCACTTGTAAGTACCATTTAATTGGTGGTACCATCCAGTAACAGCTCCCTCTACTATCCTCTTGACGCTTGAATTGATTCATAAAAAAGGATACTTGAGGGATTTTTTACATGCCACATAATAAAAGGATATCCAGCCCTACGATTTTCGCATCTAGAAAATGTGTTGACTCCAGCCGGAATTGAATTTGCAACCTTGGGCTTACGAGGTGGATACGCTAATTCTAAGCCACAAGCAAACGTTTTTTAAAGATATAAGACTATTACCAACAACGTGTGAAATATTTCCAGCACGATATTAATTGCACCAATCCATCAATGAATCAGTTCATTTTGGCATTTTATGTTTCAAAGATTTTAATAGGTACACAATATAAGTTAATAGAACGGATTGACACTTTTGGTAATTTTACGCGTCATTTTACCACACACACACACACATGAAGAGATTAGGGAGAGTCGTGAACTACTGGACCATGGAATACTGTTCCCATGGTCAAATGCTTTGTTGCTACACCCAGGGACGTTTTAAAGCATGCGCCTGGGCACAGGCCCAGGGCTTCGGCTACAATAGGGGTTTCGTCTCGTTCTCAACTCAGCCTTAATAAGATCAAGATTCGAATTATTTTAGCGAGCAAATGCTAGTTACGGTTGCACTCTCTGAAAAACTAGGAATTTCGAACGATATGTCAACTGGCTACTATTGATGGTCATCGTCCCTATATAAGCAGAGGTCTACCACTAACACTATCATTCCTCATTCAATCAAAAGGCGGGGGTAGGTCGAGCCGATTTGTGCGATTGTAAACCCTACACATTTATTTGTTTCGGGCTAGTACGAGTATTAAACATAGTATGCTATGTACTATCTACTTTTATGGACCATAGATGGGGCCTACATTTGCGTAAGTGTCTAGGATCTATTTTTGCGCAAGGGCCTAAGGCATCAAGGAGTCTTGAAGGCGTCCTTAACTACACTGGCACTTTGGAGTTTAAATACCGTTGATAACACATTAACATAAAAACACTTGTCAACATTCGATTAATGTATAGAGCAGCGTTTCTCAAACTGTGAGGCGCGTCCCCTAGGGGGGGGCGTGATAACTCTAAGAGGGGGCACGATCACATCGAAAAGTCGAAATCAAATGATTATTTTACAAAATTATTAATTTACTGACAGTAAACAAAAAAAAAATTCATTCTGACATATAAAATATAAAATACACATCTACACTAATGTAATGCATATGTAAATGATCAGTACTGTACTGCACATAATGTGTTTTTTATAATTAATTTAACCTTACTAAGTTAAGAACGCGTTTAATAATTACCAGTGACCCTACGGGCTCTTCATATATCGAATTTTTACACACAAAAAGTTAACACTCATCTCTCTTGATAATTTGTACGGTAATCCTTAAACTGCCGGTAAAAAGTTACTTGATTCTCTCACCAATGCCACCGTTTTCGACGTAAGCGAGGGTACGTGATGTATTGGGGAAAATGAAAAGGGATAAATAAGAGTAAAACTTCTCTGTGAAAAAAGTAAATCCTATGCAAACACTGTCAAGGTCCTTTTATTGCATTCCAAAGCCTTCGGAATAATTTTATGGATAGTAATACACAGAGAATATCATTGTTAGGAAAGACGTCTACATACGTCCGGGGCAATTAACGCTTTAGCTGTGAGACATTTATATACGTCGGTGTTACTTAAAAGATAAAGTTGTATATTGTAGCTTTAGCGTCAAAGTATAGTATTATTGAATTCAATACAATGTTATTGTATGGGGGAGGGGTCAATATAACTTATGATTGAATATTGGGTCACAAATATTGAAAGTTTGAGAAGCACTGATATAGAGGTGAATGCATGTCAAATTAGAATTCCTTACAATTTAATTATTGCAGGTATTGATATGTTTAACTTACTCTACATTGGATTTATATTTTGCATTTAGCAAATATGTGAAGATCCCCTTGGATCTCACTTTGAGGACGAGAATGATTTTGAGTCAAAGAAGAACCAGTAGCCATTTTAATGAATAACTTTCTTTATTTGGTTATCTTTCCCAAATAGAATCAGACTTTTAATAACAAATAATTTAAAATAGATATATGAGGTTTAAAAGGGACTTTCCTTTATATTAACTTAATTATTTAATGATTCAATTAATTAACAATTAGAATATGGATCACGCAGAGATTACCGCAATAAGAGATCCCAGAATTATATTGAATAATGTTCCTGTTGAACATTTAACTTTAATCTCACTCCTAATATAAAACTTTAATGAAACTTTAATTATAAATCAATATTTACCACACTGTAGCTCAGCTCTTCCTGAGATTAATTTATCCACCTAGAAATCTTCAATAACAAATCTCTAACTTCACTATTATACTTTCCTGCTTCAATCTCTCTCTCCTACTGCTTTTTACTTTACTATTCCGTTAGACTTAAATACTTTATCTAATCTGCATAATAAGGAACCCCTGTCCCCTTTTTGGAGCTGATTGGAAATAGGTAGGGAATTAAATTTCCCTAAAAAAAGACGTCTCAGAAGGTTAGTGATAAAGTTCCGTATAGATTTGTCACAAATATAATTTTGATTGAACATAGTACCTCTAAAAATAAAAAAGTAATCAATACTTAGATTAGCATTAAGGCTATGGGAAATTCGAGTGCAGAATTTATTTAGTTACATCAGAATTAAACATAGTGGACGGCATGCTCAATTTCTCCTGAATAGCATAAACAAACAAACAAACAAACAGAAAAGAGTAAGAGCCGACTGGGTTGTAGGACAATTACAGACATCGAATACCTGTTTTTATAAAGTAAGGAATCAAACTAAATATAGTATCCTAATTAAACTCACATAATAAATCTCCTTTTGTTATCAGCCTACCAAAAAAAAGTTTGAAAAAAAAATACATCAGTATTCTTATTATATACAAAATCGTTTGCATCATAAAATAAAAATAAAGTAATATATAATGAATATCAAATTTTAATTCTAATATATTCTCTTAACTTAAGTATATAGTAAAATAAAACTTAACTAGATTTTTCGTATAATAATGCCTTTTTGTAATCAAAAGATGAAGTAAAAAGATTTATGATTAGAAGTTTAAACTGATGGCTCTCTTACACACACAAAAGATTAATATTTTTAATGAGCGATTAACTCACTGAAGGCAAAGGAGAATCGATAAGTTTTCGTTGGTTAAAGGAAAATCCCTGTTTGGAAAAATATAATCTGGGTAATCAGCAATTTATGGCTTTTAAGGTTTCTAAGTCGTTTATTGGCAATTGCATTTTAAGTCTCTGAAACAAAATCGGAAATCTCTACTACGATAATCTATTCTAAGGATTTCTAACCAATAATCAATGTCCTAACTACTCGAGAAATAGTACTCGGAATTTTGTACTTCATGGAACGATTGTATACTTTTTTTAAGCTGAGAAGTTTTAATACATTAAATTACTTTTCCTTTCATTTTATTATTGAAATACACTTTGACATTTTTAAGTGGTTATTGGTGATGATCTCTCTTGCTTTTTGAAATTAAAACTACAGAATTATATTAGAAATATCACTTTCGTATATTTATATATATATATATATATATATATATATATATATATATATATATATATATATATATATATATATATATATATATATGTAATAATTCCCTCTAGCATTCTCTTTAATTAACTTTTTAAAACAATATTGAAATCTTTTGATTATTTGGTTCAGAACTAACACTGATTTTAATCGTAATCGATGAATATTATTACATCAGAAATTCCTGTCCCGCACTTTCTATCCAATCAGAGCTATGATTACGTAATCATCACGCACTTGCACTGTTGGTGAGGAATGAAACAACTTGTGTGATGGCGTTCGTCGCTTGCTCTATCTTTTTTTACCGTCATAATGTACTAGTAAATATAGCTGCTTCTCTGTGTTTATGTGTTATGTCCGTCAAGATGTCACTTTTGCTTGTCCACTGTGCTTAATATCATCATCATGAATTGTTTGTCTCGTCTTTGTGAAATTGCATTATAATTTTTTGCTAAACTTCGATGTGTGCGCCACAATAAAGATGTCTGTTCACTGAAGATGTGTATTTTGATGAAGACCTGCCAACACCACGACAAAAATCAACCACTCGGCCAATACTTAACATATATATATATATATATATATATATATATATATATATATATATATATATATATACGAAATAATACTGATAATCAGAATTTTTTTGCTTTCCCTTCTGTATCTAAACATTGTCGTGTTAGAATTTTTAAAACTCGAATTTTTTGGAACTCTAAATATAAGAATTTATCTCGTACAGCAAAACGAAATATTCATGTTTTCGATTGTATAGATAAAAATCAAAGAGAGATAAGGGTTTTAGTAACATATTAGAAACTAGGTTTTTCAGAGATATTCATGTTTTAAAACTAAAATTTAGATCTTGCACTGATAAAAGATGCAAGGCGTGTGGCATGATGAGTGGGGAACAGTTGGATATGGATGCAGGTTATATATTTTGTAAGACTTTTAACTGTGTTTACAAAATGACATGCAACATATGTAAATTCGCTTACATAGGTCAGACTTCAAACACTATCAATATTAGATTAAATCAACATAGGTCTGATACAAGGAAATTTTATTGCAACAAAAACCAGGCTAAGATTGAGATAGGACACTTTCATAAACATGGATTCAATAACATAACTGTACATATACTTAGAATAGTGCCAAATATTAAACAAAGATTATGGTTCGAAAACTTTTTTATAGATTCATTTAGATCATATTATCCTTATGGTTTCAATGTTATATGGAAAGGTGAAAGTGTCTTATTAGCTTTTAAACAAAAATCCGAGGATTCATTATATATTCCGAATTTTGATAAATTTATTGATAATAGTAATAATATTCGTTTAGCGAGAATTTCAAAAGCTAAACGCAGAAAAAGAGTTACTAGAGACATGTCAACCCTCAAGAATTCTATGTTAGAATTAGCTGTTAAATTTGATGATAACTACAACACAGGCTTAATTAAATCGTTTATGTTTCGCATGAATAAAACTGAAATTAAAATTATGACAGATATTTTAAGCAGATATATATTTCGAGATTCTCATGGTATGCATATGATTCGAGACCTTAATAACTATTTAGTACAAAAAATGAATATTAATTTAGATGCAAGTGAAAATTACTCTACAGAATATTGTACATTATTATTTATGAATATAAATCCTTTAACAAAATTAATTTTTCAAGTATATTTCAAAAATATCAATCCTTTTTTCCTATTAAAAATATTATTATTAAAAAGGCTTTCAAATACAACAAGAAATTTGGTAGATTTATATTTAATTATAATCAAATCTTGGAGCTCCTAAGTTCAGAATCATATAAATGCAATCTATATCGAGACTATATTGATGATTATCATCAGCACGTTGTCACAGGAGACCTTAGCATCGTGAAAGATGATTTGTTAAGAAATTTTATGGAGAAAGGTACCGGTTTTAGACTGATGATCACAAAAAATAAACCTAATGTTATGAAACAAATCATAAAAGATTTAGATAAATTCTACCTTAAAATGGCAATTAAATACGGAATGCCGATTGAAGCATTCAATCAATTTAGATCTTATGTAGCAACAGAAATTCGGGAATTAGATTTCACTGTTGAAAATGAAATTATGTATAAAGATCTTAAATCATCAATAGAAAATATCCAAAATGACTTCGTGATTACATATGTTGATAAGGTCTCTGCTAATTATGCCATAATTTGTAAATACTTTTAGAGTAAAATATTAAGTAACCACATTTTAAATAATTCATTTCAAAAATCAATTCACAATAATAGAGAAGATGATCATCGTCTTTTAGCTTTGAACAAAAGACTGAATATTCATCTAAATAATATTAAGTATCCAAGTATTTTTTTAACACCAAAATTTCATAAAAGCCCTATAAAATTCTGTAGTATCACTAATGGATACAATACATATATCACGAAGTCTGGGAAGATCTTACAATCTCTTCTTCAAAATCTAATTGATAATTTACAAAACACGGCAATAATTAAAAATAGCTTAGAGATTGCTAGAGTTACTAAGGATATGTTAATTTTTTCCATGCATGGTTTTGATTTCGAGGACCTTTTTAATTCTGTAGATATTGACGATATGATTAAGGTTCTACAGTTAATTTATGATAAATATGAATTATATACTTCAATAAAAAAAGAAGAATTTGATATTCTTGTTAACCTCGTATTAAAAGAAAATTTCATTACATTTGATCAGAATCTTTATAAACAGATCAAAGGATTACCTCAGGGTGGTCCAGCTAGTAATTGTTTAGCGAACCTATATTTACATTTTTTTGAAATAGATCATGTTGTAAATGATTCTTACTTAATTTATCGTTATATAGATGATATAATAATTTTTGGTAAAAATAGTGAATACAAACCAAATATTACGTTCTACCCTGATTATCTCAATCTCCTTAAAACTAACTTCAACTCTAATATGGTGGAATTCTTGGATTTAGACTTGCATCTTATTAACAATAATGTAGTCAGTAACATTTTTGACAAAAGAGATTCGTTTAAGTTCCATATAATTAAAATTCCCGTACGGTATAGTAATTTACATATATCAATTTACAGAAATATCATTTTGAATTTTTTATTTAGAAATGATAACTTAACTACCCACAAAATAGATAAATACAATAATATAAAAAATTTTTTTCAATGTTGTTTAGATCATGAATACCCTTTTAATTTCTTAAGAACTTATATTCATCACAAATACATTAACCGTCTTGCTACTTCGAATTCCAAAACCACCACACAACAATAGGATTTCAAAGTCAGCATGTTAGTGGTCTTGCTGTGAAGATTATATCATAACACTCATATCACAGTTTACATTTTTTCCACACACATCTTGAACATCTTACACATTGTTGACAACCAACCAAATTAGAGCCTAGCAAATTTACATTTTTGACAATCAACCAATTCAAATTTTACCGTATTTGATTGTCGTCATTTTATACCTGTCTTTACTGGCTGGTTTAAAAGTCAGCTCAAAAGATGTGTTTATGTATTTTCGAATTTTTTAACTTGGTGAATAATTGATTTTCATTAATGGCAAGACGCTTGATTCTCTTCGTAAAAGCTTTGTGAGTAAAGAAATTTTGTTAAATTATTTTTCGAAAGATACTTTTCTTATGTAATTGTTTTAGCATTTTTCTACTTTTCTTACGTATTTGTTTTGCGATACTTCTGCATTAAGAGTTTGGAAGAGTTTGTTACATAATAGTAGTGAGTAGTTTTATCATACTCTCTGAGTTTTTACATACTCTGAAGTTTTTTTAATTTTATTTTATTTGGTTTTCCTACCGAGTTGCAAAGGGGGAAGGTTGGCGCCTTCAAACTAGTTTAACCCCACTTATTCGGTCCTAAGTCCGAAATTGCTTTCTGACTCGCTAGGTTCTTCTTTTTTGTAGTTTTTTTATTTCTCTATAATTTTGTACTTCATGTTCAGCTTTTATATTTTTATTACGCTATTTCTTGTTATGTTCTTTATTTATTATTTCTTGTTTTTGATATATAATACATATTTCTTTTATATATATATATATATATATATATGATAAAAATTTGAAAAAAAAGCAACACACACAAGAATCTCGCTCTAAAAAAGAATATTTAAAAAATGCTCAAGAAATAATGTTAATACTTTCCATAATGATTAATATTTTTTGAAAAAATATCCATTCAAATTTACTAGGATTGATTGATTGATTTAAGGGATTAAAAAGAATAATCAAGTTATTACGCATCACAAATTATATACATCGCCAAATTTGCAATATAGTAATGTAAAGTTGTGACATTATACTCTTTAATTTAATTGATTATTCATTTCAAGTACTAGTGTAAGAGTTTAGAATAAATTATTTAGTGTATTTAGTTAAATTAATTAAATTCATAATATATTTAAATGTGTAAGTTTAGAATAAGTAATTTTATAAGTTTGTCTAACAAGGTTTCAGAAACCATAATCTATATATATTTCTGGAACAAATTAAATCTACTGTAAATTATGAGACCCGTTGCCAATAGTCCACGTATTACATCACAGTGTCATGTTGATATGAACATCATTAGTCATCATGAATGTATATTATGTTTCTCTGTTTGGCCAATAGACTTCCTTTTTTTCTTCTGAGCTTTTGGATATGATATCTATACACTTTAGAAAAAGAATCATAACATGTGTGAGAAGAAGGTCTTTTAAATGACAGAAATTATATAAATTGACTTAAAATTAAGTGGGTAACGAAGAAATAAAAAAAAATATTGTTTGAGAGTGTAGTTCTAAATATTTTAGTAGTGATATTTGTTTGTGGTCTATAGCTTGGAATAGTAGAAAATAATAGTAAGTTCTCAGTAAAAAATATTTCTCTTCTGATTCCTAATTTAGTGCTTGATCTCCTTTATTAGAAGAATTAAAAAATTTTGAAACTGATTCCGATAATGTTCGTGCTATGGTTCCTCGAGCATTTGTACTATTTTCTGAAGTAGTTGTTCTACATAGAGTATAATGTTTTATAAAAATACTTGTTTTTCCTAAGGTGTATTATGATCCATATTTTGTCTCCTATTTTGTGTAATGATAAATATGTTTTGAATTTTATGCTTATTAATTTTGGTATTAATGGAATATTTCTTAATTTTAAAAAGAGAAAGTCTGGGTTACAAAGTCATAATTTGTACGAAATTTGAAATTATTTTTAATGTCTGGAATCATGTTCCGAATTTGGAATGAATTTTTTGACGTTAGACGTAATTGAAGACTATAAGTCCATTTAAATTTTTCTATTATGTGTATACTATCGTTCCATTTATTCAATATATATCAAGGGATACTCAATTTATCATGTATGTAAGGTAGAATCAGTGGCAGATTTTCATAAAAAATAAAGTAACACAGCATAAATTATACACTCATGTCCACAAAATAAAGATAATTCAGAGCCACGAGGAAATCGAACCCTAAAATATATATAAATATATATCCCCTAAAATGACTACACACATCTTCTAGAATCATATGAAAATTGCAAGAAGCCACCAGATGACACCCATAGTACGTCCATCACAATGACCGAGTGTAAGATAGGAATATATATGGAATACAGGCAAACTTGTTCACAAGCGTGAACAACTTTATAAGCTTTTCAGATTAATAACCGCATAGTTCTGACACGAAGGACGCATTTGGATGATTTTTTACTTGGTAAAGTTGCGGCTGTCTAGAATGTGGGCGTACCCAGCTAGAAGCTTCCAAGAAACTTGGAATCGCCCAGAGTGTCATATCCATGCTTTGACAACGATTCCAAGATGATGGTAACGTGAGTAGACGTTACAGAACACGTAGACTCAAGTTACAACGCCGAATGAGGACCGGTATTTGGCTTCTGCCAAAAGAAACAAATAGAGCATAGCACCAGACCTATCTCGTCAGCTCTCTTCAGCCATTAGTATGACAGTTTCAAGGCAGACAGTGTATAGACACTTAAGGAAGATCAGGCTATAGGCTTGTAGACCTATCAGATGTGCTCCTCTTACTATAACTCATTATCGTCTGTGGATAGCCTGGAATAGAGAGCATGCATTGAGGACAACGCAACAGTGGGCTTGTGTAATGCTTTCCGACGACTCCAGGATTAGCTTGCAGTCTTATTCTCAGCGGACTTTCCTATGGAGAGTGCCAGGTACCCGTTACCTCCTAGAAAACAAACATCAATGAACGGCAACGTTTTGGTGGTGTGAGATTGCTCGTTTGGGGAGCGGGATTATTTTGGGCTGCAGAACTGATCTGCATGTTCAAATTGGAACCATGACAAACCAAATATATAGGGCAGAGATTCTGGAACAACATTTATGTTTGTTTCGGTGTGCCAAGGGCATAGAATTTGATTTGTGTTTATGGATGACAACGCATGTCCTCACCGTGTAAACATCGTAAACGAATGCCTTTAATCGGAGGATATCACCTGTGTGGACTGGCCAACATTCTAACTGAACTTGAATCCAGTAGTGCATGCATAGGATATGCTTGCCCGACTAGTTGCAGCCCATCAACCCCCTCCTACATGTCTACTGGAACTTCGGAGAGCATTGTTTCATGTTTGGTGTAATATTCCCCAAGATCAGTTCGATAATTTGATACTCAGCATGCCTTGGCGTTGTACGGACTATTTTGCACAGTCTGGGAGATAGTATATCTTGGTATGATAGTATTAACTATCATACCAAGCATGTAATATTGGCTTTTGCAAATAGGTTTTCTTCGAGAGCAGATATTAATATTTTTTAATGATATCAAACATATAGTTTCTTTTCTTTTTTTTTTTGCTTTTTATATTTTCTTTATAAAAAGACTTTACAAATGAATCACCTTTGTTTTGCTTCTCCGATTGTTTCTTTGGCTGAACTTGCATTATCCTAAATTGACATGAGTGTATTTCCAATAATAAACACGTAAGTAGTTATTTTTGCCATAAACGTTTGAATTGAATTAAATAATTCTTTTCTTTTCCGATCACGATTAGATATATTGTTTTTATGTAAAACACGCAAATTAAACGTGACTAATTTATTGGCTATTAGGTTTATGCTTTGAAATAAAATGCAGGGCTATTGGCAATGAACCTCGTGATTTTAAACCATGATCAAATCATGAAGACGACATCTGAGTGTGCACACCACTCACCAATTTTTTTTCAATTCCTGCTATTAGCTCAACTTTCTATATCAGTGTTTCTCAAACTGTAGGGCGCGTCCCCCTAAAGGGGTGTGATAACCCTACAAAGGGGGGGCGAGTATATCGAAATGTCGAAAATAAAAGAGTATTTAAAAAAATTATTAATTTACTGAAAGGAAGCAAGACAAAATACATTTTGAAGTAATAAAAAATAAAATAAACATTTACACTGATATAAAACACTTATAAATGTATAAGTACTGCACAATGTGTTTCATAATTAATTTAACAGTACGAAGTTAAGAACAAGCTTAATAATTACCACTGATCCTATGGACATGTCATAAAATTATATACTTATTTTGATAATTTGTACGGTTTATAATTAAAGTCGTATTGTAGCCTTACGTCAAAGTATATTATTATTGAATTAAATACATTATTATTGCATGAAGGGGGGCGCGATGAAAATTATGACTGAAATTTGGGTCACAAGTATAGAAAGTTTGAGAAGCACTGTGCTCTATATATTTATTTATTTATCTTGGTGGAATTTTCAATCGTTAATAAAATGCATTTTAAAGCGCTCAATTGAGCTGACATTTTATATGCATGATTATTGTGTATGACAATACAATAATTTAATTATAATTAATAAAAAGTAATTGATTAAACTAATTAATTAAATGAATTACAAATACAGCCACGTTGCCATGATTTTTGGCGACTTAGCAACTCTTTTGGCGACTTGTGTCAAAACTCGAAAAGGTTTTTTCTCACGTTTTAAAGCATTAGTTGAAATAAAATTTTATATACACGAGATTGTTTTGGATGATAATACGATACTTTAATGTTAATTAATGAAAATCAATTACCACTCAATGTTGTGATTCTGTCATATGTACATACATACTTATATTACCCTAAAATCCGGCGTATAACGGCGTAACCTATACTTTCCAGCTGCATTTTTTAATTTTAAGATATATTCGCCGTATAACGCGCTCCCCCTCTTTTACGAAGAATCTTAGCAATACTCTTACGTTTTAAAGTAATTTATTAGAGGTATTTTCCCAAGATTTTGAAGAAATAGTATACTTCTAGAACAACAACCCTTTAAGGTATCCGACTACGTTCGGAACCGGGATATTAAAAAACCGCATAAATGGATAATTTCCTTGATATTTAGTGTCACTTAGATTAGAATACATCTATAAAATAGTTTTAAGGACATTATAACGAAAAAAATTATTTAAACACAATATTTTGGCAAAAAATTAACTCAGAATAACCTTTTTTCAAAACGTTCTCCTTTTATAAAAAAAATGCTTCGATAATAATAATATTTTGCTTATGTAAAATAAAGATTTTTCCAGAGAGTCTGAACTAGGATTTTTGAAAAATTCACATTATTTTCAGAGTTACCACCAATTCAAATAATTATCTGCGTTTTTTCTTAAAATGTCTCCCCTCTGTTGTCTTAAATAATGGATAAATCCACTTCTACGTTATATATTTCAAAAATTCTAGTTCAGCCTCTGTACAGAAATCTGAAATATATATATAGGCAAAAAATATTATTATAATACAAAAGTATTTTTCATAATAGGAGAATGTTTCGAAAATGGGTCATTCTATGTTCATTTTTTGTCAAAATATTGTACTTAAATAATTTTTTATTGTAATAAAATTCTTAAAATAATTTTATGTACGTTTTCTTACTTAAGTGACACTAAATATCATAAATATTATCCATTTATAAGTTTTTCAAATCATGCTTCCGAACGTAGTCGGATACCTTAAATTAATAAAAATTGTCATTTCTTTTAAATAAGCTGTGTTTCGATACAAGTTGAAGCCTAATTTTTTTATGCTCATATATTTTTTTAATTTTTTAAAATCTACCGTTTTTATACCCGTTGTATAACGTGCACCCTCTAAATTTCGATCTTATTTTTTGAGTTAAAAGTGAGCGTTATTCGCTGGATTTTACGGAAATTGTAACTATTTAGTAAAAGTAGCTATATAAAATAAAATTTTTCTTTGTTGATCTAAGTAGGAATTGACTTAATTTTTTTCATATTACTTGTTCAGGTCAACATGAATCTGGTGATGGACTTTGTATAACACTAGATTTCGAATCTAGGAGTTTGCAGAACTATGCTCGCCTCGAGTTAGTGCTTGTGACTACTAGTTGAAAACGCACTCAAAGTAAACAATCATGTTTTTAGAACACAAGTATGAGTAATTAACACTTATCCTCAGTAACATGAGAGAAACAAATTAATCTTACATTTTCGCATTAAGTTGTTTGGTTTCTGAATGCGCCATTTACTTTCTTACATCTTAGGTAAATAAAGGTAGAATTATATCTATTCGTATATTCAATGACTGCAAATACTTCGCCTATCTAAAAGTTGTACGACATAAAGCTTACTTTCATTCCTAAATTTCATCTGCCGTTTAATAACGTATGAAATAAATACTTTTGAAAATAAACCTTTCAAAAATAGATGTTTTGTATAAAAAGTAACTTTTTTTTCAAAACATCTGATACAATGTTTTGGGCTAATTGTTTCATACATTTCGTTAATGGAATAAATAACTTCGATTCTGAAATTCTAAATAAATACCTACTTCTTTTTTGTAAGAAAAAATCACAAGAAAAACCTGTTTTTGCAGCATAGCAGAAATATGCATGCGAAATCAGTTAGTTGTCTATTAGATCAATTATACTAAATATAAATGAAATAAAATAACTCTGAATGAAACAATATAGCAAAGATGTGAAGGAAACAATTTTCTTTTGTTTTTTGCTTATTTAAAAAATCATTGAATTAGTACGTTTTATTAAAAACATAATTCTGCATTTTTTAAGTCTGCCATAAACAGGCTTCGTGAACTGTTGTTACAAAATGTGTGTCACAAACTTTGTAACTATGAATATAAAACGTTGTTGTTAAAAATGCATTGTTGGAGCGTTTATCTCTATTGCCTTACTCAAAAAGTAAACAGCTTATGCAATAAATAACATAAACATGATATTGTTTTACATATATTCAAATCAACTCATTCACATATTAACCTTTTTCGAAGTTTAGGTTTTTATTATAACCTAGAGAGATTTACATATTTCTAACCAGAGACATCTTAAGGCATAAGGCATAAGCCTACTGGGCACGGGCAGAGGGTCTCGGGAATTTCGAAAGATAGATCAACTGGCAATATGTGATGATCATCGTCCACGCACAGGCTTGGGCCTACCACTATGCATCATCATTACTAAATCTGTCAAAAGGCGGAACTCTGTCGAGCTGGTTTGTGTGATTGTAAGTCATGTACATTTATTTCTTCCGGACTATTGTTTGCACTAGTATTTTACAAGGTATGCTATGTACTGTCAACTTTTAAGGATCATAGATACATTTGTGTAGAGGTCCAGAGTCTTAAGATATCCCAGTCTCAAACACAATGCATTATTATTTATCCATAGGTATTTAGAAATCTCTACTAATTTAGCCTCTTTAGATCAATCTATTCAACTTAATGCCTTTTAGACATGATTTCAAAATTAGAGACAAATAATCTGTAATATTAACTTTTAAAATTCCTTCGACTGAAATTTGATTTTGTCATTGAAAAGGAAAATAAGTAAATGCAATAGACTGGTAGTAACCAGCAAATAGTCCAACCAAATTGAAGACTATTTGAAATCTTTAGTCAAAAGGCAGGTTTAATATCAAGGCGTATTGCATTCGCTCTATACTACATTCATAACGAAATACATACTTGTTAGTGAATCAATCAATGAACCATTAAAATAATTTATTGCTTACTGAATAAATAAAATATCTTAATCTAGAGTCCCTTTACTCCCAGGAAATCCTTGAAATATTTCATTGATCCATCAAATTGAATTAAAAAAAAATGCTTATCTTTATTTTCCAAAGATAAATACGAGTAAAGAGATCGTTTATTCAACATAAATATAAATAATGAACAACAATATTATTAGTTGTATTTTATATATTGTTACGAATTTAGTCTTATTCTAATTGTTTCTACTCATTTGTGCTCATTTTTACAGTTTAATTTGTCGTATCTAATGTGATTTCAACCCTGTTTACCTGTAATATCATTTCCACTGCATTGCACGGCCCCCATGCTTTAACATTGGTCTAAATGGTAAACTCGCCAAATATTGCAGCTAGCGCCAAGTTGGCGACGGATTTGGCGACTTAATTTTTGGCGCCAAATTTGGCGATATATAGCCAAATGTGGGCGATAAGCTTGGCGACCATGGCAACCCTGCTCCTAATAACCCTGTCTGGCAACCCTATCGCGGTATTGTAACACTATTGTATTGAATGTATTACTGTATTGAGCTTTTCTCGTACGTTCCGGATTTTGCTAGACCTTTCTATTTCTCTATTATTCTGGCAAGTGCAAGAGGTTTCTGACCGAAAGGTATAAAAAGGCCCGGGCCGGCCAGTCAGTTAGTCAGATCTCAGCTTTCATGCAAGTGATACCTCTCTGTGCTTGAGAGAGAGACGATTGCATAGTGCGTGTGCTATTGTTTTTATTGAGTTATTATTTTTTGTGCTGAGTGTTTACTATTGCTTTTGTTAGTGTATTACATCTGTGTTATCAGTATTTTCATCGATTGTACGTGACTTTCTCGAACTGTTCTACAATTTGTGGAGGACTGTTTTGGCCAAGAATAAAATTGTTTTGGATCCCGCTCTTCGGCTTCAATCATTTCGAACCCCCGAAAACGCAACAATATTTATAAAATGTACATATTTCGTTAGAAATCTAAAAATTGAACAAACTACTTATTCGTTATTTTGTTTTTTTGTATGCATGCATATACTTTATACATGTATTGAAACACGACATCGATAAATTGTTTTCTCCGCATTTACACTCTCCTTATCGGAAAATTGAGTTTTACAGGAAATGTTCGTTCGCAAACATGGAATTGGAAAATAAGAGGTTATTGTTACCTTAGAAGATGTGACCAAGATGACTATAATGGTGACATGATCACAGTTGGCGAAAAATTTGGCAAAAAATATATCACCAAGGAACTATCGATAAATCTGTTGGATTGATCTTTCTGGAAATTTCCAGGTGGTTATATTAGGGACCTTTGAGACAAAGGACTAATCAGTAGAGATGAGAGTTCCGCCTCCTGCGTCGACTGTGATCCGAGAGAGAGCCTTTGTCTATCTGAATTCCTGATAATGAAACTGGTTTAAAGAGCTATTTCTGGAGCATTATAAAGCTTGTCATTAGTGAGTGCGTTTTCTTCTACTAAAAAAAAATTGTTAAAATACTGTTTTGAGTATATAAGTGGATTTCTCTTTGTGTAATCATTTTTTTTGTCTGGTCGAATAATAAATTCGTTAGTATTTTAATAAATTGAGACTTCGTCTGTTTTACCGCATGCAAATTCACAATAACATTTTTGGAACAAAACGTTCCTGTCTTTATAAAATTTGGCTATTTATGGAGTCAACAGAAAGTGAAAATTCAGCTGATATTGTTGAATTAACTAAGCGAGGTTTGGTGTTTTTTGAATTTATAAAGAAATAATTTATATTTTTTTATTTAGATTTTCAGTAACATTCCTTTCCACGACAGTGTTAGATGCAAATGGGTTATGAGCTGAATGATTCACTAAAAATTACTTCTAAGGATTAAATAGTTCTTGATAACGTCAGAATGAATTTAAGTAAGTGACATTATTCTTATTGACATTAAGCATCGTTATAAGATATTAGGGAGGAATATATGTACAACAAATGATTTCTTTAAAAAGTTTTTAAAATAATATATAAATACATTTATCTCTTTGGAAATCAAATTAAAGTAAGATTTAAAAATTAATATTGAAATTTCAGAATCTTAAGTATTTCAAAAACATTTTCATTTTAATTACATAACGGTAATTAAAGTTGAAAAATTCACTTTATAGCTTCAAATGAGTAAAAATAAGCAAAATAAAATATTCTAACAAGTAATTTCTACAGAAAATTAGTTCATAATATGATTAATATAACTATGTATGTCTTTTACCATTTACAATATTAAATATAGCAGCATACTACAAAATATACTATTTTATCAAATATAAAGTGTTAGTTATGCAATGTTCAGTTTTTTTGAGTAACAATTTTGTACGAGAAATGTATAACAATAGGGAGATGGATGAGTTTTCTTCTCTTTACTAGACAAAGTATATAATATTTAATAATGCCTCATCAATCACAAAGTACAAAAATTGGTTAAAATATCATGTATTACAAAGGTTTTCTATATAAATTTTTTTTGTTAAACTTGCAAGGATATAGTAGCATTATGGACAACAACTAATTGAACACCTATTTATTTAAAGAGCAGACATTTTGATGAATCTGGGTAATAAAAATAGATAATGTTAACATGTAAAGCCTTCCCTTTTAGAAATAAAGATTACTACAAACGTGCATATAACCTTTGCTATGTAACTCTTTAAATGATTTTTTTTCCAGCAGAGGTCATAATAACCATGTTATACTGTTTTTTGTAAATAGGTTCTTTTTTGAAATTTGCTCCAGGGAGTAAAAATCGCAATTTTTATTAATTATGTTAAACATATAGCATCTTTTTTGCTCTTTACTTTTTGTTCAATAAATACACTTTACAAATAAGTCAAATTTGTTTTGCTTCTGTCTCTTTCTTTGCCTGAACTTCATTATCCTTAATTTATGGACATGAGTGTATATAAGCATATGCCTTTCGTATAATATACAGAAAAATGTTGAACAACGTGTTTATATTTCGGTATTTTTGTGGAGCTAGGCTTTATTACAAAAAACCCTTCGGCCTGTGAGTGACATTCGCGACGGAAACCTCCGGCCCTGGCGGTACGCACGCGATTGCGTCCTTCGTCCCGAAAGGGTTAAGGAACTCGTGAAGTCGACACTACAACAAGCGTGTCCTCTCGATTGTTAATCGTGGGAGATCATTCAGATCCTGCTTAGGGTTCAGTATGATTTCCGAAACCCATTGATTCCATATTCGCATGACAGTCGTTTAATTTTGACCTATGCAAGTGCCAACATCACGGCTGTATAAACCACCCTCTGATTAAACCCTGATTCTGCTACTGTGGAATTTTGGTCTGCGCTGGTAGCTGCGCCCTCCTATTGTCAACAAAAAAAAAATTGTCTGACAATTAAACAACATTTAACAACAAAATTAACATATCATTAACACCAACATTTTCTGTATGGAAAACTAGCTGCGTGAAGAAAGGAAGATTCTATCTGGATACCTTCCATTCCGAAAACGAGTATCTTAGCCATCACGCCAAAACGATCGTTGTCGCGTGGTGGCTATTACTCGTTTATATTGATACCACACAGCCACACTGTCCGAAAATCCGAAATTTCTATTTCCATAATGTATTTGACGAACTTTTCAAATGAAGAAATATTGACCTAACTACTGAAGTAAAAATAAACAAGAAAGAATTTTGCTGTGATGAATAAGAATTTTTATTTTTATAATAAAAATTCTATTCATAAATCATTAATGTGTGCGATTCGGAAATTCGGAATATTTTGGAAATAAATTTGGTTGGTTTCTGTTTTAAGAAACAGGGTGGATCAACGTTTTGAAGCACTCTGTTAGTCATTATATACATTATTATTACAATTTTTAAATATAAGAGGAGGTTCTATTAAAAAGATTTTTTATTTCAGTTTAGCAAATACAAAATTGTTAAAAGAAGCATTAAAATAATTAATCAGATGTAAAGAATAAATAACTATTAAACTCAAGACGCATCTGATATAAAAGAGAAATAAAAATCTAAAGTGTGATGAACAATATTTTGAATAATTAAATAATCCTTATCTGTGCATCACAGACAAAGAACACTTTTTAAACAAATACAGCATAATTCACACATACTAGTAATTGAAATGAACTTTTTGACGTAAATGTAACAAAACTTATTATTTTACAATAAAAATTACAAAAAGACTTCTACAAAATAATTGAGGATTGCATTACACAATTTAAAATGTAATATGTATATAGTCCCTTTGCATAATGACCACCTATGTAGTAGGAAGTCGTAGATAGATATCAATGAGGTATTTGCTAACAGACTCTCCCCAATGCCTGTGCAATTCCCCAACATTGCAAAGTGATAAGGTAGCAGCACGAATTTGTTTTTCCAGGTGGATCGATGAATTTTCAATTGGATTCGTGTCAGGTGAATGTTGAGGCTAAGATATGTCTTGAAATTAACCAGCATGCTCCTCTAACCACTACCGGATGATTCTGTCTTTATTGTATGGTGCATTATTCTATAGAAAAAGACCTTCACTCTCCAGGAGCACAGTTGACGTTGTTCCTTGGATGCACCTGGTCTGCATTGATATTCACGGTACACACAAACGTCAGAGAGATCCTTCTATGCTATTATGGATCCTAATGTGCCCCATAAACATATAACCTACACCATAATACAGTCAATGGCCACCTTATATCTAGCCAACTATGCACCAGGATGCCATGGTGTCAGTTGAAATTTGGCATTAAATCAATGTGATTATTTTTTTCTATTTCCAATTAATTATTAACTGGAAAACAAGATTCTTCTGATCATACTGCTTCCTTTCATTTTTTTATGATTGAGTGGCGGTAGTACATGATCCATTATTGTCACTGTTGGCGATGATGTGCTATCAATGCAGGGACGTGATTCAAGCACCAGCTTTGTGACCTATACACAAAAATACACGCAGCATTTTACATTTACACGCTTTAAATTTTGGACTTCCACTACTGTAGCTACTAGTGATATCAGCCGTTAGATCTCATACGTAATGGAGAACAATGTACAGCAAAGTCCACTCACAACATCTCATTTTATGATTCTAGGTATTCACAATGGCTGCACGTGAGCAACTCACCAAACACACTGTTTCTGAAATCAATATTCCCAGGCACAGAGATAATGATTTGACCTGAAACAAAATCTGATAAATCAGCTGCTTTTCCCACTATGTCGCTAAGAATTTATAGATGCGTAATAAATCCCCGCATCAGTCGCACGTGTTTTTTTCCTTTTTGCAAGCTCATTGGTTTAGTCTAGGGGTATAATGTAATGACTCTTCTGTGTATATGTAAAACAGCAACACCCACACATATCTTTTCCACCAGAAATACTTTTAAAGCTATATTTTAGATTTATATATTTACTAGAAAGCTTTTGAATAGTTTGTGACAAATCTATACGGAACTTTATCACTAACCTTCTGAGTCGTCTTTTTTAGGGAAATTTAATTCCCTACCTATTTCCAATCAACTCCAAAAAGCGGACAGGATTCCTTGTTAGGCAGATTAGATAAAGTATTTAAGTCAAACGGAATAGTAAAGTTAGAGCAGTAGGAGAAAGAGATTGAAGAAGAAAGTTATAGGGAAGTTAAATTGAAGATTTCTTGTTGGATGATTTAAATCTCAGATAAAAGCTGAGCTGAGCTGAATTTCAGTGTGGTAAATATTAGTCTTATTATTGCGAATGAAATTAAAATTAAATGTTCAATAAGAACATAGAATATAATTCTGGGATCTCTTATCGTGGTAATCTCTGCGTGATCGTTATTTAATTGTTAATTAATTGGATCATTAATTAATTAAATTAATTTAAAGGATATTACCTTTAAAACCTCATAATACTAGTTGGATATATTTGTTAATAAGTCTTTGATTCTATTTGGATAAGATAACCAAATAAAGAAAGTTGTTTATAAAAATGGCTACTGGTTCTTATCTGAATCCTATTTATTCTCGTTCTCAAAGTGAGGTCCAAGGAGACCTTCACAAGTTTAATTTAAAATTATTTATGATAAAAGTTTATTCAGTTGAATTTGATTAGTTTTTTAGAGATTAAAAATTAAAAAATAAGCGAAAAATAATAATAAGCACAAAGAAATATTAATTTTTTTTGTAATTTTAGTACAAATGATAATCTCAATTTTTATTCATGAATAAGAAATTATGAGCAATTTGTTTAGTTGATGTTTAAACAGCATTTTGCTGTACGATCTTTCACACACACACACACACACACACACACACACACACACACACACACACACACACACACACACACACACACACACACACACACACACACACACACACACACACACACACACACACACACACACACACACACACACACACACACACACACACACAATTAATATAATTTTCTGACAGGATTAAATGGCAAGGATTTTACATCTGACAACTCATTTTCATAACGTAAAATGCTACTTGAAAAATTTGACATGTACTTTTTCTTTAAATAAGAAGCAGTCTTCTTATATACACGTTTAGATAGACAGAATTTAGAGCTTTTAACTGAAAGGAATCTGAAAAGAATTATTGGCATCTAGGACATATTGTACACTCCCTCTCCAAAAAATCCGCAAACAGTAAAATTCGTATAACTTGAAAAGAAGAAAGAGCATTGCGACAAAATACACATATGTACCTCGCAGTAAAATGCGAAAGCATTTTGGAGTTAAAATATTTGCATTATTACACAGATGACCATGAAATTCAAGATACATAAAAGCAGGGTTTTTACTGCAATTGCTGTTTCTTTCGTTACATTGGATGTTATGTTTGTTTGGTGCTTATTTGTTCATTTGTTTCTTCCAAATTTCTAAAATTGATTCGTTGAAGGCATTTAAAATGGATCCATTCCTTAGGACGACCGTTGGAGATTCCCTCAGACTCTAATGCCAACCGTTCGATCATCAGTTACTTGTGGAATCACTAACAAAATGAATATGGAGGGTCATGAAGATCTGGTAGTTAGCGTTCTAGGGTTACAATTGCCCACGAGGACCATTATCCATATATGTAAGTTCAGCGTTACAGGAGGAGTTCAACACGTCAATTATATTCGAGCGTTGAGATGTCATCAGAAATAATTATATTCCAACATACTGTTTACAAAAGCCTGCTTGTAGTCCAGACGACCATCAGTTGGGTGCCATTGACATTGTCTCACAGAAGAGTCAAGTTACAGTGGGCTTTGGTCCACATCTATTGGACACTCCAGAAATGGTGAAATAAATGGCTTGTTCCGAAATGAATCTGAATTCTGCATGAACAATGATTCCCTACGGATACGAATATAAAGAATTTCATAAATTCGCTCTCAAGCTCACGAAAATGCTGAAGACTACAGTTGTGCTGGAGTTATGGTGAAGGTAATGATATCATTCGGGGGCCGAATTGACCTTTATGTCATTTCGTCTTGGTTTTTCTGAGAGCAGCTATTTATTTGGATGTAATCTTCGACCCATATAATCGTCCATATCTAGCAGCCATAGGTCCTGATGCATCATTTATGAATGTTAACGCAAGAGTACATGGAGCACGCGTTGTCAACCAAGCCGTGGAACGTGAAACTTAGCATCGAATGGAGTGCCCAACCAGTTCACCCGACTTGAAACCAATAGATAATATGCGGAACATGCTCAGGAAACGTCTTACGGCTCTGTGCAATCCTCTCTTAAATCTTAATGACTTGACAGCATGTCTTCCTCGAGAAGGGGAACTGATCCCGAAAAGAGAGATTGACAAACTGCTCGTTAGTAGGAATCGTCAATGTCGAGCCCGCATCTTCAGTAAAGGTGGTGTACCCGTCCTACAGGTAAATGCTTGCAACGAAACATTTTCACACAAGTTAGGGTCATTATTGTTTTTAATGCTTGTTTGAAAACTAGTTATTATTTTCCTCTGCCAATGAATCGCGATTATTTGTTGCCCGTAACAAATTTCTTTGGAAAAGGGGGGAATGGATGGTAAGATAATCTTTTTGTATTTAAAGAAGCTGAACAGTATGATGAAGAATACAAATTTTAGGAATAAATAACGGGCTCTTCATACTTAAATCTTATTTTCTCAGTTACTACCTTACATACAAGATTTTATTTTGATCTAATAATTCCTCTTCTTTCAACAAGCATTCATACACACTCGAAGTTGCTTGTGTAAATATAACAAGAAGTGAAGTTGTAGTAAACTGTAGCTTTTATTTATTTTTTTCTGACATTCTTGAAGCTAGAAAAGAGGAGAATATATTTTTACAATAGCATTATTTACGAAAGAAGATTATTTCAAACTAGCCAGCACATTATTTGTTAAACTTATTTAGTTCTAAAACGAATGACTTTTGTCTAAAAGTAATGTTTAGCTTTATAAGAATGAGGCAGTTACGACACTTCTACACACTCCCCTTAGTTTGTTGATTCTATCAATTTCAAACTAGGGGTTACTTACAGTTTGCCTCTCAAGGTGAGAGACGGTGTAATAGTTTGTATAGTTAATAAAAAGCACCATTCTAGTTCTTAACAAAACTTGTCTTAGTTGGTTTTGGGAGATCTTAAGAGAACTATATGTTGTTCAAAGTAAAAAGTTAGAGCTAGTAACGTAAATTTAAAAAAAGAAAGGATACAAGATCATCTAGTCAATAAAATTATTAGTTCAGTGATAAAAGAGTTTGTGAAGATGTTTCTCTTCTTGAATAGTTGAGAGAATTCGAATAAGAAATAAAATAAATGGAGGGTTTATTTATTTAAAATATCATTTTTGAAATGATTTAAAATTGGTTCATATATTGGAATAAAAAAAGATGATACTAGATCAAACGAATTGCAATCACATTAAATATCTGTATATTGAACAGAAAGGAATAATTTTCGGATTTAAAAACTGGCATCTGGATATATGTAATAAAAGTTCAGAAAAAAGAATCGTCTGAAACAAAAATAAAGCATACCTTAATATACAAGGTGTAAAATACGTTTACTCTCTTACAAAATTCTTGATTCTAAAACTAAGCAGTTTTATTTTGCGAATAAATCGTGTAACGTACCGGAGGATGTTGGTGTTTAGAGGTTCGACCGAAGATCAGCCATAAAACTTTAAACACAATTTTATTATTACTTTCACTTAATCACACTACACAATTAAAGGGAGAGAATGCACTAAACACATGAAGCATGAAATAGCAATCACTTATAGGATTAATTTAACTATCATATAAATAGAGTCACTTATCAGAAAACTGGAGTGCTCTTGACTCCCTTTCTTGTATTCTCTTTAGATAACTTGCTTAACTATACGACCTCTGGTCGTAATCTTATTCACGCTTCCATCTCTGCTATCAACCATCATCATCTACTCTAATGCAAACGCTTAAATAGAAGTTCTCATTTGCGTGAATCCTGTCTTCTTCACAGAGAGAAAGGTTTTCAATTGAACTCACAGTTAAAAAGATAAATTTTTCCGAAGAGAATTTATAGGAAAAACAAGGATAGACCCATTGCAAGCATTAAAGTAAGGACCAAAAGCTTAAGGGGTGAACCTCTGTTAGCAAAATACAAGCAACAATTCTAGAATTCTGCAGATTCTTATTACAGAAACAACTTTGAAAACAAACGACATGTTGCCATCGGGCCAAAGATAAATACATAGTATATTTATTGCGTTGATGAATGATATGATAAAACTAATTATTTTTCATAAAACATATATTAATAAATATTAAATAGAAATTACATACAAACATATAAATGTAGATAAAAATAAATGGAACTTACGTATTATACAGTGGGCCAATTTCTTCAAATTCATTAAACTTATTAGCATCATGTATTCGTTGACTTCATAGAGACATACATATCAATATATCTAAATTGCATCATTTTGTGTCAGAGTAAATGGCAATTGAGCAAAATCATGGTGAGTTATCTACAAATTCTTTTTTCTTTCCGCGCTTTTATATTATGATTGTTTATTTAAATGGCATATATATATATATATTAATATTGTTACGTAGATCCGGGTTCTAGGAGTTTATGCAAAAACAATCACAAAGAAAATAAACAGTGCTTTAAGAGCGATGCGAATTTATTATCAAAAATCCAATCCTTTAAATACAGGATTCAGCGGCAATATTCACAGGGTAAATATCCGAAGGTCCTCACACCTTCAACAGCAATCAAACACAATAATCAGTGTTTAAAAATGCTCGTAAGTAAATGTTATTCACAAGCACTGCCGAGCTAATTGCTAGTCAAAACAATCCTCACTACTCGCTGTGGTTTAATCAAGACTGACTCGTTGCAGCTGGTACTCCTTTTTATAGGCGCGGCAGAAACTTCCAGAAATATAACCGCTCGTGTCATCGAACGTGATGTTAATGGAGAGATCCACTACTTCCTAGAAGAATCCAGAGGGTTCAGAACTCGCCATCATGGTCGCCAATGACGCCAAAATGGTCACCAATGACGCCAAAATGGTCGCCAAAGTTGCCAAAAATGATGCCAGCTTGGCTCTACCGCCAAGATTTCACCAAGTTCTCATTGAATTGCCATTATAACGTAAGGGGTAGCATTGCTTGTGAATAGTACAATTTTAACATGAAATAAATATTACATAGAGTCATATAAATACATTAAACACCCAAATACAAATTATTTACACAAAATTCGTAACAATATCAAGTATATCCTCTTTCATTGGGGATACTCAATAGTAGTGCTTCCCAACCTTTTTGTTGCTGCGAACCCGTCAACATTTGATAATTTTACCTCGGTCCACTGACGCGGAACGTTAACTGTTTGTATTTTAGATTAATTTGATTTAACATTTTTAATTTAATTCCATTTATACATGCCTTCAGAATACCCAACAGTTTACACAAAAAATAAGTATTAAGTGATTTAACATGGAGTTTAAAGTGATTTCCATGGAAAGTCGTACAAACCCGAGATAAATAAAAAAGATGGAAATAATTCAATGTTCCTTGAGTGGCTCGGTATTATTCGATCTACGGACTGGCACTAGTCCGTGACCAGGAGATAGAGGATCATTGCTCTATAGTAGGGGTGTGGCGAACCTTTATTTATCAACGTGCCATTTTTTTTAAAGAAGTGCTGAATGAGGTATAGATGTGCCGTCAAATAACTTTGACTTGTAATTATTAGGAAAATAATAAAACTAAGCACTAACAACACAAAACTCTCTTTACTACAAAAAAACTCATTTTTCACTTTACAGTCATAAATGTTTTAGTTATACGTGTAATGTACGTAGAGTAACATTAATGTGACTTCGTTTGTTGCAGATTGTGGATTACAAATCACTTATATTAGGATTGTAAGATGTTACTTTTTGTAGAATACATGCTGAATTGGAGTCATCTGACAAACGGTTTCAAAACAAATAATTTTTTTTGCTGTGGTTCACTTTTTTGACAAGAGGGTTTGTGATTTGTTTGAAAATGCCGTTTTATAGACGATGTCCTGCATACCACTATTCCAGAATATAAAACACACACAACTTTGTCTCTTTTACTAATATTGCCATGTTTCTCGGTCCACCAAATGTGAAAT